>OY720022.1:5578647-6273904 GCA_963082485.1 Eudonia mercurella
ATCAGTGCGCATGTAACTGTGCCGAAATATCGGATACTCGTAAATAATAAACATGCCATAGCAATCCCGTTAATAATTACATTCTTATTAAAGTTTTGGATTGCTCAATGAACGACCGCGTTTGGCTACACTACAGGCTTCGCCTCCTGTACGTTTCGGAGGCCTAGGAATTAGAAATTTATCCAGTGTGGCCCTGCCAGCGTTTTTGTTTTCTGCTCATAGCACGTACAATCTTTACAGGAAGATTATCAAGGCAGATGCGAGTAACGCTTGGTTATCCGCCTATCAAATTCTAGCCTACGCTTACTACCACAAACGCAGAAGCAATGGGACGAGCCGTGATGCGAGCAAGTTTTAGAGGGGCTCATATCCACATCGGCTGACACGGCCGAAATCGCTCGTCCCACTGCCGTCTCCGAGAGAAAGTCAGGCCACTAGCTTCAGGCATTGCCATCTGGTAATGTCGGTACCATGTTGGACGGGCCGTCTCTTACTCTAGCGGTCTGCCTCCGTTTAGACGCCAGATTAGTCCACCCTCACCGCTGTGTGTGTGGGGAGGCTGATGACGAGCTTGGCCACCACGGCCTCTGAGGCCTCCGGTGACAAGAAAGCTGGCAGCTACTTCTGCCAGCGTATTAGTTTGGCAATCCAAAGGGGCAATGTTGCCAGCATTCTTGGGACCGTTCTCATGAGCCATTAGTTGAAGAACATCTTATATTTATAGGTCTTTAGTTTTTAATTCTCTAATTAGTTTTCTCTGTTTTTTTTTCCAAGTTATTTTAAGTGTGACTATGTGGCTGCGCTGCAGTTTAATACTAAAGCAGACACTTACGAGCACTTTATGTAATGTTACCTGGTTTTATGTTCCAAATAAATGTTATTTTATTTTTATTATTTTATTTTTGTAATGTTTCTTTTTGTTGTGTAGACAGTCTTTTGTAATAATAATAAATATTTTGGATGGACTGAGGTGTCAAGACTCCAAAAAAGTTGAATATTACTTCCTTGAATACCGACCATGAAACTGATTGAAGATCAGTCTTACATAAAATAACAAATTACCTACTATTAACAATGAAAGCTCAATCGCTCTCGCCATAACAGAGATTAAGGGCCATTCACAGGCCTTTAATCGCGGGATGCCCGTAAATCGAGAACAGTCGATTCGTTAAAATCACCTCGTACTTTACGGAGCTGCGTTTATTGGCCATGTGCGCTCGGCCCGGTTCTGAGAAGATTCGACTCCCATACGAGGCCATAAAAGCTGCGGTAACATGTGTCGGCGCAGCGCCTGCGCACTGATCGCTCCATCCGTTGCTGTGTGATGCGATTGCGACTTGATCCGCTCGTCGATTACATTATACTTATTCACTGTACTCTTATTCTTACTTAAGAACTACTTATGAGCAAAGTGTTTGTTCATTGCCAGACAAAGTACGAATAAGTCTTTCATCAACAACAAAAACTTTGAAGTCACTAGTTTAAAGTGTTTGTGCCACTGCACTGCAATGTGGCACTATCGCAAAATGTCGCGCGAAATACTTCATAGTAAAACATGCAGGCTCTGGATTGGCATTGACCGTCCTTCCATTGATTTGTCTTGTCGTACTCCCTCTCTGCCAGTAGGTACACGTATTCTGTCTCTCCTACAACATGGGGCCCTTTAAACATAGTGTGAAAAAGTACTTAATCTGCGGGTCGGCAACATGAGGACGGCTAGGTGTGATCCAATCCTGTTCCACAAGTTGTCTTCACATATGGACTCTGCTTCATGAATATGAGGAGACATTAGCCTACTCATATTTATAGAGAAGAAATTGTACCTACTATAGAGTACATTTAGTAGAATTGAGGCCCCGTTATGTGCGCCCTTTCTTTGGCACGACACACTGCGTTACCATTACCCAGCTGCAAAGAGCCGGCTCTAGGTATGATTTGTTTACGCTACGCACGTAGACGTTTGTTGAGCTGTTTGATCTTTATAAATGCTATAGGTATTTCAAGAATAACGGCGGCCGGCGGCGGCGCGGCGTCGACACACCGGCCAGCGCTTTCATAAAACAAAATCCAGAATCATTTTTGTGAACGACAAGCTTGATGTTCTGTTTATGCCCGGGTGTAGTATCGTAACTGACATGTGTTTGAATTTTTCAATTCAGAACGGGGCGCGGGGGGCGATCTCTTTACATTTTGAACGTACGCCGCCGTCGGCCGCCTCTGTTATTTTTACCTGACTCGCTTTCCACCTTATATCATTGCCAATCGGTGCAATGTATTTACACATGCATGTTTATATGTCAGCGCAGATTTGGACTCTCGCTGGATACTGTGAGATAGTGCAAGCTTTGTGACCTTTGATAGTTATGAGACCGAAGGGTCGAAGAATTATAAAGACCTTTATTGTAAACTGATAAAATCTAACACATGGACCCACCCTATTTTTATAAAACTAACAGCTGTTGTCAGTGACATATGGCAAGCAAGTCGATAATGATACGTTTCAAAAAACTTGACCTTGAACTTCTCATTTGTAATAGGAAAAGCTGAAAAGTTTGCCACAACAAATCGAAAACAACACAACAGATCGAAAATTGCCACAACAAATCGAAACTTTTGCGTCTCATAAAAAAATGCAATGAAAATTGGACAAATTGTCGACGATTTACTGACAATTCTCGATTATGTAATGCATAATGACAATTTAAAACTTGTCGATTTATCGAAAAATTTTGATAAAGGGTCTTGGTCTGTGACAATTATTGCCCAATGCGTTATATTATTAGTTAAAATGTTAAATTCAAGCAGTTAAAATATTAGTAATGACAGTGATGATTATTATTAGGAAGACAATAGGCGAAACAGTATTTCGAGAAAGTTTAAACTTTTCTTTGGAATCCACTGATTTAGCTTTTAACGGAAAATTCCGGTATTGTCATATCTGACAAATTGTCGACTCGTCGAGCTATAAGAAACAAGGCCTTAGCTATCACCGTCATATCTAATTACCCTCCACGCCGTAACAACATGTTTGTAGTACAGTTGTAAGTTCCGGCAGTAATAGATAAAATACCCAGTTTCTCAATAGTAAAAAATTCCGAGTGAAATGCGTTTCCGTCTTCGGCCTTATTGTCACTTATCATCAGGTGAAATGAAATCGAAGTCATAGAATAAACCATATAGTTACTTGAATTAATAAAATTTACAGTCGTCTCGTCGTATAAGTTCAAATTATTTCTTTATTTTACAAGTTCATATAGGTATACAAGAATTACAAATGTCAAATCATACAGATATACAAGGGCGCTGCTTATTACATTGTAAAATTATCTTACAGCAAAGCAGCAAAAAGAAACATAACAAATAAAGTTAGAATTAATGTGTACCTCCTGTACTAACTGAAATAAAATTATATAAATATTTATAAGACGCATACGTACTAATAATTGCTTAAAGGAAAGTTAATATACAAAACCAAAAAAATAATAATTTTCAAAATACATAGGACGACAAAATCAACTAGACAAGTAGTGTTGCTTCAAAGATGTTTTCAAAAGGCAGATTTTATTCTTAAATAGGCGTTAATCGGTAGTAAATTAAATACATACTTACCGTATCATGGAGTTTTCTTTTAAAACGAAACATTCACTAATTGTCAGTCTTGCTTGTTTACCAGAACAGTTTCTCGAAAACAAAACAGTTTTATAAATTTTTAAACTTCACATCACGTTTTTGTGTTTTTTTAACAACCATCAACAAGTTGTTTTGCGTAAACCATTTTTTGTGTTTACGACGCGACCGAGTAAGATTTTTCGGTATGCTTAAATAAACAATCAAGGGTTGTAATGTGGAAGGGTTAACTTTTTACGGTGTCTCCACTGCAAATTGAACTCGACATCGTTTTTTTGTGCGCGCACGCATCGCATGAGCAGCAGATTTCATCTCCGGCCTTAAGGCGCTGACAACCGTGAAACAGCGCTCTCTGTTGATCTGTTAAATACAAGCAAACTAGATGCAAATAGTGCGTCATCCACTGGATTCAAGTCAAAAACTTAGAAAACGCTATTTATTGAAAATCTAGATGTAAAAAAAATTAAACAATAGTTTTTTTCTAATAAGTATACTTAATTTCATCGACGTACTTTAGTAAATGAAAAAGATAATCATGTAAATTGATATTGTTTAAAAGTGGTCTTAGATTTTTTTTCTATCGAGGATATAATTCATAATTCTGCATTTTGAAAACAATAACATTGTTGCTAATATAGTAACATATTTTTTCTTGACGTTGTATGTTGTATACTTTTTATAGAAAACATGCATAAAGGAGCGCTTTGCAGAGTGTTCAGCGCCTTAAATGGTCTGAAAGGAATGGGTATATGCGCCTGAGACCGCACACATCGTCTCGAATGCATCGATCGCAGTGTCAATTACCAATTCTATTTTTATCGACATTCAAATGGACTCGATTCTATATCGGCGTCGATATTTCTGTTCATAAATCGAACGCATGTCTCGTTAAAAGGCGATCAGACAAATGAGTAGCATAGCTGGCTAGGTGGCTGTGTTGATTGGTGTTTTCTAAAAATATATGTATGTATGTATACAAATACAAATAAGTTTATTTGCTTTAAATAGGGTGTTTACAATTTGATGTTCTTTTAATAAAATGGGACATAACCTGCTTAGCCATATTTACATAGCATGCAAATATTTAGAATACCTACTAAATTCAACATTAAACTTCGCATTAGATCACAATTATAACATCGGAAACACAAATTAAATAATGAAATAAACTATTACATTGAAATTATACCACGCTAAAGAAATTAAAAAAATGTTAGAATGTCAAGAATAAATTGTGTCAAAAATGTCAACGAATACAATAAAAAAATGAAAAAAAGTTTGACACAATAATGACATGGAGTTAGTGTTCCAAAAAATCCTTTATTGAGTAAAAAAGCCTACATATATCTACAATAGGCAATACAATATATATTTATAAATGTGGGCCTTACAATAACATCTCAATAGTGTGTCGGTAGCCTGATTTCGACATTAGGACTGGGAAAAATGTTAAAACAGACCACCGACGCACGATTGTGGACGTTTTCAAATAGTAGAATCGGGAAAGTGGATTATATAATGTTGCCTTGACTTCGCGTTCAAATAAATATTTTGTCGCACGTAAAAATAACATTACAATACAAACCAGATACTTACCTATGTAGAATATATCTAAAATATATCTTAGACAACCCTAGATGTGGTTAACTTGTTAAGATACCTAATACATAATATAATCTTTCCCATTTACCAAATGTGTATTATGTAGGTATATATTTCGGTTTCAATGAATCTATTAAAATAACAACATTCTGACAGTCTTTCAGAAAAAAGCAATGATAAGATTTTTTAAATATTTAGGTAAGTACAATTACGTCCTTATTCAAATTAAACAAAACGCATCAAATTAAAATAAATCAATTAACCTTTAAAGTTTTAAACCTACAACGACTAGAACCACAGGGTTGACAAATGCTGATGATTGGTTTCACATTATATAATATCTAATTATTAACTGTTTCCACATTGTAATTTAAGTAAGTATTTATTTTATAAGTGACATTATTTCATTTAACTTTTTATTTATTAGGGTGGATCGTTGGCGCAATACCAGAATTTCAGCGATATTCAGCTACAGTTACCTGAAATCAAAAACACACCATTTCTTTATATATCAGGTACAAAAACCAAGTTTAAGACTAACGCGAAATTATTTTGTTACTGCGGAGTAAGCGAATTCAGGTGATGATGATGCTGATGATGATGAAGCGAATTTGTGTTTGATGAGACAGATGTTTAATACACACGATTCTCTTTTGTCAGGGTGTTTGCACGACATGTGGGTGTTTATGCATTCAAAGTCTATTTAAAATGCGAGTATATAACGAGTGTTATGTATGAGTGTGAGATATGTACAGTGCTTCTATTTTCTTAATGTCTCTAGGTACATCGCATTTCCGAATGCAATCGAATATTAATCTTCATGTCCATTAGTTATGATATGAGATTTATCATGTATAATAATTTTAATTCAGAACAACGTATTATATTGTTGTTTTGTTTTTGATTTTCGTGTGAACTATATCGAGCTGTAAAATTGTAAATCGTGAATCTATTACGTATACCACTATAACATTGCCTAACATTCTTAAATAAATTAAATAAAATAAATTAACAACTGATAGAAATCCGACGACAGCCGAAACACGAAGTTTGCCGAGAGGCATTAAGAAAATATTTGCACTGTACCTAATAATTATTTATCACATTCTATTTTTGTTTCAAAAAACTTCTTTTTATGAATATTTAGAGTACTTTGTTGAATAACAATCTAAGATTTTTATCCATTCTTACTAAGATCTTATGTTGTATAAGAGCATTCGACGTGCATTGCTGTTTTTTTAATTCAATGGAAAAAATTCAAAGTGTTTGACTAAAATTAGTTAAAATTAAAAAGTTTAATATAAAAGAGTATCCTGTGTATTCAAACATGTTGTATCTAATTTGTATTGCGGTGTGTATTGCGTCTTCGTGAATCCTTAATGCCATTATATCCACAAAAAATATTATAGTAAATAAAATTAATTAGTAAGTAATAGAGAAAGGGAAGAAATAAAATTACTGCTGGTTTTACACGAGTTTAATTGATTGGATAACGTAAACATTGACTAATATAAATCATAACGACACATTTTTATTGGTGTACGAAATAAAAATAGATTTAATTACTCAGCGATGGCGCAGGGATACTGCTGTGGCTCCCGGCATTCAGGATTCATATCGCTAGCGAGTTAATTTTGAATAATTTGCCTGTGCGACTGCGAATTCTCATTTAGCCCTTCAATTGTAATCTTTGTGACTTTATTTAGGTCCTATACTGTGTCGCTTTGCTCTTCTCTCATTCATCCGATCCGGAAAGAACCCTCACCGCCCCCAAAAAAGTCCGGTGACACTAAAAATGCCACCTGAGGCAATAATAAAACACTATCAAAAACAAAATCCATTTAAAATAACCCAGAACCTCAGACCAAATAAAAAGTTTTTATTTGGTCTGAGCCCAGAACTATCGCAGAAAGAAACAACACAGAAATGGGTCAAATGTTATAATATATTGTATACAATGTGTAAGAATATTAATACGAACTGTGAGAACGCTCACAATGGAAGTGCTTCATACACACCTGAAGCACTTAAAACCCAATAAATCTATAGTTAAGCGGGCAAAGTGAGCGTAATGCCGTAGCGTTGCGCCGGCGCACGTCTCTCAACAAGCGGCGGGCTGAGAGCAATTTATACCATCGACAGCAGTGATCTACGGGCCGCGGTGTTGACAGCGCCCCACTCGAAGAAAGGACGTGATTTTTTAAAGCGCTTTTAAATTGAGAGGCCGTCTATACGATGGTGCGGAAAACTAACAAGGCGGAGATCAACAGCTCAGCTATTTCAAAACGTCCAACCGCTTCAGTTGCCCCATTTTGACATTCTTTAGTGTGGATTTAGATTGTAACAGAAACTTTTCGTAATTCTTTGCGATGAAGCTTTAGCAGTAGGTATGTAGTACAAGATACTGATAGATCTATAGAAACATTGACAGTATTTTTAATCTTGTTAAAAATGCCCTTACGATAGTAATGAAACTCATTGGACAGCTATGTTTTTAAGAACTGTTACAAAACGTTAATTAGCTGTAGTTAATCTGTTTTATAATTTACTTGAGACATTATGAAATTAAGGGCCTCGTTCACCATCCCCGAGTAAAGTTACTTTCTAATTAACATTAATCAGCAAGTAAAAGTAAGAAGTAATTTTTCTCAATTTCACATACGAAAATGAAGTTCCGATTAGCTACTCACGGTTAAAAGATTGACTTGCTTTAATCATTCATTCATATTCAATAGTTCATTCAATTCTGACAGCGACGTTAAAATAGCACTTGTCATTAACGTCAAAATCAACAAACAAACAATTCTATCGGTGTCAATTTCTCGTGATGTTTTTCTTCTCGTGTGTTACCTACCTTATGTTATTATTATTATGTTATTCAATTGCAGCTATTACTCGAGGAAATCTTGCAATTTGATAAAAATCCTCTTTATTATATTTGGGCTTAAGTAACTTTCTTCACAATTCTACTTGCTGTGGGTGGCCTAACACCACAAAAATCTTCAGCACTTCTCAAAAAGGATCCCGTATCTTTAATAGGCATATTTTTGATGAAACTGTTTGATTCCTAAAATTCAAGTAAAATCTTAGGTAAAAATAAGTATAGGTTTAAATGTATGGTAGGTACAGGTACTCCCTCAAAAGGGAGAACGGGAAAAGGATGAAATGGCCCGCAGGAAACGCGGGTGGATCGTCCGTTCGGCTGGCGACGTCCCACCAGAAATAGAAATAGAAATAGAAATATATTTATTTGCATAAGAGACACGGTATACAATGTTCTTAAATACTAGTAAGGTACATGCGTGTTCTACCGAAACGTCGGCATACAAAATCTGTTCAAATCCTGCTCGTGGAAATTTTTTCAACATTTGTGTTTTTGTAATTTGTTCGCAACAAAATTTGCGTTAAAAATTATTTGAACTTTTATAAATAGCTTGCTTACTTCTTAAATGATCTTTAATATTTGTAAAAATATTATGATCGGATGTTAGTGACAGTAGTTGTTGACATTGAATGGGCGCCTTTGGCTTTCAAAGTAAAAAGTGTTGAATAATTTCGGTGGGCTGGTTAGAACCACGATAGCTCAATTGGAAGAGCACCTGACCCGGAATGTCAGAAGGGTGCAAGTTCAAATCCTGCTCGTGGAAATTTTTTCAACATTTGTGTTTCTGTAATTTGTTCGCAAAAAAATTTGCGTTAAAAATTATTTGAACATTTAGAAAAAAAATTGCAAATTAAAAACTAAATACCTTTAAATAAAAGATGTCCTCCAACTGTGGGCTCATGGGAACGGTCCCAAGAATGCTGGCAACACTGCCCCTCTGGATTGCCAAATTAATACGCAAGCAAAGGTACCAGCCAGCCTTCATGTCATAGTCATAGGCTATCTTAAACGTAGTGTTAAATTCTCTTTGGGCTATCTGTTCTTGTAAAATGATGACATTATTTTGTGAACAACGTCATATTGTACAATAGTTTTTATAGAACAGATTAAAACTTCAGTACCTAAATTATTGTGTTAGTTTAACAATTTTGCTTGATACTGCGATATTTCTTTTTTTTTGGGCACTGACCGGCCTTTTCTCTCCCGAATACGGCCGGCCCAAAATTCTGTACAGCATATTACATATAAAAACATCCAACGAAATGTAACGTTCACAAAGAGCCGATGAAACTTACCAGCAATATATTAAACCGGCGCGTTCTGAGAAAATAGCCGGTCGGGGTTTAATTCCTAAAAGTGTGGTTTGTTTAAGTTACCGTTCGCGGCGTGCATGTGTCTGCCAACAGACACGGGCCAGCCGGCGTGGAGCATGTGTACCTACAGTGCAATTATAGTTCAACACCGCTGCGAGCCCATTATTACAAGCCAAAGTAACGAACGTCGACGGTAGTTTTCATTTTACCAACTCTCGCTACTATTATAATAGTAGCGTAAGCAAATTAACGAACGTCCTCTGCAGTAGGGAATCCAATCCCGCAACAAAATCTCAATACCGCGGATCCGCGGGATTTGCGGTATTGAACATATAAAAATAGCCAAATCGGTCCAGCCATTCTCGAGTTTTGCGCTTAGCAACATTCATTTGTATTTATATAGATATGTATCGATAATTAATAATAATCATGTTTATCTGCACTATAAATAAAGTTTAAGCGATATGCGTTTGTGTTAAATTATTTTTTTCTACCTACATTAATTGCGTTTATTTCGTGTTTTCAGGCACAGCGTCGATGTTCGGGATGAGGAGCGTTCACGGGCAGATGCTGTCTAGCAGCGGGCTGGGGGCCTCCTCCCTCGGACTGGGGGGGTTTGGGCTCTCTTCCCCCCTGTCCGCGCTCCCGCCGGATCGCAAGGTAACAACACGAATTCGTACCTCTTTCTTTCAATGCAAGATTAAAGCCTCGATAAAGATGTCCGAAAGGTATCCCCCTGGGTTCAATTACCCATAGGTTGGGCAAAGACAGTTTCTGATGCATATCCCGCATTTGGCAAGTGATAAACCCAAACCGATCAATTGTAGCGATGATTAGTTTCAATGATGGATCAGGTCTTTGCCCAGCAGTGTGGAATAGTAACATATTCCCACTAACATAGATCAAAGACATCATACTCGTTCCCACGCACGCTTTACCAGGCTCCAAATCAAGTTGTGGTGATACTCAAACTCTTATTGGCGAAAATTTATGTAGGCAGGCCGCTTACAATATGAAGAAAAATCGGAAATATTATGACGGGATAAATAAAATTTTACTTTTCTCTTTTTTTTTTACTTTTTACTTTTTTTCTTTTTAAGTGCTAATTGCTGCACTGAAGCTAAATAAAATATTTATAAAATACAGTGGAAAATTAAATGTCTACCCGACCCAGCCAGGAATCGAACCTGGGTTTTTCGCAATCCGGGCGGCTGTACTGACCTTTAAGCTACCGGGAAGGATAAATTAATTCTAAAGGGTTTTTTAATCGATATTAACAGTTATTGCAAAATAACTGGTCTCTAATATTTAAAAAGATTTTAATTTAAATAGGTTTTATTATAGCTCTAGGCTGTAAAATACATCGAGTAAAAAAATTTATTTATGTAATTAAGACTGCAAACGAGCAGGCGAGTCCACCTTATGGGTTAGTGGTCAAACCTAACTATAGACATCTGCATGATCCGGGTCCTTTAAGAGCCCTATTACTATCCTTTTTAGATAAACTTTAAGTACAAATTTTCTGGATATCCACCATTAGGGCGATTTTTCTATGCAGAGGTCAGTGGCTATGAGTACCCTCTCCTTTTGTTTTTGACAAATTTTCTGGATATGGTGGATATTAGGAATCTTAAGAAAGAAATGAATTTCTATTTTAGCTTTAACAACAAATGAACTAAAACAAATGGCTTTGACAAAAAAAGGTCGGAAGGTTATATTGGTCATCCTATGGTCATCTTCATGGTAGGCACGTTAACTACGATCGCCACGTTAGGCAAAAATGTTAGTAACTGGATATCCTTAAAATTTGTCGATAGTACCAACTGAATTGCAAATCAGCTTTTACTTGTTGTTGCAGGTGTACTCCTCGCCGCCGCCCACACCCATCCCAGCGCTGGGCCCGGGGACGCCCACGCCGTCTTCCTCGACGACAACACACACATACTATAGCACCAACTTTTAACTCTGAACGGAACAGAACCCGTGACTTCGTCTCTGTGTAGATGTTTCTAAAAGTTATATAGGTAGAGACTGTATGCTTTTAAGTGTACTGAGGGCTCGATAGTTACTGTTTTCGAACGTCCGTAATCGAGTTTTAGTGTCCTTATTCTGTATTTTTTTCTCACAGTCCATATTCAAAATCAGGTCACTGGCACAAACGTTTCTCAATAACAGAATCGAAGCCCTGGGCGTCTCAAAGATAAAGAAAGCTTGAAGAGAAATATATTTTAAGGATACCCAATTTAAGCGCAAATACAATGTTCTCCGTTAAATTAAGTAACAGCATAATTATATTTAAGATATTATCCAACTCATTGGAATTCTTGAATTATAGTTTTGTGGTAAGCATGGACTGTGGTAAGGCAGTAAATAGTTATGGCCTGATCCAAGTAGCGCCATCTAGTGACGGATTTATAAAACCATATTTAAATCATCCATCTATAAAATGTTAAATTGTTAGGCTTGGTTTTTATAAAAAGCGACATACCTAGCTGTGTCGCTTTTTTGATATATTTTATACATTATTTTTATGACGTTAGTTTTACAAAAGCGTTGCACGCGGTATTGAAGCTGGTTCCATACAATACCTATTACTGTGTCCACGCCTCGGTCGCAGCCGGGTCCGATAAAACTGGCTTTTTTTTAGATAAATGTCATACAATAATAATAAAAGTAGTTGCTTCGGGTGTTTCTTCTCTCGACCCGTATATGACAATGTGTATAGAGATATTTTTATTTAAGTAAAACAATGTAGAAAATTCACACCTTAATTTTAGCGCACTATAGGTACTTAGTCGAGTAATTAATACTATGTAAGAACCTATTATGGCAATTAATCTAATTTTGTTACCGGTTTTTGTTTAAACGTGACTGCTTTCATTATTGTTAAAAATTAAATATCATTTACTTTTAATTGGCTCATAGATTTAAAGTTACAATTTGGTTTTAAAGGTGCAGGGTGCATCGCGTGAGTTGTCTTTATCGAGTTTAGCAGAGCCATCTAGCGACATACTGATAGAACCAACTTGCCACTAGGAAGCACTGCTTTGATCTCAAACAGTTGTGGTTAGTTTTAGCTCGAT
Organism: Eudonia mercurella; assembly: GCA_963082485.1. Lineage (NCBI taxonomy): Eukaryota > Metazoa > Arthropoda > Insecta > Lepidoptera > Crambidae > Eudonia > Eudonia mercurella. The sequence continues at coordinate 5,591,157 of OY720022.1, forward strand.
TGAGAAGTGAAACAAATCTGCACTCGGGTCTTGAAGATTCTCGCCGCCCCCAGAAAAGCCCAGTGACGCTGAAAAGGCCGCTCGAGGCCATCAGCAAACTCTCCAAAAAAAGTTATTGTAACACGAAAATAAGGTACCATACGGAGAGTCATCTTAAATAATGATTATTTTACATTTGTAAGATTTGATTTGACCAAAGTATAATACCTAATTATTATAGTTATGTTATAAAAGGCACTTACACCAAAACTCACTGAGCACAAGTCATATTAAAGGCATCATTATGCTTTTAACTTTAAACAATTGACACTCGTCAATATATCAATGTAATTTTTAGGGTTTCTTACCCGAAGGGTAAAACGGGAACGGGGCGGTAAAAAGGGTAAAAGGGGAAACAGGACGGGGATATTTAATTTTCCCATACAACAAACGTGACTTTTTTCCAATTTTTTCTCGGTCTTAATAACGATAACAGGTAGAAACTTGAAATATTTTCATAGATACCTTATGGGACGGAATCCTTCGTGCGCGAATCCGACTCGCACTTGGCCGGTTTTTTATTTTTTTAGAGCTAATATTATTTAGTGGGTTGTGGTGAAAGGCCTCGTAATGAAGAAACCTAAATCATTTAAACACATAATTTAATTGTATTATCTTCGCTGCTTAGATGGTAACAACCAAAGCTTAGATATTGTTGTGTATTTTTGATATAATTGTGTAACTAAGTATGTTTTTTGTTCCAGCATGTTAGTTAGCTACTAGTTTTTGGGCAAACTGTTACACATTCTCGTTCTCACACATTGTAACAATTTAGATAAACAATGTACCTATGATGATTTTGACTTAACAGAATTATTATTATTAATTATTAAAAAATTATCAAAAATTATCAATAAGCCTTAATTAAACCTTCTTTAGTTGCATGGCTGTTTCTAAACTATACAAGTATTACCAAACACCGCGTGTATACATAGGGTGTAAGACTATGCCGACGCCTTTTTATATCTAGAGTCTAGACTTGTATATCTGCCTTCATTAACCGTTCATTTTTTATTTTATTGTAAGATGGGCTTGCTCTTGGCCTCATTCTAATCCCTAGGGCTAAAAAGAGGCCGACGATGGAACGAGCTGGCCTCGCCTATAAGAAACAGCCTATTCACTCGGGCTTTAAAAACTTTAGGGTTATATGCACTCGGGAATATTTTAGGGTTCGTTGTTTCCAAGTAGCGTATAGAGGCACCAATGTTCAACAAGAACCAGTAATTGAAATTTCAAGGAACACTGGTCTCAATAATAATCATTTTATTTAGAGTTCCTACTTTTGAAAGTTTCACATAACTTTTATAGACGTATTCAAAAGAAATACGTCGGTTAGTTTGCTTATTCTAATAACCGACTGACATTATCTTATCTTATTAATTTACATTTTTAATTTTTTCCCCTTACTGTATCTTAAATCAGTATTTTGTAACGGTCAAAATATCATGGCTGAATTTAAAAAAAGAATTTAAAGTCAGAATTTAAAGCCATCAAGTTATTATAATTTTGTGCCTGTTTTATATAGTAATTTGTGCATATATTTAAATGTTCTTTAACATACCAGAATTAAAACACACTTCATTTTAAATTAAACTCTCATAAAATAAATAATTTAAGTAAGTACATACCTACTTATGTTTTTTTTTTATTCGCCATGACATTTTGACCAAATCTCATATTGGATCTAAGTAGGGTGATTATCTCTATTATATGTTTATCCAAATAGTTAAAATAGTAATAAAGTACAAACTAAGTGTAGCTTTTAAATAAATTATCTTTATTTTAAATACATGCTGTCTTTTTTCACCTTATTAGTTTAGGTACTAAGAATACCGCTACCTCCCACTCCACTTCCTAAACAATATTTATCACAACAAACCTTCCTTCACTTATTTAATATTAGTCCTACTATCCATAATAACGGGCTAAGGCCAATTAACGTGAATCTGAGGCCTTACCATGAGTAGACATGTGTGATACTGCGCTGCGTCGCTTAATTGCGCCAACTCAGTTCATTGCGCCGGATGTGTTGATTCACTTCTTCAAAATGTGTTGGCGCACAGCGCTGGACCAGCCCCCCAACCGCCTAACACTCTCGCTTTCGATCGCTTTGAAAGCGAGGCCCTCGCCTCGCTTTCTAATATAATGTCGAAATATAATATCGAATAATATCGAAAGCTATAGCCTATAGCTTTCGATATTGCTTTCATATTGCTTTCGAAATGACAAGATGACGCCTCCTCCTCGCCTCTCCTTCAAAGCGATCGAAAGCGAGAGAGTTAGGCGGTCGACCCCCAGGTAGGCTACTCTTGACGCAAACTCAATGTCAATACAATTCCAATCCCAAATCTAAAAAATTCAAATGGCACTCTTAAAAGTGATAATAGCGCTACATTGGAATTAAATTGCGTGGAAATTGAGTGAACAAATTATTATCGAGATGGGGCGTTCTGAAATTGCGAAACTTATCCCAATATTGATACATATTAATCGCATTGGAATTGTAGGTATTGAGATTAACGGCGTAGAGAGCTGCGCCAGAGTTATTGAGTTAACGCAAAGAATTTTGACGAGTTATCCATGTATAACCATGAGCTTGTTCTAACAGTTATGAAATCAAGACGCGTGTCCTTGTCCTACACACGTTTCCTTCTTCACAACTGCAATAACACTGCAACGATAATGCTTTTAGATTTCATGGTGAGGTACCTTGGCTTTGTGAGGTCTTAAAACAATATTATTGCATTCACTTTTAAACTTTCGCGTTCCATTTTAATGAAAGGTTTATAACGAGGATTAAAGAAAAATGTTAAATTATTTTTGTTTTAATATTAACAACGTTAAACAATAATTGACAAGACTTGTCATTGCAATAATTACTATTTTGAAAATAGATCACAAAGAGAATTTAATGTCAGAATTTTATTCAGGAAGTATTTTATTTATTTATATTAACAGATTTATAAATAGTATGCCTATATTATAATTCTACGCATAGTTCGAATAGTAGTGTCATTGGGTTTTTTTGTTTTATTATACATAATTCAGTTAATAATTGAAGTTAATTATTTAGTTTATTGATTTGTACTAAAATAATTGAATGTAGCGATTATAGTGCACAGAATAATACATTAATAAATAATAATTTTATATAATTTATTTTAGGTACACTAGTACTGTACAATGTTTATATGATGCTTAATCGGAGGAATGGGAAAAAATATTTCCGCTCCTCCTACCAATCGGAGTTCCGATCACAGGACAGGGAGATACCCCTTTTTACAGGTATCATACACATGTATACCCGACGTTTCGACCAAGTTGTCCCCGTTATGAACCTTTGATTAAAATATTATTGCACTTGTGGAAACGAGACGCGTGTTAACGGTAGGTACGCCGCTACATGCGTTTCCTTTTCACAACCGCTATAATACTGCATTGATACTGCTTTAAGAGCTCATGGAAAGCTTAAACCTACGTGAATGGGTCGGCTGAAGCAACGGCACCTTGTTACGGGCAGTTGTGAACAGGGTGCAATAGCTATGATACATATTGTCCAACTTTTGCTGAGAAGAGGAATGCTAAGAAAAAAATACTTGAGGTTAAGACCTCACCCTTTTGAACGCCAGAGCGCAAACGCATCGGCGCCCCTTCCACGCCAAGCCACAAATTCAGAGCAAATACCTACAAATAAAATAGGAATGCCAACGATCTTATCGACAAGTTGTCAATAACCAATTTAATCATTGCTATTCGTCACATATATTTGAAATAAAATATTACTCGTTATATCAATCTTTTATTTGACACTATTTCGTATCATTTAACAGCAGTTACAAAATTCTAAACAAAGAAAAAGTAGACATTAGAAATACCAACGAATAAATCGGATAATAATAAGGTACATCACTAATCTCGTTCGTGAAATCATCCGCTGTCGGGAAGACCAAACTCTGGCGTGGCTGGCACGACCTTTGACAACTTTCTCGCGTGCGAGGTAGGGATGTGACATTTCAAGTAAACTAAAAATTATAAACAACAAGGTAAAGAAAAGGTTGTCTATTAGAGCACTAATTAAATACCTACTTAGCTTACCTACCTACCTACTTTACTTAGATTTCTTCATTTTTACTTACTTATTACATCTCGACTGTGATTGTTGCGTAAAATGCCCATTTTCGCATTTTGTAGTAATTTTCCAATTGTATTTATCGTTTTTATCGAAATAGGATAATAAATTCATGCTTAGTATTACAAATTTCCACTCTGCGAGAAAAAGCCGAGTTCAGACGGCCGGCACATCGTATTTTGTAGTAATTTTGCAGTTGTATTTATCGTTTTTATCGAAATAGGATAATAAATTCATTATAAAATATTTATTCCTCATGAACTATAACTACCTACCTACTATAAATTTTGCTTAATAATATTATCGTAGATAGGAGAAATTCACAGCGATCTTAAAGCGATTTTCGAAGTTTTTGGTTTAGAATAAGATTTTTTTTCTATGTAAAATAAATGATATCTAAAAATTCCGAGGCCGCTACGAACTATTCGACTATTATAAGAGATAACATTCTATTTTTTTATTTCATTTGTTTAGAACAGTAGTTCAATCTAGGAGCTCAAAAAAGTGCCTTCGCGCATTTTATGAAAATCTTTCTCTGCTATTTTGGGTTTCATTAAAAAGTTAAGCAAAATTTACAAAAAGCGAGGCCACTACGAACTATGCCAACAGCTATTCTACACTATTCAATAAATTTACCTAACTTACCCATCACTAGCTGTCGTATCTTGCCGACTGTGGCGTGACGAGAACACCTTTTTTAAGGATTTCGATTAGCAATATTTAATGATAATTTTTGCTAGTGAAATGTAACTAATGAATATATCTTCGTGCCATTTAACAATATATCATTAATGTACACACAGAAAAGTTAATTTAGTATATTTATTTTGTATTTTAAAAATGTCGTTTTCTTGTCGGCTATACACGACGATGGCGTGTTGGGAACTTTTTCATTCTCGTCCAGTGCCGACCATGGCGTTCAAAAGGTTAAAGCAATATTATTGCAGTTGTTTCGAGACGCGTGTACGCGCCGCTACTATGCGTTTCGTTTTCACATCTACAAAAAGTAATACTGGTTTCAGAGTTTGTGGTAAGCTACCATGGTGTCTAGTGTGAGTTTTGTTTACTATCCGTATTCATTTGATTACGTTTACGAAAACGAAAATTAGTATGGCATTGAAGCAGCGCCTCCTGGCGACATACGAGAGGAGTTAACATTTTGCCATACAAATTCTCGTTTTCGTTGACGTGATCGAATGGCGAATGTAACTCGCACTACTCACCTAGGTGTGTAAATAACTGCAGCACTTTAACCCTTTATAGGGCAAGTTGCGAAATAGGTCTATATTTCGACAAATAGGTCTATATTTCGACCACTTGTATCCCTCCCTATAGATACTAAGACTAAACTTCTATAAAAAACCTGCTAACTTTCATTTTTTATAGGAGTTTAGTTCTATATCTATGGGGATACAAGTGGTTGAAGTATAGACCGATTTCGTAACTTGCCCTATAAAGGGTTAAAATTAAGATTGAGCTCAAGTATGTAGTCCCCAATTCTGGGCAGAACTGAAAATAGCTAGAATTTTATGCTGGCCACTGAACTACAGAATGCTTCATCATCATCAACTCAGCCAAAAGACGTCCACTGCTGAACAAAGGCAAGGACTAAGGATCTCTAAAACGACCGGTTTTGTACTGCTGCATCCCGCGGCTACCCGCGACTTTGTTAAAGGCCTGCGAGTGCTCCATCACCAGCTCATTTTATTTCCCCACTGCTGGGGAGTGCCCCAGTAGTCTACCATATAGATCAGTGGTTCCCCACCTTTCTGCGACGATGAACCCTTTTCCTAATTTATTTATTAGCAGGGACCACATAAACTGTATAAGCTTTATTCAAAACTTAAAAAGTATTTGTAGCGTAAGTTCAGTAGAGACAGTTTATATTCACATACTTCATGCTACCAAAAATGCTGATGCGAAACATTTTATGTTCCACCCTGGGACCTAGGAATTAGCAAATAGATAGCGTAGGTGATAGTGCAGGAATTAAAAAATAACTTTGTACTGCCTTTTAGTAAATTATTTTCTGGATTTAATTATGTTCAGTCCCGCGGACCATTACCGATGCTCTCTCGGACCATCTGTGGTTCGCGGACCACCAGTTGGGAACTGCTATAGATGGATAGGAAGAATGGGCCATATACCACCATGCGGGCTCAGTGCTGCTTTACCTACCTTCTGAAGCACAGAGGAGTTCGAGATGATAAATTTTTAATCACGCATCCGACGACCTTGGCGAAAGTAGCGTTAACCATTGCGCCATCGACCTCCGGAGAGTGCTCAGTGACAGTTTATTCACCATTTGCTCACATTGGCGAACTAGCTCTGAATCCGATCCCAACTCCTCGAAAAATCTACTAATGGATGGGAACAAACTTCCGTCATGCCATCTCCTCAAGAAACCCCCTGACGATGTTTCGATCACACAACTCGAGTCCTTGACCAGTGTCATTACCATCATCATCAGCCTATACTATATCCACTGCTGGACATAGATTATATTTAAAGGACATAGACATAGGTCTTGGAGAGCCAAGTGGACGCGCCACTGAGAACACGATCCGCTGCTAATCTAATCCAGCTCTTGTTAGCCAGCAGCCACATCCCAGCAACGATTTTTTGCATTCAGCCCTGCGTGTCCCCGAGCATCTATTGCTAGGAAGCGAACGTGGACGATAACGGTGATTTTGCTCTAAGTAATGTAGCACTAGTACGGTACCATAGTAGTACTAGGTAGGTAGGTAGGTAGTTAGGGGGGCGAGTTGCTCACGTCCGTAGGATTTACCACCTTTTTCTAGTTCTACCCTACACGTGTCCCCCGGGTGGTGCTAAGCGAGCAACAACGCCGAATCACAGGCTCTCTGCGGAAACCTCCTGCATTGTGTACTAAGACTGGCTCGGTACTAAAGGCAAACAAACGCAGATATGCAAATGATCTTGGCGGAGATGGCAAGTCAGCAAGGCATAGTTGAAGGCCGAGGGCGACGGTAGAGGTCAGAAGAAACTGTCGGCCAGAGACTGCATCCGGACCCTCCCCCGGTCGTAGCGGCTATCCGCTCCATTGGATCCATGAGGGTAAGGACGAGAGAGTGCGTCTGTACCAGCGCAACTACTTACGCACTTAAATATGTCACGCGCATCCCACTGCTTCCGTTTTTTTCTGGACTCCGACATGACAAGTCCTGCGGCGATGGGCGGCGGTAGAGAGGTCGGGTAGTGGTGCACACTCGGCTTTGTCCAAAACCTGCACGTAGGCGGCCTAAGGAGAGTGGTCGTTTCTGCACTGCATTTGGGTGACGGTGTAGATTGGGCAGCACTTTAGACGAAGCAGCCCTATTAGGGAGGCAATGCTTCCCCCGCTCAGCCGGGAAGGGGGCTAGAAAAGGTGTCCTAAAAAAAATTCGTCGTTCATACTAGGGGGGTAGCAACCGCGGCTGCTCGGGCACTCCACTCTTCGCGGTCGAAAGTACAAGAAAAATATAAAAACATCAACTATGACCATTGGCGCTTGGAATGTGCGCACACTAATTGACAATGATGGCAACCTATATTCGGAACGTATGACTGCCATAGTTGCTCGTGAACTTGGTCGCTACAATATCAACATGGCTGCCTTCAGTGAAACCCGTATAGCTGATCAAGGTGAGCTCGAGGAAATCAGAGGTGGTTACACGTTTTTCTGGAAAGGACGGCCCCAGGTTGAACTTAGGCAGGCTGGTGTAGGGTTTGCCATTAAGGCATCTATTGCCAAAAAAATACCAGAATGTCCACAATACATTTCGGACTGCATCATCACGCTGCGTCTTCACCTGGAGAATAATAATTACCTAAATGTTATTAGCATTTATGCGCCGACAATGAATAATGAAGGTGGCGTGAAAGACCAATTTTATGAAGAACTCTGTCAATGCCTCAGCCTCAGAATTCGCCCCAGGGAGCAAATTTTATTACTAGGTGACTTTGATGCGAGGGTTGGTCGAGAACATGAGTTGTGGCCACGTGTGCTTGGTAAAAATGGTGTGGGCGCCATGAATAGTAATGGACTGTTACTTCTTACTTTATGCGCACAATTTGATCTAACCATTACCAACACGCTATTTAGACTGCCCGATAAATATAAGACTACATGGATGCATCCTCGTTCCAAGCATTGGCACTTAATAGACTATGTTATTACCCGACGAAGAGATATGTATACCCCAGGTGCACATTACCCGCGTAATGCGTGGCGCTGATTGCTGGACGGACCACAGACTTCTTATAACCAAGCTTAAACTACGACTACATTTGCCTCGTAGATCTATCAAACCTAAGCCGAAATCTCTCAACTTAGATAGGTAGAGTGTTCCAGAGGTACTGGTGCCGCCAGTGTTTGCGCACGTTCTCTATAGCCATCTATATATCGGCCAGGGAGTATATACAGTACTAGGTATACCTATTTTGGCGCGCGTCAAACTTCTAGTCCCTTCTGAAGTTGGCGCATTTCGCGTCGCAGTAGTAAAAAATAGGCGTCAGTAGGGCGAAGGCGGGGACAAGCGGTAGGGTCTGACTGTACAGCTGCGCAACGAAGCAACTTCAGAGGGGACTAGAAGTTTGGCGCGATCTATAAGAGTAGTACTACTTAACTGCCAAATGTAAAAAGGTATAAAGCTCCCGAAAATGAAATTCTGTAATAATTAAAAGTAGTATTTAATTTTAAAGCTTTAAACAAAACAAAATCATACCATATAAAAATAAAAATACAAAAAATAGTCAAAACCTGGCCCTCAAGTTCCTACAAACCGGCACGCGACAACCGCCTATGAGCATAGTACGGCAAGTTTCATTCTGATAGCTCCTGAAATCAGCTGTACCCAGTGTGAATTTGCTACAAGAATATAATCCATACTTACAAGGCGCTACGCAACTGTCTGCACATGAGGCAACCCTAGATTTCTCACCAAACATGCAAGTACATTTGGGTTTACTCTGTGCCGCCTTTTCCCTAGGACTTGACCACGCACCACTTGCCTTGGCCCTTAAGTTCGATGATTCCACTGAAACCGTCTTTCTGCCGTCAACTAATGCAACAGCACGTTTTTGTTGAGGGACAAGGCTAATGGTTATCAACGCATGGATGTCGCAAAGATGGGATTTATTTGCACTGTCTTTATCAAGGCGCTGGTCAGAGATCATCGAATTTTTCCTTCGTTTGCCCTTTGTCTGGACACAACAAGATCTTTTGCCAGCAGCCATTGCAGAGCTACCAGCATCCCTCACCGTGGCAATACATGAATCATGTTTCACTACATCCTCATCATGGTCATACATTAATGGTATTGTATCCCAATTTTGATTCATAACTTGCTTGCATACATGTTCAGCTATGGGATTCATTTTTATTTCTTAGAACAATAACTAAATTTTAACTTTAAATTCTAATAAAAATGATAGGGTGATGATGACAGACTAAACAAGTCAATAATATTGTGTAATTGTGACCAAAGAGAATTTAACACTACGTCACCACAGACGAGGTGCACGTGACGTATTAGGGATGATGCTATGAATCTATGATGCTAGTGCTATTCTCAGAACAAATCTTTAGTTATTATTCTGAGGTGCTATCCATGCGTGCATGCTTTGATAAAGGTGTGTCCACATTAGGTATTTAAAACATGGATATAACTTAAATAACTTATGCTATAATGACATGTTACAAAAATAAAGAATAAGGTTGTTGAATCTTATTGACACTTAACGTCTACACTAATAAAACATGCTACATAAATATGCAATAATCGTATAACATGTTTTGTCATATAGTCTGGACCATGAAGCTGTAGATATAACTGGAGAAGCCTGATAGTTGAAGCTACAGCCTATTATAGCTACCTCACTCTTCTGGTGATAGGGTAACCCTTACTAGTTCATGAAAATCAGGACTTTGAAGTAAAGTGAAGATGAAAGAGAAGAAAGTAAACTAATATAAAAAATCCATTTCAATTCATTTCAAAATTGATCATCTCTTGCTCCACCGACCGTGCTTCGGTAGGCACGTAAAGTCGTTGGTCCCGGCTGCTTTAGCAGTCGTTAATAACCACCAATAGACAAGAAAAATAAGTTTAATTAAATATAAACCAAAGAGCTTGAAAAAAATAAAAAAGAGTAAATTTTTACCCTAAAGAATGTATTGTAATATTGATAAAAACAAACAAGAAAACTAGAAATATTGTGCTAGATATACATAAACATTTAAATTACTAAAAAAAGCAACTAACAACTCACAATTTTTTATAAATATTATTTTGAATAGATTCTCGTTTTTTTAACGTGACCAAATTTGAATAGTAATTTAAACTCGAGCCAATAATTTGTTTGTATGGAAATAACCTTTCAATCAACCTTCTATGAAATTTGTCTTCACAACAGCAATGAAGCGTGCCTATGTGCTTATATCGAAAATATTTTTGTTGAGAGTTGAAACTTATATAAGTAGGTATTTCAAAAACCAAACTAAAAAGTGCCCACCGTTCCCAAAATTAAGAAACTCAAGAAAGAACTCTATGATGGTCACACTACGAGACTACTGACACATTGATATTAACAAATACAATTAATACAAAAATCAATCTATTTCACTTTAAAACTTATTGAAACTTAAACTCAGGACTAATTAACCTTTGAAAAATACTTTAACTCAACACTTCATGAGGATATAGTCCAAGAATTTGTTAAAAACCGTTTGAAATTCTTTGTATAATATTTTTTTAATAAATGGTTTTTATCACTAAGAATTCATATTTTATTTCACGTCCTGGATACCATGTACTTACTTCCACAACCGCACACTACACATACTATATTGATTTGTTTTACTCAATAAAATAATCTACTACGTGAAACTATCAATATAAAAGCTTGACGAGACAACTAAACATGAGTGAGAGCCGGCATCATAAATATTAAATAACGTCCAGTATTGCCCACATCGCTAGGTCCCTAGAAGTCGGTAAATATATATTGTAGATTACATACAGTTCACGGAACAGAGTAATGTTTTGAAAATACGTTTAACAACACAAATATAAAATCTACATAACTCGAGCACCGTTTTTGTTCTGTCATGGTAAATATCAAAATAATGTGTAAAAAGGGTGCCTCAATACCCTTGCACACTATGATAATTGACTCGACTAAAAAATAAACATCTTACCACTATTAATACTACGTTTACCCTGGACAGATAGTAGTAATTTTATTTTAGTTTACCCATTTATCGGTAGATTTGATTTATTGATTATATAATACCACTCACCAAACAAGGACATTCTTAAGCTGCCTCAAAAACAGGCCTCTCCAGTTATATCTACAGCTTCATGGTTTGGACACACCTTACTTAACGCATATTGTGATTGTTACATCAGATAATTAATTAATCGATTTAGTTTTATTTTTATATTCGAATAAAGATTGTGCCCATGTAGCACAAGCAGCGCTACGTAGGCCACACACTCACTATTTCTAGTAATCCAAAGCATTCGTGCAATCTAGACAGAAATACTAATATTTGAAATAGTAATGAGAGATTATGACAATGTCAGAAAAAGTCTAAAACAATCATAGTAAATTAAACTACAAATTCGGCTGTATGACATAGATTCCTTTAGCTTTACTTAATAAAAAAACTTTTGTCTTGTCTGTCAGTCAGTCTGTTGTCAACAACCACCTTATGCTATTAAATGTCAACATTGTACGTGCGACCAGCAAGCCAGCCGACGAAACGAAATGTTTGTGATAAAGTTTGGCCAGGGTCAGCAAATTACAAGTTATATCCATAATGAATCTACAAGATAAACTTAAACCCATACTGAAATTCTTAAAAATTACCTCTCTGTGGGGTGGCAGCGGTTTATTTGTGTTTTATCACGTTCGTCAAACATGCAATTCTATTTCAAACATAGTCAAGTCAAATGTTCTAGATAGAGAAAAGAAACATACCCCAGAATATATTTATATCGAGGACCCGTCGTACGGTGCTACGATGATTATCGAGCGGGATAAGGAGAACAAGCGGTCCGTAGGCCTCACGAGAATTTGGAAAAGCTTGAAGCATTCTTTAGCTTGGCGGCTACTGTGGTTGTGCAGGCACGGAAACAGAGAACAGCGCAATGTAGCTTTAGAACAGCTAGCTGCTTTCAAGAACAACAAAACCTGGGACTGCTTAAAGCTTGCTCAAGCACTGGACAAAAATACTGCTGTTCTATTAGCACGAACGCAAGGGGCAGACCTACGATATTTCCTACCGCCACCAATTCATGTACGTAGAGCTGCTCTAACTAATGAATTATTCTCGTTTAAGCTTCGAGATATGATATCAGCAGTGCAGAGCATCAACCCTCATAGTTGCATTCAGCATTTTCTTGTTAAGCACTTTCAGTTTGTGCAAGAAGAACAACCCATTGAAGTTGATTGTATTCCTTCCAAACCAGACAGTATTAGTGAACGTGACCTCTGCATGTTATGCCTTGATGCTCTTCACCATCATGTGAATTTGTTTTACTCTATGGATTATGAAGAAGACACTTCTATAAAAGCCCTAATCGCTATAGGCCTATTGCCAAAGCTGGCTGAATTATTGTTAAGGTATCGATTTGATGGAGATCTTGACTTAGCTGTACTTAAAATACTTACTGTTCTTAGTGTGCACTCAAATTTACTACAAGACTTTTTTCAAAATGGTCTTATAAAGGAACTTTCTCGCCTTTTAAGATCAAATGATGTGCGCCTATCTAGTTCTGCTGCAGTTTGTTTGGCAAATTTATCAGGAGAGCACTGTTATAGGCCTGGCTTATATCTCTTGCACCCCATTTATAGAACAACAGCTCCTCAGTCATGTGATACCCTTTTGGTACATGGTTTGAGAGGTGGAGTTTTTGTTACTTGGCGACAGAGAGACAGAAAATGTGCTGAACCGATTGGTATCATAGATGTCACTATAGCAGAAGTTGATTGTGAGATGTGCTCTAAAGAATCAGATATCAATACTCCGTATTTAGATCCAGAATTGAAACAAGTTATGCAAGATCTAATAGAGATGGAAGATGAAACATTACTATCTGACTTAGAGATTGTACTCCATGACATACCTATAGAAGCAAGAAGAGAGCCTCAGAGCTATAATCACTATATGGCTAATAAAAAACTTGTTGCTATGGGTGAAGAAAAACATGATCGATGTCATTACACTTACTGCTGGCCTAAAGATTGGTTGCCTAAAGATTGCCATAACTTAAGAATTCTAGGTGTAAACTATTGGAGTTCTCTGTCTGAGTGGCTGGAACGGTGTCCTTTACAAACAGCAGACATAGCAACTAGAGCTGCTGACTTAGCACCTGTTTTAGTTGACGCTAGTGTTGGGAATAAGCCTGTAGTTTGGCTTGCACACTCAATGGGTGGATTGATTGTTAAACAAATGCTTGTTGAAGCTTCACAAAGTGAAGAAGCTAAATTCAAAGACTTGTCTCAAAACACTAAGGCTGTAGTGTTCTATAGCACTCCGCACAAAGGTAGTGCTTTAGCAACAATGCCACGAGCAGCTGCTGCAGTGCTTTGGCCATCAAATGATGTGAGACAGCTACAAGAGAATTCACCTATACTGCTTGAAATGCAAAAAGCGTTTATAAAATGTGCAGATACCTTTGGTTGGGAAACAATTTCTTTTGCTGAAACTCTACCCACTCTAGTCACTGCATTTAAAGTCCCTGTACATTTTGTTGAGCCAGTCTCAGCTGATTTAGGCAGGGGTGTATTCTACCGACTGCCTCTTGATCATTTGTGTATCTGTAAGCCTGCAACTAGACAGTCTATTTTATATACAACAGTTTTAGATATATTGCAAAGAGTCACATTAAAAGATGTTGAATTAAAGTATGCAAACCCTGTAGTCCAATGGTTAATGGATGCTGTTTGGTGGCTATTTAGAAAGCGAGCTACAGAAATGTTGGATGCTATTGACGAATCACACAACATTGAACGTCTTCGGTGGTTTGAGCAAATATTACTTGAAGCTTTTACAGATGGTTTTACAGATTAACATACTTTTTGTCAGTTGCACCATCTTTGTTTAACTATTATTTTAGAGCTAATTAATGTCAAATCAATAAAAATTCTGTGGTTAAAAATGTGTCAAAATTAGATGATATACTAATAAACCTTACTTTGTAAAGAAAAAAGAAAAACAAGATTAACACATTTATTTTCTTTCATTTCTCCTATGTAGCTCAAGTCGAATGTTACATAAGTATTTATAATTTAAATAAAATGATATGATAATGAAATGGTACTATTACTTGTCCTTTATGATAGGCATGGTACCTATTTACTATCATTATTACCATACAACCATGAGTAGGTATACGGCTATAGTTTATGCAGTCCAAGGTTGATTCAGTTTGCTTATCAGTAGATTAGGAGATGAGATGAAACCAATATGTAAACATAAGATGGCAGGTACTGAGTATCTTGTTTCAACACCTTAATTTTGTTTTAATTGTTTACAAGAATAATCATTTATTTAAGAAGAAAGATATAAAAAATGATACGTTATGTGTTATGTTATGTATCTACATACTTAACAACCAAAAAATATTAACATAATTACTTACTATAATTCAATAATATTTTCAAATGATTTAAAAGGGAAAGCGTTATTAAAGCAATAAGAACGAAAAAGACTGCTAGTGTTTGTTATTTGGCATTTTTTAACGAAATCTACTTTTGGTTATTGTTCGAGACAAAAACCACGTTAGGTAATAGTTACTTCGTCAAAAACGAAATCTAAAAATGGAAAATAAACGTAGGAATAGGAACCTACCTACTATGTACCTACTTTATACAGTTTGTATAGGTAGGTATCTACCTACCTATGTCATTCGAACAAAGAGATTCAATATGTAGTTAAATGTCTTTGCATTCGAAAAAATGCAAAAGTAGTCTATTATACCTACTAAAGATTTATTACATAATTCAAACTAAGATTGTATTCGTCATTTGCCTTTCACTCATTATCATGTGTCTATTCATTATTGATGACATATAGTTTTAAAATTATAATTGTAAAATAGTTCTGCGTGACATAATTATTGCAATAGCGACATCTACCATGGAATCGTCGTACCAGTTACAAATAAACTTAGGGACGTACGTTAGCATGCGCTTCAGTAGCATGCTTCACCAAGTACAAGTTGTTATTTTTTCTGCACAGATGGCGCTGCAATATTTTATTTGTCTTCACGTGGATGGACCTCATCATATTAATTTTATATTATGCCTGCATTTTATTTATAAATTTATATTAAAAATGATTTTTTATAGGTACCACCTACCTACTTTTACTGAATAAAACTTGAAAGTTACCTAGGTAGTGAGGTATCATACCTACCACTTACTAGGTAGGTACTTACACAAATATACACTTCGGAGCAAAGCAAGCAAGTAACGTAGACTTAACAATAACTTAGCAGTTTAGTGTCTTGTCACTGTTTGTAATCTTAGTTGTCATGGAACATTATAATTTGTGTATGTCTACCAAGTAGATACAAAAGCGCTCATAAATTATTGAAATTGATTGTAAGACGGCTGGTAGGACCTTAGGTCTACCTGCCACCAGTGTTCAATACTTAAGACAGGCGTTTGACACATAACATGGATGTTCATTGAATTACAGGATGACAGATAGGAAACTGGTAGCCGCCTGTTTTCAATTGTTGTAATAAACTAAAATCAGTTGCTGATGGTACGTCATCATCATCATCATCATCATCATCATCATCATCAGCTCATTTTATGTCTTCACTGCTGGGGCACGAGCCTTCCCTATGGATGGATAGAAAGAACCGGCCATAAACCAACACGCGGGCCCAGTGCGGGTTGGTGGTTGTTAATGACTGCTAATGCAGCCGGGACCAACGACATTACGTGCCTTCCGATTCTGAAGCACGGAGGAGCTCGGCATGATTTATTTTTGTTCACCCATCCGATGACCGGCCTTTGCGAGAGTTGCTTAACCTCAGCACTCGAAGACCAAGCGCGTTAACCACTGCGCCATCAGAACAATGTATGTGATGTTGTCTCTTATGTCTCTTATAATTATATATATATAATAATATTATATTATAGTGGCACTTGTGCCGGGTATCTATTTACTTGCTTGCATTTATTGTCAGGTTTTTAAACTGCTATTTAGACACTGATGCTCTGCTGTACCCTCCTATTTATTAAGTTAGCAGAAAATTCATTTAGATTACATTACCTACTTATTTATTATGTTGGGACTTTTTTATTTACCCGCAATGAACGAAAAAAGGTTTTCAACACGCTTTCAAAAATTACGTTCCGTCTGACGTTATTCTTTAGATAGGTTTTGGTATCTTGTATCAATGTCTTATTATAATCCTTCGGATGTGTGAAACTTATGACAATCTCGATTTGGAACTTGATATATTTCATCAGAGTATTCAGAGTTTTAATAGACCGGCTGAAGCCTTTGAAAATGGTAAAAAGAGAAACAAAATCATAGTAGGATGAAACCCATTGGAAATAGAAGAGAATATAACAAAAATGAATGGAAAAATAATTTACGGGCGATTTGAGGTCGGGAAGTGGAAGGGGTGGGGGGGTATAAGGGTAAAAAACTGTTCATCTCGATTTCCGGCAAAACTACAAGTCCTATGGAAAAAAATTAATTGGCAAAGTTGTAGGTAATAAAAAGATCAACTTTTGTATTTACACTTTTTTCACATAACCTCAAAATTTATGTGAAAAATTCAAATAACCAAGTATTTGGTTTTTTTTTATCTTTTAAAAAATTATATTTTTTTTTTCTCGAAATTTGGTGAAACTTACCTTTTTATGTCCAAAACACACAGTATTCTTTTGATTTAAAATATATACTTATATTTTTACCTGATTTTGACTTAATATCGAAAAAGCACCCTAATTTTCAATCGAAAATTTTCGTGTCAAAATGTCTGCTTTTTTAAAAAAGTCGGTGGGCTTTTTGTTCATTGAAATCTCTAGTTTCTGATGGTGTAAAAAAATATATACATTACTATGGTAAATGTTTTCAGAAAAAGCAAAGAAACGAAAGTTATCTATACTAGTATTATAAAGCTAAAGAGTTTGTTTGTTTGGTTGAAGGCGCTAATCTCAGGAACTACTGGTTCAAATTGAAAAATTATTGTTGTGTTGAATAGTCCATTTATTGAGAAAGATTTTAATAGGCTTTATTACATCCACGCTATGACCAATAGGAGTGGAGCAGCAATGAAAAATGTTGTTACAATATTTTGAGAAAGTTGTAGAATTTTATTTAATTTATATGCGTAGGTGGCTATTTATGACTAAGTGTTTTAAGATAACTTATAGGTATACCTGAGTGACCTACGGAAAATTTTAGCCCATCAAAAGGTATTTCATAGAGAAGTGGGGAAGGGGCTATTGTTTCAAAAATTATCGACCAGTGCTTTTAATTTAGTAAGCTAAATAAGAGTGTTACACTCTTGAGTCTATTTTAATGTTTATCGTAAAAGACAATTTATTAATGTGCTGTGACCTCAGTAATAATAACTGAACATTGTTTTGGATAATGTTGTGTACAGTTTAAGGCTTTCAGACTCAATATTTTTGTTTATTTTTATGTTGTAGTTGTATTTTTCAGCTTGTAAGCTGTTTTTGTACCTATTTAAATAAAAATTAAATTAAATTCCATTTCATATATTTTAAGCCTCATTTTCATTTCAATAAAAAGTTTTAATTCTTATATCAAATATACTTTAATAAAAATATAAACCTTTGTGGCCGAGTGACAAGGCGCTCAAGTAGAACTTATATTTTCTAAATTATATAAAGATAGCACTGTATCTAATAGTTATCAAAATAATAAATCATTCAGCTTATTACTCTTTATAATTATATTTATTTGGCTATATACGTGCGCAAAAAAACTTTTTATTAATTTGATTTATCAGCGTGTCCTGTGACACATAGGCCTCCTCCAGATATCTCTACTACTTAAGTAGTAGAGTTTACTTTCGGTCATTCGCAAACACTTTATAAAACTTTGTTATAAATGTCGACTAAATTCAAAAATATCAATGCCTATTTTATGTTGTTATTACATTATTTTACATTAATTTAAGTTACATATTATTTTAAATTACATCTTACCATTATCACTTAATTAGTTATTATTTTAATTTAATTTCGACATTTTAATATTATTCTACATGTTAACATAATAAGTGTTTTTGTTTTAATATATCCATATTGTATCCACATGACTGATCACGTTCTGTAATGATTGGGTATTATCATCAAAACAAATAAATTAATTTATGTATTGAAAACTGCGAAAATCACAAAACTTAAAGCAAATTGAACATTTAATAGTGTTCTATATTTACGAGTATATGAACTGTATCTATTAGAAATCAACAATCACTATTTGTCGAGCGTTTGATATGATGTTTATTCATTAAACGTATCTGACAAATACTCTCGTAAGCTGGCATTTAATTAAATCAAGTTAACTATGATAATAAGTCCATTTCATTTAAGCACATTATTTTATGTTTATTTTGCCCTTTGTTTAAAAAATAAAAATTCAAGAAGTCGATGTACACATGCCTACCCCTACCATGCACAGCAACCTATCGTGTACACATGCCTACCCCTACCATGCACAGCAACCTATCACAAACTGCCAAATTTCCTCAATAGTTATTAATTAAAAATAAATGTTGATTAATTTCGGCGAGTTGGATTGAGCCACGATAGCATACTTAGTTGGTAGTGCACCTGACCCGGCATGTCATGGGGTGCGGGTTCGAATTCGGCTCGTGGAATTTTTTCAACACTGTCTTCTTTCCTCAATAGGCTTTAAACTTTATGCTTAAGGCATATGGTCGACAATTTATTGAAAAAAATTGACAGTTTGGATATGTCGATGTGTATATGTACCTATAGGCTTCTGTACATTGATTGTTGCTTCTATGCTTATTATTGTTCTGAGTTGAGAATCATAAGATCGGATCGAAAGATCATATTAGGACCAAGTGAATAAATCAATAAATGAGTTGAGTTGTTGATACTATGAGCTATATAAAATAAACCGGTTTAAAGAACTCATAGTCTTAACACCGTATTTCGTTGTATAAAAACTTTGTAGTCAGTTATATTTTATTTAATATTCAAGTTTATTTACAGGATTTGGTTTAAATCCGTTTTCACTAACTGTACTTTGTACGTGTGCCCGAGTTGACGACGAAAAAAGTAGGTATTTTCAAATGGTGCTAACTCGACCATTCGGCCGAGTTGACGAACAAGTCCACCTAGGATATCGTGAACGTTACTACTTTACCTGGGAAAACCCGTGCTGTACCTATACACAATTCACGGCCTTGAGACCAGGGCTTGAAACCGGTTCAAAATTAACCGGTTTCATTAGGGTAAAACCTTTACTATCGTAAAGTACCGTTCCGGAGCGGAACCAAATAGGAGCGATATTTCGAACCTAAAAAAACCGGTTTATTTCTAGCGATCGCTGGCTGTGACTTGTTGTAGCTTGTTAGACGAAATACCCGCGCGGCGCGCACCAGTGTTGCGTCGCGAGCGCTATCTCATTTTGATAGTTGTGCGCATCCTATCAATATGGGTCAAAAACGTAAATCAAGTATTTATCATTTTAAATTTTAACCGGTTTATTAAAAAACCCATTTTTTGTAAACCGGTTCAAAAACCGGTTCAATGGAACTTAACCTTTTTAATAAAGTTCCATGCATAATTTCGTGAAACCGGTTCAACAAATTAACCGGTTTCCAAGCCCTGCTTTAGACACCATAGCTATATTTTACAGGTCAGAGATGCATGCCTTTAAGTGATAGTTTAGTACCTATATAAGTTTTACATAATAACTGAGCGACTGTTTAAACTGTTACCGGTATTATGTCCCTATAAAACAAAATAAATAAAAAATAAAACATGGGCACCCTAGGTGACAAATGAGGAGTTAAAACTATACTTACTACTTACTTTACTTCGCTGGCTCAGCGACCCGAAGTGGGTCTCGACCACCGACATTAAAGTACGCCATTTTGTCTTGTTAAAACTTTGCAAAACAAATTTTCGTTTGTGATAATGTGTACCCAGGAGTGTCACCGTCGTCGTCGCTCTGTTGTCGATAGTACGCCAACATCCGGTGCCGTTTCCTTCAGTTACGGGACGAGCCTCCAAAGCAGGCAGGAGGCATAATGATACAGATCGATAGGGCCTACCAAATGGTTGCCATGGCGACGGTGGCCGACAGAGTAAACCTACTAAAATAATAGGCCGCATGACTCTGATTATCAAGGTTCAATGTTCATAGTTCAAATATATTTTACTAGCATTTTGCCCGCGACTTCGTCCACGTAGATTTCATATTTTTACGCACCAAAATCAAAACTACGTTTTCTAAACCAAAAAATAGGATCATAATAGAAACTGTTTCTTTTGCAAGCATTTCGCATACCACCGCATTAAAAACATGCCCAGTTATGGCCTTACCACCCTGGCCAGCGAGAGATCAGAGCCAATTACCGCCGTTAGGATGCGACGTTGCTGTTCCCAAGTCGTGCACTCTTGCAGGCAATGCTGAGCAGTATCTGTGGCAGTATCTTCCGGTAAAGGGTGGCACAATGGGCTTGCCTCTCCCTCTAAGCGATCTAAAGCAAGTAAGTACTTCAAAATACATCCGTGTCCTGACAGTACCTGCATCAGACAAAATGCGCTCCAGTTTGCGCTTGGTCTATGATTTAAGGGCTGTACCTACTTACATTTTCCACATATATTTGTTTTTTGTTTTAATTCAATTATCTATGTTAGAAAGCATCTTTATTGACAATGTTTATTTTTTCTTGTTTTGGTAGAAAAACTATTATAGCACTCGCGTTAAGCCAAAATAGTTGTTCTTGGGAAATGCACCCTTTTCTCAATTCGTTACGGAGTGTTTACCCCTGAGACTTATAAATTTAAAATTAAGTTAAGAATATGCCTTGACCAGCTTTTGATCAGGTTAGAATGACCGCTACGATTAAACTGTTTCGCAAAGCTTTTTGTAATAGTTAATATTTATTAAGTGTGTCATTTACCTACACATATTATCCATAACCACTATATGCTGCATTTAATATTATTACTTAAACTTACAAGCTACTCTAAAATAAAAATAAAACAATTTTTTTTCGGTAAATATCTACTTGACCGATTATTACAATACTTCTCATATTGGCTATAAATACCATAATGAACGTGTAGTGTTACTATTTGTCCATATGGTAGGGACTCTGTATATTCTTAGACTGCTGCTAAATTAATTATAACTTAATTTATTTTGTTTTATTGGTAATATGGTGTTTGTTTCATTATACTGTTATAGTACTGTAAACTGTAATGTTATTTTCAAGAAACAATGTACCTAAAAATATGCCAGTAAATCCAGTAAATAAATTATATTGAGTAAATACCTAATACTGAGTAGGTATGCCTCCTTTGTTTACATATTGCACGTACGGTTAATTGCCTGATTTGACAATATTGGAACTCTTTAACATGATGTCAAACAATGTTAATTCACAATTGAATCCGAGCTGATCTCACTCTGTTCTATTAATTGAGTGATTGTCAACCACTTTATAACCGACTTCAAATGAAGGAGGAGGTTCTCATTCGTCTGTATGTGTTTTTTTATTATGTTTGCGCATATCTTTATGCATTAATTGAATGATATTTTTTTTATCGAATGAGTTTTCTTTCGAGATGTGTTAATTCGAATTTGGTGACCATCTGATAAAGATCTTCAGAAATAGTCAATAAAACTCCTCAGCGGCAAACAATACACGTAGGTGTTGTGATTTGGTTATTGTACGAAAAATAAAAGAAAGACGAAGGTAAAATTTAAAAGTTTTGAGTTTTTTGTGTCCATACATACCTATTAGTTATAGTTTTCTCTATAGACCAAACATCTAACAGCTCTGCGATTTTCTCCCTAATATGTATGTAAGCTAAATATGTTATAGCAGTAACAATTAACACGACTTAAATGTGGATTTTGTTCACTCTTTATTTAATGCGGATTCGATAATCTTTTACATTTTTATTTGCATGACGTAAGTCATACGTCGACTACGTTTTGCTATGAACTAAATACCTTTATGCAGAGGAACGGAACGGCGCGGCGACCAATGCAGTTTCTCCATGTCCTAACAGTGGTCTACCATTATCTCCTGAAGAGCTGTTAAAATTATAACTTCGGTTAAAAATTAAACACTTTTTACGAAGTTCCTCGAATTATTTTATACATTTATTAGTCTAAAATTACGTTCCAATAAAAATATGGAAAGAGAAAGAAACCTTCAAGTTCATGAACAGCTTTTCGCATTTGAATATTCTCCTAAAATCTGAGTTTTTTCAGTAGTTTAGTTTTAAATAAATGTTTGTTTATTACTAATTGTATATTTTTTAATACGTATCTGGGGGCACGGAGCAAAAAAGCGTCACGGCCGTACCATCCTTTTCTCGAAGCAATTCAGACCATTTTCGACCCCCTGTAACTTCGTTGTGGATAAAACTAGAAGACTGAAATTTTCAGTAATTATGCAGGCATTGTAAAGACACGTATATTTCAAATTTCATTCAATTTGAACCAGTATTTTAAGAATTATAACGGGTCAAATTTCTTAATTTTGTCACTCACTGACTCACCGATCATCAAAACTCTAAGGCACTTTTAGCAGACATAGAAGCTTCAAATTTAGAATACAATGAGTGTTTAGTGTATAAATCAAGGAAAAACTAAAATATTTTGCAATTTCGGTCCAGTTTTCTAGATACACCAACTGCATAAATAGCTTTGTAATCCCATATAAATGTATAGGATTACAAAGTTACATGTGCAGTTAATGAATCCACTGATTCATGTATAATATAATGGAATAATAGGTACAGTTAAATTTTTCAATATTGGCTTTATTCGTAACGATGTTTTATTTTATTTATTTTACGGCAATTATTATTATTGCGTGCGAAGCCGCGGGTTTAAGCTAGTCCCATATAAATATAGGCGCATGGTAGTGCCCCTGCCAAATCGAAAGGAAAAAAGTAGAACTGGCTCTACAAAATACAAAAAGAAATGAGATCCCATCAAAAACAATACTTGTCAAAAAAACCAAGTCTCGCAACTCAGTTGTTCTGCGGTAAAAAGTTGTGAGATCCATGTAATACCAAGTCGGTTATTAATTTATTCAGTCTCTACTTAAGCGACTTTCTGTCTTAATACGTCCAGTCTCTAAGACCACGATCGTGGTCCATAACATTCTTTAATGTTTTATATAAATATATTGAGACTTGGCCATCGCCTGAAAACACGTGTAAATTCAATCGCCTGAAAACACATGTAAATTCAATTATTTAGTGCGATGGCCAAGTCTCAATATATTTATATAAAACATTAAAGAATGTTATGGACCACGATCGTGGTCTTAGAGACTAGACGTATTAAGACAGAAAGTCGCTTAAGTAGAGACTGAATAAATTAATAACCGACTTGGTATTACATGGATCTCACAACTTTTTACCGCAGAACAACTGAATTGCGAGTCTTGGTTTTTTTGACAAGTATTGTTTTTGATGGGATATAATTTGAACGTGAGTGAATTCGTAAAAAGTAATAACTTTAGAAAACCTTTAGCTAGTTTCAGCAAAGCATTTTCTTAAGTAAATATACACTTATTACACAATTATAACTTTTTTTAGGTACTGGCAAACTCTGAAATGTCTAAAAAGTATCAGCTATTCTAAAGGTACCTACTACAATACAGGTAGTACCTACTCAATCATAAGTTGACGGTGTATAAGTAACAGTAGTAGAAGTATCTTGCTGCTACTTGGTGCCAGCAAGTAATTAGCTTATATACTGCCCCTCATGGTGGCAAACGAGGTAAGTTGCCAGTTTCGCTGCTCGCATTATGCACTCAGCAGAGGTCCTCAGGCTTGTCAAGTTTTCTGTTCTGAGTTTTTAGGACTCTTAACTTCAGTACTCTTAGTAACACCTAA
This sequence comes from Eudonia mercurella, assembly GCA_963082485.1. Classification (NCBI taxonomy): domain Eukaryota; kingdom Metazoa; phylum Arthropoda; class Insecta; order Lepidoptera; family Crambidae; genus Eudonia; species Eudonia mercurella. The sequence continues at coordinate 5,615,458 of OY720022.1, forward strand.
CTAGTTGTAAATGAGACACTTTTTTAGCAATTTTAAACTTCCAAACCAACTTTACTTAAACTGTGTAAAATATTCAATGACTTGAATGCTGCTTAACTATTCTAGTATGAGAAATTTAAGCAGAAGTGCAGAAAAAACCTTGCAGGGAAACTTATGTTTTGTTATAAGAGAACTGTACAACTGAATAGCAAATACATTATTTGATTTGAGACGTATTGGTAGCCCTCCTATATTGTGAAGTTTATATTCTCGCGAGAGTCCATATATCATAAAATTTCTGTGAAATTGCATTCTATTGAGGATCTCTTTGTTCGTATATCAGAGACGTTATGAAAAATACCTTCTTGAGAGATGTCCACTTGAGAACGCGAGTAGAACATATTGTATAGTAGTGGTGTTAATGAAAAAAACATAGATTTTCATCGAAATTTTACGGTATGACAGCTAGGAAGCAGTTGGTATGTATTAATTGTTACTACAGACTAGTTTGACCCCTAGCTTAAATGATTAAAGGAAATAAATGTCGATTTCTGGTTTCTATCGAGTACTGGTGCCGCTACCCTATGTGGTGTTCAACATGTCTGCATTTCATGCCATAGATTAAAAATATGTCTTATATAATTGAATCAGATCAGGCACCACATACCTATTTATACAGCTAAGTATTTAAAAAACATCAAATGAATCTAGAATAAAGGTAGGGAGAAGACGAGGTAGGAGAGATAGTTATTACTACTAAAATGTAATAAAGATTTCTATCATATTTGTAATGAATAAAGGATAGCCAAGTGGCAATGTGCTCGGGCCTGTTTTCGAAGAGCCTGGGAAAAATGCGTGTTGGGGACGAATAAGGTCGCTGGTATAAAAATGTGGACTGTATAGAACATTGAAAATACAGAATAGTCGGACTAATATAGAAAAATCTACACGCGGATCGCAATATGAATGCCAAAATCAAAGTCCAAGTCAAAGTCAAACATTTATTTGCACTATATTGTGTACATTGAGATGAGCGACGATGTTGAGTAGGGTCAACAATATTCTGCCTTAATTTTGTAGGCATGCAAATGCCACCAATCTTTATTCCCTTTTTGTCATATCTGAGGCGGGAGTTCTTCAGCTGATGATGGTGCTGCGGTCGGTGACGTCACAGAATTCCACTCAAAAACTACACGGAAGTGGAGCTCCACCATTTTATTAGTTTACGTACGAAAATAGTCACAGTTTGGTGAACACAAGCACAACTTGATGGGTGCGACTATAATGTTGCTAAATCGAAGATAAAGTAACTGATCGCGAAACGACTCGCGTTCAATAAGAGCCAGCGAACGAGTCATTATACTTACATCGTCATGTAGCAATAGCAGCACAGAAGAGAGATTATAGCAGGGCGACGATACACAAAAATAAAGCGGGTGGAATCGATAGGCGAACTTTCAATCCAACGAAGATTTTACAGAATTAATAGACTTCATGAAAAATCGGCAACCTCCTTTATGACCAATACTTATAAAACCAGATGAAACACTACCTGTTAAACCTGTCTTTATTGCCACATACCCTGACTCTATCATCTTCACGGACCAACAACAAACAGTCACCTTCATTGCGCCAGAACGTCAAGTATGTAGAGAATTGATAAATAAAATATATTTCATAGCTAAGTATCCAGGACCGATAATCATTTTTGATGAAAATTCCGATGAAACTAATTATAATAATAAAGCTCGAAAAATAAAAAATAAAATAGAGAAACATAAACTAAAGTATCCATTTATTGAAGAAGAATGTGGACAAGGCTGTAAAAGAAAATGCAAATCATTCTTTACTATAGAAGAGCGAAAACATACATATATGGGAAAGCTTTTGGAACATGTCTTATGAACAACGTCGCCATTTTTTAAATAAATGTAAGGTGGGTGGACCATGGAAGGCCACTCTAACGAATAAACAGTTTTTATTAGTTCATTTACTGGATAAATGAAAGAAACAAATTATTAATTGATACTTTGTTTTATTGTGTATCATATAAATTACTTTTTTTATTTCTAGATGTAATCACTATTTCTTAAACTTAACTTTTATAAAGCTCTTCCAAACGGCTTTGCAAGGAACAGGGCTCCATACAAGGCCAATATTAAAAATCAGTCATTCAACTTAAAACTAGAATTGTAATAATCAAAATATCCGCTTTTACTAAAACTACATAAAAAGCTCTTTCATTTAAACTAAAAATTTAATGGTTAACATATTATAATCTTCTTTAAAAACTCAACGAACATTTCTTGAACACCATCCTATAACTAAGAATATATTAATGGAAATTATTGTAAAATTATAGTAATGAATATTATATCGATAACAAATAAGTTGCCAATGCGTTTTGCAATGTAATTATAATTATATTTTTTTAACTATAATGGCCTTCTTATGGGTCCGTTCTTTGTAAGGGCAAAATGATCCTAAGAAGGTCAAACTAACAATTATTAACTATGACAAAAAATTTTTATTTAATAAAATAATAGACACTACAGACTTAAACTACCTCCATCCCATGTACTACCTCTTTTTCTTGGTTTTGATCCTGACATTCTTGAAATCTGAAATTATGCGTGTAAAATTTAATCATCTGTTCAATTAACGACTTATTCTTATAGCAATATTTACAGACATAACCTTTTCATAAAAGAAATTTAAAGATATATTTATAATATAATAATTTTGAAAGAAATATCTATTCAGTCTAAGTTAGAAGTTGAATAATCCTTATAAATAATAAAATTATAAACATAAAACATTGTTTCAACTTTCTTGGTACGTATTTATAACTAAAAACTAAGTGTTCATATTTTCATTATTTGTAAATGTTCCTAGTGAAGCCCATGTACCCTAGCAAGGCCAACCGTCAAATTTTTGATTGGCCTTATAAGGAACCACCGGCTTTCATAGGAACACTACCTATATTTTAACTGAAATCGAAGTAAATTTTTTTTCTTTAGTACTTACTATAAAAAAATCCTTATATGACAATATACAGTAAAAAAAATTGGATAATAATAGGTTATTCACATAAAAACTTACCATTTGCTGAGCGCGCGAATTACAATTTTAACGTCGACGACCGAAGTCTACAAAGCGAGGGACCCCACTGCCAAAATAGCAACGCGAGCGACTCGCCGCCGCGTCTGTGTTCTTGAGATTGATAGAGCCTTGTGTAAGTGGAAGGAATTTATCATCACATGACTATAACTACGACTTTTTTATAGTTGGCCTTCAAAGAAGCATGGCCTTCCATGGTCCACCCACCTTATACGAATTGAAAATGTAAAAAGACGTAAAGTTACCGAACCTAATCCTAATCCTAAATACTTAAAAAAGAAAGTGGGTATTATTATTTAACAAAGGATAAAGAAGACCAACGTATGCCGAAATTTCTTTTAGAAGACCTTGTTTCCTTGACCTTGTTTATACGGTATTAAAACAGATGCAGTAATTACAGAATTGAGTAGGGCCATAAAGCGTAAACCAATATACGGAGATGTGAAAAAGAGAACAGAGGGGGTAAGAAGCGACGCTTTAATAGAAATGTGATTGAGAATCATATATTGAGCTTCAATCCTGCAGTCAGTCATTACAGACGAAGTAATGTTCCACTAGCTCGATATTTACCAAGGGCGTTAACTCTAAACTTTATGTTTAATGATTTTAAAAACAAGAACCCTGAAGTTTGTAAATAAGAGGTATACATTAAAATATATGAATATTTCATTTAAATTTCCAAAGGGAGATAAATGTGTTGACTGTGGAATGCTGGCAAAAGAAATGAAACAGTATAGTTCAACAGATATTCTAGAAACGCTTATAACTAAATATGAAGCCCACAAAGCCAAAGCCAACAAAGCCATTTACCAATATAAATTGGATGCTGGAAAGGAAAACACAGACACTATTCGTTATTATTCCATGGATCTGCAAAAAGTCATGCTTTTACCAAAGAATTCCCCTTTTTTTGAGCAGACTGATTACATTCAACCTGACAATCGCACCTTTATGAAACCGACCAATGTCAAAAGCACTTGTGTTCTCTGGCACGAAGCTTGGGCAGGAAGAGATGCAAATAACATTGTGGATGCATTTACAGCTTTTCTGGAAAAGCAAAGAGACTTGCAACATTTGATTATATTGTGTGATAATTGCACAAGCCAAAAAATTTGATTATATATACCGCCCTTGTAACTCTTCTGAACTGTAGACTGTACAACATAGAAAGCATAACATTTAAATATATAACGGGACTTCTTGGCGGGAAAGTGAAGAGTCATGTCTGCGGTTTTGTTTTATTTTCTAAACTTTGTGATATGTCGAATATTAATGTGAAATAATGGTGGATTATTAACCGTGTGTTCGTGAGTGTGCATGAGTGCTGGCAAATGAAACAAAACAGTGCAACGTCACTTTTCAAATTCTCTCAAGAAGTCCGCTCGAGGACTCAGTAAAGCCCCACATATTTACTGAGATACTCGAGGGGTTGGGGGGTACATCATTTCTCACTTATCATTCTTCTTCAAAAAAGACTTCAAAGAAAGGAGGAGGTTCTCAATTCGGTTATGTTTTTTTTTTAAATGTTTGTTACCTCATAACTCCGTCATTTATACACCGATTTGGAAAATTCTTTTTTCATTTGAAAGGATATACTTCCAGATTGATCCCATTTTTATCAAAATCTAATTCTGATGATGGAATCCTTAAGGAGTTTAGGAAACTCCTCGAATATTCTTCTTATTATTCTTCTTATTATTCCTCGAATACAGAAAATATCATTTGATGAAGCGTAACTGATGAATAACCGGAACTCCTCAATGGTAAGTATTTCACGGATGGCGTTAACATATCTCGATTAAGATAGTTAAGCGACTATGACGAAGCAAAAGAAGGCAGGCATCACCGGAACTCAGTTCTGATGATGGAATCCTTGAGGAATTGGGGGAATTCCTCAAATATTGTAGGCATACCTACCTATAGCGATTTTGGTATTTTCAGCCACTCCGGCTATAAATCCTTCCGAACTAATATTGTAAATGCGAAAGCTGTTTGTTTGTCCGTCTTCCACTGTTGCCCGGAAGATATCACTTTAAGCGATTAGGCCGCCTTTGTACACAACAAATGTAAGACTTTTCGTGTATTTAATGTTTCCGTGTGCAATAAAGAGTCTATCTATTTATCTACACTGATGGAATTTCATTAACAATGTCGCACCGGAACAATGTTTCATTTGTGATGTAGTTTCTCGTTTTCTTCGTTTGTCTCATTTAAGCGGTGCTGTCTCAAACGAGCAGCGCGTTTAGAAGGTCTTCCCATATTCGCTTTTAATAAATAGATCGAAAAAAAAACAAATCACTAAAAAACGAGAAATAAACAAAAAATTTAACAAAAAAAAACCGACCCCAAAAAATTTGACTGATAAAATTGCACTACTAAGTAAAAAATAATTGCGTAGTTTAGTTTGTTCAATTTACTTGCAATTAACCTATATTATATTCTTTCTTAGGAAAATATATAGGTACAATTATTGTTAAATTTGGAGTCGGTGCCAGGCAAGGCAACTTTAACATTAATATTTAACGACATACTATAATATAATCATAATAGTACATTCAATCTTATACATGAAATTTTGACTACAAACGCGGACTGGCACCGACTCCAAAAATTTCGTTGGCTGGCACCGGCTCCAAAAATAACAATAATTGTACCTATAATATATTTTCCTAAGAAAAGATTGAGTATAATATAGGTTAATTGCAAGTAAATTGTACAAACTAACTAATAACTACGCAATTATTGAAACCTTATAACAAACTAATTAAAATGTGCACGTTCGCAAAAGGGGTAACTTGATGTATTACATAAAATAGAAAATACATGTAATAATTTATTGTTATGTTTGCATCAAAAGCAAAAGCAACAGTATTGTGTCCCGTTGATTGGTTTTTTACCTTCGTTATGGACAATGTGGCTGGTTATACAATAAAACCAATTTGCTTCTAATTTGTTAATATTGTTTTTTTTTGCTCTTAGTCAATTAATATTACTCTTTTATGTATTGGGTATGCGTACAGCATTTTTTGACGCAAAAAAGTGATGCCTCGGATTCAGATCCCATCTTATAAGTCCAGCCATAACGTCATACTGGAATCGACTGAGTCGATTCGTAAAATTTTCATTAAGTATAATAAAATAAAATAAAATAAAATGTATTGAGAACAAAATAGTTGTTACATTTCACAATTAATTAATGACGCTAAGTATCAGCTTTAGTTTAAAACTGTGTTGCGGAATATCTAGTGTGATCGTGTTAACTTAATAAAACCATCACATCATCACCCGCTCATTCTATGTTCCCACTTCTGAGGCAAAAGTCTTTCCTATGGGTGGATAGGGAGATTGGTCCATAAACTACCACACGTTCTCGGTGCTTATTGGTAGTTGTTTAACGACTGCTAATGCAGCCGGGACTAACGTCATTATGTGCCTTCTGGAGCTCGAGATAATAAAATTTTGGTCACCCTTCCGAAGACCGGCCTTTGCGAAAGCTGCTTAACCTTAGCAATTGCAGACCGGTTGCGCGTTAACCACTGCGCCATCGAGCTCATCGATTTCAGTCTACATAGACCATTATTAAGATTTTAAATGACGATGCGAACAAACATACAATAGAATTTTAAGAAATGCAAAGTGTGTAAAGGCATGTTCAAGCTTGGTTGAAACATCGATACCGCCTAAATAGTATTGATTTCGTCGAGCCATTTACATATTTAGTATTGAAATCACGTAAAGTCTTCGAAGGACGTTTTGTAGTATTGGGTACAAGCAATCCAAAGTAGTTGCTTATACAGCGGATTGGTTTCAAAAGAGTTTTTTTTAATAAATATTTAGTAATTAAATTTTAAATTTTGTAAATTTAGCTTAATATTTTAGTAACGCATACAAACTTAGAAGCTATTTTTTTAAAACCTATAAGCAACGTACAGAGATCTGCCCGCTTAAGCCATGAGCAGTCGCTGGCACTAGCTAATTAGAAATATAGGTAAATAATATATAAAACTAGCTGACCCGGCAAACGTCCTTTTGCCATAAAAAATTTAAAAAAAATTTAGGGGTGGACTACCCCTAACATTTAGGGGGATGAAAAATAGATGTTGGCCGATTCTCATAGATACCGGATGACCCGGCAAAAAAAAAAAAATTTAGGGGTGGACTACCCCTAACATTTAGGGGGATGAAAAATAGATGTTGGCCGATTCTCATAGATACCGGATGACCCGGCAAACGTTGTTTTGCCATAAAAAAAAATAAAAAAAATTAGGGGTGGACTACCCCTAACATTTAGGGGGATGAAAAATAGATGTTGGCCGATTCTCATAGATACCGGATAAGCACAAAAAATTTCATCAAAATCGGTCAAGCCGTTTCGGAGGAGTATGGCAACGAAAACTGTGACGCGAGAATTTTTTATATTAGATATTGTATGTAGATTAAATATTGTAAGTTTAGATTTAGCTATAATTTATGTTTTAATCCATGTATAAATTTATGGCTATGGCAGCATAACAGGGTTTGTGGGTCTCCTGCAAACACTGAGCCATAGACCTTCTTGTCTATGTTTTTTTGGCAAATAAATATACTTATTATTATTTTTCTCTTTATTAAATATACATCTTAAGAAAAATTGTTTACAATATTTTATATAAAAACATATTTGCTATATAAAATATTATAAAAAAACTTAACCTAGGTTGCCACCGGCAGCGGGGATAGACCCAAGCTATCGGTGATTAGGGCTGCAGAGTGAAGAACCTCCTGACAATACGTGCCGTGTCAAGGAGTACTGCCTTTTGCATTTGACCCTTGACCCAACCTTTCAGCGAGAGCCTCTCTAGGTGTTGATCGAGGCTTTTGACTAAAAGACCGTTTGTCGAAACGACTATCGGTACAATAATGGTTGAATCCACATCCCACATGGCAGTAACCTCGTGAGCCAAGTCAAGGTACTTACTGAGCTTGTCCTTCTCGGCTTTCACAAGGTTCTCATCATGAGGTATGGTGATATCAACCAGTGTTGCCCGGCGCTGGGATCGTACCGTACCGTCATAATATATTTCCGGTAGTTATTCGTCTTGATAACTTCATCTTCAATGGCACAGACAAAACCTTCGGTTTCCCAAAAGAGGTCACCGAAACGTAGCCAGTTCACCGAGGCAGGCAAATCTACATCAGGCCCAGTTAGAGCCCGATAGTAGCGCCCGTGTAGCACCTTGCTCTTCCATATGTTCTTGCGATCGAGAGTGCTTAGCACCACTGGTTTGCGCCAATTTTCTGTTGCCAAGGAGAGCGGCGTAAAGTGTCTATCAACTGCCACGACCTCACTGTTAAGTAAATAATCCCTAAGACTGCACACCTCACGGTTATGTAAGTCCTTGGCATTTAAAAAGCCGCGACCCCTACATCTCCGCGGGATGTACAGCCTCATAAAAGATGAGCGTGGGTGTAGCATTCTGGTCGTCGTGAGCATTTGACGGACTCTTCTATCCAAAGCGTCCAATTCGGTCTGAGTCCATCTTAGTATGCCAAAGGAGTATGTGAGTAAAGGCCCACAAATAACCCAGCCATTAAAGGCACGCGTCTTATTGCCACCCAATAAAAGACTGTTAAGTACTTTTCTCAGGCGGCAAAAGAATCGCTCCCGTAATGACTGTTTTATGTCCCCGTCATCAACATCCAAAGACTGTGACATACCAAGATATTTATATAATGTTTCAACTTCCGAGAGAGGTCTGATGTTTTTCGCATCGGAGAGTTGTAAATTGGTTGAATTTACTACTCTCCCACACTGTACATGCATAACCGCATACTTATCCATCCCAAACTCTATCTTGATGGCACAGCTGAAAGTCTCAGTAATCATCAAGTCTTGGCGGTTTGGTGCGAATAACTTGAGGTCATCCATGTACAGCAAATTCGACATAACTTCACCCCCTCTCCGTAATCGACAACCTAACCTTGAATTTCTCAACAAAGTACTGAGAGAATTTAAAGCTAGACAAAACCATAAAGGACTCAGACTGTCGCCCTGGAATATGCAACACTCTATCCTTATAAAATCCTGCGTGGCAGACACACTATCTCGACATCCTGGTTGACACAAAACCGTGGCCCACTGCCGCATACATGACATCTGAAATGATTTTAAAGTTATATCAATTTTATAGTCAATCCAGGCTGTGGAGAGTCTCTGCCACGCCGAATCTTCTGGCATATGGTCATGTCAATGAGGAGAAGGTCCAAGCTACCGGTGGTTAGGGCTCCAGAGACAGGAACCTCCTCAAAATGCGTGCCGTATCAAAGAGAACTGCCTTCTGAATCAGGCCTTTAATCCAGCCGCCTAACGAGAGCCTCATTAAATGTTGATCGAGGCTCGTGGCCATCAGGCCATTGGCCGTAACAACAATCGGTACGATGACAGCCGAATCCACACTCCACATATCGACAACGTCGTGTGGTAAGTCGAGATATTTGATTTGTTTCTCTTTCTCAGCTTTCACGAGGTTCTCGTCATGGGGAATGGTAATATCGACAATCATCGTGCGGCGCGCTAATGGATCTATCACCACAATGTCAGGCTTATTGTCTACAATAGTCCTGTCCTGGCCACTTGGTTATGTCTGTGTAAGTACTCGCCGTTAGCCAGACGAGAGCAGCCAGAATTAATATGTCTAATAGACTCACCCGGACGGTGGCATGGCCGTGGCAACCGTCCCATCCTTCTTATTATTATTAAGGTAGGAGTTAGCTACATGTGTATTTTTTTGTACCTTATCTTTAAAGACCAAAATCGATTTTATTTTCGAATATACTTACGTAACCGTTTTACGTAGGTAGGGTAGTGGCACACACTGTTCACACAGTGTTCTACAGAAACCAATGATCGAAATCGACATCGAAAAAAATCTTTATTTGGTACAATACATCACACATGTATCTAAATTCAAAAACAATACATCATACATGTACACACGGCGGCATCTGTCAAATTTCTCCGATGAATATTGATCCTTATGACTATACAATAAAGTTCAAGATTGATTGTAGAAATTTGACAGTTTTGGGTAGGTTGATCTGCCGCCAACTGTACCTAAATTAAAAAACAGGAACATATTTTTCTTTATCATTTAAAATAGGAGTCTGCAACCTATTTTAGTCCAAATTATGCGGCATACTTTAACGTCGATTTTAAATGTGGCCTTGGACGACCGATCATGGGCACAGGCTTCTCTTCCAATTAGCATGGGAGGCCTCGGCGTCCGCAAAATTTCCAGTATTAGTTTACCGGCTTTCTTATCCTCGGTCCATGGCACCGAAAAATTAATCAGGAAAATCCTAGCCCCCACACTGATTAATTTTGATGTGCCGTGCTTCACCGAGGCTATGGATGCCTGGAGACTCGCTTGCCCGAATTCAGATACACCCGTCAATCCATCTTCCCAGAGACGGTGGGATGAGCCGCTTTGCAGAATAGTACAGAATAATTTACTTGTCACGTCTGCTACTACTGCGGAGCGTGCGCGCCTGCTGGCTGTGGGCAAGTGGGAGTCGGGTCTTTGGCTTCATGCACTACCGTCGTCGAACTTAGGTACTTTGTTCGACGACACTACTTTCCGCCTCGCTGCTTCCCTGCGTCTAGGAGCCCCTTGTTGTTTTCCCCATCGCTGTCACTGTGGCGAAGTTGTCAACGGCCTCGGACACCACGGCCTGTCTTGCAGCCGTAGTGCGGGCCGCTTAGCACGGCACGCGAATATTAATGACATCATTCGACGAGCTCTTGTCACCGTCGGCGTTCCAGCTGTAGTAGAACCCAATGGCTTGGCACGCGACGATGGCAAGAGACCGGACGGCATGTCTTTATTTCTTTGGAAGTTGGGTAGGCCTTTAGTGTGGGATGCAAATTTTGTCGATACTCTTGCGCCATCCCATCTTCCTAGCACAGCGTGCTGTGCTCGTGGTGCTGCTGCTGCGGCTGCAGAAAACCTCAAGCGGCGAAAGTATAATAACCTTATCGGTAATTATATTTTCGAGCCGTTTGGGGTTGAAACCCTCGGGCCGTGGGGACCGAATGCTCATGTTTTATTTAATGACATCTCCAAACGGCTGGTTGACACTTCCCATGACCCAAAAGCTGGCTTTTCCTTGGCCAGAGACTAAGCATTGCCATTCAACGTGGCAATGCCGCCAGTCTCTTGGGTACCTTACCAGTTGACTGCGATGCCGAGGAATTTTTAACGCCATATTTTAGTTTTGTATTAGTTTTAGTTACTTTAGGTTATTATATAATCTCAGTAGTTGTCTTTTTGTATATGAATGAATAAATAAATGAATTTTAGTCCTTAGCTACATTCTTCCTAGCTGTCATTTTGTCAAATTTTAATGAAATTTTTTGTCATTTTTCGGCGACAAAATCTGTGTCGAACACTATGATGCCACTATGATATGTATTATTTTAGCCTAACGTTCTGAACCCTCCAAGACGGCCAACCCTCTGCCTACGGACCCTATAAGGATGTTGTGTTCAACACGAAAATAGATTATGATTATTTATACAACGTGTAACAGAAAGGTGTGATCAAAATGAAAAGATCCAAAGTGTATCCGATCTAGATCTTCTATGTGTTGTTACTGAGACATATTTATTAACTTTAGTTGTCATGTAATTGTAAACTAAATACTTATAAGTCATGCGCGTCAGGCGCGCATAAGCAAGCAGCAGTGATCATAAATGTAAGTACACAGAGGTTACTAAACCATTAGGGCTGTGACTTGTTTATTTTGATTGTGACGTCACAATTGAAATATTTATTTAAAAATTGCATATCAAATTAAAGTTATTAATTGTGTTTTAGTAACTCTGCATACATGATCTAGATTGGATATACTTACTTACTTACTCCGCTGGCTCAGCGACCTGTAGTGAATCTTGGCCTCCGACAATCTTCCCTAATTTAGGCCTTCTCAGACCAGTTGTCGATGACTTTACGCATAAAGTTTTTTTCCCTAATATACTTTGGCATAGGCATAACAAAAAAAATATTTAATTTTTTTGTTATAAGTAATAATACTTTGCCATAATTGTTTTTGGCATACAGTTTATGTTGACATAATTGTCTTTTAGGCTTATTTGTTTTGTCATAATTTTAATTCGTATAATGTTTCTAGGCATAATGACTATTAGCATAATAGTATTTAGGCATACAAATCAATTGGAAAAACGGAAACATTTAAGTTATTTTTACGTATTTCTTTTGAATAATAGGTTAAGGTGCGGCGGAGGTGGCCCTTGGGCCACCCTTAAGTATGTTTAACATACATTTACAATATACAAAATTAACCTTTTCTCTAATTTAAATTCAAAATATTTATTTGTCGTAGCAGGCTTAGGTTTTAACAATAAAACTAATACATAAAGTTAAAATTAAAATGCTACGACGAACTGGACTCCTCTCAGTATAAGTTGCAGCTTCAAGAAACTGCAACACTTATTTTCAGAGTTAAAAATGTGTATTAGTGTTTAACATCTTAGGAGTTATAATTATTATGCGTAGGCATAGGTATTTAGTATGCTTTTAAAAATTATGTTTTAATATCAAATTTATACTTTAGCATGTAATGCTTAAACAATATTATGATTACATACATTACGCTTTAAAAAAATATGAGTAAGCTGTTATGCGTAAATGTAATTAGGATAAATAAAAGTATGCCATGTTATAAAATGTCTTAAAATATTATGCAAATGAGTAGGCAACCGTTGTCGATCTGGAGCCCAAGTAGGTCTCTTTCCACTTCATCACTCCAGCGGTACCTGGGGCGCCCAACCGGACGTCAAGCCAAGAGGCCGTCCCATGTAGCCTTTTTTTTTCCTCCATTCTCTCCACACAATTGGTCCAAGAATCTTCCAATATACAGATATAAGAAAAAATTGGATATACTTTGGATCTTTTCATTTTGACCACACCTTTCTGTTACACGTTGTATAATCTACAACAAAATTATACCAGTTCTCGAATAAACGTAATCTAACTTTGTAAGCCGCACCAGCGGTCCCGCGGTATCCTACATATATACAGGGCGTATTATGCCATCTTAACCCCAGAGTGGCGGGCGGCTGAAAACTGTGACCCGACACATTTGGGTCATCGATCGTCACTTCGGGAAGGCTTCCTCGCTGCCTCGCGATATATAAACGATAAAATACATATACTATATGTTACTGTTGCTAGCCTGTGATGCTTGAATAGTTATTAAGTTGAGCGTAATGCTGAATTGGGAATTAGGAATATACGTTGATTATATGAGGTTAATGTACCTACATAATGTACATAATTAAATATTGATATTTGGGAACAGATAGCTTTAGATTTCATAGTCAACATCACGGGATGATCTCTTAGGCATACAGAATTCCTCTACACATCAACTAGTGTGAGAGTTTTTTTTACGGTACCTACGGCTGTTTAGGTACGGTTTGTTTAGGCTTAAAACGGAGTATCTGGTGCGATTTTGCGTGGCATTGACGCAGCGCCTCTATTGACAGACGAGTTGAGTTGTTGAGTGAATTTTGTAATAGGTGCACAATGTAGTTTTCGTTAACGTCATTGGAAAAAAAAAGAAACTCGCGCTCGGCATCACTCGACCCTACCATAAACTTCTGTAACCGATTTGTTTTGTTCCGATACGAACCTCTCGGAGAATCTAGCAGGGAAAAGATATTCGATCGTTATTCCGATAATAATATAACTCTAATATAACTGCACTCCTTCTCCATATGAACTTTAACTATGCCAAATGTTATGACATTATAATCTTATTAACATTAACTTATTGACATTATCTAATATGTTTTAGCTTAATATCTTCTTTGTAGGCACTCCTTTTTAGGCACATTGCAAAAACAAAAGATTAGAAAGATTTTTGCATCTAGTATTATTATCGTGTAAGTACGTAATTTGCTGTTGGCGTACCTCTTAAATAAATAAATAAATATAATACCAAATACTGTTGCATTGTTACAAAATTTTTTTTTAAAGATTTTGATCGACTTTTTGTTGTAGTGGAACCAGTGCTCAAGATCAGCATCTGATTTTAATCTTTAGAAACAATTGAATACAGACGCTTACTAGCTGTCAAACAGATACATGTCAATTAAATATATATAGGTAATTATTTGGTGACGTAAACTGGTGTCGGAGACTGGGCATACTGTGTTGAACACTGTACCACAACCCTAATTAAACCAACAAAGTTTCGTCTAAACATACATACCGTCACCGTTTTCAGATCTGAATAAAACCTTACTCTACTGTACGTTGTACCTAATTTAATTACCTATGTCTACATACATAATGCGTAACGCTCAAGTTTTCCTGTTACGCAATAGAAACAATAAGGCAATGTACTCTTACGTCTTGTTACGATTCCGTTGTGCTAATGACCCATAGCGCAAAATAAGGAGGCTGCAGAAGATAAATCAAATCAAATCATATCTTTTTATTTCAGACTACCAAGGTTCATGGGTTAGTAACAATCACTTAAAAATAGGGGTTAGCTTGAATAATTTTAAGTGCAACGCAATTAAAATTATAACATTATTTTATCATGTACCTAAGTGGCACTCCTTGCGAACGTGACCCAGTGCTGCAATGACAAGCTTCATACGTATGCACTCAAGCAACGCACACAGACCACATAGACCACATCGACCACATAGATCACATAGATCACATAGACCACATAGACCACATAGACCACATAGACCACATAGACCACATAGACCACATAGACCACATAGACCACATAGACCACATAGACCACATAGACCACCTCTCACGGGCACGGTATCTGGCACCAGCTGTGCGCGGACTGTCCAAGCTGCAGGTCTAGGACGTGAAAAGAATGTATCAGCTCAATTATTTTTTTCTTACGAGTAAGTGCTAATTGCTGCACTGATGATGTATTTCATCTGCAATGATGAATCTGCATAGCCATCGGTTGCAACCTTTGGACAGATGGCACTGTGCCGCTATAAGCACTAAAAAATTAAGAAGCAGTGACAAAATTCAGCGCTTATGTCAGCCTTTCCGGTAGCATAGCGGTCAGTGCAGCCGCCCGGATTGCGGAAGACCCAGGTTCGATTCCTGGCTGGGTCGGGTGGGCGTTTAATTTTTTCACTGTATTTTATAAATATTTATGTATCTGCTCCCTAAATGCCCGTGTATTTCGTAAGAGCCATCATCATCGCACATCAAGCTATCTGCTGGCAACCTATCACTGATGTTATCTATCCCACCTCGGAGCCCTACTTGGATCATGCTACATGTGACGTGTTCAAGTCACTAACGGCGAGTTTACTCATTTGTAATTTTGATGTTCTAAGTATGTACATAGTGTGAGTTTTGTTTGCTATCCGCATTCATTCGGTTACGTTTACGAAAAAGAAAAATGTGGCAAAATTGTAACTCTTCTCGCCTGTCGCCAGGAGGCGCTGCTTCAACGCCGTACTAATTTTCGTTTTCGTTACCGTGATCGAATATCAAATTTAGATTACATTAGGCACTCTCTCTGAGGTTAATCCGCACCGCACCCCTCAAGGTGTGTCATCAGCCGTCGCGAACGCGTACTGCCCGTGTGCCCGCGTGTGCCGGTCCGAAACACACCAACGTTGGATGGACCAGCATAGGTGTGCACACGGGTGTCAAGGTGAACCCCGCGGTCTTCAAGTCTGTCTCAACCTTCCGGTCTTGGGCTTCTCCGTTGACTGCCGACTGGAGACAATGGCGTCTCCGGATAGTCGGTGGGTTGTGGAAAGGCGGACGGGCGACTCCCACATTACCGCCAGGCCTCCTCAAGGTCGGGTACTCTTAGCGAGTTCCTCTGGGTAATAAAAAAATAATAATAATTCATCCTGTCTACTTCTACATGTAAACAAAGAAACGTAAAGTTTATTCCTTAATAGCTATTCCTTTTATATTTTTAACCGACTTAAAAAAAAAAAAAGGAAGTTCTCAATTCGGTTGTGTTTTTTTTTTAATGTTTGTTACCTCATAGCTCCGACATTTATACACCGATTTGGAAAATTCTTTTTTCATTTGATAGGATATACTTCCAGATTGGTCCCATTTTTATCAAAATCTAGTTCTGATGATGGAATCCTTAAGGAATTGAGTGAACTCTTCAAATATTGTAGGCATACCTATAGCGGTTTTGGTATTTTCAGCAATAAGTCAAGCGTTTGCATTCAGAAAGTATCATTTGATGAAGTGTAACTGATGTATAACCGGAACTCCTCAATGATAAGTATTTCACTGGTGGCGATAACATATCTCGATTAAGATAATTAAGCGACTATAACAAAAGAAGGCAGGCACCGGAACTCAGTTCTGATGATGGAATCCTTGAGGAATTGAGGGAGTTCCTCAAATATTGTAGGTAGCGATTTTGGTATTTTCAGCCACTCCGGCTATAAATCCCTCCGAACTAATATTGTAAATGCGAAAGCTGTTTGTTTGTCCGTCTTCCACTGTTGCCTGGAAGATATCGCTTTAAGCGATAAGGCCGCCTTTGTACACAACAAATGTAAGGCCTTTTGTGTATTTGATGTTTTCGTGCGCAATAAAGAGTCTATCTATCTATCTACACTGATGGAATTTCATTAACAATGTCGCACCGGAACAATGTTTCATTTGTGATGTAGTTTCTCGTTTTCTTCGCTTGTCTCATTTAAACGGTGCTGTCTCATATGAGCGCGTTTAGCTCGGCTCCAAAAATAACAATAATTGTACCTATATATTTTCCTAAGAAAGAATATAAGATTGAGTATAATATAAGTTAATTGCAAATAAATTGAACTACGCAATTATTTTTTACTTTTTAGTGCAATTTTTTCAGTAAAATTTTTGGAGTCGGTTTTTTTTTAAATTAAGTATGTTATTTATTTATATTTTAATTTAACAATTTACTGCTAACTTGATTGACTCAAAGCCATATTATTATTTTTTCTAGCTTACAATATACAAACAAACATCTACCTACAAATATCTGTGTTAGGTACACTAATTAACCGACATCGCGCAGCAATTCTGTGTTTAAAATATATTATTTTAAAGCATTAATAGTACTTTTTGAAAGGAGGAACTTTCTATCGTTTGTCTTTCGTCCTCTTCGCGAGAGAGGACTGCTTTCCAATTATTTTAATGCCTCTGAGTAGGTACTCTCAGTTTGCATTCAAGCAAATTATGATCAAATCCCTCCTTGATTGAAATCTGATTTTATTTAACTCAGACGTATTTGTAAAAAACTAATCATTGCGTTCATAAATTGAAAGTACTTGATTGTAATTCATCTACTTTTATGTAGGTATTTACTTTTTTCGTTGGTATAGTTTCAATACTATATTTAACTCAATGAAATATTAATTTAATCTAAATGTTGAAAAAGGGAACTGAGTGGGTAATTGCTCATGAAATCAGGGAATTGGTAATAATACTTATGACGTAATCAATTAATGGGAGTGTTTTTAAGAAGTTATAAGTGATATTTCATTAATTTGATAGCGAAGCCGTCCCAATATCAAAAACAGCCTACCGAAATACTGTTGGGGTGATTGAGACGTTATTGAATTAGCAGACTACCTCCCTATTATAAAGTAGTACGTGCATAGTTACATACAACATGTATAAAACGGCAGCGGCAGTGTGTCAATAGGAAATGTTTCTTAGGCCTCCCACACTTATTAGCTCTACATCACATGAGTACCGACACATAGACATTCCCTTATCAAAGGTCAGAACTGGAAGCGTGATTGTGCCTAATACTACTGCAGCATTGTACCCTATGCCTATAACTTTAGAGTGTACGTATCACAATAATAGTATCAAATACAGGAAGTGTAAAATTCCAAGCGAGACGTATGAGACCTTCAGTACTACTGTTAGTAGGGCTGTCGCGTTGAAAACCATAAAAATAGTTCATTGTAACTAGTTATACGAGTATATTCGTGTTACTTTTATACTGAAGTCTTACAAGATTCTTTCTCAACCTAGTTTGCTTCGTTAATAGACACCTTTTTATAGACGTGGCAAGTTCCGAGAGATTCTTTTGTGATCGTAAATTTTCTGGAGTGATTGACTTCTGCCAGGCAAGTTTGTTTACAGCGGTAATTGTTTGTAACTATGTCAGTGAAGTCAAAATAAAACCACCGAAGAGATAACAAAACCTTCGAACTATATGAATAAACTTCAAGCTATTCGCTTAATAGATAGTAAGAATTTTTGCAGCTCTCTTTTGGTTATGACAGTCTCGTTCGTGTCCTAGCTAACTTATAAGCATCAAACTACATCTGATCGGACTTAAGTAATCGCTGTGGGCTTAGTGGCTGGACAGTCGGTATCACATCAGAAGTCCCGTGTTCGATTTATAAATATTGGTGTACTCGATTTGGTGGTAGAGCTTGTTTTCAATCCACCTATAGCTACCACCATCTTATCTAAGCATGACGCCATAGTAACACTATTACTGACATTGTTGTGTTCCGTCAGTGACATATAAGATAGTCAGTTAATCTAGAGTTTGAGGATTATGAGCGAAGTGTGTTTTCGATCTTATATTCACTTACTATCAAGTGAGATGAGTCTTAAGACTAAAACAAAAGAATAAGGAAACCTTTCCACTAGCTCAGTTCGTGTTGATCGTTGCCATTAGCTAGAACCGGTCGTAAATCAAACGCTCTATAGTTTAACCCTGTCCAATAATTATAATTATGGCGTGCGCGAGGCACATGTGCGCTATATGACGTAACGAGGTGATGTCAGAAGGCCACGATATGGTACCGGAGTTCGTAGACGAGTACTTACAGCAGGTACTTATGGCACTTGGTAAAAAGTGGCCGAGGTCGGCAGTTCTATCTGTATTACAATATTAACATTATGTGAGTAATAGTTTTCAGGTCAAAAGTTTGATGCCTTAGAGGAAAGATTTTAGGCTTAGGTTTTGTAAAGCTCGGTGGGTGACCGAATATTCATATATTTTAATATTACGAATAATATGAAAATATGTATGCATATTTGGAGGTCTTCCGTGCTTTAGAAGGCAATGAAGTACAGCTGAAATTGTTATCTGTCGCCTATCTATCGCCAAGTCGACCAAAAAAGCGGCACGCGGCCGTACTATACTTTTTTCGAAACAGTTCAGGCCATTTCGTAATTTTCTTTAATGTTATTAATATTCTAACCTTTACTAAGATTGCTTGGGTTAATAAAAATATGAAATAAAAAGTCTCTGGCACCAGTGTCCGACATTTTTGTCGTCTAAAGACTAAAATCAGTGGCTCACCTCTATTTTTAAAAATTAAATTAAGTTCCTGTTCCCTATTTTTAATAATTAAATTAAGTTCCTGACCCCTAGTTTTCATAATTAAAGGAAAAAATATCGATCATTAGTTCTTGTCGATAACTGGTGCTAAAACCCTACTTTTAACTTTTCGCATCATCAATCATCATCATCATGCCGCTGATTACATCAGAAAAATGGTTACACCAGATAGGAGGATGGGAGGCCTTGGCAGCATACGTTATCTTCCATTATCTCGATGGTAGCACCTTATCTTTTCCACAAGATACAAACAAAAATGTTACCTTATTCGTACAGTCGACCTTATGCTACCTATATGCATGTCTTGTTAATTGGACAATTGAAGTAAATAAATAAATGTTAGGTACCTACTACTAAGCGTATAAAATTTAATTAGATAAGTATTTGTTATAGAAAAAATATAGAATGTAACAAACAAACTAAAGATATGTGCATATGGTGTAGTTATCGTGAAATTAGTATAAGGTTAGTAATTCATAGAAATAAGACTTAAGGCTAGATCTAACTAAAAGTATTTAGAAAAATATATAATGATCTCTAAAAAGACAAGCCCATAAAGCCAATATTGCTGAAATCTCTTTTACCATTACCCATTGGTAAGAATAATAAAAAAGTATAATCGTTAACTAATACTAATCACATCACATCACACTAATATTATAAATGCGAAAGTTTGTGTGTATGTGTGTATATTTGTTGCTTCTTCACGCTGCAACGGATAGATGGATTTGGATGAAATTCGGCAAACAGATAGTTTATAACCTGGATTAACGCATAAGATACTTTTTATCCCGATATTCCCACGGGAACGGGAACCACGCGGGTGAAACTGCGGGCGGCCGCTAGTAATATTATAAATCTGAATGTAAGTTTGTTTGTTACGTTTTCACGCAGAAACTACTCAACCGATCATCATGAAACTTTGTAGACATATTCTCAAAGGTATTGAGAAAGATATAGGATAGGATAGATATAGGATATAGATATTTTTATAAAAAAAATATATATATTAAATACTAAAAACGACAATTTAATTTTCCAATACAAAATGATTTTTGTTTTTTTTGTTGTCATGGAAACTGTCAAAGCGGTACGAAGTCCGCCGGGTCAGCTAGTATATCATACATTTTATTGTCTCTGGCATGTCGACAATGTTAGTCAAAAACATACTCTGACCATTTATCAGGTAAGTTTGTTTTTCTTAAATGAGAAATAGTTATTGATTCTTATACTCTACTCTTCTTTTTCTTTTGCGATTACGGCAAATACCCCTCATGGAGATCCGTGGGGGAGGCCTTTGTCCAGCAGTGGACGTCTTTTGGCTGATATGATGATGATGATGATGATACTCTTATGTACTATTGAACGCCTTGACGGCCGAGTTGCAAAGCGCTTGGCTCGATACATGATGCTCCCGGGTACAATTCAAGTGTGTTATGAATTTTTTCGATGCATAGCCCGGGCTTTTGATCACCAACCCGCATTTGGCAAGCGTGATGATTGAGCCATTACCCATCAATTGTAGCGATGACTTGATTTCAATGATGAAGGCCTTTGTCCAGCAGTGGGAGAGATATAGGCTCTACTAACTTTACTTTATAGGTATTATTATATTCTTACAATCGTCAGTCGACTGTACCTACGTCACAAGTTCGTCAGCTGGAAATCATCCGAAATACATAACTAACCTCACTCAACACTAATGACTGTTCAAATGAAACGGTGCCTTTAAAGAACTAGTATCAACTCTCGGGAAATCTCGATCCTAGATGAATAAATTTTGGTGAGAAATGGTTTTTACCATTGAAAATGGTTATCAGATGCAAATCGCCTGAGACGTATTCTTGGCCATAGCTCCGAGAATTTTGGAAAAATCGAGATGGAAATAGTACCAGGAGTTGAGGAATTTATCGAGACACCTGTTAGCGTCAGCTGGAAACTTTTTTTGGAATTTTTAAAAAAGTAAAAATAAATCGGGTTTTTTGGGGGGTGATTGTATACTAAATTGTAAATATAAAAAAAAACCGACTTAAGAAAAAATGAAAAAGGGTCCTAGTTTAGCTACAAAATGGCCAAAAAATTTTTAAAAATCAGTTAATAATTGTGACCTGTAGTAGGTGGTCCCTTTAAATTTGGTATTGTAGAAAAACGGGTATTTCCGTGTATAAAAATTGATGTAGCTTCTTTGATTACTGACCGATCGTCATGGTAATGGTGTTAAAAGATGCGGATGCAGGCGAGAAGTGCATTCAAGTTGGAAGTGTGTTATTTAAAACAAAATGTATTTTTTTCGTTAAATTAAATGAATTGTACCTATTCATTTTCAATGCTCCGATTCTTGCGGGGACTGCAAAATCTGTGAATTTTTTATGTCAATTGGCAAATTATATGTTATTTTACGCTTAAACAAATGAGCCTAAGTGGTTTCTACATTAGTTGTTATCAAATTAGGCTTCACTTCGAAGTTTTAAACAATAATTATATGTACTATAAAGCCTTACTAATAAAAAGAGTAAAGCTTGGTATGGTAAAATTTAAATTAGACTAAAATAGACAAAACACGGAGCAGCGATTTGAAGCTGATGCTCTTTTTTATGATGGGGCTTATAGGTCTCTTTAAGGCAAACATTGGGAAATAACCTCCTCATTTGGGCACTTGCTTATAAAACGTCGGCTTTTTATTTAAGAAGCCCTAAATAAAATTTCTATTATTAATTAACCCATGGTACGTTTTGTCTATTTTATATAATAAAATTAGCAAAATCTATTCATAGTGACTTCGCATCGGATATAGTTTGTGCATGCTATTTGTCTAATAAAATTCACTGTGGGAAAATGACCAACGACGTTGTGACGCAATCAATATTGTTATATTTTTTTCTAATAAAGTAACTAACTGAGCTTTTTGTTAATTATTTAATCCTATTAATTACCAACCAGCATGGGTAAGAGAGCAACTTGTTAGGTACAGCCGAGTACTCCAATCATTTTAGATCTTGTGATGTTAACAATAAAAAATTCACATCAATAGATATATTTAATTGTAACGTTTTAAATTTTAAATCTAAGGTATGTGAACTTCTACTTAATGAATTAGAATAATGAACTGTCTTAGAGTCCTAATAATTATTATTTTTTATATGTGTTAACTAGTAGTGGAAACTTTACTGATTACTGTGTAACTTGTGTGTAACATTTCCCAAACCTTTCTGGCCTTAAGTGGACGTCTTTTGGCTGAGATGATGATGATGATGATGATTAACTGTACTTTAAAAGGTCCATGGCACAGTGCAACTTGTAAATGGCATTATCGTAACTTACTTTTGTTATAAGTAATGTGAAACATTAGTTTCATATCAATATTTCATAGCGTCAATACTGCGGTGGTATGTACACATAAAAACATCATTTACATTTCGTTTATTGCTGTTACGCAATTGTGCTGGAGCGTAAAGGCCGAAACAGACAAGGCGATTTTTTTTACCTTTTTAGTTTGTGCGCAGAAAATATGTTATCTATGCACGTGATGTTACTCTGATGGCGCACAGTGGGTTGAGCTAGCCAGTTTTGGGTAAAACATCTCTCGTGTGTTTATGCCCTACCTAATGGTGACCCCACGGAATACAGAAAAGTATCTGTGGGTGACCCAAATTTGGCCCGAGCGACGCGTCGCCTTACGCACAGCCTGCGCACAGTATTGATTCTAAAATCATCTTGACCTACTTCCACGGCATTCGGGTACCGTGCCTGACTATACTGTGCATTATACTCGTAATAAGCGTGTGTCGCTAACGGAATTTGGAAGCATAATCTTTTGGCGAATAACTTTTCTGCGCATAGATTTGGGTTTTTCTTTTTTGGTACATTAATGTTATAACGGTTTTATTGAACGAAAGCATTCTCGTGAAAACGTCATATATTTTTATAAATATAGTTACTTAAAATTGTTTTTTGTACAATTCAACTGATAATTTTACCACTTTAGGACAATGTTTTGAAATTAATATAAGAGACGTTGAATTGTCGTGTCGCATCTCGGGCAAAGCAAAGTGAGCTGCGCTGCGAGTATTGATTCTAAAATTATCTTGACCTAATTCCTACAACACGCTCTCTGGTGTCTGCGCATAGACAGGTTGCGATGACAGCCATTAAAACTGAATTTTCAATATATATCTGAACTTTTCTTAAAAAAATATTAAGGCTTTTAACGCTTGTAAGATAATTAAATTTGATTAATTTCGTGATTTAAAAAAACTTTTCAGAGCGTTTATTTGATTCTTAAAAGTTATTTCAGTTTTAATGCGAACAAAAATGTGTTGAAAAATATAGCTTGCTTATGCTTGTGATGTTTTTGATGACGTGATGTTAATATGGAGCAAAGCTCCTTTGTCGTACAAAGCAAGAGTAGAATGGTGAAAATTTGCAAAAGTTGGGGCCCCGTCAACATTATTGAAAGTGCACCTGTCCCGGTATGTCAGAGATTGTGGGTCATAACCCATAACTTCTTACTAATAACGGCATATTTTTTATTTTGGCGGGTCACGCACGCGGTTCTCTCATAGAGACTTCATTCATAGAGACGCGATGCGCTGCGAAAGGTGTGGTAAAAATTAAAAGATCCAAAGTATCTCCGATCTAGATCTTGTATGCAGCATTACTAAGACATCTGACATGCCGGGTCAGGTGCTTTCCCAATCACAAACCCGGGCTACACATCCGAGCTAGGTGTATATCCGAAACACACTTTGCTCGACCTGGGGATTGAACCCGGGTATCGGGCCGAGCGCGTTGCCAGTCGGCCATCCAGGCGTTATTAAAATAAATAATGTCAATAGAATGGAAGTGTTAATCCCGATCAAAATCTCTCACCCTTTCCCCCTCCCAATTCCTACTCCCTCCTCAAGATCCTACTCCTTCCTCAAGGTCGGCAACGCATCTTCGATTACTTTGGTGTCCATGGGCGGCAGTGATTACTTTCCATCAGGTAACTCGCCTGCTCGTTTGCCTCCTTATTTAAAAAAAAATGTTAAAATCATATTTAATGTTTTTTAAAGAGCAATTCATCTTACGCAACCAGTAGGTTGGTAATGGAATACACGGCCGAAAACCTTGTACTAAAAGAAATGGAAAAAAACTTGGCAAAAGTTTTTCTATTCATCCTTACTTTTACAGCTTCAGTGTATTGAAAAAAATACCCTCTTTTACTAAGTCTTCTCTAACTCTTTAAATAAGAATGCCGCTTTTCATACAAAAAAAATTAAAAGATTATTTTGTTTACCGAAAAACAATTTCAACTTACGCGTAAATTCTTCAGAGCAAATTATTTTAAATAAAATAATATCAATGTTGTATGCAATGTGAATCCTTTTTGATAGGGGCTGTTTTTCTGTTGGCCGCATATGGTCTTTACAGCGTAACCGGACGTTTTTGAGGCTGCGAGAAACGTAAAGGGTTCCTCAAGCCGTGTGATCGAAACGTCTTCAAAGGGTTACTAGTGGGAATGCCATTCACGTAAGCGTGTCCCCGCCCCCTACTAGAGCTTCCGAGGATTTCGAATCGAATCGAAAGATCAAGGCGATTCTTGGCATGAAAGTTAACCCACCAGTCTCGGTTCAGAGGTCTTGGGTTCGATTCCAAATAGCGTGTCGCTTTGATTGGTGGTGGGGCTTCTTTTAAGTCACTGACTAGCTACCATCATGCTATCTTAGTCTGTCGTCATAAGAACAATGTTAGACATTTTTGTTCCTATAAATATAAGATTCTTGTAATGCCAATTCCTCAGTTACTGAGCATTGTTCGTGAAGTGTGCTTCACCTTCGACTTTGTCCCGAAAGGAACGACCACCGTAACCCATGGATGCTTGAAATACCTAAAGTACAGAAGCGTACTTTTTCGACCCTGAAGTAGTTCTCATGACTCAGTTGAAATGTAATCCAAGAGCTTCTGCGTTGTACTAGCTAATAAATGATTAAAGTAGTTTCCCTTGGTTGACTTCCTACTGACTAAACACCCCCTGGTGTTGCCTATAGCCTTGGAAGGGCTACATTGGCTGACGGAACTGTCGCCTCCCGGGATTCCCATCCCAGCCTAGCCCACTAATGGGGCGCGCTCAATCTGCAGTGATGCTGCCTAAGTCGGCTGACTTAACTAAGCGACGATGTGTCCTGTGCCGCAAGTAGGCAATCCAGGTCACGTGATAACTGATTTGGGGGATCCGATAAAGCGTGTTTGGGCCTACGGAAATGGGGGATGGAGGGAAGCTCAGGACTACAGTCCATTGCCTTTTGAATGAGGGAATTTGAGTGATTCACCAAAGATTCGAAGTAAATCTCCGTACGGAGATGCTCGTTCTTCCTGCCCTATATCAGAGCATCTGTGCAGGTACATTATCTACTACATACGTTCGTATGCATAGATCCAATCAGCGCGTTAGCGGTAGGTACCGCACCACTGATTCAACTGCAGTTGACACGGGCTGAAATTGCCCCACCGAGAACGGACACACGTAAAAAACTGGAGCATTTCAATCAGAGCCAATTTATTGTTGAACTGGGATTAAACGGCGGAACTCACCTCTCCACAAAGCGTGGAGTGGGCCAATTTGTGCCCTATCACGATGAGATAAAGAGCATCCTGGGACAAAAGGGCGATTGGCAAGCGCAATCGTATCGTGGCCGGCAATAGGCAATAGCCTGCAGTAGCTCAAGGGAAAACGTGCGTAAATTACTAAATTGTGATGCCCTATTTATGGACCATTTATTTTTCTTGCATTTCACATGGTTTGCACTATTACGCAACAAGGTTTATTAGTTGGCGGCGCCGCCCCAATTCTGATATTTTTAAGTCCACCATCGTATCTCAGTTGGTAAAATATTTAGATACAGACCGGAAATTGCGGAAATGGATGTTTTACATTGCAGAATCGAGGCCCTGTAATAACAAAGTTAGTATTTTTAACATTTCATAATGTTTATCTGCATGCACAAATTAATGGGTGGGAAGAACGAAGGTCGGCTGAAAGAAAACTACCTATTTTTATTGCACTAGGAGGAGCATTGATTGCCTTTCGAACTGAAAGGCAAGTGCTTCCTCCTGACCTGACCCAAACAAAAGAACGTGCAAGTACCTAAATTATCGCTGAGCTATGGCCCTTCTGCTCTGCCACAGCACACACATACTGATTTTATGTGCGTTTTTTATTTTATTGTGTAAGTACGGTAGGTTTTATTTTATTATTTTATTTTGTTTATATTTTTTGTTGTTTTTGTTTATATAACTACCTACTGATTTTGCTTTTGTTATGATGGCGTGCGTGTGTGATGAACTACCAAATAAACTTTTTATCTATTTATCTATCTATCGCCTCGGTGGCCGTGTGGCAATGCGTTCGGCCTGATAATCAAAGGTCCTCGGGTTCAATTTCCAGTTCGGGTAATGTGCGTTTTGTATTTTACGATGCATAGCCCGCGGGCTGGTTTATAATCACCAACCCGCATTTGGCAAGCGTGGTGATTAAGCCATCACCCATCAATTGTAGTGATGATTTGATTTCAATGATTTGATGCCCAGCAGTGGGACAGTCATAGGCTATTTACTTTACTTACTATCTATCTATCTATCAACCTACGGTTTTATAAACCAAAAAATGATTTTTACATAAATAATATTGTTTTTTTTAGCTTAGAAGCCTTTTAGAGGGAATTTTGTTTTGATGATTGTGACAAGTAACAATTTAGCATTTGTCTATTACTACCAACATTATTACCCATAACACATGTAAGTATGCGTTTCGGGGTTAAAACATTCAAATTACTTTCTAATTGATAGGCAAAGAGCCTACCGCTAGTAAAGGAGATAGGAGATTTGTTGGTGAAAGTGCGAAAAGTGGCGAATGTGAAACAATAGCACTTTATGGAGATTGGTAAAACCCCAATGCGGGTTGATGTGTGTTAACGACTGCCATCTTTCAACACCAGCATGCACCGATAGAACAGAATATTCATGGTAATAATTTTAATTTTTTTTGTCTATAGTTGCGGTTCTTTTAAGGTGTTCGAGGACGACCAGCGTCAGGTTATCCTTTAATTTAGAAGGCCTGAAATCATGCAGAGCTGGACCTTTTACTGTCAAACTTTTTAAACATTTTATGTAGTTATTCGTGTCACTAATAAACATTATTCTATTATATTCTATTTTATACTATTCTAAAATAAATACACGTTACAATAAACTTGCAAGGTGAGGATGGCCAGCGCGGCGCAATTCTGCTTCACTGATTTCTTCACATCAGTGTTCGATCAATAATATTACTTGATCAAAGAGATTATGCCTTTGTTGCCAACAGGGTGGAGAAGAGACATAAATGCTTAATCTTCAATAAAAAAAAGGATACATATTTACACTCGCACAAAGAAATGTACAGCTAAAAGTTAATGAGTATAGGTCGGAATAAGGTAGTATGAATTTTGTACTTTTTAATCTAGTAAAGGGGGTATATTATTAATGGTTTTGAAAAAAAACAAAGTCGTTTAAAAAAATATATTTTATCGAAGAGAAATGACTCAGCTCTACCTGATGCCGAGTAGATGCGAAGACAGCAGTGGAGCAGGATTGGGCCAAGCTAGCCGTCCTCCCCTTGAAGACGAGCAAGTTCATTCATTCTTCTTCACAGTTCCACACCAGCCCCACGTCGTAGGAAGGTTGGAAATACCTAACGCTATCTTTAAAAAACTTGAATGCATTAACTACATCCGCACGTCTTGATATAGAAGAAGATGGCGAGCAGAACGCGAGTCCTCCGCCTAGTCGTTATGCAATCGGCGTTCTTACTCGAATGAACCGTCTCGTGACGTAATCAAAAGTCGCATGGTTTGGCAACCCACATACCTAATAGGAGTGACTGCAAAAGTCACATCGGTTTTGCAACGCACATATAAGACCGCGATGACGTCACATCCGGCCATAATACTCATTAGTCTTGTCTTCTTTTGTAGCGATTTGATGTAAAAAGATGTTAAAAACTATAAGCATTTAAG
Organism: Eudonia mercurella; assembly: GCA_963082485.1. NCBI lineage: Eukaryota > Metazoa > Arthropoda > Insecta > Lepidoptera > Crambidae > Eudonia > Eudonia mercurella. The sequence continues at coordinate 5,643,969 of OY720022.1, forward strand.
TATTGCTACTGTTAGTTCAGTGTTCAGTGTTCATCTGACTTAGATTACTTGAAGTGGGCTATGAGGTACCTACCTATGACGTAAAGTTACTTATTTAATAATAATTAGTTGCCCACTTGCATATCCCATGAGTTTAAAAAAAAAAACTTTGAACCTTATTGCAGTAGATACCACCTACCGGGTCAAATTGTGAATCAAATAAATCCCGAGACACACAAAAAATAAATCAAAATCGGTCCATCCGTTTCAAGGATCGAAAAAAAAATTAAAAATTATATTAAATAAATATATTTTTTTTATATTTTAAAAAAAAATAAATATAAATAAATGTTTCCCACACTCACACCAATTAACTAGCCCCAAGAAAAGCTTCCTTAAGAAACTCGTTATATGGTTAACTAGACAACGGATAAACATACATAATATACTTAAATACATACTTGTTATACATAGGAAACACTCAGACCCGAAACAATTTAGAAAAACAGGTATTTCTAAATTGATCCGACCGGGGATCGAACCCGGGACCTCAGAGATGGCGACACCATGAAAACCGGTGTGCAAGCCACTCGACCAAGGAGGTCGTCGATATTATATTACATTATTAAATATACATCAGTACTACAATAAATAAATTAATAGGCTGCAACATAAAATGAGTTGCAGCGAGCGATCGCACCTGCTCCAGCTTGTGCGCAAAAAACATTAGTGTGTGAGTGTTTGTTGAGACATCTACAGATTGTTGAGGAAATGTGTTTTTAGTTTACCTTTGATATTACTTTCCGTAATTTTGCACAAAAGATGGATCCAGCTTATTACGAGGAATGAGATACAGGGTGGTTCTTTCACCGTAAGCATTAGTTGCCCTAGTTGTAAATAATCTTTTGTTTGCTTTTTACGCTTTTGAATATTGTGGGATATTTCATTTTAGATATCTTTATTATTGTTCTTTTAAAAGGATATATATAACTTTAGAGTGAAAAAGTAACTTTTTTAAGAGAGTTTGCTGATGGCCTCGTTCGTCCTCTTCAGCGTCAACGGACTATTCTAAGGGCGGCCAGCCGTATGGTCGAACACCGTCAGAGGGTTCCTAGAGAGAATGGCATCACGCAAGCGTGTCCCCTTTCCCTTTCTCTTTAGATTTTCCTAGGGGTTCGGATCGGATCAGATGGGGTAAAAGGTAACATGAGTAGTACTGTTTATACAAGACTAAAAATAATGTTGGTACTGAAATAATTGCTTGTCCCTCATCTCTCCTGAATCAGATAAAATTACCCATTATTTACAATCTTATCTAATTCAAACAAAATAAAGCTCTAGCCAAACGAACCACCTGGGAATTGAACCTCGTCGTCCATACCTGTGCGCGGTATTCTAATCGCAAGTCTAGCAAAGCGGTTAAAACCTACAAAATACATAAAATATACATACAAAGACAGATAAGAAAACCATTCGCTGACGTTCATCGCAACCTAAACTGTATACCTAAAGCCATAGCGTTAACATTCCAATTAGTTTGTAAGCGCTACATCCTTGACCCGAATCAACGCCTACTGTAATTGACCGTCCAAAGTATTTTAATAGAACGCGTATTAAGCGCGTTAGAACTATAAATTTGTTGCCCTTGTTTAGTTATAGTCAGCAACAACACGGTGATGGCTGGATGGACGGTGATTTTAGAATCAGAATAATTAATAAAAAGGATAATTTTATATCCGTAAACTAAAAAGTTAGCATCTTTCTAGTTAGAACCTAAGAAATATATATTCTATGCAAATTAACAAACAAACAAACAAACAAGAACGTCATGAGTAAAAGCTCTTTGCATTTCAACTAAGGTCGAAAACAAACCGTCTATATGAATCTATCATATATTTATAAGTATTTTCTTATCTGTATAGTTTGGTAGACAACAAAAATGATGAATTAAAATTGCAATTTTTGCAGAACAAAACCACGCGGTCACTTACTTTTTCACGCGATGACAAAATGGCCGACACATAATCGCTTCTGTCATATGATTGGCTCCTTACCTTAGAAAAATGAATACGAAAATGAATACGAAAATGAACACAATAATGGACATTTATTTGAGAAGAAATATTTATTTATAGTAATGACAAAATAAAATAGTTTAACCTGATATCAGTGACAAATAATATGTTTTATACAAAAAATAACCATTTATTTGAATACTGTTTTTTTTAGTATATTTATTTAGATGTACGTTGTAACGCTAGTCATGAAGAGGACAAATTATTTTGTATGGAGGAAATCCGGCTTCGGAGCGAATATAGGAGTATATTTATTAAGTACTGATAAGGTACATTGAACTTTGTATATATGTATTTAGGTAATGTTCCCTTCTACGAGGGGCAAACTGAAAGTTTCGGGAATTAAAAAAAATACAGTTAAATTGAATAAAAGTATTTTTTTGATCGAAGTTTTCAAAGTATTCTCCTTTATGCACTTTTCCATGCGTTCAAACCAGTCGTTAATGCACTTATTGAAGTCTGAAATAGGGGTCGATAAAATGGCCATTTTTAAAGCCTTTACTGCTGCTTCCGGCGTCTCAAACCGCTGACCACGCAACTTATCCTTAATTTTGGGGAATGTGAAAAAGTCATTAGGGCTTAAGTCGGGGCTGTATGGAGAATGGTCCAGTAATTCGACTTTTTCACCGTCCAGATACTCAGTTGTTTTCCGAGCGGTGTAAGGGCTGGCATTGTCGTGGTGAAGGATGCTGCACCGTCCTGCGCTCAAAGCCAGTTCGCCGAGCCACTCTCATGTGAAGAGAATGGCTCCCGACGAAATGCCTCCCATGTTCACTATTAGGATAGAGTCAGGTGTGGCCTCCAGCAAGTCCCAAATAGTTCCTTAGATGGCCACATAGTGACTCTCCCCTAGCATAGTTACCGGGTAGTCATCAGCAATGATGGCCATTTTAAAAGCACTTACTGCTCCCGCGTAAGACTCGTGAGTCTTAACACGTTTAGCATTAAGCGCCACCTGGCTCTCATTGACCTCTCTCTGCCGCTTAGAGCGTTCCACCGCAGCCTGCTCCTCCTTGGCTTGCTGCCTAAACAGCTTCGCTCGACGCTTGCGGTGACCCGACCTGTGACCTGGCTTCTTGCCCACGCTCACCTTCTCTACATCAGGCCGAGGACCAACAGGTAGGATCCCAGTCCGGCGGTGTCGACGGGATGGATCCCATCAGGACCCCGCTCTCGTTGCCCCACCTTTCCACGGCCCTCCATAGGGGATTGCTGGGCCGGTGCTGTAGATTCCCCTCTACCATGCAACGACCTTCCACCTGCTTGGTCCCCTCGCACAAAGGTCGACGGGTTGGGGCCTCTAAGGTTCCCAATTCCACCTGACCCTGGCATGGAGCACGACTGCAGTGGATACCGTGCTGGAGCACCGTCCTGAGACCGCCACGCTCTTCCCTCCATGGTTTCTACCTCGTCCGCTAGGCAGATTCGGTACCCGAAGGTGTCCGTCTCCACTTTGCTTCGGGGTTGTCCCCGCCTCTAACGCGCCTGCACCCGTGGGGGCGCGGCGCGCTTTCGTCCCTTGCGGGACCTTAGTTTCGCCGCGCATAGCGGCACTGAATACTGGCAAATCTTATGCCCTCTCCCCAGATACAAGGGGCAGCCTGAGCCCGAAGGCCTAGGGAGGGGTTCTCCGGCTCCGCCGGTACCCTCCTGTGGTAATTTTGTATTTAAAAATGTGCCATTTCTCTTTTGGTTAACAATTTTGGAGTCGAGGTTGTCATCCCTCCGGGACAGGGGTAGGAAATAAGGAATGCAGTAAGGAGTGAAATTATGTGGATGGGATCATGGGAAAAAGGGTAGGGTGCCGCCGTGCGGGATATCACTGGTGGGTTAGCCCTCCACTCTTCGCTACTGAGGTCACAAGGGGCGGACGACCCACCGCTAGGTGGGTTCGCCGGCTGTTTCCACAGATGGTCGACAGGACAAGCGGCGACGAGGACGTGCATGATAGGACTTGACGGCAGTTGCATATAGCTCAACATCGCGCACTTGAGCATACATCAAACTGCCCAACCTCCCCTACGCAAACTTTAGAAAACAATATTCGGTTTCACGAGTTCGCCACTAGATGACGCTGCTTCTATCCAATACAATTCCTAGTAGACTAACTTGATTAAATAGTGAAATTTACAGTGAGCTCTTTGTGCGCACTGTTACTAAGTACTTCTGCTGTGCAGTGACATAATACGCGTGCGCGCGTCATCGTGTATATTAATGGCAACCTATCGTTAATCTAATCTTTGATTTACGGATTAGAACTCAAGGCCCACCATAGCTAAGTGCCAACGTATACCTACCTACTTAATTGTTGTGAGTTTGCGGAATTATCGACTCTACTGAAATGGAATGCTTTGTTAACTCGAATTATGGCACACAAAGGGCACACATTATGACTTACTTGATAACTTTATGTTTGGTTCCGTTGACTTGTTTGTAATATGTTTATGGTGGGGCTGTTATTAGAGGATTCTAGTATGTAGTTGTAGAGTGAATGGCCCTCTTATATAGAAAAAATATATGCTTTATGTGAAGCATACCTATTCGTCGTAATAGATATTCATAATTTGTGCATTATTTAATTTAATTAGGATTTTCATGCTGCCAGTATTAAAAGTGATTATAAACCTTTTTCACCCTTTAACCACCACAGACGAATGTACATATTTACGGTAAAAAGAGGTAAATAACGCAAAATCGTCAGCGTATTGCACAACCCTCATTGGTGCTACTCTTATTTGATTTTCGATAGACGCTGCGAGCACCTCAATGAATTAAGCTCTGGGCGGACATAAAGTTTAAGAGCTGCATAAATAGCAAATGAAGCAAACGGGACAGTAAACTTACTAAAAAAACATACAAACAGACGAAATGAGAACGTCCTTCTTATATTGAAGTCAGTTAAATAGCAAAGGAAACATTTAAAGTTAAAAAATATGGAAAATGTTAATAAATAAAAAAGTAAGAATAATGGGCTTAAATATGTCATACATATTTAATATTAGTCCACATAGGACTCGCCACTCTCTTCGCACTCCAAGTGCACGCCACTGAGCACGACCCGCGGCCACTCTCATCCAGCTCTTAATATCGTTTTAAAATTATAATGTAAATAACTTAAGGGTAGGGTACTTAACTTAAGACATAGCTATTGGTGTACGTTTCCAGAAAAAAGTATTTGAATAGAATGTAATAAACATTTCTTAAGTGTATTTTCTTCAGTCATTGGGTATGCTTGTCAACCAACTGGTAATTTAAAACGTAATTATTTCCAGTCTGGCAGTGGCGAATTAGAGATTGCAATAAATTAAACCTCATTTACTCTTATAGGATCGAAAGTCCACGGAAAAACTGCAACCTGCTGTACCTGGCAGTTAATAACGTTATTTGCTCTCTATCATTTTTCACACTGTCGACGAATTGGTTCAGTGACAAAATGAAATCCGCGTTGAAACCGTTTCAGTTGTGCAAAGTGTCCGACTCCAATCAGGTTATTCCCAGCCGGCACGGCACAGTAAGCCGCTCTTCCGTTGATAGAAATGCTCGTGAATTTCCTGTATTTCCGATTCCATTTACGTTAAGCCGAAGTGGTTCGCAGAGTGCTTTGAATCGTTTATTTTTAACGGCTTTGACATGAGAAAAGTTTTGGCGTCCAAGTCGACTCGTTCTAAACTCGTTTGATAGACGAATGCACCGCCGGTGCAGTGCAAAATAAAGTTAAAAATGAAATTGCGCTCTTTTCCTGCATTGCTGAAAATTCGGTGTTTTCAGTAAATGCGAGCGAGCTTGAAATACGATTGTGAATCTAATTGGTTTGCGGATAAGAGCATATCAGCCAGCTGCCTTGTTTGCGATAACACACGCCAGCGGCAGACATGAACGACGCGGACGTACGTAGTGCGGAGGAGATAAGTGGCAGACGTTTGCTCATCATCGAATACGTAAACACTCCACGTTGTAGCATTCCTGCGTAAAACTAGAATTTATATAATATCAAAATCATCATTATGTCTTTCTTTCTTTCTTTGTTTATTTTATGGACTATAATGTGCTTTAGCACAATTCCGCCGATATCACGTATATAGAAAATACACTGTATCTTTTGTTTATTTGTAGTTTCATTGTTGTACCTGAAATAAGCCAACTCAAACTTGAACAGCACAAAACACACATTTTATATTTTATATCAAGACAACAAAAAACACCTAATTTAATTGGCCAATGGACTTTTAAACATAACATAAGATACTAAAACATAAAACACAAATGTAAGTAATATTTTTAATTTGTATAAGTATTTTTTTTTATATATAAAAGAAGGAGGCAAACGAGCAGGCGGGTCACCTGATGGAGAGTAAGTATTAACCGCCGCCCATGGACACGTACCTTAACGGGAATAGCAGAGCATGAGTGCTAAAACTAATACAGCCGGCGATCTGCCACGCACGGATGGCTGGGGCGGGCGGTGCGCCGCTGCAGGGCGGGCGGTGCGCCGCTGCAGGGCGGGCGGTGCGCCGCTGCAGGGCGGGTGGCTGCGTCGCTGCAAACACTGCACTCCAACGAAACATGGAAAGGGCGAGCCGTGCTGCGGTACAGAGACTTAATTAGAATAGAATAGAACATTTTATAACATAACTTACCTACACAAATACAAAAAACAAAAATACACACCTAAAAATAAAATTAACAGTTTAAGGAGTCATCAAGTCATCAGTCATAAGTCGCTCAACCAATTCAGTGCTCGAATCACTATGCCAATATTTTTAAGCTTATGTTGCCTGGTGTTAGGATCCGAATAGATGACGACTTTATTATACCTATTATAGCTATCAAGTAGAATTATTTTACATAAAGCGCGTGTGATGTCGTTGCTAACCAACAAATCGCAATACGGCTCGTCTGATAGAATACACGCTCTATGGTTATACAAGCGTGCATTCTATCAAACGAGCCGTATGTTTCATTAATTTAAATCACTAGTGTTTAACAATCTCTGACTTAGGTTAGTCTCTTAGAGTCATAATGGAGCAAATTTTTTAAAACCCAATATTGTTAAGTGATCAAGCGCCAATCTATATTTAGTCCATGCCTACACATTCACCAAATGGATGCCTTATAATATGTAAACTTGTAGGTTTTTGGAATCACTTCAATTATTCTGCATTGCTTACCTTAATTTTAAAACCACAAGATAAGCTGTAAACAATAATATTTCATAAGTATGATGTATTTTAAATTTTTTCTTAATCTTATTGTTTAAAAAATTAAAACGAAGGTTTTTTATGCATTCCATTTTCAAGCAGTAAGTTTGTCCCTTTATTATAAGTCTGTGTAACGGTGTATGTTTCTAATCACAAGACGGCAGCTCTCGGCGACGGCAAGGTCGCCAATCACCTGGTACTTACAAACATCGGGCGTAACCGTCTATTATAGTTTAACGTACGGTGCCCGACGACCGACTTATTGTAGGACCGACAATCAGACCGAATTTTTCATTTTCGTTTTATCACCTATTTTGTGACCGACTTTTTATAGGACGTGTGCGTTGCAACATAGAACTCATACGTTTCATTTTTACCGACAAAACAACCGGTCACCAATTTTCGGACGTGGGCGGAGTGGGGCACTTAAGCCAACTTCAAGTAGTATTATTATTATGAAATAAGTATTGTACGGAAGATTGAGTAAAAAATGGTGTCCCAAAACACGTGTTATTAGGGACGGACTCACTGACTTCTGAATGTACTATCTAACAGCTAGTAGAAGATTAATAAAAGCTATAACTTCAGATAACGTTGCTCTTCTAACAAAAATAAAAACGAAATAAGTTGGATAGTAGTAAAACCAGCAACAAAATTAAATTACTGCTTAATAATTTAATACCGTGAGCCTAATATTGGACACACTGGTATACCGACTAAAATCTACTGTACTTCCTCCATGTGCCGCCAGTGAGGAAGTAGTACAGCCATAAGATGAGAGCTATTATTTATTGTACCAATCAGATGTTATATTGTGTTACGTAATTTTAGACTTTATCGAAAAACGATAAACATAATATCGTCAATAGCTCTTAAATGTAAAAGCACTTTGAGCAATAGTTAAGAAATATGTCTAGGAAATAATTTATAGAAAGATAGAATTGATGCTAACTAGATATTGCACCAAACTGTAAAAACCTTTTAAAAAAAGAAGAAACGATGTCAAATTGTTTGTTAAGTATGTCCATAGTAAAAATAAATGAGGGTAAAAAGGGGGGACAAATCAAGGTATTACTACTTCAACGACGAATATATCGATCTTGCATAAATATTTACTTAGTGCTAGTGCTTGAGTTCTAACTTTATACTAGATCAATAGAAATTAAATATGGATGCAGGTCAGTCATAAGTACTAGAACGCCCTATAACCCCCCGTCCCCCCGCCCCCTCTACCCCACAAGTCATTACATATTAATATTATATGGAGACGGGGGGAACCTGTGTAATGAATGATTCACTATGCACCTATGTACGTGTATTCTGATTTCATAACAGTTTAAAGTTTTTTGTTGTATTTGAGTATCCAATATTTAACAGTACATTAGTAAGTTACGAGTAAGTATTTTATTGTATAATGCATGATCAGCCCGTCCGTCCATGGCGACATAACATGACACTAATACATGGTAATAAATCCATTTACAATTCCCATATGTTAGAGGCTATAATAGTTTACAAAGTTAAAGTTATGTCCTTTACAGTTCTGTGCCCTATCAAATCTTTTATTTATTTATGTTAACGTAATATATTTGCATTTGTCAAAACACCTAGTACGCTGAAAGTAAACTCTGAAAGTAGTAGAACGAAAACCTCTTCTCATGTTTATTGTATTGAATTAAAATTGAGAGCAAGTGCGTGAATAATGTAGTGAATGGAATATTTTGCACTAAGGTTTTGCCAGAGTACCTATACCTAAGCGGGAATGTGCGTCAGAGCAGTACTGCTGTAAAGGACTGTGACGGAAAAGATTATGGAGCTTGTCCTATTCTTCTTTTATTTTTTATTGTTATTAGACACACGGGCAGATAGCCCAATTACATAACCAATCAGTTTACATGCAATAAAAAACTAATAACTGTAAAAATGTATTCTAAATAGATATAAGTGTAGCATAATATTTTTTTTACTTTCTTTTTTTGTTAAATCAATATTTTTTTAAATCCCACAACTGGGAATCGCTTGGCCTTCATCTCACCTTACTGTGAATTACTTTATGCCGAAAAGGTATGGACGTGCAGTTCAATTGACATCCTCAACTAATAAGGAACTGGCTCTTATCTCTATCTTGTAATTCTTCTCTATGATTACGTTACCCATAAAATGCAATATTAGTTATTTAAAGCACTGCCTAAAAAGTCAATCATTATTACAGTATTGAACAAAACAAATGAAAGCACCTACGCCGAGCCGTAATTCGCAAAATGACACAATTGCTAAAATATGACATCTGAAATGGAAAACGCACAGAGAATAAAGTTGTTGGGTTTTTAGAGTGTAGCAAATTTATTCTAGTTGGTTTATGGCTAAACTTCTTCATACAAAAGTTTGCTCTAAATAGACGAAATTTAAGTTTAAATGCTGAGTAGCGAGCGCGATCGAATACGATCGCTTGGGGTTTGACGGAATTTCGCCGCGGTCACATGTGCTCGCTTAAGGGCTGTCCGAATACGCCTTTTAGAAACAGTGTCTGTAGTCCAGTGGCTACACCACCGGGTTGATGCCCAGTGAGGCATTCAATAAATCTATTACGTTTGTATTTTGCTATGTATTTGGCTTGTTTTAAGTCCACCTATCTCGCTACCACCATATTGTATAAGTTTGTCGCCCTAATAAACAATATTCTTAAGAATTTGTGTGTTCCGCCAGTTAGAGGTAGTATACCCAGATTCTCAGTGGTTGAGGATTAGGGGGTGAAGGGCGCTTTCACCTTCAACCTCATCAGGTGAGGTGAAGGCCAAGCGTTCCCAAGGTAGAACAAAAAGAAGATCTGGGGGCACGGCAGTGCCCCCGCCAAGTCGAGCAAAAAAGCGGCCCGTACCATTCTTTTCTCGAAGCAGTTCAGGCCATTTTTGACCCCCTATAACTTCGTTGTGGATAAAACTAGAAGCCTGAATTTTCAGTAATTATTATCGTCATCAAAGTTACATTTGCAGTTAATGAATATAATGGAATAATAGGTGTAGACACAACCCCATCGAGTTTGGGCTCGTATAATTCGTCTCGACGAGTACTTTGGTGCTAGATGGTAACCAGCGTCTGATGATGGAGTTGGAAGATGGCCTTAGGAATTCGGGAAAATAAGTTAATTCGTTCGTTCGTTCCGTTTATTATGAATGTGGATTCTGTCTTTGATTAGATAGATGACCCAATGCTAAGGTGAGCACGTGCCGATGGCTGAATGGTATGAGGCTGTATAAACATGCCATATCGCTAACGTTGCACCTCAGGGTACCAGGGTGAACCATGTTGTACTGAAGCCCTTGTCCCCTAAAAATACTAAAAAGTAAAAAATAAAATTAAAAGAAAAATCTTTTTAAAAACAAGCTTTTATTAACTTGATATTTAAAAAAAACACTAAAACGTTAAAAATAATTTAAACCTGATAATAAGAAGAAAAGAAATAATTTTATCACAGACCCAATTTTTTTTATAAATAAAGCGTGTTACATTGTGATTGCAAAAGAAAAATAATGAAGATGTAATATGCTAAATGTTCTTTAATGTTCCATAAAAATGTAACACGCTTTTATTTATAGAAAAAAAAATATTTTTAGGTAACTATCAGGTTTAAATTATTTTCAACTATTAAGATGCAATAAAGAACTTTGAACTTTGAACTTTAGAACGTTTACGCCGTACACTAGCGCCGCCAATGAAAAAAAGACATATCTAGTAATTAGAGATAGAAAATCAAATTATGCTCAATAAACTATTTGAATGAAGTAATTTAGCATTTTTACGTCACCTAATGGTTTAGTTAAATACGGCGTTATAGTTAAAAGTGGTCGTTTTTAGCTGTAACGTCTTCAGCTGTACATACTTGTTGTGTCTTCTAGCTGTAAAGCCAATCTGTTTATTTAAAACAAAAGATTTTTAACATTGATATGGTCACTATAAGATGTTGTTAAATTAGCTAATTATGTAATAACTTAAGACAGAAAGTCCCTTCAGTAGGGACTGAATAAATTAACCGACTTGGTATTACATGGATCTCACAACTTTTTACGATAGAAGAACTGAGTTGCAAAACTTGTTTTTTTACAAGTTTGTTTTTGAGGGTATTATATTTTTAATTAGTCCTTAGATGCAGTTCTCTGAATGCAATGCGAGGCAGTTTCATCGACGATCACTACACGCCCATAACGAATAATTACTATTTCAATTTGACGTTAAATAACTCAACGCAGTCGTTCATAGGGTCGCGAGCGGAATACCATTTGTGATTTCGTAATAGTTTATGTGATTGCAATGGAAATCAAGCTTTGTGGCGATACAAACAGAATTCATGTTCGATCCGTAATGCTCTTCTTAGTACTTAGACGTCGCTCAAGGCTGGTCGCCTAGTGGAGGAGTAGAAACTTGGTCAAGGCCCTTGGTTCGTTATCAAATAGAGTATGACCACACTTTTTGACAGACAACAACATGGTTTTCTAAACTTGAGGCGAACTGAACATTACACTACATCATTGAATGGAAACAAGAAACTGTTAGTATACGAGTACGTATCTACTCGCGTCACACACAATTATAGTTTTTGTACACGATCTACTCTACTTTACATTTTATTATATTTTGACGATAGGAACTGTTTGCAAGATGGAAGAGTTTTGTTACGTTTAATAAAAGCGAGTAGATCTATAAAATGGGTTTCATGTATTTATAAACGACAATTTCAAACTGTATTTAGAAACGACTTCATAAAAAGGAAGAAGGTTATCAATTCAGATGTAGGGTAATCCTCCTTATTATTGGCACTTTGAACGTATAACTCTACAAAAGAATTAGCAAACCGACTAATAAAAACTAGTATTGCGATAAAATTCTTAGTGTATGTCGTTTTTTAAGTCGGTTTTAGTGTTTGTGAAAAAAAAAATATTATAAGAGTAAAATAAAGTCTGCATTTTATTTACGAGTATGAGTCGAGAATCTCCCTTAAGCACTTTACTTGCTCGTTCGGGTTGCGTTCTTGCATGTTTAGCAACTTTCGTAATCACCGGAGAAAGTATTGTACGAGTAGCATACATACTTACTGTGCCACTGCCAGGCAAGGACCTTCATCATTGACTCGAGTCTGCGCTGCAATTGATGGGTACTAGCTTTACCACCTCGCTTGCCTAATGCGCGTTGGTGATCGCAAGCCCGGGCTACATACTACTATATTGCATCGAAAAATCCCAGAACACACTTTGCCCATCTTGGTTCAGGATCTCTGAATGTCGGGCCGAGCGAGCCTATAGGATTCCTGAAATTGGTATACTGCTTCTTTAAATGTGGTTCTAAGGTTAACACCAAATACTTAAAGCTGGCCACACTCATTCTAAAAAATGCGAAAAATTTATCTTCATTAACAACAACTCTCTATATTCCTGCATAAAAAACTGACCATCACTATTTCTTAATGCAATCAAGGGACATTTCCATAATCTTTTATTGTTTCTACGTTTCTTTAGTTTCTAACAAAAGAACACGTTTGTATCGATCCATTGCGAAGGCTGTACTGAGACACTACGCTTGCTGCTACTGCGGCGGCGTGCGTCGGCCTCTTGCGTTGCTACGTCGCGTCGTCGCCGCGTCGTGCGTCGACGCAACGCAGGTGTGCCATACAATGCGTTGATCCGTTGCGACGACGAGACGCGACGCACTAATGGGGCCTCACTCTTTAGTGTTGAGCTTTCCAATTACCTAGTACCAGCACGGTGAAAATACGTTCGTTCCCTACGCTAAAAGGATTTAATATTTGCACGGCTTTGTTAAAAAAAACATGCAACATAAAGCGGATGCGCTCATTGCTAGTTGATTGCCGTTTCCCGATGCTCGAGGGGACTGACCGGCGTAGAGTATTAACAGTTAAGGGTAGTTGTTCAAACCGGTGCAATTAATTATAGCACTTTTATGATTAACCGTATCTGTGGTATAGTGGTTAATACCGCCGGCGCCGGTCACAAACCCAGAGGTAGTTGCAGCTAGAGATAAGATAGCCAGTGACGTCGAGGATACCAGGTGAAGTGACGGTCCAACTTCGGCCTTGAGATGAAGGTCAAGTACTTACTGGAATAAGAAAATATGTTGCTTATCTTATCTTATCTTAAACAAACTACCTTAAATTATTTAAAACCAATAAGCAAAGAAAGAAAACTAAGAAAAGAATGAAATAATGAAGCTCTTTATCTTTAAGAAAAATACAAGTAACTAAATAACGCTTGTTTAATTCTACGTGACAAATAAAAGACTGAAGAAAATATGGACAAACGATAAAGATGGATGACGAAACAAGAAGATACAAAAATTTATGAAATCGATTCGGTAGCACATTAGGATTGTGTACAAACTATTTTTAGGGTGTGCGTTTATTCATTTACATTTATGGCTACCCGAATAAGTAAGTTTTCTGCCTCGAAGCAACAGGAATTAGGTTTGCACAGAAGACAACTGAAAAATCAGTGTTGGCGACGCATGCGTTACCGTACGGCCAATTCACACCCAAGTGGCAGCGGTCGGCAGTTTTACTGTCAAACCATTTTAAGCTTTATCCGTATTAATTACCTACCGCGTAGTATCGCTTGAAAGCTGCCGACCGCTGCCACTTCAATTTGAATTGACCCTTAGGTATTGTAAGCGTCTACGGGCTGCGACTGCGATGGACGTTTCATCAGGCAGGTTTGCCGATGCAATAGAGCAGAATGAAAAATAACTAGATTTAAGGCTGGTTCTACTATTTAGATGGGCTTGAACCTAATTTACTACAAATTACCTACAAATATATTACCTACACAACAAAAATACAATTGTGACATTAAATATTTGCATTTAAATGCGATAGATCGTACGCGAGTTTCACTTATGGCAGTTCCATATTTTTTTATTATAAATTTATAATTGCAATGCAAAATAATAAATATACAACAAAGTATTCCGTCTACTTAGGCATACTACAGTAGAATCTCATATCATATCATAAATTTTGTGCAACTAGCGAATAGATCTTTACAAAGTTACGTAAAATAATGTCCGCCGAGACCAAATGTACCGGAATCTTTCATATAATGCGAATAGATCCCGGTTTATATATAGACACGTCTGGAGTAGCGCCAAGAGACACGACATCGCCGCCAGTTCCCGTGAAAATTATAATTAGGAAATTTATATTTATCATCTTACTCAATTCTTCTATAACTGCATAGCTGGAGCACTGATTTCGACACTCGCAGACTCCATGCACTTTTAATAATTTTCAATATCTCATATTAGCCCTCTTATACTCCTGACGTGAACTTCACTAGCCCATTTATGCACCCACACTGCTGGGGCACCTGATTTCCCTATGGATGGAAAGGGAGAACGGGCCATAAACCACCACGCGGGCCCGGTGCGGTTAGTAGCTCGAGCTGATACATTTTTGGTATCCATCTTTGCGAAAGTTGTTTAATCCGTCATCTGTATCATCTTTTCATTCTGCAAACTATTGTAAGGCATCAGTCTGATTTCAATAGAATAGAATAGAAAAAGTTTATAAATGCCCTAACTATTACAAATATCACAATACAGTACATACAATACAAAATAAAACAAAACATACAATATAATACAATTTAAAGTATGGCGCTAAAAGGATAACGTCAAGTCCACTCAGCATAATGTCAGGTCACCTAAAAGAGTAACCTGTCGCTGGTCTTCCGCGAACACCTTAGCATGAGAGCACAGCAGTACGCGATTTATTTATTTTGCCATATTAACACTTCAAAAGGTTGTCGCTTTAAACGTATTTGCGGGACTTCTTTTAGTCCAAAATAAATTAAATATAAACTAGTAGCTTATTTTATTTTTTTCTTACTCGCCGGTTTAAGGAACTCTTGACCTAGGTCAAGTCCAAGAAATCTAAAAAAAGAAATATCCTTTCGTCTCCTTCGTGACAATGTTCTCGATTTGGTCAAGAAACATCCGCCGTGGTCGTCCCTTTCCTACATCCGTTTCATATACCTTTTTGGTCAATCTCGTTTCACTTATTATTTCTACATGACCAGACCATCTTAACATACATACATGTACATCAAAATAAGAGCAGTTTTCATGTATCATTTCTGTTACCATTTTATAAATCAACGTCATTACGTTCAATCATTTACGCTCATTGAAGTACAAAGCGAAATACTAGTAAATTAATTAACAAAAATTGGTGGTTGGTTGGTGGTTACTCCTGGTTGTTGCTGAAAATCAGCGATTCACTTGCTATGCGAGTGAATACCACGCTGAGCAACGACCCTTTTGAGATGCTGCGGCACACACACATTTTTGTATTTTTATAGTTATATAATAGATAAAATAGTTTAGGTACTGTTATTATGAAATTATAATTGTTTTAGTGTAATTGTTGTCATTTTACGATTGTATAATGTGTGTGTGTATATGTGTGTGTGTGTCTATAGTGTCCAAATAAAAGTTTTTATTATTATTATTATTATTAAAAAGCCTTGTAACATTAATTGTAGCTTCACATTTTCAGTTGTTTCGCATTACCATTTAAAATTCTATAGTAGATACAGTAGTGCTACAGTGAAACCACGAACATGTGTTATTTGTCAAAGTTGCTAATTAGTTCGCGCAACGCGATGCCTGCTCGTTCCACACTTACCAACGATATTTCGCTATTTAACAAAAGCGCGATGACCCATTATAACGTTTTTCACATGTCTGCTCTCATCAATTATTCACTTTAAATAACGGTGAAGCACTTTATATCTCGCCGATACAACATGCTATGAAAATGGAAGGGTTTATTAGAAATTTTATTACCGTAGTACACTGGAATCCGTGTCGAATATATCGATCGGGAGCAGTTGCCTCCATTGCGAAAGTAAATTTTAACACGTAATCGGGAAAGTTACAGCCTAGTTTCTTGCGAGTTTTCGGTAAAATCGGGTGGCGCTGAAAAGTCCGGCATCAGCGAACTCTCTCCAAAAGAAAACCAAACCATGCTCAGTAGCACCAGTAGGAATTAAAAAGAAGTAAAAAGCGATGGCTTAGAATTTGAAATTCAATTATGCTTTGCTGAAAGTTCATTTTAACTTAATATTTTTTCATTTGTTTTAATGAATTTAAGCATTCTGAGTAAGATTCTAGTCAAACAAGCAATTGATTGGGTACTTAGATCCAAAGCCTGCTCAGCACGCTGTCTGAGCAGTGGCTCAGTGTGTGCAGGCGATTTTATGGGATTTATACCGTCCACGCTTCATTTAATTTTCTTGTTACTTCGCAAGTTAAGAACATCTCAATGTAACCCTCAGACAAATCAAGTTTATTATGACTGAAGCTTTCTAGCAATAACAAACAGTAAAAAAACTTAATAGTAAAATGGTCTGCTCTCGGCTATATAATAACGTAGGGGTTGAATTTGTTATGCCCGGATCTCAATTCTAATACCCGTCACACGTGAATGAACGTTGCTCTGTAATACGATTAAGTGCTACATCAAAGTTAAGGGACTAACATGAAAATCGTTTTATGACGCAGACAATGTTAAACAATCCTGCGTAGACGGTTATCAAAAGTTATCAAAAGCCGGATTTCATTCACTGATTAATTAAAATAATATCACTCAACGCTTAATTATTTGGACAGGTCGAAAGCAAGCCTACGATTTGAAAACGACTAATCCAAAAGCTATCCTACTATACACGACTCTAAAGTTTATACTGACACCCCCTACCTACCGTCAGGTTACAAAGTAGGTGTCAGACAACGTTGCGCAAGCATAATCCAAAAGCAGATTGGTTTTTGCCAAAATGTGGTTTGACCTCTTGATCATCATCATCATCTCAGCCAAAAGACTTCCACTGCTGGACAGAGGCCTCCTCCAAAGGATCACCACAGCGACCGGTTTTGTGCTGCTCGCATCAAGCGGCAGACATAACCTCTTGACCTCTTGCTGCCACGCAAATGCATTGATGACTGAATAGCGTGACAAAGCTTTTTTTATTTACCTACTTTGTCCTAATGCGGGGCAAGCTTCTCAAATTAATGTCTCCCACATTTTTTTGTAAGGACTAGAGATCGTCTTCCAAACGCTTTAACAACCGACCCCTACGTCTCATAAGAAACGTCTACGTCAAATAAGATTCTAGAAAATGTATTTTTCAACTTAAGTTCTTACATGGAGTACCAATAGCACCTATTTACTGTCACTTACTAAATCAATAATACTTCGCTGTCTAGAACAAGTAGTATTAGCAAAATAGCTCATTTGCAATTATTTATCGGTAAAGCATATTTTCTTTGAACTGCGACTTCTGGGAAACGATATACGAGTAGCGCGCAATTGATTAGTTCTTTAAATATGTTCATGGATTCTATTCCATTCCGGAAATATGGAAGATAGTTAGTAGACAGTTTGTAGACGGTGAGCTATTCTTGTGATGCACCTATTTAGGTCGCAATTAACACTTCCTGGTAGCGGTTATCTTTCTATGAAGTTCCAAGTATTCATTGTTGTTGGATGTTGACGACGGTAGTTGTTGACATTGAATGGGCGCCTTTGGCTTTCAAAGTAAAAAAGTAAATAGTGTTGAATAATTTCGGTGTGCTGGTTGAAACCACGATAGCTCAATTAGGAGAGCACCTGACCCGGTATGTCAGAAGGGTGTAGGTTCAAATCCTGCTCGTGGATATTTTTTAAACATTTGTGTTATTGTAATTTGTTTCGCAACAAAAATTTGCGTTAAAATTATATAAACAAAACAAAAATATCTTATGCTTATTTAATATTCTCTATGTCACAGTGTGCAAAATAATTTATGATATGATTTAATTTTACTACAGGCATATTAGTCTATGCTACAGGGCTTAGATCCCCAACAGAGTTAAAGGGTAGCGGTAGCAAATCAAACAGACTGTGATTTTTTTTATTCATGCGATGGAATCATTCAACTAAAGGCAACAATTATAATATATTTTATACATGATATCAGGCAGGCAACTGGTAAATGCTTGTGTTCTATATATACATTATAAATTATTATATTTTATGAATGAGAAGATATTTGTCTTGTCTATTTTTAAACTGGTTAAATTTTGGGGTGAAACGACTTCTTCCGGGATTATTGGTATAAGTCAGAGTATTCTAACCCACTAAGAACGCCCTGTAACGACTCCATAGACTTACGCAACAGTCATTGTTGATTAGTTTCTGCGCTCAGGAATATTAAATATTTAACTTCACAGATCTATTAAGTTTGACCTTACGCGAGAACTTAGCAATGAGACCTTCGTCAAAGTCTTCATTAAAACAAATAAAAAATCATTACTTATTAAAATACCTTGGAGTGGGAGTGCTTCGCGTACCCACTGACTCGCATGAAATCTGTATTTATAAATGCAATGACAATAGCAATGACATAAAAAATGGCATAACAGGTGCGTCATAAAGTTTTTTTCACATAATTATTTGTGAGCATGTTGGTGTTTATTCATGGAACTATTACACGGAACTGTAGTGCACTGACATAATTATATATGGCATAATAGGTGCAGTATAAAGTTTTGCACAATTAACATAGTAATTTCTAAGCAACTGAAGATTTAAAAAATGCTAATATTTCAGTCCTAGTCCTTTTATTATAGACTATGATTTTTCCAGTATCGATAAGCTTGGTTTGCAATCCTGGATTTCGCCTGAAGTGCCCTAGAGCAAAAAGATACAAGCAAGAATAGCGCATGGCCCGGGATCACCGAACTTCTGGAACAAACTACCTATAGTTTGGATGAATAAATGATTTGTACAAAAAATCTTTAAGTAAATGGCATGTTGTTTACAAAATAATAAATATTATTTTGTAATTAATCCAGAAACTACATTTAAACACACGTTACACAGGACATATACAAAGGTGAGCTTAGAGATATCTAGAAGAGAACTCTTCCAGCCAACCCTAGCTGTGAAGTAATAAATAAGTATGCGGAACTAATAAGTTGTAAATAATACTATATTACCATAAACTATACTATACCTTCAAACCGGAACACACCATTGCTAGTCAGTGTTAACTCAACTCAACTTAGCTTCAAAAAGAAGTATTAAGAACCATACAACCTGGCCAGTTTTAATACAAACTAGTGCTCGCCCAGTGGTCGAAATTCGACCGTACATTACAAAATATACACAATGTTTATTGTAAATAATGTAACACTTATTATACATAACTGTAGGTATATATCGTGGCTACTTCACCCTATAAACTTTAATTATACCAAATCTCACACAATATGCTCAAAAAGGGGCACTAAGTAAGTTTGTACATTAAGTTGAACCTATTTTTTATATTTTTAATTAAATTTTATCCGTAATTGAAAAGCTAGTAATGATGCAGCCACCAAATCCTAGTAGGCGATTTCCTTATGTGCATGTAGTTTATAATATTAATCCACTACCAGAATTCATTAAAACCTTTAGCCGTATTTTCAAAGGCAATAAAATCTATTTAACTAAGAGTACGTACACAATCTGTACGCCATCGCAATCGCCACAGTCCACAACAAACTGTCAAATGGCTAAGTATAGTACCTATACGCAAGCTCGCAGACGTCCTTGTGTTGAGCTGGCAAATTGAAAATGTAAGCGAGTTAATTGCACAGCCCGCCATCCATTGTCAGACGGACGAGGCTGAGTGGAAAATGAATGAAACGTACTTACTGAAACCGAACGGGATCGGAGTGGACTACCTGAGGATTAAAATGACAATTGATTCGAGTGATAGGTAGGTTTTGTCGGAATTGGCTTCAATTATTCGATATTGAGCCGACGGACATTTTGCATTGCAGTATATTTTGTATTCTTTTTTAAGTTGACGTGAGCACTTCACATAGAAATGAAACAATTTTTACTTTTTATATTCTCGTTTGGTTTTACCTGACATCTCGAACCCCATGCAGGGTTCGTGGACACAAGCACTCTTCATGTTTAATAAAAACGAGCCTTACAGTAGTTGCATATGATGTGTAACATTTGACATACTCGGATTTTTTATCAATCAAGAAAAAAATAAAAAAGAAGAAAAAAAGGAAAAAAAAAGAGAAACCTCCATTTTTGAAGTCGGTTAAAAAAAGGAAAAAAAACGAGCCTTACAGTAGTTTTTTTTTTTTTTTAATAATGGCTTTGCACAAGCATTTAGCCAATGAAAAAGTCTTACAATACTTAAATAATAATAATTTCTTTCATGTATGATGATAATGATGAATGAATAGAAATGAGAAGTGAGAAATGATATACCCCCCAACCCCTCGAGTATCTCAGTAAAGATGTGGGGCTTTATTAAGTCCTCGGGTGGACTTCTTGAGAGAATTTGAAAAGTGATGTTGCACTGTTTTGTTTCATTTGCAACACTCATGCACACTCACGAACACTTAACGGTTAATAATCCACCATTATTTCACATTAATATTCGACATAACACAAATTTTAGAAAATAAAACAAAACCGCAGACATGACTCTTCACTTTCCCGCCAAGAAGTCCTTACAGTAGTTGCATATGATGTGTAACATTTGACATACTATTGTGACATATCATCAGTAAATTTATATTTATTAATCTAAATTAATTGCTGTTCGTTAGTCTCGCTAAAACTCGAGAATGGCTGGATCGATTTGGCTAATTTTGATTTTAAAATATTTGTGGAAGTTCAGGGAAGGTTTGAACGGTGAGAAACATATATAATAAGTAACGGAAAATACTAGAAACGACAATTTAATTTTCCAATACAAAATGATTTGTTTGATTTGTTGTCATGGAAACGTCAATATCTTAAAAAAATATTGATTTCGCTGATAAGCTCAGCAAAATGATGACACAATATGTCACTTAAAATAATAATATGTCTTGTTTATAATATCGATTTTAAATGCGCGCTTCAGACTCCGTATATTTTTTTTCAAATCATAAAGAGCATTCTCTTTAGTACTAGTATTCTCAGTAAATACTCATTAGAAAACATGTCACACTGACATATCCTATCTGCCGCGCAATTTATGAACTCAGTAAAGGACATGTGAACAGTTTCGAGAAAATAGATCATAATGTCAGCACCTCAAATACCATAATCACAAACACAATAAGTTGTAATAAGTTGTACATAATGCGTTCATAAATTGTGCGGCAGTATCACATTGTTGCGATCATATTTCTACGAAATCACTCCCACAAATATTACTACCTACAACGGACATTGGGCTTAAAGTGTCGATCACCGGTGGCTGTTACGGACTTCCTGTTACGTACTTCCATCCTTTTTCTACGAAATCACTCCCACAAATTGTATATACAAGGCGAGCGGAAAGATGTTACACATAAAAAAAAGAAAAAAAAAGAGGAAAAAAAGAGAAAAAAACGAAATAAAAAAGAGAAAAAAATATACGTCATTGTTAATTCTATATTCTATTTTCTATTGTAATATTGATTTTAAAAGGTGAGATGTCAAATGTTACACATCATATAAGGCTCGTTCATTTTTAGGGTTTCGTAGTTAACCAGAAACCCTTATAGTTTCGCCATGTCCGTCTGTCTGTCTGTCCCCAGCGTACCTCATAGACTCTTAGTATTAGAAAGCTGTAATATGGCGTAGATATACATATTAATCACGCCGACAAAGTGGTAAAGTAAAATTTTGAATTTTTTATTTTTATTTTACCTCCACTACATGTGAAGTGGGGATGTAATTTTTTTCTTGTCTACCCCATTGGAGGTGAGTACAATTCGTTAGTACAGGTAATTTGAAAACAAATATCTTGGCGTTAATTGGCATTCAGTATTGTTATTTTCATTTGTTACATTTACAAACTATTTGGTTTTCAGATTTTTTTGCATTGTTGTTTATTCTATTCAAGCACAAAATATCACTTCACCACCTAGTCATAAATACTTAAACATTCAATCGTGAAAAAGAAACATTTAGGTATAATTCCATCTTCTACATTCCACATTTCTATTCTCTTTCTCTCTGTATTCGTTCAGATACTGTGCCCAGTTTACAGCGAAATGCCTACAAAATCAATCCGACGACATTGATTAAGACTGAGAGTTGGCGTTTAATATTTTAAATCCTTGAAAACAAATGCCGGTCTAAAATTGTCGGAGAGTTAAAAGTATTCCTCTGTTCGTCTGAATGTGCAGCGTCGGTGAAATGCGTCCCGCCTTAATTTCCGTCACTCAGACACTGCGGGTAGGGCAGAATTAATGCAAGCTTTAACCCTTTCAGGCCTGATGGTATGTATATGTCCCGTACGTAACACCGATGAGATTATACATCCCGTCACACGTTGATTCAAGACTGAAGCTTAGTTTTTACTTAGCATTTGGGACCCATCGTCCCAAACGGTTCTCCCATTATCATAGAATAATTTCGTCCAAAAAATTTAAAATTAAAATTTTCATAAATTTACTACTAACTACTACTAATCCATATTTACTTAAATTATGCAGATAATTTAAAAAAAATTGCTTCAGTCCTGGCACTGCACCCCCACGCCGAACCGAAAGGGTTAATAATTAATCCCCTAATTCATAAAAACTATTTAAGCATTATTTAGTTAATTATTGTTTTGTCAACGTCACACAAACGTCATTTTGAATTTGAGAAAAAGAGACAAAACAATGATTAATTAAATAATGCTTAAATAGTTTTATTAGAATCAATTGAAACAAACGCCTCCGTAGCCGCTATCCGAAGGTCCCGGCTTCAATTCCCAGGTCGGGCAAAGTGTGTTTCCGAATTTTCGATGCATATTTGGTTCCGGGTTTGTGATCACCAACTCGCATTTGGCAAGCGTGCTCATCACCTAAGCCGTTACCCACCAATGAGTGATGACTTGATTTAATGATGAAGGCCCTTGCCTTGAAATGGGAAAATTATAAGCTATTAAAAAATGGAATCACTTACATATTGTTTTCTTAATACAAGAAGACAAACCTGCTACCTTGCCATGTATAGCCAGCATAACGCCCACCGGAACCGTTGCGACCAGAGTCCGGTGCACATTAGATTTTACGAATCTACATTCCTTGATTATACTCGTATCCTGAAGATTCGAACCCGTTACAGGATTTAATTAAGGACATCAAATTAGTAACCAATATACAGGTGAGTGGTTAACGCGCCCGGTCTGCGCAAACATGTATCATTACGAGCTCCTCCATGCTTCGTAAGGCACGTACAGCCATTAATGGTCCCGGCTGCATTAGCAATCGTTAACAACCACCAATCCATACTGGGCCCGTGTGGTGGGTATATGGCCCGTTATCCCTATCCGTCCATAGGGAAGGCCCGTGCCCCAGCAGCGGGGACATAATATGAGCTGATGATGATGGTAACACATGGTGAGTTTGACCTAATCTATTTTAGTGCATATAGGCGATAGCCACGATAGCAACTGTGGTACGTGAAAAGGGTGATGATGAACATTTAATAAAAATTAAGTGTGATGCCATAAAACAACTAATGTGAGTGGCATCGTTGTATTTCCGATATAAAAGATGAGATAGTTAGTCCAACCTCAGGAGTTGTGGATGTCGGGTGAAGTGTAACTCCACGCAAACGGGATAACTTTCCTCGTCCGATTGAAAGTGTCGATAAAGCCGACGGCGACGGCGGAAGCGCTATTGATCCAGAATCCTGAGGAATTGTAGCTATTTTATTACTTATATCGGAACTAACAAGGCAAGATGGTGGTAGCTAGAGCAACGGTCTTGAAAAAACCCTTACCACCAACCCAACGTAGTAAGTATTATATTTCACTCCCGCATGAAATCGAACGTGGGACGTCTAAGATCGGTTCTAAACCTAAACTCTCTACCACATAACCAACACAACTAGGTACGCGGTCAACTCACGCGCTGGTAGTTACTAAGTCACACCCTATATAATTTACTTCCTACGCAAAATTATCATTCGTTGACCGCGTTTTAATTGATAAGAACACTCTATGTTTAGATGACCTGCTTTTACTATCTTGCCCGAGATTGGTCTAGCGGTTGAAAGCCCTCACTGCAAAGTCAACATAGGTTAGGAGGTCGCAACCCTTCGGAAGCAAATGTATTGAGTGTATAACAAAAGTCAGTGTTTTTTCTAGCTATTTCCATTCTATTTATATTTAATTACTTCATTGCAATATTAATTGACAAATTGTATAAGATTCATAATTTGTACAATCTATTGACATTAAATAATTACTTAGGTTAAAAATTTGCAATATGTATGTTGTTTATAAAATTTTATACTCTACTTGCTGACCGGCGGACTTGGTACCGCCTTGACAGTTTACGTTTCCATGACAACAAAATTAACAAATCATTCGTCCGCTTAAGAACACTTGTATCCCATGATGGGCCCCTATAGCAGCGCCACCTAATGGGTCCAGTTGTAAATCTAAACCATTCTCGAATCCATTTGAACACACACAGAAAATTTCTTCCAAATCGGTCCAGCCGCTTAGAAGGAGTTCAATAACATACACACGCACAGGATATTTTTATATATAAAGGTTAACATTTGCATACCTACAAAAATAAGGCAGAATATTGTTGACCCTGCTCAACATTGTCGCTCATCTCAATGTAATGTACACAATATTGTACAAATTAATATGTTTGACTTTGATTTTGACATTGACTTTGACTTAGTCAAAAATAGCAGTTATTTGAGAGTAGCCGCGGAACGTGTTCAGTGACGTGCACTTGGATGTCTATGTCCAGCAGTGGACTTATTTAGGCTGGTGGTGATGATGATGATGATAATGATGATGATGATGATGATCAAAATGATGATGATAGTCAAAAATCAGGCTAAAAAATCTTACAAATCTTACTGGATAAACTCGGTGTAAAGCACTCATTATCTGTTATAAATATATTATTAATTAACTAATTGTTTTAATAGAGTGTTGGTAACTCAATATTAAAATATAATATTTTGAAATAGCAACATTGTTGTGTCACTTATCTCACACTTATCTCTAATATTACATCTTAATATTTTTACTCACGTATCGTATAAACCACAAGAGATAATTACAGGAAATTTCGGAGCGGTACATAAATTTAACGCAATTTTTTTTTTAAATTTAGTTGATGGCTTTGTGCGATTAGCACATTTAGCCAGAGTCAAAGTAATTTTTCTTACAAGTAGTAATACATAAATAAGCAATATTTCTTTCCTGTATGATTATTGTTATGGAGTAGTGGACTGTATGATGAATTAATTGATGGAAACACGTAGTATTTTGTAAATGTTCAATGTTTATTTCAGTAAGTACAACAATTCGTAGCAAAAACAACTTGACAACTCAAAATCCGTCACTTGGAACACTGACATTAAATCATAAAAAAAAGTCTTTTAAAAGGTAAGAAAGGTTTAAACCAGCCAGTCGCCAACAATTATAATGAGTGATAATAGAAATGAGAAGTGAGAAATGATATACCTCCCAACCCCTCGAGTATCTCAGTAAAGATAAAGGGCTTTACTAAGTCCTCGGGCGGACTTCTTAAGAGAATTTGAAAAGTGACGTTGCACTGTTTTGTTTCATTTGCCAACACTCATGCACACTCACGAACACTTAACGGTTAATAATCCACCATTATTTCACATTAATATTCGACATAACACAAATTTTAGAAAATAAAACAAAACCGCAGACATATTCTCTTCACTTTCCCGGCAAGAAGTCTACCAAATTAAATTTCCACATTGTTATGGATTATTAAGGCGCTGACAACCATGAAACAGCGGTCACTGCCTGTATACAAACGTAAGGGATAAAAGTAGTACGTGATCCACTGGATCAAGTCAGGAAATTCGAAAAACGTTATTTATTTAAAATCTAAATGTTTAATTAAAACAATAGCGTTTTCCTAATAAGTCTACGTAAATGTTTAATTAATTTCACCGACATGATTTTAGTAAATGAAATAGATAATTATGTAAATAGATACTGTTGGTGATTGGATTTTTTCCTAATAGTAAAATTTGATTATTCCTCATTATAGTAAATATAACACTGCATTATTGCAAATAGTATTATAACATATTTTTCTTGGCGTTGTTTGTTGTATACTCTTTATATAAACCATGCATAAGTAAAGAGCATTTTAACAGTTTTCAGTGCTTTAATTTGTTTCAGTAAACCAACCCCCTTTAGCGTTTCACTTGTGACTTTACTACATTTCATATGCCTGTATAATATAACCTTCCTGTACTAAAAACACATACCCTAAAGCCTCTGTGACTAAAAATAACTGCTTTTACAGGCTTTTACAATTGAACTACCAAGCCATTTAGTTGTCTAATGCTTTTGTTACTTTTCTTCTTCCGGTGACCAAACTAAAATATCTGAAATTTCTCCGTGCTACGTAAAACGCAAAAGAACCGTGAAATCGTATAAACCCGCCAATCCGCTCTGCGGGCGACTTTTTTGAATCTCACCGGTGATCTCGAAATCAAAAGTGACATAAAATACTTGCATTACTTACAATTTATTAATTAGCATACATACTATCGTTTGAAAATATTCGATGACAAAAGTACCAATGACTTTAATAAAATAAACTGATTCATATGTCATACTCGTGAACGGGTGCCGCTCGCCTGTGGGGGCTGGTCTGCTCTTGCATACTTATCTTATTTTAAGTATTATTCACTATAGTTTGACTTTGTTTTTCTTAAACAATTTTTGACTTTTACGAGAGTACTGTAGTGGTACTGCATGACCTTGTAGAAATTTAAACTTTTACCTGATCTAAATTTGTTAACTTATATTTTTTTATTTTGTTTTTTTTTACATAGTGTGGTTGTCTTCTATATTTTTTGGGTTTATTTGTAATGGAAAGTGTCCTGCTATGATAGGGTATTTCCAATATTTTTGACGCTGTAAGGGAAAAAAGAGCTGGACACTTGCTGAGTTTCTTGCCGGTTCTTCTCAGTACAAGATCTCCCGCCCAGAGTAGACTTATGAATCGACTGTGAATCGGTATAGTGACATTCTACTTGTAGCCTAAAATGAATAAATGATTTTGAATTTTGAATTTTTTGAATTTTGAAATAGGCGCACTCGTAATTGATATCATATTGAATTAGTCACTGGTTCAATAATCGCCCCCCCCCTGGGCCTGCTTGATAGGCTACGGTCCGATCTCTCCGTGTGCTAATGTTCTTGTGGGAAGGCCCGAGCCCAGCAGTGGGACGTTGATAGCCTGTTGATTCATTACCCAGTAGTTTCTCTAAAGGTAGGTAATGCCTACACCATGAAAAACTGAAAAAGAAACTTTACATTACTCTCGAAATAATATAGCAGTAGAAAGGAATGGAAAAACTCCAATAGTTATTTCTGGCCATTGTTAAGTTGAACAGTGTCGTTTAGACAGGAGTTCGCGACCCCATTAAGAAACCTTAATGCAGCCGTCGACAAGGCTTCGTCTGCGCTAAAAATACTGAACACACAGCCACAATTTTCCACTGAAACGTGTCTAACGGGTGATGAAAATATTTCTTGTTGTAATTACAAACGCTTTGTTAATATTTACAATAGTATAGTTTTTTTAAATCTAATAGATTTTTTATTTGTGCTTATAATGAACTAATAAAACAGCATATATATGATACACGCAATATCATGTTTCATTACACTTGTATATTAACTATTTATGAAAATTTGAATTACATCATAATTTATTAAGTAAAAAAAACATAAACATTTGAAAGAAAAGTACTGACTCTCTCATCATCATGAGCCCTTCGACCTAAAAAGCTGAAAGTTTTAACTGGCCCTGTCCAACAACAGAGTTCTCTTCCATCAGAGATTGCTCAATGGATTTCAGGTGAAGTGCGCCTATATCTTATATCTAGCCGAATCGTTACTCGGAATACAAAAACAAACCGTACATGCTTCACTATAAATATTAACTTTCTAAACAAGCAACTGGAGAGAAAAGTTTGCATACATCTACAACGAGATATTTTAAATTAATTTCGCTTGATTGAGGTTTAATACAATTCTCCAACCACCGCATTGACAGTACTTTCATATAAAGCTTATTGTACCGTTTTGTAGTTGTAATAGCGGTTAGCCTATAACACAATGTCCTGTGTGTGGTGTTACCTAGATAAGCTGGTCGACAACAAAGGCCGTCGCAAAAACCAATTTCAACGGGCAGTGCGGGCTCAGTGGCTGACAGTGACACCCCGTCACGCGGCGGTGCACAGAAACTGAAATGACGTTCCCATCTAAATGACGTCTGCATTGTGGTCGAACTGCTGAGTTAAATTGGTTCAGTCAGCGGTCTACACTGAACGCGGCCTGAACCAATTTACGACGAACACGGATGAGTACGAGTATATAAGTTTCACGTCTGTTCATTGGAGCTATGCGTCTTCTTCTTCTATGGGCTAATATATTCTATTCTTTGTTCAGTAAAAAGAACAGCGCACGGTACCTATATTTTTTTGTGTTTTGCCAGGTGACAGTATATTATTGCGGATTTAGCTCTAGGGGTAGTTGTAAATTGTTCATCGGAGCTGGGTTAACGCTATAAGTAATGAGCTTTATTATAAAAGTAAGGGGTATTTTTTGTGTCTTGTAACGACTTTGGTACCAATTGCAAATTGCCAATATGTCATCACAAATTTAGCACTGCGGGTAGTTTTAAAAAGATTAATAAAAGTAATCTATCTGTTGCTTGACCTGCACTGGATAACGTTATAATTTTTTAATCAGATCAAAATGATGTCTGCTTTGTTTTCCGGACTGTAGTCATTTTGTTCAGTCCGCTCTGAACGTGGCACTAGACACGACTGAGTTTATACTAATTTCCTGTTTGTTCATCTTAGCTTTGTTCTAAAAGTAAAGTGTTTTGCAACGACTTTGGAACCAGCTGTCAAGTGCTAATATCTGATCGCGAGTTAAACCCTCGGGGTAGTTTTACAAAACAATTAAAAGTCGTCTCTCTGCTTTGCTTTTGCTTGATCTTTATAATCAATTAATTATTAAAATCAAACACCTTTTACGACTCTATTTGCGTTTTTTCTATTACAAAAGTAATACATTGTAAACATCGTCGTTATATATCAAAGTTGAAAAGAGCATAAAAATAAATAAAGACGCTATAGAAGAAGTAACAGCACCTCTATGGAAATGAAAATACTTTTTGAAGAATTTTCATACAATTTTGTAGTAACGGCATTTCTTTTTTTCTATTTCTAAGTAGATAATCAAAAGAAAGATTAACATTAAAAAGTCTAGTCTAGTCTTTTAAAAAGAATTGTCGTTTTTTTGTTACCTTGTTGTCTTTTCATTGTATTAACAAACAGAGTATAGGCTTGTAATTCTTATTCCATGTTTTGTTCTCGTCATGTATACTTCATTTTAAAATAGAGCTAAAGAAAAAAAATATGGAATATCTATTCGTAGCTATACTCTGTTTATAAATACGGGGGCTAGTGAGCAGGATTATAATCTGATACATCTGTTATTTATAGGTATTTAGTTTCTAATTTGCAATTTTTTTCTGTTTTTTTTTTTTAAAGTTCAGTTGAGTTATGTTTCTTTTTGGTGTGTACCTATATACTTAAAAACTATATATAATAATGTATATATTTTAACTTATTATTATAGCCTATATTGATTGTCCTCCAATGTCTCTCAACGAGTGGGTCTTAAAATGAACATGGAGAAGACGAAAGTTATGTCGAACTCACGTGTCGTACCCACTCCTCTGAAAGTTGGGGACTGCTCTTGAAGTTGTGGACGATTATGTTTACCTGGGACAAACGGTCCACCTAGGTAGGTCCAACTTCAGCAAAGAGGTCAATCGTCGAATCCAATTAGACTGGGCGGCGTTCGGCAAGCTACGAAATATCTTTTCGTCCGATATACCACAGTGTCTCAAGACGAAAATCTTTGACCAGTGTGTGTTGCCAGTGATGACATACGGGACTGAGACTTGGTCGCTCACTATGGGCCTTATCAGAAGACTCAATGTCACTCAAAGAGCATTAGAGAGGGCTATGCTCTCTCTTTGCATGATCGAATCAGAAATGAGGAGATCCGCAGAAGAACAAAGGTAACCGACATAGCCCGAAGAGTTGCTATGCTCAAGTGGCAGTGGGCAGGGCATATTGCTCGCAGGACTGATGGCCGCTGGGGCGGAATAGTCCTTGAGTAGCGACCGCGTACCGGAAAGCGCAGTGTGGGCAGGCCTCCAACAAGAACAAGGACCAACGATCTGGTGAAGGTCGCGGGAAGCCACTGGATGCGAGCAGCACAAAACCGGTCGTTGTGAAGATCCTTGGGGGAGGCCTTTGTCCAGCAGTGGACGTCTTTTGGCTAAGATGATGATGATAATGATTAAATTGATTATCTCATACATTCGAAAATTTACATTACGAGGACGACACTAAAAATTTTTAGAACTGGCCACTTGTAAACGATATAATAAAAAAATAGCAAGCAAACATTCGACTATTTAGCAACGTCAGACGTGGAATTACTGGGTCAACCGCCGTATAGCCCCTCGCAATTTTTATTTATTCTCGAAAATAACAGAAAAACTTCGAGGAAAACGTTTTATGGACGCCGATGAAACAGTGGCTGCATTTCAAAAGGCCGTCGAAGAGACCCACACCTAAGGACGAGTGGGCAAAGTGCTTTTTTCAGTGGTTCCATCGGATGCAGCGATGTATTGATGTGAATGGACTCTATTTTGAAAAGATGTAATAAAACTAATAACTTGCTAGTTTGTTCAGTTTTTGATTATCTAAGAACTTTCAGTGTCGCCCTCGTACAACGTATACCACAGTTGTTTTTAATTAATTCCAAACAATCAGACATGCAAATGTGCCTAAAGGCTTCTGTATAGCATCGCCCGCCACGCCACGTAACCAGATGTCAAAGGTAAACAGGAGCTTGATTGGCCCCTTCACAACGCTTCGTACGTGCGGCTAACGATCGCAATCGCAGTGGGCTAATGTTTGGCCATTGCAGGTGCAGGGCAGGCGTGTAATAATAGCCCATGTTTGCTGACTGCACTTGATTGCGACAAGGGTCTATATAAGGTTGTAGGACGGTCAGCATGCAACTGATTGAAGCATCATAAGTGGTCCATAATATCTTGGCATTTAGGAAAAACAAATCTTGAAATAATATATTGAACTGCAACGCTTTTTGCGAATTTTATCGCGTTTATCATAATTTAATACTGACGTTTCGATTTTTTTTACAGGGTCCCACTTAGGCACAGTATGTTATACTATAATTGGCAAATTTTGTTATACAAGCTTTAAATATTTAATTTAGTTTAATAAAGATGTGATGTAATGAAGATGATCAGCAAATGAGTTCAATCAAATCATTGTTTAAATCAGTTGTGAACTATCTGTCATGCATTAATAGTTTAAGGTTATTTCGCTATAAGAACTTATTTTTTATTTTCCTATAGGAATCTTCCTATAGGAGTGTTTTCACAAATCAATACCTATATCATAAGAGAAAAATATTATTCGCATATCATCAACAAAGGAAACAGACAACTCGATCAAAATAATCAAACAGCGGATTTTCTGCATTCAACATATTTTAATATGTGAAGTTCAAGTTTTCAGAATTGTTTACCTATTCGTAACTGCTACTCAGACTATAGAGACAGACAGGCAAATAAAAAATAGGCATATTGATAAAGCCGGCAGCGTTCGTGCCTCTGACAGAACGCTAAATTGGAAATGTTTTTGACTTTTTTCTCGTTTTGTTTCGTGTAGGGAAATCGAATGGTTTGTGTACCTTATTTAAAGCCTACGTCCATTTCAAAAAGAGATTAATCTGAATTTCCAATTCTCTTAGAGCATACAGTTCTAGACTTTCAATGGTGGACGAGAGCTACGTACTTAATAGAAAATGTAATACATTGATAACGGCTTTATTTATCGCATTGGTTTAAAAACCTTTTATGTAAGAAATAAATTCGAAAATACATAGTTTAATTAATAATGATATAAGTGATATAATAATTTTGTGTAATATATTACACCTGAAAGTGACAAAATACAAAAACTTTAGGATTACTCAAAATAATACTGTCATTATTTGATTTTAAATGATAGAGCTCAATGCTAGGGGCAACCTGGGACGAATACATCACTTAGTGACCTATACTTCTAATTGAACTATGTATATATTGTCTGCGCATTGACATATTCAGGAAACAACTACTTAAGCCGCTCAGATGATACTTAGCCTTTCACCTTACAAAGCTGTTTATTAATAGGTATGTTACCAAATTATAGATAGATACTATTAAGAATAATCCTGAATGGATAGTAGGTAAAACATTTTTATTAGGACGATTCAAATGTGCTTATTTCCTAAGTTATTTTGAATCAATAATGTATGACTTTAACTTTGCATTGTATAATTCTAATTAATAGGGGTTGGAGGAGGGCTCTGAGAAAAGGCCAACAGATAAATATATCCAACCTCTTCCAGTAGCTTAAAAATAATTTACAAAAGAGAGGTGAAAGAAGCTTCCTACACCTCTCTTTTTAGGGTTCCGTAGCCAAATGGCAAAAAACGGAACCCTTGTGGATTCGTCACGTTTGTCTGTCTGTCTGTCCGTCCGTATGTCACAGCCACTTTTTACCGAAACTATAAGAACTATACTGTTGAAACTTGGTAAGTAGATGTATTCTGTGAACCGCATTAAGATTTTCACACAAAAATAGAAAAAAAACAATAAATTTTGGGGGTTCCCCATACTTAGAACTGAAACTCCAAAATTTTTTTTTATCAAACCCATACGTGTGGGGTATCTATGGATAGGTCTTCAAAAATGATATTGAGGTTTTTAATACCATTTTTGTCTAAACTGAATAGTTTGCGCAAGAGACAATTCCAAGTTGGTAAAATATATGTCCCCCCTGTAACTTCTAAAATAAGAAAATGATAAAACAAAAAAAATATATGATGTACATTACCATGCAAACTTCCACCGAAAATTGGTTTGAACGAGATCTAGTAAGTAGTTTTTTTTAAATACGTCATAAATCGTAAACCGCAATTAACCTTTCATTCAATCAACTCAAATATATAAAAAAAACATTTAATTTCATAAACATAAACCTTATGCATAAACCGTGAACCATTATTTTATAATAATAAATATTATGTTACTTGCTGCTACGGAACCCTTCATGGGCGAGTCCGAATCGCATTTGGCCGCTTTTTTAAAATTGTTAATGAATAATCTTTGGTAAATGACGCTAGTAGCACAGTAACCTCCAATTCACAGAACACCACATAAGGTTGCATTGTGTTATGATGATGTTCTAGAACTAATATTCAGTTTATTTTGTCTCCCAAATATTATGCGCAATTACAAGTATGTTAACGCAGAACAGAGTTTCAGCACGAAAATCACTATTCCGCAAATAATACAGATATTGTTTTCTAAAGTTTACGCGAACACTACACATTTAAATGAAACAACTTTTACGTTTCTACTCGCGTTTATTTTACTTGCAAGGTCCGTGGTCACAGGGAGACAGTCTCCCTGTGACCACGGACCCTGCAAAGGATTCGAAACGTCAGGAAAAACCTTAGATTAATAACGCCTTATTCTAAGGGAAAAACATTAAATAATGTGTAGTAGTAGTAAAATAAACGCGAGTAGATCCGTAAAAGTTGTTTCATTTAAATAATACAGAGTGAAACAAAATAAAAGGTAAAGAGTTGGCAGTGAGTTCCAGCACATATCGGCGTGCGGGAAAACAAGGAGGCTGATAAGCTCGTGGAAAAAGGTCTAGTAGAAGGTGAAGAGACAGTCACTCTACCATGTTATTCCGGAATTCTTAGTGAATGTACGGCCTTTTCAGTGTCACCGGCCTTTTTTTGGGGCGGCGAGAATCTAAAAGGGTTCCACAAGCCGTGAGATAGAAACACTGCTAGAGGGTATCTAAAGGGATTGACATCACGCAAGGCTGTTCCTTTTCCTTTGGAAGGGTTTACCATTGATAGTTTCTATATATTTCTATTATAACTCATTATTATCTATTACTAGCTGACCCGGCGGACTTCGTACCGCTTATTTGACAGTTTCTATGACAACAAAAAAACAAATCGTTAAATAGTTTACGCGTCAAAGGGTATCACACAAACAAACAAACTCACTTTTTTAATAAAAAGTCTTTGATTATACTCTTGGGAATATTGTAAAACATTTTATGATCGATCGATTGAATAGTATAACTACGCATGAAAGAGTAACTAATAACAAACAAACAAAGAAACAAACTCACTTTCGCATATTAAATTAGGTTACTATTAGTTACGAGAGTTAGGGTATAAACTGATTTAGACACACATCTGCTTTTAACGTACACCACAATTGTAAGCCTGTAAAGGCTATCCCAATCCTATCCAAACTACTCGGAGAATCTAGTAGAGTGCGGGAGCACGCTTGCGTGATGCGATTCCCTCTAGAAACTTTCTGACGTTGTTTTGATCGTGATCAAGCAGTGTGGCTTGAGGAACGCTTTATGTTTCTCGCCGCCCCCGAAAAAGTCCGGTGACGCTGTGAAGGCCGTTTACAGATAACAACAAACACTCTCCTAAAATTTTTGAGCTTGTCAGCGAAATCAATCTTTTTTATATATTTGTATATATTGATTCAACCTTTTTTGAATAAAATCGGATTGAGTTTTCAAACATGTGTCAAAATAAAATGTAATTTAAATCAAAAGCACTAAGGAGTAGAACACATAACTTTCTAACCCTTTTTAACCCCGTTGGGGGATGAATTTCAATAAAATACGAAACACGTCTTCCAACAATTCTGTTAAAAAAAGTTTACCTATGCAAAATATTAAGTAGGTACTTAGATTGGACCAAGGAATCAAATTGTCCCCTACAAACTTTGCCCCCCTTTTTCACCCTCTTAGGGGTAGAATTTTGGAAAAGCCTTTCTTATCGGATGCCTACGTAATACAAAAAACACACCCTCCAAGTTTCGGGTCTCTACGATCAGCGGTTGAGGCTGTGCGTTGATCCGTCAGACAGTCGCTCAGGACAAAGCATTTTATATGTATGTATGTATAGATTTTCTTTTTACGACAACCAACTGACACTTTTACACTTTTTTATTTCTGAAACAGAACTGTTTTGTATTCCAACAAAACAGACCAAAGAGATTGGACCTCATACTACAGTACAGCTATAAAACAGACAAATTTCTGAACGCACCTCTAATATTTGACAACCAAGTAACAAAAAACATCAATGTTTCACAGCTAGGAACATTTTGTTAACCCCGCGGACTTCGTGTTTCCGTGACAACAAAACAAACAAATCATTTTGCATTGGAAAATTAAATTGTCGTTTTTAGTATTTTCCGTTACTTATTATTTATGTTTCTCACTTAAACCTTCGCTGAACTTCTAGCTGACTTTGTCACTAGCTAAACTTGCATATCGCACTAAGCTATTTAAGGGTGCGCCGACCAAAAAATGCCAAAAATGCAGTCACGGTTAAGTTGATATAAGACATTTCAAATAAAATATATGACACTTGTCACTTATGGACGGCGCACCCTTGTGGAAAATACTAGATCCATTACAAATCTGAATTCTTCAAACTGGACATTGAACGGTTAAAAAATAATCCCCTTCGATGTTTATTTAAATAAAAAGAAAGAAAAGTGGGCAAATTCCGCGCGGGCGAACCGCGGGCGGCGGGCGGGGGGCGGGGGGCGCTCTATCGAAATATCGTTGTATGTAGGCCATCGTAGTGCGATGACTCCGACGATTTTCGGCGCAGGCGCAGCGGTGGCGATGGCGTCCTATCTAGCGGGCCCGATAGCGAACGAACATTCGTGTACCAAACTTAGTCATGCTAAAGTAATAAATATAGACATATAGGGATATGTACATTGTTATTACATGTATATCAATTTAGAACTCACTTTTGATCTCAGCGAACCAAAGAATTTCTTTTTGGCTTCCGAAATTCCGACACATAATATATTAAAATATATATAAGTATGTTGATAAATTTTTAGCGGATTTTTAGCGGACACAGCCACAATAACGTAATTGGAAGCGCTTCTGACCCGAATTGTAAGAGGGTGTGGGTTTAGATCCCGCTCATGAAATTTTTTCGACACCTTTTAATAAAGAATAGAAATTCTATTAGCATAAACACTATTGTTGTTTTAAAACCATATGTAGCGTCAGCTCAGGCTTTGTGTGTAGAGCACACACTCTCATTCATCTCCCACGCTAGCAGCCAAATATTGTTCGTCATACCTACTGGTTTACTAAAATATATTGACAATATGCCCGGCCCACGCCACACAAATATAAACACAACAAAATACAAGGCAGTATCATTAAAATGGAAAGCAATACCTTTTGATATTCAAGGCATCAAAGAAGCAACACTATGAATTATGCACTGATACTGCATAATAGTCCTGTGAATCTGACACCTACATGCCCATGCCTGGGTATAATAACAGACTGCATAACAACGTTATACAATGTTAACATTATCTATCGTCGTAAGGAAAAAGTAGAAACAGTAATACCTATGTATCGCAATATCGACGTCATGGGATTTGATCGAAAGTCGAATAGGCATTATTCCGACAGTACTTTGGATACGATTTCATGCGAATTTGACACGTACATCCCGATCCTCTACTAGGATACTAGGATACCTCACAGTCGAGTCGTGTCAATTTCGTTTGAAAACGAATCCAAAGTGTGGCTGATTTTAAAGCACGACGTGTCAGGTCAGGATATCAAAAAAGGTTATGCATGGCTTACTCCGCGGTGCGAAATGCTTTGATACCGGTAAGCGGTCAGAAAAAAAACTTATTCTATTTGTATGATATCGGATCCCTATGCCGTCCAACCGTTGAAAAAACAATTAAAAACATTTGTTTTCACCACAATGCCTTTTACAATGCAAAAATAGTTAAACGTGTGATTGAAAAAGAAAATAACCCAAAGATTCAGTGAAGCGAGGAAGGGAATGGAACCAGTAATGGGAATCCTTGTATATGACTGAGTTAAGGATTAAAATGGTGTTAATGACACTAAATCCATGACCTACCGAATCAAATAGACAATCCTGTAGACAGACAAGAAAAATAATCACTACTAATGGAAAGAAGAACACAAATACTTACTTTATTTGAAAAAAGACAAAGTGTTGAAAAAATTCCACGAGCGGGATTTAAACCCTTTCTTTCTTTCGGTTGGTATCATAAAATACAGGTGTTTTTTTTTTTACATTTCACATGGATAGAGCCACGATAGCATAGTTGGTAGTGCACCTGACCCGACATGTCATGGGGTGCGGGTTCGAATCCAGCTCCTGGAATTTTATCAACACTTTGTCTTTTTTCAATAGATACTTATAGCATTTTTGTTTAATGTTTATCACCTTCGTTCGACTGGTGTAGTTGACGGATGTTCAACTTGTGGGTCCGGTGGTCAATACCTACAAAGTAAAAAGTGTAATGTTATCTACATTCAATTTGAATTTCCGCGCATTATTTTGTGAAAAGTAGGTACTAGTACTAGTAGGTACTACTTGCTTATAATTAAAATTGGTGCTAAGAATAGCTGTGATTACGCTTGATCACAACAAAAATAGCAAGTTACCTAAGAAACGCACGCTCGCAAGGAAAACTTTAAGTTTTTCCTTTTCAGTAATTTATCAGCGAAGTGCCGGTGAAGTGAGCCATTCATTAAATAAAAATAGATTTCGTTAATTGTTTTCTCAGCGAGTGTTACGAACTCACTGGTTAGGCTTTTGTTTCGATATTTATATGTGTGTACCCACTGCTGGGGCACCACGAGTCTTCCCTATGAATGGATACGGAGAACGGGCCATAAACCACCACGCGGCGCGGGCCCAGTGCGGATTACTGCTAATGCAGCCGGGACCAACGGCTTTACGTGCTTTCCGAAACACGGAGGTCAGGGGGTAACCGCGAGCTCTTATAGCAATACTATTACAGTTGTGAAAACGAGACGCGTGTTAGCGGCGAATATACTCGCGTCTCTTTACCACAACAGCAATAATACTGCTGTAAGAGCTCATAGTCAGGGGGCAGGCCTTTGCGAAAGTTGCTTAACCATAGCAATGTTTAATGTTGTGTTATGTTTTGGGTCGCACCGCTTATCAATCTTACTGGGTAGCCTGGGATAGCCCTCTAATTGTCGGATAGAGAATTTGGCACCGATTCATATGGTGCAATACAGATTACCTAACCAAATAAATAAAGTTAATTCGAAGTGATATGATATCTTCTAACAATCCAACAACCTTCTTACTGCGATAATCACGTTTCCGAATCACGTGAAAGTGAAATGTGACCACTGTCTATTTATTGTCACGCGGCAAACTAGTATCTATAAAAGGGAATGATTTTAGAAAGACTAAGTTACAAAAATTATAGAGCTAAAATTATTATTTTTATTAGACTTCTTTTAAAGACGGCATTGTTATAGAACACAGCTGCACATCAGATTACTATCTGTCAAATCTCCTCAAAAGACTTTGACCTTTACACTCTATAGCATATGGTTGAACATTCATTGAAGAAATTTCACAGGTTTGGATAGTCTGATGATGCTGATGATGAAGCATCTAAATCAAAATTCAGAAATAGCTCGTTCATTGTAGTCTAATTCATTACGTCATCGTTTCGTCAGTCTACTAAAGGAAGCCTTGTGCTAAGATAACCGATAAGAAACTCAGCAGGTGATTTCCTATCCCCCCTTTCTTTTACAGTTTCACAATATTGGAAAAATGCCTACCCCTTCTTAAAAGGGCACTGGCTGTCACGTTAAAAGCCCTCCTCGTGATAACTGTACTTGACATGCCTTGTTCCTTAATGTACTTTGATAT
Source organism: Eudonia mercurella (assembly GCA_963082485.1). Lineage (NCBI taxonomy): Eukaryota > Metazoa > Arthropoda > Insecta > Lepidoptera > Crambidae > Eudonia > Eudonia mercurella. The sequence continues at coordinate 5,683,215 of OY720022.1, forward strand.
TGTTTTATAAACTCTACGCAGACGTAGCGCACGACAATTAAACCTTTTGTAGGGATAAAGTCGCTTTTGTTCTTTATTTTACAATGACGTTTCAAAGTCTTACCTGTTTAATGAAGTATTTATAAAGCCTTTTCTTGACGTGTCGTGGTACATTGTTGTTACGGTAACGTGTTGTGGGTGTCCATGGGGGGCAGTTATTATTTACCATCAAGCAACGCGTTGACTCGTTTGCCCCATTCTATATTTTAAAACATATTACTTACCTATCACTTACTTATCAGATAGCTATATGCTATGAAAATCAAACTGCTGCTGCTATGGTCCAATACCATTCTTCTAAACCCTGTTCCAATCCGATAAAACAATGCCTATATTTGTGTGGCGAATTTAGTGATAAAAATTGACTCCCGGAACACGTGAAATTCGAATTAAAATTGCAAAGGCTATTATTATCAATTTAGCAATGTATTTAAAAGTATTGTGGACTTATTTTGACTGGTGGTGATGATGATGACTCAAAGGTAACCCCAGCAAGTCGTACATTTGCCTCGATGGAACCTCTCCGCAGCCGCGCCCGTGACCCCGCTCCCCGAATCATTAGAAACCAGTGGTGTTGCAACACAATACTTCGGTGGACTTGTTAGAAAGGCTAGTTCATTTTTAACGGGCCGCCTGTCGAGTGAAAGTTGGTGAACGGGCTTTTTTGGCATTGCCAAATAACTCGGTTTAGAAATGTAGTACCTCGGGCCGTTGGCAACAGGTGCGCCCACGCCGACGACGGATGAATAGAAAACATTTTTTACGTACTTACCTTTTCGCATATGCCTCCTCATATACCTACACCACTCGGACAAATTAATAAAATATTTTTTTACGTACTCGCCTCCCTGTATATACCGCATATACGAATTAATGGTTGAGCGAAGCGATGGCTGATTCATATGTCATACTCGTGAACGGGTGCCGCCTGTGGAGGCTGGTCTGCTCTTGCATACTTATCTTATTTTTAGTATTATTTACTATAGTTTGACTTTGTTCTTCTAAAACAATTTTTGACTTTTACTAGAATGCTGTAGTGGTACTGTATGACATTGTGGAAATTGAAACTTTTGCCTGATGTAAATTTGTTAACCTAAATTTTTTATTTTTTTTACATGTTGTGGTTGTCTTCTATAAGTATGTTTTGTGTTTATTTGTAATGGAAAGTGTCCTGCTATGATCGGGCATTTTCCAAAATTTTTGACGCTGTAAGGGAGAAAAGATCTGGACACTTGCTGAGTTTCTTGCCGGTTCTTCTCAGTACAAGATCTCCCGCCCAGAGTAGACTTACGAACCGATGGCATAGTGACATTCATAAGAGCTACTTGTAGCCTAAACTGAATAAAATGATTTTGAATTTGAATTTGAATTTGAATAGGAAAAAATGAATACCTTCTCACATACGAGTATACCACACAGAGAAACGAATAGAATCATTTTATGTTTTTTTTGTAGAGATTTTGCTGATGTCCTCAAACGGTCTTTTTAGTGTCACCGGACTTTTTGGTCATCAAGCAAGCGTCACTTTTCCTAGAACCTAGTAGTTTTCCGAGGAGTTCGGATCAGAACAAGTATTTTTTTATGTACTCGCCTCCTTATATGTTATGCCTCTTCGTATTTACCGAACATGCGAATGCGAATGAAAACATTTTTGATGAAAGAAAACCGCAAGTAAGACGAATAGCTAGAAAACAAATATATCTCTTCGCACCGCCGTCACACAATTATGTGTGTGCCTGTATAATAACATACTACACAGATGAATTGATCTAAAACCTTATATTCACTCACCTTTTTGCATATACACCACACAGACAAATGAATAGTATTTTTTTTACATAGTTCTTCCTTGCATATACCACACAAAAGAATGAATAGAAAACATATTTTACGTAATTTTACGTTACTAACAGAAAACCTTTTTACGTAGTTTTCTTCTCGCATATGCGCCACAAAGGCGTATGAACAGAAAACCTTTTTACTTAGTCTTCTTCTCGCATATACCGCACAGACGAATTAATGGAAAACCTTTTTACGTAGTCTTCTCCTCGCATATACCGCAAAGACGAATGAATAGAAAACCTTTTTACATAATTTTATGATACTAATAGAAAACCTTATTACGTAGTCTTCTCCTCGCATATACGGCACAGATGAATGAAAACAAAACATTTTTTACGTAATTTTACGTTACTATTGGAAAACCCGTTTTACATAGTCTTCACCTCGCATATACCGCAAATACGAAGAATGAATAGAAAACCTTTTAACGTAGTCTTCTCCTCGCATATATCACACTGACAAATGAATTGCATATTTTACGTACTTTTTACACAGCCTTCTCCTCGCATATACCACACAGACCAATAAATAGAAAGTACTGTTACGTATGACTCGCCTCCTCGCATATGCAAGGAGATATGGCATAGCAACACAGACGAATGAATAATTCTAATATTTTTGCGAGTGTTGTTGCAAATTTGCCGTACAAATATCCATGGTCGTTGGACGCGGTGACAGTATAACTAGGTGAGGTATTTGCTATTATCGTAATGTGTTTGGTGGTCCTAACCTACCTTCACAATGTTTTGATTTAACTCTACGCCAGCAATATTTACGCACAGGATTAGCAAGCTGCAGTGGGCCGGCCATATTAGCCGCAGAACCGATGGAGTAAACGAGTTTTTGAGTGGAGACCGCGTATCGGCAAACGTAGTGTAGGACGCCCTCACACTATGTGGAACGACAATCTTCGAAAGGTGGCTGGCAAGAGCTGGATGAGAGGAGAGGCCTATGTCCAGCAGTGGACGTGTGTAGGCTGATGATGATGATCAGCAATATTTTAAAGTTGGAATTGCGTAGATAAACCTTTTGGCGTAATACTAATATTATTCAAACACAATAGTTTTTGCGTAGCGTTGATGTGGCGTTTCATAAAAAAAATATGCTAGTAGCCACCGACTACTAGCATATTTTTTTTTTTTACTCGTAGTAGTAAAAGTGTGTTTATTTTTGTATTTCAGTCGCCTGTCATTTTGTAGGTGTTTTTGAAATTGACGAACAAATTTTTATTGCCCCTTTAAATAAGCTAGCTAATTGGACCAACGATTAAGTCAGCCAGTTAGGCAATGCTGGTAATTTGCTGGGGACGATCTGGGGCAATTTAATTATTTGTAGTTTAGTTTCGTTGAATATAAATTAATATTAATAAAATAAACATTGAATCTGTAACTTGAATAAAATAATTTATTAAAGAAATATATTATACTATATGCTTTCATATGGGAAGGACTGAGCCCAACACTGGGACGTTTATAGGTTTACTTTAAGCATACTCTCATCATAATTATAATACAAAATTAGTAAACATTTCTTTAAAGATAACATCATCATCATCATCATCATCAGCTCATATAATGTCCCCACTGCTGGAGCACGAGCCTTCCCAACGCATGGATACGGACAACGGGCCATAAACCACCACGCGGGCCCAGTGCGGGTTGGTAGTTGTTAACGACTGCTAATGCAGCCGAGACCCATGGGTTTACGTGCCTTCCGAAGCACGGAGGAGCTCGAGATGATACATTTTTGGTTACCTATCCGATGGCCGGATGACCGGCCTTTGCTAAGGTTGCTTAACCTCAGCACTCGCAGACCGGGCGCGTTAACCACTGCGCCATCGAGAAAATAACATACTACCTATTTAATTAAATATTTAACGATATATCATTAATGTTTACATACAAAAACCAAAAAATATTTTCATAATAAATTTATAATTAACTCTTTTTACCACTCCTCTCTAGCATTTCCTTATTCGTACTGTTTATATCGATCAATTCAAACGGTCAGTACGGGGAAGTCCAAAATTATGAGAAAGAGGAAAATGTTCTAATTAACTTTGGATTTTTTTCACGTTTTAAATTTCTGGTATCGTATGAAAGTAAATAATTTTAAATCTATTTTACTTCAGTTTCAAATCAGCGACATCAATGTATTCGAACTTTCCCTTTCTATTGAACTTTTGGAATCCCCCATACTGACTCATTCGGATGGGTCACCTATACCTACATATAGCTATATTATGGTATTAATTGGTAACACTAAAATTAAAATTTGTTTTTTGTTATATTAGCAAATAATCTGTTGCTTTCTTTCGATCCCACTCTTTTCATGTTCACCCACAATGAACGTCTTCAAAATATCGGCTGTTTTATCAAAATAATGCCTCATGCCACACAACACAAGAAGACACAGTTCACTACTCAACATACTTTCAAACAATATATATTGCAACATTCGTACGAAGGTATGCTGGCGTATCTACATTTCGATTATGTTGGCTGCACTGAGCTACAAGTACTTAGTGGAACTAAACGCGTTGTTACAATGATTTTATTCTCTCGTTATCGGCATTCGCGTTGCCGTTGCGACCACCACGAGATTGAGTTCCCCCAATGAGTTGATATATTTTACTGACAATTTCATAACGTTAACTTGAAATACTTTTAGAAAGATTCATCTAAGTTTTACTAAAAATGCCTATAGTGTCAGTTCAGACATATTCAATCATTTTAATTTAAATTTTTAATTTAAATTTTATTTTGTTAGGGGAGCTAACAGCATAATTCACAATTTTACTAGACACCAACAACTTATGACCTAATAACAAGCTACCACATTATAATTAATTATTACCTGTTTACTGAAATGTAAATCACATAGTGATGAATTGAAGCTAGATTGACCTAATTTTAACTAAAATGAAGTAGGTATCAGTTTACAGATACATATTCTATATGAGAAGCTCAATACTTCATACCATGTCGTGCCTCGCCATAATTGTCATAGCCTAGAGTGTGAGCGATCGATGCTGCCGCATATTCCATAGTTTAACCTAGGCAATTATTAGCGATGACATGATTTCAATTTTTAAAAGTCTTTTCCTTGCAGTGAGACAGTAGGTACTTACATAGGCTTATTGGCTAATTACTTACTAAGACAACTAAGGTGTCTATAAAACATACACTATAATTTATTTTATACATATCAGCAGTTGATTTCATAATTATATTGTTTTTACGCGACAGAGCAAACAACTTGGTAATGTGCACGAGCTAGATTGATTCTCAATTCCGAAGCATAGAATTCGGGAGTGCTCCCGCTTATAGCTTACGTCCGTACCAAAAAAGAGCATAACAGCCCACTTGCAGGAATTTAACGCATCTGCCATCCTATTTCTGCTTATTAGAGACCACCGTTCATCTCAGTCTTGCACGTTTCACCTCCAAATGCTATTTGGTCAGACAGGACGCGACCCGTTGGGCCAGTTCTAAAAATAGTGGTTGGCAATTTTTGAGAACGGCGAACGCTCTAATGTGCATAAGTCTACGGTGCCGAAACTTAACAGCCGCATAGTAACTAAAGGGTCAACGTACTTGCCGTACGAATTCGTTGTCCGTCGGTATCGAGCTACATTTACAGTAATGCGGCGAAACGCTGCCACCGCACTCAGTCACATAGGTGTTGACAATAGCGTAAGGTCTCAAAGTGCCATACGATCACGTTAACGAAAACGAGAATTTGTATGGTAAAATTTTGACTGTCCTCGTTTGTCACTAGGAGGCGCTGCTTCAATGCCATACAAACTCGCACTAGGAACATGGGTCTGAAGATCATCGTCCCTTTAGCTATAGTGTCGATTAGCCTCTACTCGATTAGATCTACTCGCGTTTATTTTACACATTATTTTTTATTGTTTTTCATGACCTTTGACTTCGAACCCTTTGCAGGGTCCGTGGTCAAAGGGACCTGCAAAGGGTTCGAAACGACAGGGAAAACAACAAAAAATAATGTTTAAAATAAACGCGAGTAGATCCGTAATAGTTGTTTCATTTCAATGTGTAGTGCTCGCGTAAACTTTAGAAAACAATAATGGTCAAAGTTAGGCCTCGTACACTGTAAACGTTTTGAAGGAATCGAGACCCTGATTGTCTTGGAAATGTTATTAACAGTAAGGGCAGTAAGGAGTCGAAATACTAGACTCTCGCTTTTTAATATAGCGAGTTACAATGCAAACATGCAGTGCTGTTTTATAGAAAACCGTTAAGGAACTCAAAACGATAAATGATAAAGAATAATATTGTCATTCACTCTCGTATGAATGAAATATTCTGTATAATAGATGAATCAATATCATTCCGTAAAGATACGGTCTTCACGCAATTTTAATGTTTCAGCCGTGAGAATTTTTAAAAATAAAAATAAACTGAAAAATCTATAATGAGTTTTTTTAAATATCTGTGTTTTTTAAAAATCCCAATAAAAGGGCTAAGCTTTTTATTTCGCCTATGTGCTCCAAGTACCTAGTATAACTACATTTCATACATAACACTTTTCAGTTGTAAATAATCATAAATACCTACGCATTACCCATGCCCAAAAGTATAACTACAAAGCAAAAATACATTTTGTATTACCTTTCCGTTTCAAAGTGTTTCTGGCACATGCTTTAAATTTATGTAAAGGCTATTCAACAACTTTGATGAAAACATGAATGGAATGTAATCATTTACCCAAGAACCAGTCACCTGTAAAATGAATCCTGAATCTTGGGACGGCCATTGGACTTCACTAAATGTAGGCACCTATACAACATCTGTGATCAAAGCTTTCATTTCACGTCGGGATGAAGTTTTCTGAACAGAATTCTTTCATTTGCATTAAAAATGGTTATATTTTCACACATTCTCACTACAGTTCTTATATAATGACTTGCATAAACAACTTTTTATCAACGAAATGTTTGATTTCTTCTTCTTCGTTCGCTTGGACTATAGTTTTTTTTTTAATTTTGTAGAATTAAACTGCGAATAGAGCCAAAAAGTCGAGTACCTTTTTCAGATACAGAGCCGGAAAAAGTCAATGGTAATAAATAGGACATCCCAAAACTTCTTAAAAGAAAACTTAAATATTCTAGTTGGTTAACTAGAGTTTTATGTTCTCAACAAACTCATTGTAATGGTCGTCGTGGTTACAACCCACGTTAACTTGATAAGATAACGTGATACCATTCCAATTTTGTTATCTGTGATACGAAAAGTAGGTTACGGTATTTGAAGAATTATCTAAAACGATATCATTATTTCAAAGGTATATTAATACGTTCGAAATAATGATTTCGCATAAAAAAAATATTTTTAGATCAGTTATTCATTGAACGGATTCGGCTGAACTTTTTGGCTACTACAAGTTTGTAAAACACAATAATAACCTTTTTTGGAAATAATTTGATGATGCCGTTTTAGAAATTTACTTTTTAATCTTAATTGATACTAACTGAAGATTTGCACTCGGTGGAACACACTTTTACCTAAGAGCCTATTCAATAAAGCCTTGTACTTGTTACTACAATTCCACAGAGTTTTTCTGCTTAAGGCAAAGGGTGAGGCACACTAGCGCTACCAATTGATAATTTGTCAATTACTAACGGACCGGATCTTTTTTAAACATTGCGTACCGTCCGATAACTGGAAAGCATCCATAGTATTTATTTAATAATTGTGCACTACTTTTTGTTGCGTAGTTTAATCAAATAACGGGCTATCGCATTTATTCACAAACAATGGCCACTTTCTGTGTTAGCGAATAAATACAAAAACAAACCTAAAAGTAGTGCACAATCATTAAATAAAAGATGTTTGCCTAGTGTCGGAAGGTCTGCAATGTTTGAAATAAAATCCAGTTTAGCAGTTATCAAATTAAATCCATTAGCAGCGCTAGTGTGCCTTACCCTTCGCCTTAAACTACCATTTCTTTCATCACGGCTGACGTCCTCGCTTTTAAAGGCTGTTTGTTCACCACTCCGCCCTAACTGGAACGCTCTGCCGCAAGCGATGTTTTTACTGGCCGTAGCTTCTTCACAAATGCTCACATCTCTAAAAACCCTTGACCCCTTTAGTATGTAAACCATTAACTGTGTGCTGTAAAAGTCGATAGTAGGTCCATGCGGCGGGGTGTAGGTATATGAGGCGATTAATATATCTGATAATTTTTATTTGGCGAGAAACTTAAAGGGTTCCTCATGCTGTGTAATCGAAACACCGTCAGAGGTTTTCTGGAGGGAATGGCATCACGCACTGGTGCGTATCCCCGTTCCCTACTAGATTTTCGGTCGGATCGGGATCAGGCCGGGAATGGAAAATATCTGAGCTCGCAACGATGAAGTTTGTAACTTAATTTGTGTCTATCTTCTGCATACCAGTTGTTCATTGTAATTCATTCTTTGCCAACACGGAATCTGGGTTCTATCCTGTCTACCAAAGCTGTGAGAAGAGAAAGAATAATTGAACATAAATAAGATGGTGCTAGCTAGCCGCGCGGACTAAGTGCAAGCCTTATCACCCACCAGCACCAAGTCAAGCACAATGTCACGTACTTCCGCTGAGAATCGAAAAGACCGATATTATAGTCTACCCACTAGACCACGGAGGTTATCATTAAAAAGCTCAGTAGGTATCTGAAATAAATTGCGAGCGCATATTGCGTGCTTGACGTATTTGTAACATTACGCTGAAAAGTATTATTTCACTAATATGTTCATTAAAAAGCTTTAGTTCGCTTTATAGCGGACAGTAGAGGCAACCGCTACGCTGAGAGAATATTATTGAAATTTCATCAAAGCACGACAAACATTATTTTAAGTACGAAAAGTGTATAAGAGCTTACAGCTTTAGTCAGCTTTAGCGTTCAAATGTGAGCAGATCTGGGAGGAATCTGTGGCGGACACATTCATTTGTGTAACAAGACGATCTCATTTAAGACGCTTTGATAAACTGTACATGTACTTTTATAGTCGAATAATATTCGTTCATATTATGTTCTCTTTGAATGACATGTAATTATGCTGCTCATCTCCTCTTTGGTCCTTTTTCCTTTGAAAATTGTGTTTTTGATTTAAGTTGTATTTAAATTGAAATAGCTTTTTAGACGTAGTACCTAGTAGTTTAACGGTAACCAATTTTTTATAAATATTATAAAATAATATAAATGCGGTTCCAGTTTTTTTATTAGCATTAATAATAATTAAATATAACATATAATTTGACAACTCTTTTGCATTGTGAACACAACAATGTATCTATGCGATGCACAGGTACGTGCGCCGTCTTACATGGCTGAAGCTGGCCACACTTATCCTTTTTCCTTCTCATCACTACAATCGTATCCCTGGCAGGAAATGGTATCTTATTCAATCAACCACTTGATGCCCAGGACCAGGTGTAATGCTATTATGGCGCTGATATGAAACAGCGCACTCGGTCGATGCAAATAGTGCGTGATCCACTGGATTTAAGTCAGGAAATTCGAAAATATGTTTACGAACGAAATACGAAACCCTCTGCACTAGAATTAAATTTGCAGTTAAACAGATTTTATAGCTTGCCACAAAATCTGCTTCTTCGACTTAACTAAACGGCACTAGGGTAGTAGCTCCAGTGCTCGGCACTCTAAACTAAGTGCCTTACAAAGAAACAAAGAAAAGGGTCCGAATAGTTATTCCGTGTTTTGTTCCTGTCATGTAAATGTTATTTCAAATTAGAGTAAAAGAGACAAAACACGGAACAACCATTCGGAGCTTATTCTTTGTTTATTTGTAAGGCCCCAAGTTTTCGGTACAGTTTTTCATGGATAAAGGAAAGAAATGTCAAGCACTGATTTCTGTCGAGCGCATCAGCGACTACCCTAGATTAGATAGATTCACTGTAACGACTATTTACACATTTATACAGTGTAGAGTAGTTTTTATTGCTCACTTCCGAAGTGCAGGGTGAGCCACGGATGATATCATCGCTATTGATCTGTTATTGGCGACGGAGGCAAGACCAACGAGACGCCTATAGCAGACCTGGTACAGTGAACGTCAAAAGTATGTGATTAACAAACGATCAATTTTTTCTTCTTTCAAAAATTATTTATATGTATCATTTAAAGCAGTAAGCAGTCTGTAAACATACTTTTCCAGATGCACCGAGACGTTTGGAACGGGTAAGAATGGAAAAGTCCTTCTTTGGAAACTTTTTTTAAATGTTAAAAGGAGGCAAACGAGCAGGCGGGTCACCTCATGGAAAGTAATCACCGCCGCCCATGGACACCCGCAAAACCAGAGCAATCGCAGATGCGTTGCCGGCCTTGAGGAAGGAGTTGGAGGGAGTAGGAATTGGGAGGAGGGAGGGAGGGGTGAGAGCCATCTCTACTACTAGCGTAAGTATAGTGGAGGTGTGGATCTCTGGTACTTACACTCACCGGACGAAACATAATAGCAACCGAACGAGTGCCATTGTTTCACGCCGATATTCTGTGAGAGGGTGGTGTTACGCCGGGCGAGCCGGCCCATTTCGTGTTGCAACGCAGCGTGACTCTACCACTCAAACAGTGTCCCTCGTTTAGCACCACCCAGGAGTCACGTATAGGGTCTCAAGGGTAACCTACGGACGCGACTAACTTTAACCCCACTTTTTTGGGGGTTGACCGTATCATAGGTGATTTCCAACATACATCCCTTTTTTTTGACTAAAATGATTACTTTTCCTCTATCTTTGAACTCACAATTTGATAGCAATAAAAAGTCTTGAATAGAAAGAGCTCCTTATGATTTACTGCTGGGCTAAGATGTCAAGAACTCAAGATCAAGATCCTAAGTGGACAGTTGTCTTGTTACTATGTGTTTATCTTAATTTTGACAATAATGGGCTCTGGAATTTTCCGATGGTTATTCGTTGGCTTATTCCACTCTAGTCATAGTTTACGGGCTACTGAAAAAGGGTCTGTCCACCTGAAGATGAGATAGGAAAGAAGGCCGTAACTTTAGGGTGTTAAAGCTCAATATTGAGCGAATAAAATATGGAAACAACATTGACAACAACATTGTAGCCTCAGCTCACCTTGCCATTTGCTCTTGTTGTTGCTGGGGACAACAAAGAAAATGGATCAACCACATAATTGTTCCACGGAGTATGATATTTACCTCGTTCCCATTTTCTCTCCTAAATAATATGTATATCACGTAGCTATTCACATTTTCCCCGACCCATTAAGTATTTAAGTTTATTGGTAGAGTCGATTTAAGTGGTCCTCGTATAAGTAACATTGATTTTGTTTAGATATTGGGTTTTTTGTTCATTCTGGTGAAGGTTTTATTCAGGGAAAAACGGGTTCGTGGAAATCACGTCTAAGCCCCATTATGCCCCAGGGGTGAGAATTTGAACCGGTAACTATAAATCTCACAACATGATATTATGAAGTACAAGCGCTCCCTACTACACTCGTCACTGAAAACTCTCTAACTTATTTAAACTAATAATTAATTCATATTTGATTTTGATTCATAACGTATTTTTTTCCTTTTTTATTTCTAGATTACAGGTTTTATTATAAATCATTTTATTTGTATTATTTAAAGTTAATATAACAAGTTAATATAACAACAACAAAATTTGATATACGTTCAGCGTTTTCTTTTTCTTTTTCCTCACTTACAAATGTATATTTTCTACGATCATCATCACAATCTAAGAAATTATTTTTTTCTATTCTGCAGACAATTTAAATCTAAAATCACTAAAATTTGTTCTTTATCAGATTTTCTGTGTTTAGTGATTAAACATTGTCTTCAAGCAAGACTACCCTACCCTACTGCCTCATGTATTTTTAGGAGTTACATCTGCTTAGAAATGGCAGGTTTTTATTTGTTTGCTTGTTGGGATATTTACAGTCAAGTCAGATCTAGACATCTTTAATAAGAAAATGTATGTGTTTGTTGATTTTTGTGTTAGTTTTTTAAAACATTTATCCAACGTAGCGCAGTTGGGCTTAGGTTCCAAGTTTCTATTGCATCACCATTAGCTTATATAAGAGTCACATAGCTGGGCTTCAGTCTTGCACATAAACAAAAGCACATGGGATGACCGGGACAAACCCACACTACCACGTTCGTCCAATGCAATGGATTTACGACTCCCATCACACAGCAATCGTAACAAACGGCTTACTAAACTTTTATTTATTTATTAAAATTATCTACGCATGCAGACAGATTACAGTCATGCAAAAATTTTGTTATTTTCAAGTTTCTTACTTTAATGTCAATTGCTCAACTTGTAAGATCACGACATGGATGCACTAGTCACTGCGTGCATTGAACACATTAGTTACTTCCCTTCCTCGATGCCCCGGGGTGCCGAGTACCTAGGATAAAGCATAAGAATTATATTCTTATGGATAGAGGCAGGTGCGGTGTTCATGTCATTCATCTTTACATTCTTGCTTCCGACAACATACTGTCCATATTGGAAGTAGGTGATATATCATCATCATCATCATCATCATCATCATCATCATCATCATCATCATCATCAGCCTATACTATTCCAATGCTGGACATGGGCCTCTCCAAGTGCGCGCCACCGAGCACGATCCGCGGCTACTCTCATCCAGCTCTTGCCAGCCGCCTTGCAAAGATCGTCGCTCCACCTAGTCTGAGGGCATCCTACACTGCGTTTGCCGATACGCGGATACAATAGGTGATATATAGGAGAGTCAAATATACGAACTATGCATGACTCCCCCATATTTCACTGATTCCCTTATGTTTGCCATCTGTTCTGTTCAATAAAAGCTTTATCTACCGAATTGATAACCTTATCCTTAATTAAGTCGTTTAAAAATAGTAACAAACTGACCATATTCACAATTATTTACTGTGGTTGTTGATTAGCGAAGATCCAATATTTGAGTAGCTCCAAGTAGTCTAACGCTGAGTGCATTTACTTGCATGTAAGCTAACACGCATTTGGCAAACATGGTAATCACCATACCCATCAACTGTAGCGATGATTTGAATTCAATGATGGAAGCCCTTATCCACCAGTGGGACAGTATATAGGTAGTTTACTAAGTAGTCTAAAGCATTTTCTATTTAATAGGTTGGTGTGTTGCGTGGGCCCATGCTATTTAAAATTATGTAAGTATTTAAAACAGTTTTTTACGAACACTTTAGAATCAAACTTTTTCTTTTCACATGTCGGTGTTGTTTGTTGAAACCGTCTCCCTTTTGTTTAGTTTATTTGGGTCGCAACCTGCGCCCACGCTCCAGTGCACTCAGACAGCTCCGAACAAATTTCCAAGAATAACTTTAGGTGCTGGTTTAGCACAAAAAGTAATAGCATTGAAGTCAAGGGTTGTCAGCTCCGATTACCACACTGATCCTTCTGGAGGTGAGACCCAGCTAGCGTATATTATGGTGTCCTTTTTATGCTAGGGAAAATCATTCACAATACCGCGTCTGGGGAGACGTGAATGGTTATGTGGGGCTCTCTCCCGAACTCCAGCGATTTGGGAAAAGGGGGGCATACCCACTATAAACCATAGAGTATTCTCTCATTTTCCGAACGTATACGAGTATAGCGTGCTAGCGTTGGTCGTCATAACATTTTCTACATGTTTGTTTTTAATAAAAAATTTGTCATATTATTCATGTGTATAAGTGAATCCTACTAATGTTGTTAATGCGAAAGTATGGATGTTAATTGTTTGTTTATTTATTCGTTTGTCTGTTTATTCTTTATTCACGCCGAAGCAGCTGAACGGATTTGGATGAAATTCGGTACGCAGACCGAGCCCATCCTGTATGCTTTTTATTTCGGGAAAACATAAGATGTTAGCCAAGGCAGTCTGCACTTTGTGGAAGGCCAAATTTCGCGCAAGCATAGACGTGGGAGGTAGATAGTTGTTTATAAATTCTTAATGAAAATAAATATCTTTAACCAATCTCTTAAAGCCAGACGGCAACTGATGTTCGTATCCGTGACGTCATTGTGTTGTTGCGTCACTGCACGCCACTCGATGCCATGCAGCGATGGAGTGGCATTCTAACACAGAAGTATATAAGAAGAAGAGTGATTTGTAGTGCAAGTGCTTTATCACCGAACTCTCGTTTTTTTTCTTAGGCCTAGCTACTACCAAAGGCTAAACGAAAACGGAGAATTAACGGCAGTGACTACAATAGACATATAATATAGTAAAGTAAATAGCATATTTGTCATTGTCATCGCAACAACTAATGGGTATTGTTTATATCACCATGCTTGCCAAATGCGGGTTGGTGATCCACAACCTGGGCCATATATCGGATAATCCGAAATACGCTTTACCCAACCTAGGAATTGAGGAGCTAGATGGCGCAGTGATTAACGCGCCCGGTCTGTGAGTGCTGAGGTTAAGCAACTTTCGCAAAGGCCGGTCATTGGATGGGTGACCAAAAATGTATCAACTCGAGCTCATCCGTGCTTCGGAAGGCGCGTAAAGCCGTTGGTCCCGGCTGCATAGCAGTCGTTAACAACCACCAACCCGCGCTGGGCCTGCGTGGTGGTTTATGGCCCGTTCTCCTTATCTATCCGTAGGGAAAGCTTATGCCCCAGCAAACCCACCACCAACCCATGGTTCTGCCTACCTTGCGGCATACGGACCGAATCTCGGGAGAGCGCGAGGGTACTTGCATTGGCTCTTTCCCCGTCTGCGCTCTCACTTCGCTCCCTACAAATGTTCTAATTCCATCCCTTCTGTTACCAAGTCTGCCTCTTTTGGGGCGTGGATACCACAGTACATGACTTCGCGTTAGGCTGCTCTATGTGCTTTTACCTTGTCCTCACTCAAACGTTAGTCGAATATTGTACAAGGAGTGCGCGAATCCACGGAGTTATTTCGGCAATTAGTGAGGTCCTTGTGATACGTCGGGACTCGGGCCGGGTTCTGTCCTGTGTATTTGGTCCAGCATTGTGTCTCTGGCGACCGCGTACAATTTGCATTCCCAAAGCACTTGATCTCGGCTCTCTTCAACGCTAGCTCCACAGGGGCACAGTGCGGCCTCGCAAAGCGTAAGTCGGTGTAGACGCTGCCTAAAGCAACCGTGCCCTGTGAGCATCTGGGACATCACATAATCGGGTTTTACTCAGTTCTGTAAGAGCCTCATAGCTACGTCGGGAATGAAACTGTAAAGTTCGCGGCCGTCCTCACTCGTTTTCCAGCGCTCCTGCCAAATGGCAACGATGTCCTCACTAATGGTGCGCCGCAGTTTCCCCCTAGGGAAGGGGCCAGTTGAGTGCTTAGCCGCTCTGCCACTGAGGCGTTCCCTCGTATTCGTTATACGTATATTGTGATGGAAATACGACGTCTTGGCATATACGAAGTATCGATATCTCGATATAATTCTAAGACATAGTACTCGTTGTCGGAAAATACGAAGACCCCTACAACGTGCCTGCACTTCGGCTGCTTTTCCCCTCCCTGATAACAGGGCCAGCCCGAACCCAACCTCTGACAGCAAGAGGCGCATTTGACTTTTTCACCTGTCCCGTCCCGATCATGTTGTGTGACATCGACTCCTGAAAAACAGCCGGCATTATCCCGTCACTACGGCTTTAGGAGCTATTCAATATTGCGTTGCCGTCATACAATCTTCACTAGCACGGAAGGTAAAGGATTTTTTACTGTATGAATAATAAAAATAAGAGTATTTGTGAGTTAATTATTATAAAATATAATTTGATTTATTTTAATATCTCGCCGCTAATAAACGTAGTTACGCTATAAAACCCAAAATGGAAAAACAGATACCTCTTTAAAAAAAACAGATGAGTAATAATTACTAGTAGTTAACTACATACATAGTAGTCCGCACTTCTTTCAACTGAAAGGTAGTGTGGTGTGGCCGGTCCGCTGTGTAGCCAACTAATAGAATGCAACGCATTCGCTAGTTTTTTTTTGTAGTAGCGACGACTTTACAATCAGGAAACACATTTGGCGAATGAGCCTGTCAATTCCTATGACAAAAATCCAGTGTCTAACTGTAGAAGAGTGTCATGTTTAAGCACAGGTAGGAAAGGTCCTACCAGTGATCGTTTTTTCCTTTAATCATTAAACGTAGAGGTCTGCAATTGATTTTAGTTTGTACCAATAGTTAAACAGGCTACCTGCTTTGTTTGTAGCTGCCATTCCGTAAAATTTAAATGATAATCTTTGTTATTTTTTGCGATGAAAATTGTCGTAATCTGAGCTTAAAGTGTTAAACATGTGTCGCTACATGGTGTCGCTACCCTGCATGCTTATTTAAAATATCTATTTAAAAACAGCTTTCGAAGAGGGTACTTACAACAAATTTCTCTATCTTATATTGTTTCGGACTGACCCATAATTACCCATTTGGGATACTCATCTTTTGCTAATCCAATTATTAATATTAATGAAATATTAAATTACATTTGTCCTCCTGCCTTCATTAAGAAATCTTTAATTAATGAAAACCTATATCTGCTGTGTCCTCACTTTCAACTTCGTTTGAAAAAATGGTTTCTTAATTTATTTTCTTAAAGTTCTGACTTTCAACGAGGTTAGATAGCTGACCTAATAAGCGTTAACTTATCATAAAGTTATTGAATTTCAAATTAATAATGCAAAGTTACAATCTAAATGGAATACTACTCTCTGGAGCAACACCCAGCAACCACCCTGACCCGACACAATCAATATCGAAAAGTTCGTTTTTGATATTGACCCGACCGGGAATCGAAACCAGGACCTAAGAGTTAAGCGCCGCCCGAAGTCCAGCGTGCATGCCAGTCAGCTTGACATCGTCGTCATCGTCGAGCTTAGCGTCTTTGACATGCTATGATATGGTTTACATTGTACAATACTATATTGAAAAGTATTGTATTAGCACTGAAGGCGAAGGGTACGGCACACTAGCGCCGCTAATGGATTTAATTTGATAACTGCCAAACTGGATTTTTTTCAAACACTGCGGACCTTCCGACACTAGGCAAACATCTATTATTTAATAATTGTGCACTACTTTTAGGTTTGTTTTTGTATTCATTCGCTAACACCAACAGTGGCCATTGCTTGTGAATAAATGCAATAGCCCGTTTTGTGAATAAACCACGCAACAAAAAGTAGAGCAAAAATTATTAAATAAATACTATGGATGCTTTCCTGTTGTCGGACGGTACGCAATGTTTAAAAAAAGATCCGGTCCGTTAGTATTTGTCAAATTATCAATTGGTGGCGCTAGTGTCTTACCTTTCGCCTTAAAAAGTAAAATTAAGTATTGATTTGTTGGCACACTGCTGACCTTTGCCTGTTCCCTGCTAAACTGTTATTATTTCTATAATTTTGCTTTTGATCTAATGGACATTTTGTACAGAAATAACATTGTAGTCTATATTGTTTGTTTCAATATTTCCCATCGATTGTGAGAATCCTCTCCAAGTTTTAACTAACTATGTCCCATCGAGACTCAAATGCACTCCAGTAGTTTTAAAAGCTCTGTATATCATAGTGGCCAATCAAATTTTTAAGTATGTCATTGTGATGATAGCAACATGATTGACATTTTTGTATACATACGTTACATTAAGATAATGATTGTAGAAAGATTGCCAACTTTCCGTTCATTATAATACTCAATGTTTATTAAATATCTGTTGAATGCGCAATAAAAAGGTTACGGTATGAATGTTCTTGATGTGCGTGAACTCTTTGCGGTTTCAATTTAGCATTCCTCGTCAATGTCCAGTCGAGTGTTCGCCTATGGAATGTTTTGCTATTGTCAATCAGTCGTACTCAGCCATTGTTATCATATTTGACACTTGTGACCGTACATACACTACTGGCGTTATAATATCCATGTTCATTTGTTTTGCAGCATACGATCAAACAAACTTTTAATTAATCATTATTTTCTCTTCTCTTCTCTCTGTCTTGTATTAAATATAGTGTGAAATGCGCGTTCGCCGACATGATAGTTAGGAAATATACTATAGATATACGAGTATAATGATGCTAGGTAATATACATTGATAATATAATACGTATTTTTTTTAAATTTATTATGCAACCTGTTCAAAATGTTACATTAGAAACTTTAATTTTCTAGAAAGCTAAAATAATTGGTCGTTACTTTTGGCGTCAGGCGTCCTTTTCAGCGTCACCGGACTTCCGTCGTCCGGACATCACCGGAATTCGAACCGGGTCTGTGTACTCTTGTTCGGTGTCTTGTGCCTACGCGAATGTGCATGTATAGAGTGACATGTGACTCTACCGGAGAAAGAAACAGACCTTGCCGAGTTTCTTGCGGCTTCTTCTCGATACACGATCAAGGTTAAGGCTATGACTAAGTCACCGTAGAGTTCACGAAGTCATGGCTTTGAATTGACGTTCAAAAAACACTTGTAAGAGTTCATTTTGAATTTTGTATAATTTTTTTTTACTGTGTTGTGAAATAGCTAGGACCATAAAAAAAATAAGTTGCAAAGTTTATCACTTAAAAGATGAACCGCAGTAGTTTGTAACATGTTTAATGTGCAGTATGGTTCTCATGATGAGATAAACGCATTAGGTCATGTTAGACCGACCGACCGCCCGACTGCGACCGCAGAGATAAAGCGGCCTGCAGCATACATAGTAATAACACTCAACACAGATATGCTAATTGTTATGCTAAATACAACTAAACGCACTCAAAAGAAATTTATACTACTATTAATTAAAGAAATTAATAGTAGTGGGTAGGTAGTAAAATTCGTTTGTTAAGAATTTTAATTTGAAAACATGTAAACTACAGTTCTTTATACCTTTGTATTTGAGAAACGAAAATAAAATAAAAAAGCCGTATTAACTTGACTTCCGTTTTAATTTTGTTGGTTTCGACTGTACCTACAATGAAAGAGCGACTGTTATTTTCATAATATATCATCATCATAATAATTATTATAATAGCCCATTATAATTTTACTGAAAAAAATTAAATTACCTACAATGAAAATGGCTGAAATCGATTTAGTAGCCGAATCAAATTATTATCTGTGACAGTTTGTAAAAGTGAAAATAGTTCAATCAATGCGAATATTTAAATTTTACGGGATGTCAGCTAAAAAACAAACTAAAATCTATAATGTTGCTAACTCCTATTTTAAATATTAAAGGAAAAAATGTCGATCACTGGATCCTGTCGAACAATGGTGCCACTATCTTACTTACTTGCAGTTTACATATTCGAATAAGAATTCCAGGTTCAAATCCTGCTCGTGGAAATTTTTTCAACATTTGTGTTTTTATAATTTGTTCGCAACAAAATTTGCGTTAAAAAATTATTTGAACATTTACAAATAAGAATACGTTAATCATTTAACATTACTGTTATTACTACTCCTCCTGGCCGATTTCGGCTACGGCGACTGTCTTACATTCCGCTGTTGTTAGCGTTCGTGCGCCCTTAGGTGGCTTATATAGCCTATTTTCTTTAAGAAGGTGCGTGCGCATAGAGAGCAGCTCAAGACACCATTCTCAAAATTATAACTGACGTCCGCCGTTGGTCGGGCCTTCGCAGTGACTCTAAATCGAAAATCTTGTCTCTGACTAGGGATCTCTACTCCGGGCGCTTCAATGCCAGATGTTCCCATCGCGCGGGATTAATGTCACATTGCTTCATATGGCGTTTCAGCACATCCTTGTAATGGAGAAGTTGCCCGCCAAGCTTGCGCTGGCCCTCCTTGAGCTCTGAATAAAAAATGCGCTTTGCCTCTCTCTCCTCCGCCATTCGCGACACGTGACCGCACCACCGAAGCTGTCGCCGCATAAGGTAGGCTTCAATGCCACTACCATTGGCTCTTTAAATAGTATTTATAATTAAAAAGAGTTTAGTAAATCGTGTAGAAAAAAGATGTGATATCCTATCACAAGTCTGACGACTTTCATTTTAAAAGTTGCCTTTTTACAAGCTTTTATTTAACTTGCAATGTATGTTTGTTCGGGTGGAATCTCAATTTTGAAGCAGATATCTTCAAATGATTGAGCTGAAATTTTGTATACATGTAAAAAGTAAAAAAATAAATTAAAAGTAATAACCTTTTTAAAAAACAAGTTTTTATTTAAATGCGCTAAAACGAAAAAAAAACTTTTACTTTTAAACTTTTACTAAGTATGAACTTATAACGTCACATTACACATTTATATGATATAAAAGCTTGTCGCGAGATTTACTTGTGTAGATAAACAAGTAAATTAAATAACTTGATGTGATTGATTTTAACTATTAAAATTTTCAATCTAAGTAAACACAAGTACTTAAATATCGCGACAAGCTATTATATCATATAAATTGTGTATTGACGTTATAAGTTGATAGTAAAAGTTTATTTTTTTCTTTTTAGCGCATTTAATATTTTATGTTTATTTTTCAACGGGCAGCTCTTGGCGTTTTTTACACGTGCTGTAAACAAATGACGAGAGCGCCGAAGGTGGAGGCGTACTTTACCTGGCATCCTCTTCTACTTAAAACATTGATCGAAGACTAAAACTGACTATCTAAATAAGTATTAATTTTTCTAAGTATCTAATGTTTTGTAAAACAATAAATTATATTATTACATTTTAAAAGTGGTCCCACAATAAAAAATATGCCAATGAGTTATTTCACCACCCTTGGGAAAGATTTACATGACACCTATTTGCCTGAAAGTTCCACTAATTTTCATCAAGTATAATTGTAGGGTTACTCATTTAGCTTTAGTAAATTTCTATGTAAGTACTTACTTATTTTTTTAATTGACCTTTAATTATAAATTTTGAAACGAAGAAGTGAATAGAACTTAACAAAATTTCTAGCATCTACGACATTGTATGTTTTTAATCCATGTACTGGTCACGTGAGTTTTATGCGTATTAAAAATGGTCCCAAATAAGAACCCTGAGGCAGCCTACTGACGGATGTTGGTCGTTGCAGAGGATGGCCCAAACAAAGCAAGGTGACAACGATTGGGGGCATTACCTACGAGAAGGATCGATAGTCTGTGTAAGTAAGTAATTGGGATAGACCTTTGCCAAATAATAGGGCAGTTACCCAATTTGGGCCAAATAAGGTTCGATATAAAAATTATAATTTTGTGTTAAAAAAATTATAATTATAATCCCGGGTAGAAATACCGGTGCAGGCCGTTGATCCAAAATAAAAAATAAACGGGTTGAAATAGTACAGCGAATCTTTAAAGAAAATGTAAGCAGTTTAAAATATAAGTGTGTTACTCTGATAACAATATTCATACCTAAGTATTCTAGTTGGTTTTCATCTAACATCAAATAAGAATGCTTCTGTAACGTTCATGATTCATAATGAATTAGGAATTCTAATATGTTTTCAACATTAATAGAACCATGTCTCTTTTAACAATTTAAATTTTTCAATGGTGTTTTATGGAAATGTTTATTTAAATACTGCAAAAATGCTGTAAGAATTTTCCACAAGAGGAATATGAGACAGGAGCATCTGGCAAATCGAGGCAGGTGTCCCGATGGTAGCAAAAACATTCAAACATAATATAAACATTTTCTGTATTATCGTGTGAGCTCAATAAATTTTAAGTGTATATAGGGTGATTGATACATATACCTACACTTATCGGCATAGCTAAACCAAGTTTTTTGGAGGAAAGAGGAAGATGAATACCTACATATATGTAATTCTGTGCTCGGTGGTTTTAGGTACGTACCTATTAGAACATATCATTGTTTTGGCTCCTACACATAATAATAAAGTTATTTTCTATAAAAAGAACATCGATTCCTAGTTTAAAGGCACATAATTTGCTTTAGCCATCTTTGTGAAAGCTTGCACGGTATTCACCAATGATTACGCGGTTTTAAACTATACCGGACGATATATTTTATTTTATTTTTTATTAATGTAATTGCTAATTGTAATTCTATTTTGTTCGTTTACTCTTTATTTATTTTAAGTTGGGATAATTGAACCATACAGAATGGAAGGTGCTCGTAATAGTGACTTCGTTAGTTTATAAAACAATATAAGTATAAACTAAGGCAGTTGCTAACGTAAATTTTATATTATTTAGTTTTAAAATAATTGTTAATTGTGATATGAATAGTAGCGTAACAATAAATAGATTTAATACGTGAAATGAAAACTTCCTGCCCCATTTAAGTTTAGGTAAAATTGAAATAGAAAAGTAGTTGCGAAAGAATACAAAAAAGTATAATATGCTATATTATGTTATGATTTTGTTATATTACGTCATTGTATATTTTGTGAATGAATTTCTTCCACTTCATAATTTCTTTTTAAAAAAATTAAAGTTTTTCGTACAAACTTTCCTCCCATATTATACCTTTCTAGGGGAGGTTTTCCGAAAAATGCTAAAACACTTCATCCTTTATTTTTATTGAAAAATCTAAAGATCGATCAAATTATTAATTTTTATTGTTCTTACTTAAAAAATAACGATTTTTTTACTTTTACCTTTAATTTACTATTTATTTACTGGATACCTACCTTAGCTAACAATCTATCAGTTAATAAACGTAATATGACTCTATTATGTGTTTTACGGTTATCAAGATAATAAATATATCAATATTTATTTATTTAAAATATATAATATATTATGTTGATATATTATTTATTTTGAATTATTGAAATGGTTATTAGTAATGATCATGTTATTTTATCGGCTCACGCTTGTTTTGGACTAGCTATTAACGTAGTTATTTAAAATGCAATGTAGCTGTCGAATAAAATAATAATAATCGTAAGTAATATTTCCAGACATTGCTAACATGGTATTATCTTGAAAACAGTACCTAAGTCATTGTGATATGTCGATTTATTAATATTTGTATGTGTGTGTGTAGTATTTATAGTATTTATTTACCTAACAGTCTAAGTAAATACTCAACATTTGTGTTTTTGAAATACTCTTTTTACTATATGAATTCAAATTATGACTGTCAAAATTGGAACCTAGGAATTCCGAACTCCGTCATCTACATCTCTCGGCTACCTACTACGCCTCAACGTTTAACATTAAAGTTTACTGTATCTTTTAAAAGATATTATGTTTGTTAACAGGTTGTGTTGTGTTTATTAAAGTTATTAATGTAAATAACATTTATGTAAACTTTAACTTATAATAAAAATAAATAAAAAGTGTTGAATTGTTAGTTTATTTAACCTACTCTATCAAAATATAATTCCGAATTGTATAAATTTGATTTAGAATATATAGGAATTTCAAAGTAAATGTCATGTATTATTATTTGTAAGCCAATAGTTGAAACATAATTATTCGCATTCGGCAATTCTATTTCTATCGCCCAGCGACTAGCGTATAAGTTTTTCTAAATGCTAATCGAGTTGACTTAGGAATTTCGTGGAAGACCCAAAATCGTCAAGGACAAGTGCGCGCCCCGCGATTGGCTGGCGCTGCGGGGGTGGGGCCAGGGTGCGACACGCCCGACGGCCTCGAAGGATTAAGACCTTCAATCAAAATTCCTAAAAGGACTTAAAACAACGCAAGAAAACCACAATAAATTTCCAATTGATAACATTTAATTCGACACAGTCGCTTTTGCATCATGAATAAATTTTGCGCATACATTGTTTGAAATAATCGCAAGCGGCTTAGCATTATAAAAAGTATAGGCGGCGGTGGTGCGGCAGTTTGAGCTATGGCGTGCTGGAACAAAAAACAAAATTAACAAGTACGTATTCGTGGTCGGTTTGCGTCGCGATTCTTCGTCGGCGCAAAAGATGAAATTTTAGGCAGAGGGCGCGGGGTGCGGGGCGCGGGGCGCGGGGCAGGCAGCGCCGCTCGCTTGCAGATTGCCCAATTCCCGCCGCGCGCGCCGATGATTATTTCGATTTCGTCACGTCTCTCGGCGCGGTACAATGACTTAAATTACGACACAGATATTTCTAACGTTACGACACAATATAAATAACGGTGACGAAAATGATGACCGGCGGCGAACGGAGTTGCAGATCCTCTAGACCGTGTCAAAAGCAGAAAATTCAGTGATTTCGCAGCCAAGTAATATGACAGCTTGCGTAATCCCCGACGTCACTGCGAACACGGTCAAACGAGGCGGACGGGGCGACGACGCGACGAGGCTTCATACTTCTTTGCGACGTTTACATGCCGACCATATAGGAGAGAGAAAAAGACTGACTGATATTTAGCAAAGTCTAGTCAGTTTCTCCCCCCGACACGACTGACATTATTATCTTCTTTCTTCCAGTTTTCTTTCTTCAATACCAATATTCACAGCGACTAAATGAAGACGGAGTTCTAAACCCGGCCCGGCTGACTAATGCACGTAGCGCGCGAGTCACATGACGAGGCAAAAGGAAAAATGTGAGTTTAAATTGCTTCAAATTGGCGCGCAACCGAACGAGGACCGCGTGTTCTAATGCAATGACTACATTTTACATAATTATTAAAAAAAAAAACAAAATGGCTACTCTACCACATTGCGGAAGTTGCAAAAGTAGGTCGCGAACACCTCACTATTTAAACTAAGCGGAACTAACTCGAAACACTTCCAAAAAATATCACTACATCTTCCTATTTAGTATTAGACTACGCGAGATTTTTCGCAAGTAAAAAACTAAGTCGAAATTTATCAAACTAAGTTAAACTTCCACTAGCCGACTAGTGATCCGATGGAAACGACCGATGCGAATGAAGACCAAAGTGCGAATGGTGGAACGTAGCGCAGAGCGATGGCGTAGTGGCAGTGGCGCGAGGGGGGCGCGGCGGGCTGCGGGGGAGGGGGCACAGGGCGTGCTGCGCGCGCAGAGAAAGGACGCAAGTGGTGATGTAATCGCGATCGATGCACTCCGCTCCGTGCGACGCAACTGCCGCGCACCGAGCGATCGCTCATACAGTCTTAAAAATTATTTTCAGCGAGGTGAGAACCGCGACAATGTGTCCCTAACACCGGCCGGACAGCGACTGTGCTGGCCTGGCCGGGTGTAGGCTGAGAATTTTCCGTAGCGGTTCCGAGGCGAATGCGGGAGACATAAGTCAGGTCAGTGACCCCCTTCAGTGACACGGGCGTGATTCTCTCCACGTGGAGTGACAAAGTCTAGATGGAGGCTGACGCGTCTGCGTGAGCGCAGTGCTGGCAGCAGGTTATGCGATCTAGAACGAACCTTTTTGCCAAGATAATATTGCTAGGTGGGTATTGATCAGCGAGGCGAGCTCGCCGCTCGTCGCCCGTCGAGTGTTTCCGCCGCTACTCGGCCGCTATGTAGGTCACACGTGTAAACGTTATCCCCACCACGTCGGCCTTGGCTTAGTTTGGCCCAAATGGCATAGCGCCTCCCCTTCTCCGCCACCGGCCCCGCGCGCTCCGCACTGCTCTTCTCCACTCCTAATGCCTAGTACTTGGACAGCTCTTTGTGTTGTAACGCAACGTAAACCGTTACTACGACAGACATACCGAAACCGATGACGTAGCAACTATCAAAATAACACCGCATGCCATATTTTTATAGAGCGCAGTAGGAAATTTATACAATTGTTTATCAGCTGACTGATGCGGTGAGTGAAAATTACGTTGCAGACGTTAACAAAAAGAGGGCGGGACCGGCTTATCCACTTTAAGTATTTTTTTATAAATTTTACACCCTCGCAGCACTGTGAAGCTGTGACGTAATAGGTGCGATACAAAGTGTGTGAGCACATTTGAAAAGACGCGAGTTCCAAAATAATGAGCGTGCGAGCTAGGCGTAATGGAACGTTCCAAATCCCGTCACGCGACCGAGTGAGCGGCGGCGGCGCGGACTAACAACGAACGTAAGTATCTAAGTCGGCGTATCTGCGAGGTCGGACGCCCGGCGCGGCCCCATCGAATGAAACTGACTGCTGATGATGAAAACAGCGTTTTAAACGACCTCGTTCCTATCTAGGACAGCACCCGAAATAACTAGAGCACCGTTACTGCGCAGTCGCAAACGCAATTTGTAGTCGAAGCTTGAGTTAACGCGACCGACCGACGTAGCGAGAGCCGCGCGGGGCCCGCCGCGTACGGGCCCGCGAAGGGCGGGGCGGCTCACGTAACACTAGCGTAAAAAGTTGCCGAAATCGACCTCTCTGCGGAAGTTTCGTGCACTCTCGCCGAACGAGCTTTGTTATATTAGATCTAACAGAAGAATTTCAAATGAAATCCTTTGTTGGTACGTTTAATGGGATTAACAGATTAAAAATAGAATTACTTGAATGAACGTTTGAAGACTTTTATTCTTTACTTATGGCAACTGTGTAATTGGCATTGTGCGACGTATGCTGAAGTACAAAGCGTACTATTTTAAATAGCTTAAAGCAATTTATAAAACAACTTCAACGATAAGTATGTAAACAAAGGAATGGAGTAATGGGTTCGTTGGGTTGATTGATGTCCGGTGGGTGCGTGCGTGTTCTTGCAGTGCCACTCAACAAACAATAGAAATAAGTAGGAATGTTGTACATAAACGTTACAAGAGACGATAAACAGATTTTTCAATTTTATAGTACTCTACCATAGACAGTAGTACATGACTATGACTTTACTAAACAAAGACTCCGAGATGACCTACTTTTGTTTTGTTATTATTTCGACGCCTGTTATTCTCATTACTTTCCCTTTTTCAAATACTGTTGGAAACATAACAATTTAAACGTTTTAGTTATATAAAAATACAAATAAGTTTGTAATTTTTTTGTAGTTTTTATCGCTAAGTATCTAGAAGTAAAGACAGAAAGTTTCTTTAAGTGTTGGCAGTATTTTGGTCTACATTTACAAGATTTAACCGTTTAAATGCCAATGCCTATGTTAAAAAGAAAAGTCAGAAATCCTTTTCTTAACATGAGAAATTAAAAGCTTACTTTCATTAATAAAGTTAATAAAGTTTTTATTTTTGTTAAGCTTGTCGCTAAATATAGAGAAGATTGGTTACAAAAAACTGTTCTAAACGTTTTCCGGTAGCTACAAAGGCACCTGCCTCCAAACCCCGCCTCAAAAGTCCGATCCTATTTACTTCCTACATGCGTTCTTTATGCTCGCATCAAACGGATCTTATAAGCAGAAGTTCATAGGTAGGTAGGTACACATTACAAAGATTTAACACTCCATGACCTACTTTTAAATCTTGTGTAACTCGTTCTCAAACTAGTTTCCTAACAAAGAGTTCACGATTTAGGCCAATGCCAAGAAATTCTAAGTTTAACTTTATTACGGGAGATGTTCAAATGGCATTGAATCAAATTTTTTTATATTGACAGCGTTATTTGACATTTAGTACAAGCATCGCTGTGTTTAGTTTATTGATTGCCTGAATATGTTGATGTGAAGTTTTATTGATAATACTCTACATTAGAGCGCAATACCGATTCACAAAATGAAAAACAAAATCCTTTTAGAGGGAACGAAATATGTATTTAAAAATGGAAATATTTAAGTAAAACGTCGTATTTTAAATGTCTTAGAGATATCATTGTTTTAATTAATCGTGGTTTTGAACATGATTATTATGATATGCTCGTAATAAAGGAAGTGAACAATATACGTTGTTAATAGTGCTCGTTATCAGTTCATAAATACATTGGTACAATAAAAATACACACACACATTATGCAAAACAAAAGCAGCTGTATCATTTTCACAAACAGAAACAAATGAAATACATAAATAACAAATAAAATGATAACAGATAACAAATAAATGGCGATTTAGCTCCATTGCGGATTATAGAAATGCGCTTGCCGATGCCGGTCGAAAGACAACGGGACCGTTCTACAAAAATGAAACCAGCTATAGTGATGGTGAGTACCAAATACGACTCGACGGACGCAATTCAAATATTGATAAGGAAACATAGATGCATAGTATGATAACGACACTTCAACTAATATGGATATCGCCGCCACTTCCGACGCCCCAGTTCGGCGAACCATTGCGACCTTAATTGCTAAGGGCCGGCCCTTTTGACTGGAAAAGACCAATGCACAATTCCACCTGGAACCGCGGTGGACGTTCCCGTGTTAATTTAAATCGCTTGAAAAACGGCATTAAATAAAACAATATGACAAAAAATATATACGTAAAAAAACGGAAGAAAAGGAACGTTCTCGAATAGTTAATCGACGCCGTTCGACCGCAACGAATGTACGCAACGTGCGCTACACGAGCCGATTGATAACACTGTTGACCCGCCGCGATGTCGCCAGTTAGAAGTTAGAAAATCGCGTAACGTCGGCAAAGAAATTCGCTAGCGGGACTCACCTGGAGGAAGCGGGTTCTCGTTCCGCGAGTCGGCTGGTGTGACGGCGGTGGCGGCCGCGCCTTGTATATTTATGAGGAGTGCGGCGGCTACTACGCTGGCGCGCGAGTTCACGTCGACGCAGAACGGTGCCGCATTGTCGTCTATAGGTACTGCTATGAACATCGCTGGCACTTCCCCCTCCCATACCCCCCCGGCCCCGCTGCTCAGAGGAACTAGGGCCCTTACGCCGCGGTCGCTTCACTAATATCTCTATAGCAACAATGCGCGGTTATGTGGCCGGATTGATAATTGTCCAATTCACCGAATCTGACCTGAACTCGTTAACTATAGCCATATTTTAACTGACACATACAATTTAGGTACCAATATATGTCTAATAGTTTCACTATCTGTTACATTTTATCTGTAAGCAATATGATAACCTCCTAACATTATTGCGAAATTAATAATGATACAGTTAGATACAAATAAATTTGCGTTAATTATAAACTGGCGGCAACTAGGTTGAATAATTAACTGCCGCTGTAGTCTAGTTATAGAAGAATCCGTAATTTTGCGACCGAGAGGTACTCATGGGTTCGATTCGTAGCGTGGGTATATTGAACATTAGTCTTTTTTTTTATTTCAGGAAAAAATGCATTCATCATATCACTCACAGACGCAGATAGTAATGTACAGTCACGTGAAACATGTAAACAACGTAGGTAACTCTCAATACAATTTAATAATATTCAATACTAGTCAAAAATGTATGGTAATGTTTGTGACTTACGTGGGACTATCACAAAAGTGTAAATAATGATATGAAATGTCATAATGAGCTATTATTTTCCATACAGATAGTAACGGTACATCGCGTTACAAGGTAAACAGTGCAGTGCAATCTCGGACATCGCTGCTCGCTAGATAAATGGTTTACAAGTGACTGGGAAGGAGGGTTCCTAGCCACTTTGCATACACACACATGCGGGCTATTGAGTAAGTCACACGCGTCTTGCGGTATTCTAAACCACTTCTACGTATCATCATCATCATCGTTGGTTATCTCGTGAGTTGTGTTGTGAGCAGCCCCCCAACCGCGTAGCACTCTCGCTTTCGATCGCTTTGAAGGCGAAGCCCTCGCCTCGCTTTCTAATATAATATCGAAATATAATATCGAATAATATCGAAAGCTATAGCCTATAGCTTTCGATATTGCTTTCATATTGCTTTCGAAATGACAAGATGACGCCTCCTCCTCGCCTCGCCTTCAAAGCGATCGAAAGCGAGAGAGTTAGGCGGTCGACCCCCTGGTTTCCAGCCGCGTCGCGTGCCCAAGGGCTGTATTGACCGGGATATAAATTAGATTAAACACTCTCAGGGTCAGGTGTACCAAAATACGCGTTGATCAGTTGCTCCGTTTAAAGTAAATAAAGCACATATAAGCATTTATTATCTATATATTAATACGTGAAGCAAAAACTTTGTACCCTTATAGTTTATATAGAGAAGGTTATCCGAATGTTTTTGTTTGTCATTAACGCGGCCGACATCTGTCAATGCCAATTCAAACTCACATTCTATCTTTTTAAATTTTTCATTGCTTAGGATACAATCCGTGCAGCCTTAATAAAATTACGGTCGAATTTCGACCACTGGGCGACCACTAGTAATGATAATTGCAAAAAATATTTTACTCATTAGTTAACTATGAGTGTATTTAAGGAACTACGAAATACTGTTCTTTATAGAAACCAGATAAACTAAACCAAATTTTAAAACTCACCCGGCTATTCTCACTTCAGCCGCTTCCATCGGGCTAGCTTTCAATCATCTACAGGTTTGATGTTGAGTAATCTACATAATCTAAACTTGTTTCATTATCCAATCAAGGGTTGATTAATTAATTTATCTGTGACATTCACATCCTCATGGTTAATAAACAAAGTTGTAGTTGGAATTTAAAACACATTTGTCGTTAAAGTTTCGAAGCGCAAGACTCATCTGTCAGAAGATGTAACATTGTGTTCTAGGAAGTCCCGTAATGCGCTGACGAATTTTATTGTGGTGTAATTAGTACTAATAGTCTAGTCTCAGTCTAGCGTACGGTCTGCATGCACCACGCCGACGACAACTTGTTAATGAATAGTCTTAACTTTGTTCACGGTTGAGCATCCCTTTAGAATTTACAGCATCTCAACAATCCTCCAAACTAGCTAAGTTTAAACTTTGCAAACAATAATGTTTTCCCTATTATTAGTGAATGTGGTATTAAACTTAACACCCGCGTAGATATTTGACGAATTAACCACGTAATATGATGGATTTTTGAATATATACCTATCTATATTCTATACTGTTTATAAGAGGTAAAGTTTGTGACTTTTTTGTTAGTTTGAGGAGGGTAATATCGGGAACTACTAGTGGTTCAATTCCAATAATGATTTCACTGATAACTATATATTCTTTGCGGGTGGGTGTAACATCTGAAAAATATTTAAATATTTTTTAGAAATACGAAATCAAAGTGGACGCACTCGCCAAACTGCTATATTTATAAAAGAAGTTATAAAAGAAACAAATACCATTCACGATACCATGCCAATACAAACAGTCTCAGAATAATAACTAAAACTGAACTCATGAAAGGACGACGACCTTAAAAAGCCAAACAAGTGAAAAATATCCCTGTATTTGAGCCGGGCGGGGCCACCCATCCAAAAATCATCACGACTAAAGAGAACATTGTCAAAACCAGGCCACCAACGCACTATTGTAGACGTTGTGACATAGCAGCATCGAGGCCTAGGTGCAAACAGCCAGCTCAATGCCCGAACCAGCTCTGACCGATCCGATACGATCCCCTCGGAGAATCTAGTAGAAAAAGCTCTCACAGTTTCGATCACACAGCTTGAGGAACCCTTTAAGTTTCACGCGCCGCCCCCAAAAAAGGACGCTGACGCTGAAAATGCAATCGGAGACAGTCAGCAAAATCTCTTTAAAAAATTAAAGAACCAGTCCCGACTGAACACACACACACTTTAATATTATAAATATTTTGCTGACGTTACGTATCTAACGTCGCACGCAGCGCAGCGTGTTCATTTTCGAGTCAACAGCCAGGTCAGTGCTGACTGACAATGAGAAATATTTGTAAAGTAGGCTGCGGCGCGAAAACGAAAGGCCTCGCATGTATAGTGTACGTTCACAACACAATAACTAAGCATTACTTTCGATTAGTGTTGTTTGTCGATAGTTTGTGTGAATAGCATTCCACTGTCGATAGTTGACCTTGCGGGTTCGGTGCGAACATGCAAGTTAAAGTTCGTGATTCCGGGTTACCGGATGGGTGACCAAAAAGAGCAAGAGATCACGTTTGTAATTAGCTTTCGTCAGGAACCACAAACTTTTCTATTTTATTATTTTATTTGTATTGATTTTACTTGATTTCATTTGGTTAGTGTATCAGTTGTATCACATAAATATACTTACACTGTTATATTCTGTTAAATTAATATTATAATAATATATGATTGTGATTCTAAATTGTTTGTTTTTATTGTCTTGGTTATTGTATTGTTAATGATTTCTATAATGGTAATCTTTATTTCAAATGGTGTGTGTAACTCCACAGAGTTGCAACAGACCAGTCCTTATTTGTATGATTTGTTTTGACTATTGTGAATCTTTTACGTGGGGCAAATAAATAGATAAATAAAGAAAACCCGCCTTATTCTAGCCTCTTGGGTTCTAGCCCAATATTGGGACGTTTAGAAATGACAATGATGATTTGATCTCGGTTAATAGATCCGAGCTTATGGAAGGCACGTGAAGTCGCCGGTCCCGGCTGCATTAGTTCTAGTCTAGTCGTTAAGAACCACCAACCCGCACTGGGCCCGCGTGTTGGATAACGGCCCGGTCACCCTGTGGTGATGTCATCTATAACAACAATGTGGACATAAAATGAGCTGGTGAAGATGATGGTGATGATGATGATGATGGTTAGTTGAAATAGCGAGCCCGACTGCTCGTTGCTCGGTGCGGTACCGATAATATTCAGTTTTATTTTATTTCTTACGGGTAAGCATTTAGCTTTCATCTCATCTTATCAATTTAATTCAATTCATTTATTTCCATTTCTTGTGTATAAAAAGGTCTTACAAAGTATAGAGTGCTTACAAGAACCCTGTAAGGGTACAGCAAAATCTTGTAAACTAATTTTACATATAAAAAAAATTAAAAGAACAGAAAACCCGGTTTTATTTATTTATGTCTTAAATGTTCAAATAATTTTTAACGCAAATTTTGTTGCGAACAAATTACAAAAACACAAATGTAAAAAAAAAATTCACGAGCAGGATTTGAACCTGCACCCTTCTGACATTCCGGGTCAGGTGCTCTTCCAATTGGGCTATCGTGGTTCTAAGCAGCCCGCTGAAATTATTCAACACTTTTTACTTTGAAAGCCAAAGGAAAATTTGCGTTAAAAATTATTTGAACATTTATAAATAGGTAAATAGCTTGCCTGATCTTTAATATTTGTAAAAATATTATGATCGGATGTTAGTGACGGTAGTTGTTGACATTGAATGGGCGCCTTTGGCTTTTAAAATAAAAGTGTTGAATAATTTCGGCGGGCTGGTTAGAACCACGATAGCTCAATTGGAAGAGCACCTGACCCGGAATGTCAAAAGGGTTCAAATCCTGCTCGTGGAAATTTTTTCAACATTTGTGTTTTTATTTATGTCTTTTTAGTTAGACAAATTTCATGATATACCTTTTTGAAATCTTTGTGTTGAGCCCTCTAATTTGATACCAATAATGCAGTATTAAAAAAAATTGTTTTTCACTAACTCCAATGGCGTCGCACAGCCGCCATGTTTTTTTTTAACGTCACCTATCTAAGAACACTTGGGCATCTAAGACGAATCTAACGATACCTTAATCACAGAGTACATATACCCCCCGTGTAAATCCGTTCAGCGGTTCTAGAGATATGAGGTAATAAAGAATATTACATACAAGATAGGCGCGAAAAACATAACCCTTCCTTTGTAGTCGAGTAAAAATACAATTCAAAATAAATTAAATTTCAAAATAAACCTTAAAATAAACTCATAATAAGTGTAAAATTAAATTAAAATTATAATAATTTTACAGCAAAATATCAAATTAATAGGTTATTTTAAGTCTCGCTAACAATAACAAATAATAAAATTAATAATGAAAAAATAAATAATTAATTAATAAATAAATCATTAACAATACCAATAAAAGCAAAATTTGACCAATACAATATTTAATTTCCTATCATTTATATCCAAAAAAACTCTTGCAAATTATAAGAGGATTTGGCTATTAAAAATGTTTTTAATGTTGTATAAAACAGTGATTTCTTCTCTATTTTTTTAATATAATTAGGTAGTTTATTATACACTTTAATTGACATATGAAGGCTGCCAGATTTGACAGTTTTTGACATCTGATGGACAAAAGTGGAAGCACACTTCACCAGGAATTCAACAGGAAGGAAGGACTACTGAAGCCCTGCCTATCTTAATTCTAGCTGCCAAAACACAACAATGCTACTGAAGAAATATTTAGATAAGATGGTGGTAGTTAGCCAGGCGAAACAAGCCTTACCACGAACTAAACCAAGTACACAAACATGTACCCCCCGCTGGGAATCGAACCCAGGACTTCTGTTTCTGAAACCGGTGCTCTTAACCACTAGAGGCGGTTAAAATGTTTCTCCTATCAGGCTTGTGGCAAAGTATGCTGACCTCGAAGTGGTCTATTCAGCCACCAAAAACATTGTCTCTAAGACACAATTAATGATCCAGTAATCATGTATAATAAACTCAAATGCCTTTGACGTTAATTGAAAACCTATA
Organism: Eudonia mercurella; assembly: GCA_963082485.1. Taxonomy (NCBI): domain Eukaryota; kingdom Metazoa; phylum Arthropoda; class Insecta; order Lepidoptera; family Crambidae; genus Eudonia; species Eudonia mercurella. The sequence continues at coordinate 5,717,298 of OY720022.1, forward strand.
AATACTATAATTTGTCGTAAAAGTTAGATATCGAGAGGCAACAACACTATTTTGTACTATCTCTTTTCACTGGGCGACTGCTTACCGCTGGTCCGTGGGTGAAAGGTAATAATAGCCTTGAAAATCTTTAAATATAATTATTAAGTACTTATTTTAATAATGATACTTACTATTAAAAATTAACTCTCTCCTTTTTACGATTTTTAGAAAAGTAGTAGGTGTTACTTTATTCACTTCTCGAATAAATCGTAAATACGATACCATTATTGGATTATTTTTACATGTTACAGCACTGAAACTACTAACAAAAGACGAAAAGATATAGTTTGCCCTCAAAATGCAGGAACAAAACATGCCTTCTCTTCTAGATTTTACTTGTTCTTAGGTCCGCTTCTTTATAATAGGTTAAACGCTAAATTAGGCATATATCATCATTGCTATAGTAAAACAAAGAATATACTCAAAGAAGCCCTTCTTAAAATGTCCTACGAAGATACAGAAAAATTATTAGTTGTCCTAAAATGAAGGTTGTTTTTATCTTTATACTTAGTAGTTTAAAATAACTATTGTTTAAATTTTTATAAATTAAGTTAGTTTAAATAAATGTTGTTTTGCTATTTAATAATTTAGCCACAAAGACTAAAAGAGTGGTTTGCATTATTATTTAAGAACTTAGTAAGGCTCCTAGTTAGAAATAAATAATGTTTAAATTTATATATATTAGGCAGATAAGTTTATTTTTTAAATTAATATTGTTTAGTTTTGTTTTTTATTTTTATATAGGCAATAAGAGTAAAATATGTATTTTTGCATTGCTAACTTAAAAATTTAGTAAGTCCTTTATTTTTGCCTGGAAAACAGGTTAATCCTAGTTCAGGCACTTGTGTATTTTTGACATTATATAGTATGTTTAGTATTCTGGATATATTGTAAAATAAGTTATTCAATAAAGATTATTATTATTATTATTATTATGTTTCATACCTTATAAACACAGAATCAAAACACAATGCTCGTGTATCTATTTAAATATTTTTATTTTTATTTAAAACGAGGGGCTCGATGGCGCAGTGATTAACGCGCCCGGTCCGCAATTGCTGACGTTAAGCAGCTTTCGAAAAGGCCGGTCATCGGATGGGTGACCAAAATATGTCACCTCGAGCTCCTCCGTGCTTCGTAAGGCACGTAAAGCCGTTGGTCCCGGCTGCATTAGCAGTCGTTAACAACCACCAATCCACACTGGGCCCGCGAGGTGGTTTATGGCCCGTCCTACCTATCCATCCATAGGGAAGGCTAGTGCCCCAGCAGTGGGGACATAAAATGAGCTGATGATGATGATGATATTAAGTAAGTTTATCCGTTGTCTAGTTAACCATTTATCGAGTTTCTTATGGAAACTTTTCTTGGGGCTAGATAATTGGTGTGAGTGTGGGAAACCTTACTTAATATACTTAAATACATACTTATAATACATAGGAAACACCCAGACCCGAAACAATTTAGAAAAACACGTATTTCTAAATTGATCCAACCGGGGATCGAACCCGGGACCTCAGAGATGGCGACACCATGAAAACCGGTGTGCAAGCCAACCAAGGACCAAGGAGGTCGTCAATAAAGCCATATTTAAAGTAAATTCGTGAAAGTTGTTTCAATTCAAAGCAACAAAACTCTTGTTTTTAAGTAATTATAGTTTTAAACAATGGCAGTAAAATGATGACTTACGATGAACTTAAGGTTTTAATTAAGAAAAATTACACTCGAACTGTGTAATTTTACTACAAATGTTTAAAGGGCGATCACCTATTGTTATTTTTTAATTATTTCTGGTCACAATAACGTTTATTTGTAATCTAACTAATTCTGGCTCAATTCAGTCAGATAAAACAACATCTTGTTATAAAATCTGACCTGAATACAGCTTTTATTTAAAATATTTCATACTTTGATTGATGTGTTAGATTTATTTTTCTCCACGACTGTACTACTCGAATTATAGGTTGTCCAAATGCTACTAAATGTATGGAATATGAAAAGTTGTCCAAACGCGACTAAATATAAAAAGTTTACGAAACGCTACTTTGGTGTAGGTATTTTCTTAGGGTTACGAAACGGGAAGTATTCCGAACGGGACGTACCCTATTATACAGAGCACGATCTTTAGCTTTTTTCATCCAAGTATAGGGGTGCTCTATATCGATATTTAAAATATATCGATTTTAGCGTCTCGATATATCAAATCAAACCGATATAATGGATTTTACTTTTTTATTTTTAAGGGCTAATTGCTGCACTGAAGCTAAATTAAATACTTATAAAATACAGTGAAAAAATTAACGCCTACCCGACCCAGCCAGGAATCGAACCTGGGTCTTCCGCAAGCTTTCCCGGTAGCATAGCGGTCAGTGCAGCCGCCCGGATTGCGGAAGCAGCAATTAGCACTTAAAAATAAAAAAGTAAAATTTACTAATTATAGCGTTGCGTTATCAAATTTGTGGCATTTCATCTGTAAAGATAAATCTACATTGCCTACATTGGCATCATTGCAATGGCCGTTGGATAGATGGCACTCTGCTGCTATAAAAGCATTCAAAAAATTAAAAAGCAATTTAGCGCTTTTGTCAGCCTTTCCGGTAGCATAGCGGTCAGTGCAGCCGCTCGGATTGCGGAAGACCCAGGTTCGATTCCTGGCTGGGTTGGGTAGGTGTTTAACTTTTTCACTGTATTTTATAAGTATTCGATATAATGAAATCATCAATTAATCGACATTTGGTGATTTATCTATACTAATATTATAAAGAGGAAACCTTTGCATGTATGTATGTATGTTTGCAACAAATAAACTTAAAATCGGTATAAGTGTTGGATATATTTTATTTGATACATAGAATATCGGTTCGAGTTTTAATCTATGGCTCACATTGCAAGCGGGAGATGACCAATCAGAGCTCACGGTTTGTAAATACGGTGCGACCAACTAATCTGCTTAAGTGGTCAACATTGGTACTAACTAATGCAATTAATATTAGAGTAACAGTTCAAACAACCCACGTCTCCACCATCATAGTTTCGACGCCGTCAACTGAACAGATAGAACAGATAGCTTTTGTTTGTTCTTTCTTAGGCGTTTAGTCGGTTTTAGATTTGGTAGTTCGACTGCTGTCATTTTTTGTCGGGATTATTATTTAACTGCAGGATTTTACAAATATCTTAAGAAAAGGTATAAAGTTTGTTTGAAAGCAGGGATTTTGTCACCGTTGCCTTACAGGCTGTCTTAGAGGCATCTGGTATCTCTCGTTACGATGACAAGAGACGGGATGACCATTAGAGCATGGAAGCTCGGTTATGTTGGTGTGGGATATGCAACCTGTGCAGACACCGTGGTCCCCACACATGTAAATAAATATATATTAAATATTTAGTTTAATCTCATACTTCGCATCATGTTCACGTTGGGTTTGCCACAAGTCAGGCTCGTCCTAGTGTGGAAACCGCTGGCAACTTTATTCTTTTGGCATGTATTCTTCTTTTCTTGTAAACCCGTTATATATGTTACTTACTTGTCAAAAGTATGTAAGTTTCAATGTTAATAAAGATTATTTCTATTTCTATGTACGCGCCACCTAACTTCATGTGGGGGTTGCTGCCGTAAGCGCTGAAATCACACAAATACGCTAGTCTGGGCAAACAATATTTATTTGTTCCGTTTCCGGTGGAGACAATGCGTTCATTGGTCCAATGGACCCATCGGTCTACGGGGGTCGGAGGCAAGAAAGCTTGTTAAGGAGGTAAGTGTTCACCTTATTGAGACTTCCGGTGACAAGAATCCAGTTCAGTGAGGTTTTGTTGCCAGCATTCTTGGGACCGTTCCTATGAGCCCACAGTTAGAGGACATAATTTTATTTATAATTAGTTAATATATATTTTTTTTAATTTTCTTAATTATTGTAATGTTTATTTTTCTTTGATAATAAATTTGTCTTGTCGTATCATTAATTAAATTAGAGAATATAATCAGAAGAAAAATATTGCGAATTAATAAACAAATGTGATGTGTGTTCTAATACTGAATTTACTTATTTATTTACTTTAATTACTTCTTATCCCTTCTTATATTATATTTTGGTACCGACTAATTGACTAACGTTCTAACTATATACTTTACTAACTAACGTAATTTAATGAAATTTTCATACGATATATTGAAAACATCGATATTTTTTTGCATGAACATCACTACATCCAATTGCTGATTACGTCTGGCCTGCCAACGACAATACAGAGTTTGTCGTTAATTAACTTTGAAGTTTCTAAAGGAAAAGTATATTGAAAGGCTTCTAATAGAAATCTTTTGCGAAATTGTAATATTAATTACGGACGATTGTTTCTCTTCCGCATAAAGTTATAAGAAGTTGTTTAACCCTTTGGCTTCTTATTTATTAAAAATTTTCCTCTTAAGCAATACTGTTTGCAAAGTATTTAAAAAAAAACCACGGGCAGCCTTTTCCTAAGGTTTCCTTTTGTTACACTCAATTTTAACTCTTTAACTTCCGCCTGTTTCTTAATTACTTTTCCCTTCACGTTTGCGTTATAAAAACATTATGTTGTCATGGGCAGTGAATTATTATTTATTTCTTACGCTAAAGCACTTAGCCTCCACCTCACCTGATGTTAAGTGATGATAAGGCCAAGCGTGGAAGCGCACTTCACCCGGAATCCTCAACCACTGAGACACCTGGAATCCTCAACAAATAATTTGGTTTTACAGTGATCTTGAACTGTGCCAAGTAATATCAACTCATAAAAAACCGGCCAAGTGCGAGTCGGAGTCGCGCACGAATGGTTCCGTACTTCAGCCGAATTCAGCGCTTACGTCAGCCTTCCCGGTAGCATAACGGTCAGTGCAGCCGCCCGGATTGCGGAAGACCCAGGTTCGATTCCTGGCTGGGTAGGGTGGGCGTTTAATTTCTTTTTTACTGTATTTTGTATAAATATTTAATTCAGCTTAAGTGTAGCAATTAACACTTAAAAATAAAAGTAAAAATTTACTATAGCGTTGTGTTATCAATTTGTGGTATTCATCTGCAAAGATGAATCTGCATGTCCATCGGTTGCAAATACCTTTGGATAGATGGCGCTAATGTCGCTCTAAAGCATTTCAAAAAATCAAAAAGCAGTGACAAAATTCAGCGCTTACGTCAGCCTTCCCGGTAGCATAACGGTCAGTACAGCCGCCCGGATTGCGGAAGACCCAGGTTCGATTCCTGGCTGGGTCGGGTCTGCGTTTAATTTTTTCACTGTATTTTATATAAATAGTTTCTGATTAAGTATTTATCCAGTAGGAAGCAAATGAACATATATTCGTCAAGACAACATATCGGTATAAATAGATCTTGTACGGTTTTGCGCCAGTCACCCGCTTCAAGCTCACGGAGGCCGACCACGTCCCTCCAACGGTAACGGGGGCGTCTAACTTTACCGAGATAGGCTCGTTTGGTGCACCGCTTTCAGTTATCGGAGTCGGTGCGCCTTTGTTATTTCAATAATGAACTCAGCCAGGAGCACAGGATAAATAAACCAGGTGGTCCTAACATTAGATTGGATTTCTTTTATTTAAAACTAGCGGCCCGCTCGCGACTTCGTTCGCTTGAGTGAACACCCGTATCCTATAGAACACTATGGCAGCGCAGCGCTACCTACCGGGTTCAATTATATACATGTTTTATACATATAAACCTCCCTCTTGAATCACTCTATCTATTAAAAAAGAACCGCATCAAAATCTGTTGCGTAGTTTTAAAGATCTAAGCATACATACATACATACATAGGGACAGCGGGAAGCGACTTTGTTTTATACTATGTAGTGAAGTTTAAAATTCTTTTTTTAAATTTGAATGTGCTCGGATTTATATTTGTTTGTTTTGTTGTCATGGAAACGTTAACATATAAAAAAAAGATTGATTTCGCTAATAAGCTCAAAAATGTTTAGGAGAGAGTTTACTGTCATCTGTAAACGGCTTTCACAGCGTCAACGGATTTTTTTGGGGGCGGCGAGAAACTTAAAGGGTTCCTCAAGTCACACTGCTTGATCACGATCAAAACAACGTCATAAGGTTTCTAGAGAGAATGGCATCACGCAAGCATGCTCCCGCACTCTACTAGATTCTCCGAGTAGTTTGGATAGGATTGGGATGGCCTTCACAGGGTTACAATAGTGGTATACTTACGTTATAAGCAGATGTGTGTCTAAATCAGAGTTTATACTGTTGGCGACAGTCAACAATTCAAAAGACAAAACTTCCTTTTAATAATTTATTCCATAAAGTCAGTATTTCAGCATTTCCTTACATATTTTATCCATATTCTTATCCTTATCCATCTTTAATTTATCCTATATTCACATTTTCTATCCTTTCTATTCGTTAAAGCCCGCCAATCCGTCTTACCATCGACCCAGATTGGCGTCCCTTCTTTACGCCCGGAAGCGGAAAGATCACACCAATTGAATAAATACTTTTTACATTAGAACCTTATTGTATTTTAAAACAATAAGCTATAAAAACCTTTTATAAATGCATTTCTAATATTTAAGATATTTTAGTTATTATCAAAGATCGAATACATTTATATCTTAGCATCGATAATCAAGCCTGGAATAATAACTTAAGCTAACAATACCCTAACTATCCTAACTAATAGTAACCTAACTTAATATGCGAGAGTGAGTTTGTTTGTTTGTTATTTGTTACGCTTTCACGCGTATACTATTCAACAGATAATCATGAAAGTACATAATTATAACACTAATATTATAAATGCGAAAGTTTGTGTGTATGTGTGTATATTTGTTTCTTCTTCACGTTACAACGGATGAATGGATATGAATGAAATTCGGCATACAGATAGTTTATAACCTGTATTAACACATTTTTTATCCCGATATTCCCACGGGAATGAATGGAAACTGTCAAAGCGGCACGAAGTCCGCCAGGTCCACTAGTCTATAAATATAAAAATCAATTGCTGTTCGTTTGTCTACCTAAAACTCGAGAAAGGCTGGACCGATTTGGCTAATTTTGATTTGAAATATTTGTGGAAGTTCAGGGAAGGTTTAAACGGTGAGAAACATAAATAATAAGTAACGGAAAATACTGAAAACGACAATTTAATTTTCCAATACAAAATGGTTTGTTTGTTTTGTTGTCATGGAAACTGACAAAGCGGTACGAAATCATTTTTCGTATATTCTGTATAGGTTTTTATTCTTCACTTCACATGTACATGTTTAACAGTAATTAAATGTAATTAACGACTAATAAAGTAAATATTTTACTGTGGCATATTTTGTCAAAATAGTTTAACGTTCTAGTGTCTGCCAACGCCATAGATCCAAGCTCCACATATTTTTAATGGCGTTGGTTCTGGTTGTTGTCGTGAAATGTCATTCGTCTACCAACCAATTTTAAATTCTTATTATTATTAAGAATAGGGTTTTTGAATCTCATCGGTGATCATGAAATTAATATTGCCTACAAATACACTATGAAATAAAATAATTTTTGCAAATTTTTAAATTTGATTATTAAGATATACCATTATGTCTATATGTATAAAGACATATTGTTTCCGGTGACATAAAGTTTCTCATCTTCGATGAGTAGTTACTAGTGTATTTTGCTACACGATTTACTAAAATCATACTCTAAAAGATAATCTCTTCAGCCTATTGCCTATTGCCTACTGCTGAACGTCAGCCTCCCCTAAAAAGCGCCAACCATCCCGGTCCTGCGCAGTCCGCATCCATCCACCACCTGCCATCTTTTTCAAGTCGTCGGTCCACCACGCAGCAGGGCGTTCTACATTGTGTTTGCCTAAACGCGGTCTCCACTCTAGGACATGTCTGCTCCAACGATCATCGGTCTTTCTGCAGACATGACCGGTCCACTTCCACTTCAAGGTGCCTATTCTGCGAGCTATGTCGGTGACCTTAGTTCTCTGTCGAATAACTTCGTTGTGGATTATATCCGCCAGAGAAACCCCAAGCATCGCTCGCTCCATCGCACGCTGTGCGACTTTGAACTGGTGTACCAGCCCTATCGTGAGTGTCAACGTTTCTGCCCAGTAGGTCATTATAGGCTCCTGCCTACATTGATTGAAACTGATTGAAAAGTTTCATTTTCAAGCATTGGGGAATTGACGACGTAGCTTCCCAAACGCCGCCCAGCCCAGACGAATCCTCGTATCCGCCTCTTTCTTGAGTTGTGCCTACCCAGTTGTATAGTTTGGCCAAGATAGATGTAATCTTGCATAACCTCAAGAGTAGCGTCGCCTACGATTACAGGTATCGGAGATATGTGACCATTAAACATGACCTTGGTCTTGTCTAAGTTCAACTTGAAACCTACCTGTCGCGAAGACTCGTCCAGACTGTTCAGCATTCCTTCCAGACCCTGCAGAAATTCTGCCATAATGACAATGTCATCTGCAAATCGCAGGTGTGAGATGTATTGGCCATTAATACTGATACCCCGTCCATTCCAATCAAGTGTCTTAAAGACGTCCTCCAACGCGTTTGTAAACAGTTTCAGAGAGATTACATCTCCCTGTCTTACGCCTCGACGCAGTTGGATTGGCCTTGTGCTCTTTTCTTGTACTTGGATGGTCATCGTTGCATCGATGTATCGACAGTCGATAAGACATCTCTGCATGGACTTCAGAACAGCCCAGGTCTCGATAGTGTCGAAGGCTTTCTCATCGTCCACATACGCAAGGCATAGAGGCTCGTTATAGTCCTCTGTTTTCTGTATAATTTGCCTAAGTGTATGTATGTGGTCCACAGTACTGTAGCCTTTTTGAAAGCCAGCCTGCTCCCGTGGTTGGAAGTCATCGAATTTTTGGGCAATAGGATTCGAAATAACCCTCGAGAACAGTTTGTAAACATAGTTCTTCAATTGCGTGTTATCGCCCTTTTTAAAGAAATATATCGTCAGACTCCTGCTCCATGCCTCCGGTGTAATGCCAGTGTGGATGACGGAGTTGAAGAGCTTAGCAAGCTTTTTCAAGACCGGTGTACCTCCTGCCTTGAGAAGCTCTGTAGTAACTCTATCATCCCCCGGAGCTTTGTTGTTCTGGAGCTGTTTTAAGGGCGTTTGTAATCTCGCCCATGTTGATGTCAGGAAGCTCGTTTGTATGATGGCGGGTCCTCCGCGCTGTAAGCCGGTGGAAAAATTTTTTGGAAGTTTGAGTCCCCAAAGAAGTTTTCGACTTCAGCGAGTATCTCTGGCTTTGAGGTAACGGTGGTGCCTTGAGATGTTTTGAGCTTTTTCAGGTGACAACTGGAGTGGTGAGGCTTGGCGAATACCTTCAAACCTTTGTTTTTTGAGATTGCATCCTCAACAGTACGGGCATTTAAATGTCGGGTATCCCGCTTAATTAGCCTCTTCACCTCCCTGTTCAGTGCCTGACGCTCAGATGATGTGGCGGATGCCTGTTCTCGTCTTTTCCTCATCAGGTCCAGAGTCTCGTTTGAGAGCTTTGTCTGGTGTTTTCACTTCTCCGTCGAAAATGCTTGTTGCCTACGTCGCGGATAGTCTGCAGCAAACTATTGTGGCGTCATCAATGTCCACCGTGGTTTCCAACAGGAAAAATCGGTTTTGTAGCTCGAGCTGGAAGCTTTCGGAACCAGGTTCGACCTGGAGCGTTGTGGATCTGAGAGTCGACTTCATTAAACGCGCTCGTTCTAATTTGATATTAATATTTAGATAATCGGTGATCGCTACCAGTATTAATCCAGTTGATCACAGAGACATCTCGGAGTATTTGACGCTTGCTTGTCGTAATGAAATCTATCTCATTCCTGGTCATGTTATCGGGGCTTCGCCAGGCCTACTTTCTTTGAGATTTCTTTCGGAAGAACGAGTTCATCAGAAAAAGTCCCTGTCCTTTGAGAAAGTTGACCAGCATTTGCCCCCTGTGATTTCTCTGCCCGTAGCCGAATGATCCTATTCTCGATTCGCCGTACTCTTGTACTCCCACTTTGGCATTGAAGTCACCCATAACGACGCTTTAGTGAGTTTTGGTACGAGACATAGCTTTCACTATGTCTTTGTGTTCGGATGTAGGAGCATACACTTGTACAAACTTTAAGGAATACCTTTCACTTATCTTTAGACAAGGAACTTGCCGACACACTGCTAACTTCCACAACGTTGCCCTTGAAAAACTTATGGACCATAAATCCGACGCCACCTTGGGACAGTCGGTCACCTTCTTGGAAGTAGAGACCGGAATCAAGGGTTATCGTCTCCTCTCTCTGTCTTCGGAGTTCGGATAGCCCCAAAATATGCCAGTTAATATGACTTAGCTATACCTCCAATTCTGTGATGTGTTCGTTAGGCCGCAGAGAGCGTCCTGTTATAGATAATATATGTATATATTTTCGCCTATCCCACATCCTTGCCTCGCACACTCAGCATTACACACCCCTCACCCGTATGCTCGCTCCTTCATACGCCAGTCTTGTTCCAACCTCCAAAGTGGCTGCTAGTTTTGCAAAATCCAATGTTCCGTGTTTAATTTTAGTTCCTTTTTTTAAAACCCTAACCGCGATGCTCGGTCTAACAGTCCGTTGTATGTCGCCAAATTAGGTCGTCGGTGGTACCCTACCCGGAGATTCTTAACACTCCCAGCTCCACCGTTACCATGACCGGTACCGTGATCAAGAATAGTGGGGCAACCGGGAAATGGGGGCTGAAAATTTGGGTTTTAATTCATTGGGGGTTTAGGTTTGCTATAGTCACCGGCAGAAGGGTTGGTGACGACAGTGTAGTTGAGATTTTTACGCTATTAAAGCTGCTGCCCGTCAAAAGCTACGAAAGTAGAGTTCAGGAGGTTCGGTGTGGGAAAGATAGATAAGGAAATCAGTTTTTCGGAGAATGGATTGCGAATGAAAAACATGACTGCTCCTCTGGGCCGGGGTCGCACACCCGTCATACTCTTAGGAAATTGAGTACAGACTAACCTACAAGATAATACCAAGAAGTAATCAACCAACGAGAAGTCATGTAAAGTAGTTAACACTTTTCCCGCCCTCCGCGGTAATCCGGGTGAAAAAAACGTGTAATATAAAATCTCTCGTAGCTGCGGCGCTCCGAGCAGGGGGTGAGAAAACTCGGCCTCACGTAATGCAGGAAGGAAATAGGTCAGCGGAGCCCCGGGGGCGAGGTGGGGGCCGGGCGCCGGGGTGAACTGGGTGCCCTACATGCCGACGGTGCGGCATCGCGGCTGCCTTTCATCCAGCGAAAATGAATTATTCGAAAGCACCCACTTCCAGCTCCGTTCCTGTGCTATTTAGCCTTGGGGTCGTAGGCACACGCTGCACGGAACTTTTGCTGTTGTCAATCCGTTTTGTTGTCGCCCAACAAACTGATAACATTTTTTTATATCATACTGGGCCGGCAAACGAGCATGAACATTAAAAGAAAGAAAAAGGAAAGAAAAGTTGAGATGGTAAGCTGACGTCTCTGACACATTAATCAATCTGTTCATCTAGTCTCTTCCAACCGAAACACAACAATGTAAATCAAAACTGTTTGGCGTCGGAACTAGGTCGCCATTCAAATGGATCACCCAAATGGGTTCGGAGCAGGATTCCTACCGTTAGGCAAAAGCGAAATGAGGGTATAACCCGGGAGGCTACGATTGTGACAATGAAGTTTTGTTTCCATATTTTACTCGTTCAACATTAAGGTTGAAGTTGCTACTCCAGTTGAACGTGTAAATATTGGAATGCGCGTACCTAATGTGATGTTGCGAGAGGTTTCATTCTAATTATTTACTCTGTAATAAATGTTACTTTACTCTGTATACAAACTTACATACGAGCTAAATTACTAATCGATCGAGTAAAAGTTAATCAGCATTTCTATGAATGCTGGTTACGTTAGTAAATAGTAGCTGGTTAGTAGCTGTTTATTAATGCCCACTTCAGCAACGGATTTCTGAAAACATTTATATGTCAGTAGGTCGCGCTGCATCGAACTCATCGTGCGAGGCACACTGGGGCTGTGACCTCAAACTGCATAGATCAATTATGTTGTCGCCTAGCAACAACTTAGTAGGTAATAGTAGTGAGGTTAAGTTACGATTTCGACAATGCAGTTTTATTTTCATATTTGGCAGTTTCAGATTCCAATTGATAAACTTGTGAAAATCTAGTAGTAGATAATGCTGCATCGATCCCACCCACCACACTATGCACACGGGGGCCGTAACCACGCTGCACGGAACTATTATTTTGTCGCCCAGAGCAACAACCTATGTTTTTGACAACGCAGTTTTAATTATATTTGTAACTCGTTCAACTTTAGACATTTCATCTATACCCCAGTGGTCGAAATTCGACCGTAATTATATTAAGGCTGCACGTTGTATCATAAGCAATGAAAAATTAAAAAAGATGGAATGTGAGTTTGGATTGGCATTGACAGATTTCGGCCACTCCTCTTCAATTTTTTAAATTTTTGAAAAGATGCGATATGCGTGTCTGTCAAATACATGGTAGTGTGTGTAATGTTTGTTTTATTGATTTAATGTATTTTTTATGCATAGTTAAAAAAATATTAAAATTCTGCAATCCTTCTTTAAATAAACTATAAGTGTGCAAAATTTCATACTTCTCCGTTCGCGCAATTTTCGTAAAAAGGGGTACAAAGTTTTTGCTTCACGTATTAATATATAGATACACAACAAAAAGAAACATTACTTAACTTGGAAAAAACAACAGAAAAATAATTAGAAAATTAAAAACTAAAGACCTATAAATAAAAGATGTCCTCCAACTGTGGGCTCATGGGAAAGGTCCCGAGAATGCTGGCAAAAGTTGCCCCGTTGATTGCCAAACTAATACGCTGACAGAGGTAGCTGCCAGCCTTCTTGTCACCGGAGGCCTCAATAAGGCGAGCACTTTAGAGTTAAAGTTGCTGCTTTAACAAGCTGCTTTGCCTCCGGCCCCCATGGACCCATTGTTTCCACCGCAAACGGAGCAAATAAATAATTTCGACCTAGTATTACGAATTTATGCCGTTTGCGATTTTCAGTACTTACCGTAGCAGTCCCCACATTAAGTGAAGTGGCGAACATGCGATGGGAGCCACGGTGTCAGCACAGGTTGCATCCCACACCAACGGCCTGCCAAGCTTCCAGGGCCCAATGGTCATTCCGTCAGGTCTCTTGCCATCACTGCGAGAGATACTAGCTGGCTCTAAGACAGCTGGTAAACCAATGAGGCAAAAGCACTGCGGATGATGCTGTTTAGTGTGGAGTGACGCATCATACGGCACTAAGAGCGCAAGAGAGGGCGTGGTGGCCAAGCTCATCAACAGCCTCCCCACACACACAGCGGTTAGGGTGGACTAATCTGGCGCCTAAACGGAGGTAGACCGCTAGATTAAGAGACGGCCCGTACTGACATTGGCAGATGGCAATGCCTTGAGCCAGTGGCCTGACTCTCTCTCGGAGACGACAGTGAGATAAGCGAGTTCGGCCGTGTCAGCCGATGTGGATATAAGCCCCTCCAAAACCAAAGGGTAGGCTAGAATTTTGACAGGCGGATAACCAAGCGTTACTCGCATCTGCCTTGCCCGACAACTCTACGGAACACAATGATGAGCTGATAATCTTCCTGTATAGATTGTACGTGCTATGGGCAGAAGACAAAGACGCTGGCAGGGCCACATTGGATAAATTTCTAATACCTAGGCCTCCGAAGCGTACAGAAAGTGAAGCCTGTAACCAAACGCATTGAACAATTTAAAACATTGATAAGAGTTTCGCTTATCAAATTATCTAAAGAACAATACTCAAAAATGTATGGACACCGTCCCCAGCCTTATAGCACTTTAAAACCTATGTTAATCGATAGGCCATAGCCGTCTCATCATTTTGTTGTATGACAGCAAATCTGAAATATCCATCGGAAAAAAGTTATATCGACATGAAAAACCGGAATCTGCAGTCACAAATTATGTTGATGATGTTTTAATCAAAACACTTTTACAATCCAAAGAAGCTAAAGGTGAGGAGGATAGAATGGTAATTAGTTATAATAACAGTCGTACGCATAGGTCAAAATAATGCAACCTATTGCACATATTTACTACTGATTATCGCACAGAGCATAAACGCTATTCAGGCATATTATTGCTGTTTGACAGGTATGAGGACGGTTTTTTTTAGTTTTTTTTTAGCCAACTTCTCATTAATTAATAATGAACGTTTTTACAACACAACTATTAACTAATACAATTACAGATATCAAATTCTAATTCATCACAAACACTATCATTTTCACTTGTTTTTATTTCGTGTATTGCCACCTCTGACAAAAGCCTCCATATATTTTATTAGGCTTTTTCTGTGTTTTTTATTCCGAATTATCTTTTAATCTAGTTCTTATTTTGCCTTGGCGTTTATTGGGCATTATGTTATTAGATGTAAGATAATGGTCTCGTTAGCATCTGCATTCACAGTTGCACGACCGGCTCTCCTTACACTTGAAGCGGTATAAGTAGTCAGAGAACACGTCGTGCCCTGTCGGTGCTTGGGTGAGGAGGCCGTTTAGGCTAATTTTCCTGACAATGTGGTAGGCTATTTTCGCGTCTGGGAAGAACAGTTTAGTGGTAACAGCAGTGTTTTGGGTGCGATACCTTTCGTTCCATATGTCAATAGATGCTTGACAAATGCATCTCTTGACATATAACACAGGGCACCGGTCGTAGTCTGGCGTTCTCTTCAACTTTAGGGCTGCCTCTTTCGCGAGTTCGTCGGCGCGCTCATTCCCCGGCAGACCCGCATGTGCCTTGATCCAGAACAAGAAACTTTCATGTTTTGTATCGCAGCCAAGCCCAGGTTTCGCCTTATCTCTACTGCCAGGGGATGAGGAGACTTGATGTTGGTGGCTGTCTCAAGTGCCGCCCTAGAGTCGCTGTAGATGCCGAACGTAGATTCCTTCCTCCCGAGGATTACGCTTGTGGCTTTGTTTCTTCGTCAACACCATGGCACAGGTTTTGTGTAGTGCAAACTTCAACTTGTTTCTGAAGCCCCATTCCTGAGTAAGTTCAAGGACCTTATTGGCCTGCCGCATTACTCCCACTAAAGACCAAAGCCACATCGTCCGCAAAAGCCTGGGCGAATATGTCATCGGTGTCGACGAGTTTAAGGAGTGGGTCGAGGAGAAGGTTCCATAGTATGGGGTCGCCAATAGATGGTTTTCCTAGCATATGTTTTACCGGCGTACCTTACCTCGACGATCTTATCGTCGAGGTAATTCCCAAGCAGCCTCTGAATGTTGACCGGGAAGCTTTCCTCAGCAAGTCTGACCATTATGGCAGGCCACCAGGCATTCCTACCAGGTATGAGGCCGGTTGGTGCCTGCGCGCATGTCGTGAGTATCAATGGTACTATGGGATTGGAAGGCGTTTAGAGAGTTTCCTTAAGCCAGCCTGGGACAATATTGTAATATACTCTGAAAATACTGAGTGATTTATTAGTTGTATTAAAAATAAAATGTTTTATTTTTGTAACAAAGCTGATTTGAAAACTCCTAAATATCAAAGCCTATTTCACGAAAACTATATTCAACAGAATTATTCATTGAATTTTTTTTACCATTTTGATTCCAAAGAGTTGTTTGAAAACTACGACTGAAGGTATTTAATTATCCCACAGAAGAAGAAAAGCATCGTGAGCTGTCACATCTTCGATATTTTGTGCCATATTTTTTAATAACAAAGAACATTTAACGGCAACATAACTTATTGTTCCTTGTGACTGCAGATTTCTGTTTCTCATGCCGATATAACTTTTTTCAGTTGGACGTTTCAGATTGGCTGTCTTACAGTAAAATGATAAGATGGCTATGGCCCTTCGATTAACATAGGTTTTCAAGTGCTACAAGGCTGACGTTTTGAGTATTGTTCTTTGATAGCATTTCCGGAAAAAGCCAAAGTTGGGAACAACGCATAACATATGTAAATTTAGGAACAAAAAAAGACAAAAACGAACGATAAATAAAGCCATGAGTGGATTCATTTTGAACAACCGGTTTGCAGTTGAATTGAATTTAGTGATCGCATCGTTTATAAAAGCAGGGATGGCAGCATCGAGAAGCGGTACGCCTAATAAAAATAATGAATCATCGTTGAAAATTTTGATGTTGGGGGCCAAGCGACTGAAGTCAGTAACTATTTGTGCTCTACGATCCGAGGCCACAGAATTCGAAATGTATAAATAATTCACATTTAGAAAAATTTTGCTCCAAACCTATAGTGCCTCGAGAACTAAACCAGAAACATTAGACTGTACTTACTATATGAGAATAATAATTAAAGATAAATAGGCTTTAAATTTTTTTCACGTTTTAAGCAATTCAAGGTTGAAACTGCGGCCCCTGGTGAAACATCATAATATTAGAAATCGCGTACCTAATGGGTCGTTACCGAGATTGCATATTTTACCCTGTAATAATAGTGATACAAACTAAAAGTGTGTTTAGTGTTTACTGCGTGTTCTTACTGTTCGATCGAGTTAAAGTTGATGAAGCAGACGATGCAGCTTGACTTACTGAAAAATTGTTGTCAGAAGGTTGAGATGCATTGATCCGTACGGCACACAAGCCACAGCACGTATACTACTTAATCTGTGTCATACACAATAAATATAGCACTAGATCAAGGATCCGGAACAAAAATGCATCACAAAAATAGCTGCGTTTGGTCACTTTAGATGTATAAGTATAAGTATGTATATATACCTTCTACCGTTCTCCACTCCCTTAACATTACCCCTGCAGTGATTGCTTGGCTTTCGGATTATCTCCGTAATCGCTAACAGAGGATTAGGAGTGACGACTCATTCTCAGAATGGTCTCCTCTAACTGCGGGTGTGCCTCAAGCTGGAGTACTTTCACCTCTCCTCTTTTCTTTATTAATTAACGAACTCGCTAAAGTTATATCTTGTCCGCACCACCTATATGCAGATGATGTACAAATTTATAAGCACTTTGATACAGCCAGTACTAACTCTGCTATTGCAGCCCTTAATAAAGACCTCGTCTCTGTGAAAATTTGGGCGGACACATTTGGATTGCTCGTGAACACTAATAAGTCACAAGCAATAATCATAGGCAGCAACAGATTGTATGATAAACTGGATTTTGATAAACTCCCCAAGGTTACGTATGATGGAGTGAATCTTGCGTATGCGTGCAAATATAAAAATTTAGGCATCATTATTGACAACACTCTTTCTTGGAAATCACAGAATAATGAAGTCAGTCGGCGCATGCATTACTCCTATCACTCTCTCAAGCGACTTCAGATTTTCTTACCGTTCAATACCAAAATTATGCTTGCTCAGTCACTTCTTCTCCCCCTTCTCGACGCCGATGTTTGTTATTTGGATGCCACGAAAGAGTTGATTAACAAACTGGAGCGCCTGCAAAACCTGGCCACCAGGTTCATATTTGGTCTGCGCAAGTCTGATCATATTTCAGAGTTCAGGTCAAAGTTGAAATGGCTCCTAATCCGACTACGCCGTGATATGCACATCCTGTCCCTCGTTTATAAAATTCTTCACTACCCTCAGCTCCCTCATTACTTACGTTCCCGTTTTACTCTCTTACCTGACACTTTCCACCCCAAACGGTCTTGTGACTCAAGAACCCTTCTCTATCCACAATCTATCTCTATCCAAATTTTTCTACAATTCTTACACCGTAGCATCGTTGAAACACAAATTGAAAGAGCACTAACTCTCCAACTTGAGCAGTAATCAGTAACATCATATAGTTATACAGTCAGATGATAATATAAATATATATAATACAGAGGTCACATTTTTTATTTTTGTTTTGATTACAATAATGCTTACAATCTGTTCTATATTCTGCTGCTTCTTCTACAGTCTCTTCCTGATTTACAACTGTTATTGTTTCACTTTCAGCAATATATCCGTCTCCTTCTAACGTCTTAAAAATTTGTTCCATGTCTTCCTCGTTCTCTATAAAGATATTTGCAAGAGATATAAGAAAATATGTAAAATATTTTCCAATACTTTTCTAAGATTTGTCAAATACCCAATTATAAATGTCACTTCAACATCCCTGTCTTTTGTTTTTTCAATATAATCGAATCGCAAGATATAAATCTCAAAACAAAACCAATATGCTTAACTGAACTGAAAACCTAGTTCTAGCCGATGATAAATAGGATACACCTAAGTTTAACCACCGGTGTGCGGCTGCACCTAGTTCTAGCCGCTATGATGAAGGCTAAACCTAGTTTTAACCGAAGATGAGTAGGATACATCTAAGTTTAACCGCATGTGGCCGGCTCCACCTAGTTGTAGCCGGCTAAAAATATGTGCGGCCGCACTTCGGCTATTAGCCGTAACATATATATATAATCTGAATCTCGGAAACGGCTCCAACGATTTTCATGAAATTTAGTTTGCAGGGGGTTTTGGGGACAATGAATCGATATAGCTATAAGTTTCATTTTTAAAAACATCCAATCATATTTTAGACATCGGTCATCCAGGTACTATCTTTTTACACAACTAGCTGTGCCTCGCGGTTTCACTCGAGTTTCATTAGTTTCATTAGTTTCATTAGTCATAGCTAATTAACGCGAGTGAAAACGCTATGGCGTGATGTGATAGCCTATAACCTTCCTCAATAAATGGACTATTCAACACAAAAATATTTTTTCAATTTGAACCAGGAGTTTATGAGACTAGCGCGTTTAACCAAACAAACAAACAAACTCTTCAGCTTTATAATATTAGTAAAGATGTAAAAAAAGTTTTATGGCATCAACAACTTATTATAGACCTTAGATCTCGAACAGAAAGGTAAATAACGATTGTCAAATATACTGTAATCGGCCTTCCTAATTGGAAATAAGACCACAATAGAGTATTTATGTTAAATTCGAGCCGTTTTTGAAGCGCTTACCAGGAATTTCGTATACCATAGCCACAAAGAGACCAACAAAGAAGCTACGTTCTTGACAAGGCAGTTTTGTTTCCATTTGTAACTAGTCCAACATTAAGGTTGAAGCTACTCCTGCCTGGTAGCGCAATAATATTGGAATGCGCGTGCCTAATGGGACGCACGAGAGCTTGGGTTTAACTTTCATTCTCTTTCGTTTGGCAAAGAATAGGAATGACGACAGTATCAAAAAATCAACGATTTAATGATTTTAGGCGAAAATACATGCTCTTCTGAGTTTAGAAACGTGAAAACTTCCTTGTAAGTAAATTTTGTAATTATTTCTTTTTACCACTAAATATAACTTAGATATAATCAAACTCGTTTTGAACTCATGCGAGTTTATTTTATTTTACTTTTATAGGTCATTTTTACAATAAACTTGTCAAAACACCTTGTAAGTTGTTACTTTAGAGTTAATACCATGTTAATACCCGATAAAACGAGTAAATTTCAATAACTATAAAGCACCTGCTGTACTAGTAGTATTTTTCCTCCTATTAAACACCTAAAATTTCGCCGTACGAGCTTTAACCACTTAACTCTTAATATTTTCTTGTTTGTAACATGTACAAACACTTTGTTGGGTGTTCTTATTTATGTGTTTTACACTGAGGTACTGTACACCACTTATAAACTTTGGAATTCATTTTTATCACACGAATTAATTTAATGTTTGGTTGATATTGCAATGACATGTTTACGTAAGCGTGACGTCAGAGCCGACGCCATGACACTACGAGCTGTTTTCGCGCACTATTGAAAATATATTAGAAAAATTGCTTAAAACTTCGTTAAATTTAAGATTATTACAGAAATAAAGGTATTTTCGTAAATAGCAAATGTGTACCTACATTACGGAAGAGGATTTCAAATCTTTCGTCACGCCTAATGGATGTGCTAACATAATATTACACAGTCAGCATACAATTAATAGCTATGCAACATAAAGCCGAAAATATCTTGGCAATATCAAGCAAAACAAAACTAACTTTAAAAGGTATGCCTGCACTGTATTCCTAAACTAAGTTATATACAAGTACGTTAAACCCCGTTAAATATTTAATTAAATGCGATAGTGTAGAGTTGTATAAAACTGACCTTACTTAAATATTTTAAGACAAGTAAGTACTTACTTTTTTTTCGCCTTTTTTCACAGTACATTTTTTTCTTATTAAATGCTAGTTTATATAATATGACTATAAAACCTTTTCCTCTCCAAACAACATTTTATTATCAATTAACATTGCTTTATGTTTAAGTTTCACCAATTCAGGGTTCTCAAATTCAATCAGGTTCGTAAGTACCTATCTTTCTATGTACGTACCTATCGATAGTACGTGCTATGTCTATCAAATCCTTTACACCGAGTGCCAGTAAGCTTTGGTCAGGATAATTCAACACGCTTGACGATTGGCGAACGGTGAATGGCGTACTTCGCACCAGCATTGTCCTACGACGACGGTTAGGTCACCTCTTCCATTCACTAGGTATCAACGATTACTTAGGTGCGTACCTATCGCAAGTTTTATTTGGTATTTGAAAACGTTAACGAAAACTACAATTCATAAGGCATTTAAGCAGCAGCAGCGCCTGATGAATTAAAATAGTAAATAAAACTAGGAAAGGCACTCTGGGTGCCTATTGCGAGTTTTTAATTCGGCATTTGATCACGTTATGGAAAACGAGAATTTGTTTGTTCAGTGCCATACTAATTCTCGTTTTCGTTAACGTGATCGAATGTCAAAAAAATAGCACTAAGCACCCTGATTATGAAAATATTAGATTAAAGTCATCGGGACACGATTGTGGTCCTTTAATACAGCATAGGTAATTGGTAGATAATTAATTTAAATCATTTTTTTACACATTTACTGACGTTTCGAATTCTTTGCAGGGTCCGTGGTGGAGACTGAAGTGTTTGTCGTCTCATAAATATTCAGTAACTTGTATAACCTCATTTCAATTTAATCGGGTGCGTTCCGTTTAACGCAGGAAAGTTTTATTTAAATGTGTAGTAGTGTTTGCGTAAACATTAGAAAACAATATTAAATAATTTTCCCAGCCGAATTGTTCTCCTCACAATGAGGATGTGTCCGTCTTGATCAGCAGCTGTTGACGCGACGTCTACTCTTCGTAATACTTTTGACCTCACACACCTTTATTTGCCTCTTTGATTCTATAAGGTATTCATGTATTGTTCGTTTTCATTGTTTGTCTTGTGTTAATATTATGTTTTTCTGTTTGTGTCAACTACAGTTTTCCTTTCTTTTCTTTAACTGTTAGAGACTAAAGCCATCACCACACCAATAGTGGAGCGAAAGCGAAGCGAAAGCGTTGCTTCTTAAGTAAGCAGGTGAACCGCGTCCTGTCCTGTCGTCTCTTCATTTTGTCTATAATTTCGTACAATAAAAGTAAAGTAAATAGCCTATATCTTTCTCACTGCGGCGTTTGCCCAACGCCTCCATGATTGAAATAAAATAATTGATGGGTAAAATTGATGGGTTGTATTTAATCGATCACCAAACTAACCTAACCTAACCTAACCCACAAAAATACTAAGTTAGCACCTAAAAATACAAAGTTAGCACCTAAACTACTATTTAGATGCTAACTTAGCATTTTAGGTGCTAGCCTACAATTTTAACAAAAATTTTGAAACACATTTTCCACGACTGACCTTGAGAATCTAACCTGGGACCTTTGGGTTATCGGGCCGAGCACTTTGCCACTTGGCCACCGAGACGTTTTAGTATACAATGCTACATTTATAAAGTTTGTACAATTTTTTTTAATTATATTAGTTTCTACTAGTTTGAACTATGACTTTTCGTGATTCAATTTATATCTTCCAACATAACTCCATACTTGGTCCCATTTTAGCCTAATATCTATTAAACCCTAAGGACTGCAATAAAGTTTAGTTTGGCATTTTGTCTAACACCAGATAAAAGTTGCTGCTCATTTATTATTCATAATGTATATATTATTCATATGCAACTGTTATTAATGTGAATAAGGTATATTTATTCGTGTCGATATAAATATGAAGAGCAAGGTGCTGCCGTATAAAAGCATTTAACCTAAATACTGGTGGAGCGTGCAGGACCACGCCGATTCAGCTCGGATGCGCTGGATTGCCGCAGTATACTCACGGCTGCTCGGGGAGTCGCCAACTTTGTCAACAGCCTCGCCTACCTACTGTGTAAGCGATTTTTGAATATCACCGGTGATCTCACAATAAAAGTGAAAGATGAAAGTTTGAAGAGATGACAAACTAACTACACTACCTCATTTAAATATAATAAATAAATACTAGACAACATCCAAAGGTAGTATTGTTGCATTGTTCTGATCCCAAGGTAAGTAGCTAAAGCACTCGTTTTATGGAAATCCAAAACAACGATGCGACCGTACCACAACCAACCGACACAATATCGAAAAGTTCGTTTTCGACATTGACCCGAACGGAAATCGAACCCGGGACCTCAGAGTTTGCGCTGTCCGAAGTCCGGCGTGCTAGCCACTCGGTCGCTACGGAGGTCGTCGAGATTCGAAAGTCGAGAGGTCGCCGTTTCATTTACCTGATGTTAAGCAAAAGTGGTACCCAGATGCGAAGACAGCTTGTGAACCCGGATTGCGCCTCAGTTGCGTTGCCAACACGCAAGTTGCTTCTTTACTCGTCAGACCGCGTCTGTAGTTTAGTAGTTAGACCTCCGGTCTCAGACCCAGCAGTCCTGGGTTCAATTCCCAGCGAGGTGAACATGTTTGTGTACTCGGTTTCATTGATAGTAGGGCTTGTTTTCCGCCTGGCTAGCTACCACCATCTTATCTAAATAAATATCTAAAAGCCTTTGCATCAATGTTTGTAGCATTGTTGTGTTCCGTCAGCCAGAAGTGAGCTAGCCAGTACCTCAGTGCAACTTGCGGGTCGGCAAGGTGAGGATGGCTAGTGAGGCAGAACCCTGCTCCAGTATCTGTCCTCGCATCGGGACTCTGCTTCTGCTTCACATCAGGCAGAGCAGAGCCTTTTTCCTATCTTCACTACATAATATAAAACAAAGTCGTTTCCCGCTGTCTGTCTGTCCCTATGTATGTATGTACGCTTAGATCTTTAAAACTACGCAACGGATTTTGATGCGGTTTTTTTAATAGATAGAGTGATTCAAGAGGAAGGGTTACATGTATAATACATACATAGAATTGGACCCGGTACTCAAGCGGACGAAGTCGCGAACGGACCGCTAGTTATCTAGATAAATCCTATGTGCGTGTGTATGTTTGAACTTCTTCTAAACGGCTGGACCTATTTGGATGACGTTTTCTGTGGGTGTTCAAGTGGATTCGAGAATTGTTTAGATTTACAATTGGACATCATGGGATACGGGTGTTCTTAAGCGGATGAATAATTTGTTTGTACAAAACTGGAAATTGACAGTTTCCATGACAACAAATGTATGTGTGTCTGTCTTCTATCTTTTAACTATGCTACTCCCTAGCCTTAGCATCTGGACAAATATTAGCACTGCACGTTCATTAAGGTATTTCTGACCAATAAGACAAGTAATATGACAATCGGTCAAGTACGAGTATAAACCGAAAAATCAATGTTTATAAAAAAACTTTTGAGCAGCCTGTTCGAATATGTAACATGTACCTTTTAGGTAACATTAAATGCACATAGCATTTTGTTTCATAGTCGATTCGCTTTGTTCGCCAAGGGTCAACTTAGCAAAACGTCCACTAAAAGTTTTTGTAGAAGATGAGCAATCGGCCCACTTCGCAAAAGGTCCACTTCGCATACGGTCCACTTCGCAAACGGTCCACTTCGCAAACGGTCCACTTCGCGAATAGTCTACTTCGCGAATGGTCTACTTCGCAAACGGTTCACTTCGCATACAGTCCACTTAAAATTTTGTAATTCGTTCGCTTAAAAATTATATGTAAAATGAAATGAAATGAAAAATTGTTTATTCATTTAGGCTACATTAAGCGCTTAAGAATTGTCCTTGTACCTTTCATCATATACCTCACATCAAACCTTTCATTTACTCTAAATTTAAATCGCTTTGTTCGCTAAACTACCATTATCTATATCGCAGGGTGAGCAAAAACACATTTTTTTCATTTGCAGACGCCATCTTAAAATTAAAGCCTATGTCACTACCACAATTCTGCTGAATTCAACGACACCTCATCCATACTTTTATCAAAATTTGTCCAGCCATTCAGGCTGCAGAGCGTGCCAAACAATTATACATACATACATACATACTCTCGAAAAAAAACAAACCTTATGGCGCAGTCGGGCAATAAAAATTCCATTTTGCTATTAACAGACTTTATTTTAAATTTACTTAAAATTATTATAGTAGGTATAGGTAATATTCGCTTAAAATAGATTTTCTTACTAGGTGACTTTTATTTAGTCGCTCTTTTTCATTATCTTTAAAAAACTAATTGGTGTTACTTCATTTCGTAACAGTCTCTTCAAACACTTTTTGTGTGTTCTATCAAAATCAATATCACACTTCCTTCTTTTTCTCAATATATGATTAACATTTTTTACATACAATTTTCGGCTTTGGTATTTTGCTTCCTTTTGCAGAATTTGAATAAACAAAAACAAATTTGGTTTGGGTGGCATCCTAACGTTGAAACGATGGTGCCATCCTTCCAAAGCATTGTTCGTTCTGTTATTTTGATTGCTGCAAGATAAAATCTGTGGAGTAATTTTTATCATCCATTGTTTATCGACGTAATTTTTAAGTTGTTAAATCCATTTTCCTCTGTTCCAATTCCGACTATGGACAACCAAGCATCAGATATATACGCTGCTGGTAGAAGCGGTAATTTAGAAATTAAACTTGTTATATATTTACCTTTTCTAGTATCTGAAAAGCCAATGTATCGCGCCTTTTACCATATGGCCTTCATATAATGGTAGTAACAACCATCGATAATACATGTTCAAAAACATTTTTAATTGCATTTATTTGGGCCTGCTCAAAGTCCGATTTATATTTCTCAATTGATATTCCCAAATTTTTCAAGAAAAAACCTTTCGTAAGTGATTGTGGTTTTATTAGGGAGTAACGCAAATATTACTGCAACTACTGTCGTGTATCATTGCATTGTGAATTTAAGTCAATGTGCAACGTAAATAATTGATAAAAGGGTTTCGGGACTCTTTTAAAAGTACCGTCTCCGTAAGCTACCAATGGTTATTTTTGTAAGTATTTTAGTGTTGATTTCGAACAGAAGATTAGTATTCGATCTTCAATGCCTTCATCCCAAACTAAAAAATCATCAGCTAGTACTCCAGGTATCTCAATCTCTTCCAAGTGTTCGAATGTAGTTCAAAAATCTCTTTCTGGCCCTGTACAGCGAATCTTTTTTTGACTGAAATGACGTGACAACATTGCCTTCAAAATGTTTTTCGAAAATCATCGGTATAGGTGCTAAATTTAATGTGACGTCGAGTTTGCACTTGTTTGTCAAAACAATTTCTTCATTTTTTGTTTCATTTTTAGTGTAATTGTCGCATGACAATTTTTCCGATCACCGCATCTCTAGAGTGTAGACCCACCTTTATTCGTTTTGTGAAGATTATATCGATAGCCATTTCTTAACAATAAATTATTGCGCTGCTGATTTTTTTCAAAAATAAAATCCATATTGAAACAGGATAATTATGTTTGACAGACTGCGGAACTTGACATAATGTATTGTTCTTATAATCATGCATCTAATCTAATGTGGCCAGTATGTATTATTTATGGACTAAAGAGGTTATACCTGATTTCCGTTAATATACTAATAAGAAAATCTATTTTAATTTTGACCGATAGCTAAGTGGACCGTTTGCGAAGTAGACCATTCGCGAAGTGGACCGTTTGCGAAGTAGACTGTTTGCGAAGTTGACTAGTAGCTAAGTTGACCGATCGCTAAATTGACTAATAGCGAAGTAATGAAATTTAGTGGACGTTTTGCTAAGTTGACCCTTGTCGAACAAACGGTCGATTCTACTCCTTCCGATACTACTCCAAATGCAGTTTTGATACTTAACACACACACGCACCTTGCTGGCATTGTGTGTGTGTCATGTTAGGTACTTAATGTGTCACTCTATGGTATCATGTGGTAATGTGGTATCATTATCAATGATTGGTACAGTATGTTACTTATTGTTGTCGATAAGTTGCGGTAATTTTTTCTCAGAAAGAAATTATTTTCACGCGGTTAATAAAAAAAATACCTAACAAGTTTTTTAGAAGTATTTCTAAGAACTTTTACGAATATTTATTACCTATATATACGAATATTTGTCCAGAGTTTAAGGTCACGTTGTATGTATTTGTTCGAAAGGAGAGGAAATCTAAAATCTTTTACACCAGTGTATCATCATCATCACTAGTTCATTTTGTATTAAAATTTGTCTACTGCTGGGACACGAGTCTTTCCTATGTTATACGGGTTGGTGGTTGTTAGTAATGCAGCCGTGACCAACGGCTTTACGTGCCTTCCGGAGCACGTAAAGCCTCAAGATGATACATTTTGATCACCCATCCGATGAACGGCCTTTACGAAAGTTGCTGAACCTTAGCAATCGCAGCCCAGGCGCTTAAACCACTGCGCCATCGCCATCGAGTTCCCCGCTACCGCAGTTACATTTCGCAAATATCAGCCACACAATATTGGTAGTCCGCAGCAGCCGTGTGTCAGCTGGCTGACTGACACCGCGATGTGGGTCGAGAGCCGGGCCAAGCGCACACAGGCGCGCGCACGCACACGCCGCCGCTGGCCTCTGGGATCTAGGCCGAAAAACGCGCGCATGCGCACACCGAGCCCACTAGATAATAACCCTAGCGCAACCCGCCATCGCCAGTGACGGCCCACAATCGTATTTAGTTATAATAATATGTTATAAACGTTGGAACGGTTCTTGGAAACATTTACACGTGATAAGAACATTTACTGTATGATCAGGATAATCGTGCAGGAAAATCTTTGTTCTTCCCCTAAAATAACCTGCAGATATTTAAGGAAAATGTTATTTATTCAGATTACCATAAAACTAACGAATTAGATCAAATTTAAAATAATCTCCAGCTTTATTAAATAATTTGTCTAACTTTTCGATAAAAGGGATAATAGTAAAAAATGTGCAAACGAATTTGCATTGTAATTAAAATTAATTACAATGCAAATTCGTTTAATTAAATAATTATATTCTATTTTTACTTATCAACAGTTATGAGGTTCGGAAGTTTTACGTGATGCAATAAATATCTATGACTATGACTACTTAAGTAATGATTTATATTCCAGCTAGGTATATATCATCATTATCATCATATGCTTATATAAGTAAAGAATTAATTATTGCGTTTGTTTAGTCAATATTTTCACACGAAGTGCCGTTGTTACTTACAAGGTAAATATAATAGTTAGTTAGTTCAAGTACTTAAATAGCGTAAAGGTTTTTTCGTGGGTGACACCGATTCGTGCGGCTGCGGCCTTACGAGAGTACAGTCAACCACACATAACACGTCACATAAGTAGTATAACATGCGCTTGGTTAACTATGAACTTACTGACACCACAGAGATTTGCTTATACTGGAAATGTGACGTTTGTTGTGCGGCACATACAGTTAATTCAAACGTTAAATATCAGCATCTAAGTGGGTCGTTAGGCGCATGGTCATTCAATTAAAAATAGATTTTACACTACTGCACAATTCCTAAGTGGTTTAACCGAGTAAAGGTACTTTGACCCTAGTTTAGGTAATTTTAGAGAAGTTGCTTCAAATGTATAGTAATGCATAGGACGAAACAAATACTATATGCCATAGTTGTTGTCATAGTATATGGTAAAAGGTTTTTGTTTAATTTTGTCTAACTGTAAAACAGAATGAGTAATCCAAATGCGTTAGCGTGGGGAATACCAAAACTTTAAGAATTTTAGGGATTTTTTTCTTATTAACAAACTATTGTCAGTCATTGATTTTAAAGTTAGTAAAAATGTACTTACCTATCCAAAAAATTTCAAGAAGAAAATAAATATTTATAAAGTTTTCGAGTTAAATATTTGATCTGTGGAGTTTTCATTCATTATGGATACGTTGTCTCTTATTAGCAGATAAGATTCATTAAAGCTCTCAGTATTAACAAAATTTTAAGGGATTTGACCTGATTCAGTTTTACATGTTTATTAAAGTTTTAAACAAAATTTTTTAATGCAGCTTTACTAAACTTTAAAATCAACGACATTCTTTCTTACAACAAATTTCTCTACATCTCATAGTTGCGGACTTTTTTCGTACTAACCCGCTCGGATTGCTCACGACAGTGTAGATACTCTCCATAGATAAAATAACATCATCTCGCCAGCATGTTCAAATAGACTAAGGTTATATTATAAAGCTACAAGTATACACTTACATGCCGGTGGTCCCACGGTTCTAAAAAATCTACAAATTCTAACAAAAAATATACATAACGGCCTTGTTTGCTCCGAAAAATGTGGGTCACCACGGGGCGGGGGCCGCGAGATTTATGGATTTAACTTTTACTTACAGAATGAGCACTTCTTGATGTATATAATGAATAGGAGGCAATTATTTCTCATGGTGATAAACTTTAACATTTTATTATTGACGTTACGTGCGACTACCGTGACATACTAATTTATGGAGGATTTTGATAATGTTTTATCAGCGGATCGTTTCATCGCTCTGGTGGCCCTTTGTGGGAAGGGTGACAATCATGGCGACTTACCCTTTCTCGTGATGGTCACTCACTGCCTAAGCACATTAGAACTCACTAGCACCTATGATAACTACTAATACTATTTTTTAAGCCTTAACTACGAAATAAATGATATTGTTATTGTTGTCTCAGTTTTTTATTTTACTCTCATTTCTAAGATCCATAAATTGCTAGTGAACAGATACTTATAAGTATTAGTCTAAATACATCAATTATTCATAGTTATTTATAAAAATTAGGTTTAAATCCCAAATATCAAAACACATAATTTAATTATTATTCTCTTTATTTATTTTCTTTCTTAAAACTATATTTTTACAATATTTTAATATAAAAACAATAAAACATTTTAAAAACCTAATCCTAGAGTACCTACCACCAGCAGCGGGGCAGGACCCAAGCTGTCCAGGAGTACTAATAATAATAATAATTATTATTATATTATTATCATGTTTTGCCTAGCGTGAAAAAGTAGGTAACGAAGGTGTGTGTGGGGGGGTGTGTGTGTGTGTGTATGTGTTTAACCAGTAGTTTGGTGACACACAATATCTCGACTTATCTTATAGTGAGCACAGGCCTAAATTAGTACTAAGGTTTTTTAAGAAAAACCTTTTTGGAAAATAAAATATTTAAAACTTTTTTTTATTTACGTTTAGGCAAATGTCTCTGCTCTGCCTGATATTAAGCAGAGGCAGTGTCCAGATGCCGACACAGGACAGCTAGTAGAGCAGGATGGCAGAATCTTGCCACTAGCCGTCCTCACCTTGCCTATAGGTACCTGCAAGTGGTTTCTTAAACCTCGTTTAACCCTTTAACTCAGGAATAAAACAAATGACAGCACCTGCGCCGATGACGTAATTTAGCTACAGTAAATCGGTGACACCGTAAACCAGCACGCGCGGTTCTGTGAAGGAAGGGAGAAGGAGGAATTAGGGAAAAAAGTTCTTAAGAGCACTCGTCATGGTATAGAGCAACTTCTAGTGCCGCAACATCACGACGTACAATTGCAGAGAGTCTCGGACTTCGAGAAGAACCCACTAACAACGCAGTTCCATCCACTTGCGGAGGTGGCATGAGGAAACGAATAGCAGGAGCCGAGTGCCACCCCGCGCCGGTTTGCCAAGTGGTGGGGAGTTGACCACCCTAAAGGCACACAGGCACTTCATTCGCGCCACTTCATCACTCCAATTTAATGGATTTTCAACCTTGGGAGCGGTGCCACGCAATCCAAGTAGTAATACGATCAAATGGAGCAGTGGCTTGAAGCGATGGAGTGATAGGAGGAAATAAGACCTCTTACTGCCGCCGAGTAGCATTGTTTTGCATTGCGCTGTTTCGTTACTAGATCCAGTGATCTCTTAATAGAGGCACTTTATTGATGGAAGTAGATGCATAAGAAAGCTTCAGGGTCGGCATCACGCAATACTCTTGTGTTGCAAGCGTCCGTCGGCTGCGATAGCCGCTTTTTATCAGCCGGCTACATGAAAAACATCCAATCCGATCCGAACCCCTTGGAGAATCTAGTAGGGTAAGGGGACATATTGTGTGATGGCATACCCTATAGAAACCCTCTGACGGTGTATCGATCACACGGCTTGAGGAACCTTTTAAGTTTCTCGCCGCCCACCCCTCTCAAAAAAAGTCTGATGACACTGAAAAGGTCGTCTGAGGCCAGCAGTAAAATCTGTCAAAAAAAAGTGAATAACTTCATTAGCTTTATTTTATTCTTTATTTTTTCAACAAAACATCACCTTATGTAGAATTTGCTGATGTTATTTATTTATTTTATTGTATATGTTACAGTATCACTTTCTCATAAGGTTGAAAATAAATGTGATGGTCTCTGTTACATAACCCTGTTAGTTCTTGTACATAAATCGTAATAAAGTTAAAGATAATTACGAGTAGCATAGCGACTGGCTAGATAGGATGCTATTGTTTATCTACGTACCTACTGCAAATTCTGTTACGGTGAACGACCTTTAGGTAGTTACCAGTTAGTACAGAATTTACATTTATTGATAAGTTCTATGAAAGAGTTCTTTGTCCTAATGTGGAAGTGGGACAGCTGTTATCGTCTATCGCAATTGGCGAGTACTCCTCGCAGGTACGGGCACATTGCACGTGTCCGCAGAGTCTATGACGTTAGTTAGAGACTATAATATAGTCTAATGGTAATAATATTACCTACAATCTAAAATTATTTTAAGTTGAGTTCTGAAAGTAGGAGTTAGATTGGTGGAGTGTTTTGCGCATTTGGGTTGCCAACTTGTGCATCGCCAGTCATCGGATTGGTGACCGATTTACAAATGTGTTAGCTTCTCCGTGCTATGTTAGTTCTGTGTGCAGTTGGTCCCGGTCGTATGGTGACAGACCGGTACCACAAAACAAGGAGACTGCCGAAGGGAAGCTTTATACATACCGCACTGGAGCAACGCACTTATTAATATACTCGTTGACAGCCTCTCACGAACACGGAACCTCGCAACAGCTGCGCTCGGACTGTTTCAAGCTGTTCCTTCTTATCTTCTAAGCTTACCTTCTGCAATCTCCTTATTTTATAGTGGTACTACGTTAAAAAACTAATGCGATAGATGCTCAGGTGGCCTTCATCTTGCGTATGCAGGTACGGGCGCATTGTTGGTTGTATCTCCCCTTATTTTATTTTATTTTTATATTTCTTAATTGTAAACACAAGGACTTTATCTCATCTAATGTTAAGTGATAATCATAAGGTCGAAAACGATTCACCCAGAATCCTTTACTACTGAGGCAGTAGCAACCTCATCGAACTCGGGATCTCTGAGTCCACAGAGGCGATTATACTACGACTATATTGTACGCTGATGAATAAAAACCCTAGAAGTTAGTAGCGGACACTACTACGACTGAATATACTTTTAATAAAATTAATATTATTTTAGTTTGCAATTAGCTATGTGCTTGGCATAGTTCATTACAAGTAAGTACTTGCTCTAAAGATTATAATGTGTTATAGATGCTAACGCCCGCCTGTGTTAGGTATGGCGAATGTTCATCAGGGTGCCTAGTGTAAGTTTTATTTACTATCCGTTTTCAATAGATTACGCTTACGAAAATGAAAATTAGTATAGAATTGAAGCTGCGCCTCCTTGCGTTATACGAGAAGAGTTATAATTTTGCCATACAAATTCTCGTTTTCGTTAACGTGATAAAAAGGCGAATGAAAGTCGCACTTGGCACCCAGTAGTCTAACCCAGAGTGGTGAGAATTGTAACACGCCAGCACATCAAACTACCACCAACTGACAATCCTTAAACGCCTGATTTTCTGTTAATCATAAAAAGCTTTTTTAATGGATTCTATGTGAGTCCAACACTTAAAAAAAAAAATTATTGAGCAAAAAATTATCCTTATTATAAAGCCTTCCGATCGGTATGATAAAACTACAGGTGTTTTTTTTTCTCGTGTACCGGGTTCGATTCTCGGTTCAACCAGGCAATTATTTAGAAATGTATGAATGCAGTATAAATTGTTTTTAAAATTAAAATAAAGTCTTCTTTCAGTAAAATGTTCCATATACAATAATTAAGGTACTTTCCCTCCATATGGCATGGCCGTGGGACCCTCTGTAGAGAAAAGGTATGAGTTTCATTCCCGTGGGAATATCGGGATAAAAACTATACTATGTGTTAATCCTGGTTATAAACTATCTGTATGCCGAATTTCATCCAAATCCATCCATCAGTTGCAGCGAGAAGAAGCAACAAATAAACACACACACAAACTTTCGCGTTTATAATGTTAGTGTGATTTCTACTATTCGGTCATCATAAGGTAGAAAGGTACGTAGCTTATAAGTAAATGTTGCATAAAAACGCGTGTGTGCGTATCCGAAGGTTTAAGCAGCGCCAGCGCAGCCTGACCTGCGCTGTAGGCGTGCTCATTGTATCTCACAAAGAGGTGTAGGTCTTTTTTAATTGGCTACGCTGTATTTGGGAGTGTGAAGAGCGTGTAAGAGCGTCGACTATCTAATTGATGTGCCTGTGCCTATGTAGTGGTTTGGGGCCCGCACGGGTGTATTGTATGGGCAAATTAAAAAGTCAGTAGTTTTAGCCGCATATAGGATTGCTACGGATTAGGCGGTAAGTACGATCTTCATTTACCGTTTGATCATGTTAACGATAGCAAGAATTTTTATGACATTAAAGCAGCAACCCCATTTTTTTAAATAGGTTAAACGCTTTGCGCATACACAGGGGCTAGGGGCGACCCGAGGTTATGTGGGACTCTGTTCTTCCTATGTCTAGCTACTAAAGCTCGACGAGGGTGGAGGTATAAGGGATGGTACAAGGTTTTTTAGTGGGTATACCCACCCATTTCTTTATCCTATCATTCATCCCTTTATTCATTCATTAATTAATTCATTCATCCATTCATTCATTCAGTCATTTATCATTATTCCTTCTCTACCACGGGGATGGCTCGGGATCACGTTTATAGTGAAGCTTAAATTTTTATAAGATAGAGTGCTCTTGAGTATGGATGTATAGCATGTAAGTATAGTATGGATTACGGTCTTGAAGTTGATGTTATATACTTTGATTTCCAGAAAGCTTTTGATAGGGTTAATAATGATATCCTATTGGGTAAACTAAAAAGTTTAGGATTCGCTCCACGCTTGCTTTACCTATTTGCAAGCTATCTTCACGATCGCCAACAATACGTTAAATATGGTTGCTACGCATCTAAACTCTATCACACGCGTTCTGGAGTCAGTCAGGGGTCAATATTAGGTCCTATTTTATTTTTGACAATGATAAATGACCTTGTCA
This sequence comes from Eudonia mercurella, assembly GCA_963082485.1. NCBI lineage: Eukaryota > Metazoa > Arthropoda > Insecta > Lepidoptera > Crambidae > Eudonia > Eudonia mercurella. The sequence continues at coordinate 5,750,935 of OY720022.1, forward strand.
AAGTTGTCAGACATGCAAAATGTAGTTATATTGTACGCAGACGACCGTAGCTTTTAAAGTTAAGACCGAGTTAGACTGTGGTTAATTGCAACGCGATATCGACTCGGTGTTGGAATGGAGCAAACAAAACCAGATGCTATTTAACGTCAGTAAGTGTAGTGTTATGACCTTCGGTAGGAAACTCACTAAGATATGGTACAAATATGTATTAGGCGACGACGACCTCACACGCGTAGAATCAATCAAGGACTTGGTGTAAAGTTTGATTCCAAACTTACATCACGATCATATAGTATCGCTGGTGAAAGAAAGTTTTAGTCGTCCAGGATTTGTCCTACGGAACTGTCGTAATTTTAAGAATCCCCTGGTAATTAAACTTCTTTACTTTGCACTCGTACGCAGCAAACTTGAAGCCGGTAGTTGTGTGTGGCACCCCCTTGAAAGCCACCCCACCTACACCCTGATGCTTGAGAAAGTGCAGAAAGCGGTTTCGAGGTACCTTTATAAGCGCGTCTGCACTTACTATCCTTATTTATATCCCACTTAATATGGTAGAAATATCTTCTGGGACATCTTGGATTTATTTCCCTCAGAGCACGTAGAGCGAGGGACCAAATACTTATTGGGATTAAAATACTCCGTGGTCACCTTGATGGGGAGCATCAAGGTGACCACAGATCTTCACAACAACTTAAGCCAGTTAAGACTGTTCGCCCCGCCCTGCCGCCCGCCGTGCGCAGCCGCACCGTAAATGTGTTGTGTATGCAGATGGAAAGGAGGTCTTAAATAAGTGTATATTGTTTTGCGAGAAAGATGAGTGTGAGACTACCTGTTTGTGATTTGTTACTTATTATTTTTTATTTTTGTTATTTATTTATTTATTTAATTGGACACTAAAACAATTTACATAACAAAAATGCACATATAATAACACAATCCAAATGTCACTGCAATTACAGGTGAGGACTACATGCAACAAAAATGAGCGAGTAAACTAAGTAGGTACTTATAACACAAATATTAGACGAAATTACTAAATTAAATTGATACTTAAATGACTGTTTACAAAACAAAATCAAATAACTAATAAAAATAAGAATAAATTAAATTAAATTATTGAGTTTACAAAATAAAATTAAAATCGTAATTTTCAATTGGATCCAGATTTAAGAGATTTTATAGATTTTCCATATAATTTATTGCAACTAAAATTACTTTTAGTCTTCATAGCATTATCAGCGAAAACATCGATAGTTTCTGCTTTAGAGAGAGCGTTGTATTGCCTGACATGACTTAGAACCCTCCAGTTTGAATAAATTGAACCTGATGATGCTCTTGGTAACCTGGACTGTGCGCATAAGGAAACCAAAACCAACAAATCGGGAGCATCAAGGACACCGTTCACTAGTTTGTGAAAGGATGTGGTGTCATGCTTTCGTCTACGATCCGACAAGGATAACATTTTGAAGTAAAGCAGCCTGTCATCGTAGCTCAGCAACACCTTACCCAAATGGCAGGAATACGTATAAGGTGCCACAGGAAGCGCCTTTGGACACTTTCTATCCTTTTTTTGTGAACATCATAGAAAGGGCTCCATGCTACACAACCGTACTCCAAGCCACTACGCACAAGTGAATTGTATAGTAGAATTTTAGTCTTTGGAGACTGAAAGTCTTTACAGTTGCGCAAAATAAAACCAAGGCACTTGAATCCCTTGATGACAATGTTATCAACGTGAGTATTCAGGCAAAGTTTGCTGTCAAGAGTGATTCCCAGATTGCGCACCTTGTTAACACTTTGTAGGGTTTTACCTCTAATTGTGTAAAGTGGAAAGTCAATTTTTTTCTTACCTCCTTATTTCTTTTATTATCCTTTGTATTATTTACTGTAATTGGTGTTAACCGTTGTAATAAGTAATAAATAAATAAATAAACAAATAGATAAATAAATAAATAAACTTCTAAGGCGAGTTTCATTTGCCACTCATCACTGCTTTACGTGCCTCCCGAAGCATAAAGGAACTCGAGATACTTAATACATTTTTGGTCACCCATCCGATGACTAGCCTTTGCGAAAATTGCTTAACCTTAGCAATCGCAGTCCATGCGCGTTAACCACTGCGCCATCAAGCTCCTCCTGTATAATAGCATAAATTTTTCTTGATGTTTGTAATGAACTTATTGAATCTAATGAAAAATTATACGAGTGTTAAGATAAGTATCCGTATTTCTTAATAGAAAGAAGTAGGGTGCTCGCCTTCCTTTAACATCATTGAAGGGAGGTAAACTGAACAAAAAGCTAGTTAGATAAATAATCTTTTTGTCAATAGAAAATTGCTTTTCATTAAGCTATTCAAATACTCCAGCCTATCGAACACAGGAACCTTTTTTTAAATGGATTGGTTGGTTCGGGTGCTCTACCGATGACCCAGAAAACTTAGGCTGCGATTTCTCTCGCCGAACGGTTTTTAAAAGAGATTGCAGTTGCAGATTCAAATCAAATAATTTTAAATTCGTTACCTACCAATAATTCAGGTTGCCTAGTGTGAGTTTTGTTTACTATCTGTATTCATTCGATTACGTTTACGAAAATGAAAATTAGTATGCCGTTGAAGCAGCGCTCCCTGGCGACATACGAGAAGAGTTAAAATGTTAATATACATATATAATATATATACACCGAGATATTTTAGTGGTTGTTTTCCCGCAGGTGGGTAGATCAGACCATGATACTGAACAACTTTCCCCAAGAAACATACTTAGGTCAAAAAACGAGATAATTTTTTCACTTTTCTATACAAAGCCTCTATTGACCGACCATGGTTTGTATGGAAAAGTTAAAAAATTATCTCGTTTTTTGACCTAAGTATGTTTCTTGGGGAAAGTTGTTCAGTTTCATGTCCCCCCTATGAGCTCTTATAGCAGTATTATTGCAGTTGTGGAAAAGAGACGCAAGTATATTCGCCGCTACACGTGTCTCGTTTTCACAACTGCAATAATACTGCAATAAGAGCTCGTGGTTACCCCCATGGTCTGATCTACCCACCTGCGGGAAAACGACCACTAAAATCCCTCGGTCTATATAAGGATCGATTTAAGCGTTTTGATGTGTTCTAACTGAAATCCGCAAGATCCACTTTTTAAGCTCTTAGGTACTTTATTTATGTTATTCGGCGTAAAGTAAATTAATGTATTATTATCTCAACAAACCGATTTCAAGTCTACGAGTATCGAGTATTACGATTATATTAATAAAGTCGTGTAAAACTTTTTCAGTATCTATTTTGCACGAAATTATGTTACGGTGTCGCACTGACATACAAAGTGCTGAATACGAGTTTCATTGATCATTAAAATAATGATGAATTTTGATCATTTTAACGAAAGCAAGAGTTAACATGGCGTAAAAATATAAGCATGGGCTTGAAGCAACGCTACCTGGTGATAGACAAAGGCCAGCTTAAGGATGCACACGACTTGATTTTCACATCAAATTATGTCCCTAATGGGGACCTTTTCCTATACCTAAGTGCATAGAGGGAACGGGCCATAGACCACCAGCGGGCCCGGTGCGGATTGGTGGTTGTTAGCGACTGCTAATGCAGCCGGCACTAACTGCTTTACGTGCCTTCCGAAACACGTAGGAGTTCGAGATGATTAATCTTTGTCACCCATCCGATGACCGGCCTTTGCGAAAGTTGCATAGCTTCAGAAATCCCAGACTGGGCGCGTTAACCACCTGCGCCATCGTAATATCTTCATAATATCTTTTATGGTGAGGAAGCCAAAAATTCAAACCGTGCCGTTAAATTTTTTAGCCAACTTGAAACCTCTTTTTTATTATATTGTTTTTTGCAAAGGTGTTATTCTTTGCTGTACAATATCTAGGTGCTTTTTTATAAACGCTTTGCCTACTTCTTAGATATTGGAACGGGTTCGTGTTCAGTGAATTCAGGCTTAAATCGCTCGTAAGGTCGCTATGGCTCTACCTAAGTTAGGGTTATCAATCGTTAGCTTTATAAATTTATATCTGTATTTATCATATATTCACGATAAATATATAACGTTCCTATAACAGTGCAACTGCAACGAACTTTCTTCGATGCGCAACCTGCATTATACCTACTACCATCATAATCAAAAAGCAGTATCTCAATGGGTTTCGAGATAATCCACATTTTGTAACAATTACCTACATTTATGAGATAAGTTAAATAATTATTTTTTTTTATTTTATTTGTTAGTACCTACTACATAGCGCATAGCGCTGTTTGGATTGTTATGCAATAGTAAAATCTGAAAAACCCATTGGCCCGGTGGAAAAGAGTAACCGACATCGTATATTATATGAGAAACAGCGGCTTCCATCGTTCACCCTCCCCAACGACACTTTCCAGCAGCGGTGTTATTTTTTGGTGAGTTTGCTGATTTTTTTTTATAGTGACTCGTTATAGTGATCACATCCTGCCTGATGGTAAGCAGCTGATGCAATCCAAAATAATAAGAGCGCTCCTCACCGTGGAACAAGCACGATAACAAGCGCACCCGTTCAGGACGGATGACTTCAGGCAGCCTTTCCAGCGTCACCGGACTTTTTGGGGCGTTCCACATCACCAGCTTATTTTAAAACCCCACTGCTGGGGCACGAGCCTTCCCTATGGAAAGAGAATGGGCTATAAACCACCACGCGGGATGGTGCGGATTGGTGGTTGTTAAAGACTGCTAATGCAACTGGAACCAACGGCTTTACGTGCCTATCGAAGCATGGACGAGCTCAAAAAGATACATTTTTGTCAGCCATCCGATGACCCGCCTTTGCGAGTTACTTATCTAACCATAGCAAACGCAGAACGGGCGCGTTAAACACAGCGCCATTGAGCCTCCCTTGAGCAATCGGCAACCCTAATAACGGAGCTGGGAGCGATCCATTCCCACTGACCTAATTCACGGTGTCGCACTCGCTAACAAGTAATGGGTAGCTGCCTATTATTCCAGTAGCGTTTTTCCCTGTTCGAGCGAGATACGGTTAGAGGAAATTGACATACTATTTTTAGTAAAAATGTGTAGGTACTTACCTATTTCCCTTTCTTGTTTAACCGTAGGTATTTATTTATATTGATTTGCAGCAACACTCACAAACAACGACTAGCCCTATCATATTTAAAGTATTTGTGAATGAATCAAACTGTTGAAGAAATGCAATAATATTTTAACTAAGTATAGGTATACCTATATAGCTCTAATAGTAGTTGTTGTGTGTGACACGCGTATATAATAAAAGTTCTTCGAATCGTATAGCTATACCTATATATACTAAACACATGATGAAGGCTTAACTTTTAGCAGATTCACCAAGTTGCACGTCAAACGTGGGATGAGGTGGACCCACTCTTATAATTTTTTGTGTATTTTTGTGTAACACTCAAAGTTCCTTTTTAAATTTTGATTTTAACTGCTCGTGAGTCGCTTGACATTTGATTTAGTTAAGTCCAATAGATGATGTGTTCTTAATGTAGGATTACTTAGACGAAATAGAAGTTGACTTGGTCAGGATTGCACAAGGCTATGTTCGAACGGTGCGAACTGAATATTTTATTTTCAAAACTTTCAACACGGTTCGATCCTTTCGCCTCCTTAAAGGTGCTATTCTGAACCGAGCTGCGAACTGCAACTGCCGAAAGCACGTGCAGCGACTGCATGAAGTCGGCCGCAGCTACACTAATGGTTTGTATGTATTTATATGAAATGGCTTCCAAGCGCCGCGGCAGCAGCAAATGAGTGCAACTAAGTGCCGCTGCACGTGCTGTTGGCAGTTGCAGTTAAGGTTGCCAACTGTACTCTAAAATAGAGTCTTGTACTCTATATCATGTAGGCGTACTCTATAATCTATAACACTAATAGAGTATGCTAAAATACTCTTTTTTACACAATGTTTTCATGCAAACTCATTATCAGAACCAAAAAAGTCCAAAAGAGCTCTTGATCCATATAAATTTAGAGTTAGAATGTTTGTACCTACTCATGCAATTCTTGAAAAAACCATGAAAAATTGTTATGTGCTGCAAAATGTACAATAAAATACCTTTTTAAAAATATAAAATAAATGATACTCTTTTTTGTAAGTCCGTACTCTTTATTTACATCCTTTGAAATCAGACATACTCTATTTCTTCTAATAAAAGTTGGCAACCCTAGTTGCAGTTGGCAGCTCGGTTCGGAATAGAACCTTAAGTTATACAATCTGTAAAATAGTATGGCAATAGACTAATAATGGTATGGTTCATTATTTATTTCATTTCGGCTCATAAATTTTACAGATACGGCAGGCAGTAATTCCTCATCATCATCATCAGCTCATTTCATGTCCCCACTGCTTGGGCACGAGCCTTCCCATAAACCACCATGCGGGCCCAGTGAGGATTGATGATTTTTAATGACTCATGACTCACGACGATTAGATGATAAATTATTCGCCCATCCCTTGACCAGCCTTTAAAAAGTTAGCAATCGCAGACAGGGCGCGTTAACCACTGCGCCCCGTCAAACTCTTCAATGTATATTATTCAATAATGTTCCTATGACAAAACTTAAATAGTTATACGCTTAACAGTTACCTGCAATACAAATGTAGGTACGACTCATACATACTTACCAGTACTCATAACACAGGTACTTAATTTAAAAAAAACGGTGGTTAGTCTTCAATTGTTTTCATAAAGACGTCTCAGACGTTTCAGTAGGTGTTTTAAGACCTAATTATGTCAGAACGGTCTATAATGTGTTCAATAACTAAGATTGTTTATTTATGTGAGATAGCATGTCTCCGCCTGAGGTTATACCTCAACGGAGAATCGCTTGGCCTCCATATCGCGTGATGGAGACAATTTGTCGTGGCATACGTACGTCAGTACAGTAGGTCATAGTGCAGTGAATATTGTCATTATTATAGTCTTCTGTAACAATGGGTTGACTTGATGGGTCACATGATGGTTAGTGGGATGACCACTTACCATCACGATGATTCAAATGTCTACGATAAACACATCGCATTTAATAACTTGACTTATGATCCGCTTTGTTATTTCAAAAGAATTATTTATTATATTATAACTAGTAGTCGCCTAGTGGTCGAAATTCGATCGTAATTTTATGAAAAAGATGTTTACTATTTCGGCTGAAGGGTTTTTTTGTACCCAGGGCCAAGACAATTTTTAAAAAAAATTTTTGAACAATGAATTCATGCGACCGGGTGCTAAGTTCATTACGTAATTAGCTAACCTAACAACATCTTATAGGGCCCATATCAATATTAAAAATCTTGTATGTTGTAAATAAATAGATTGACTTGGCAATCGCACTAAACAATCTAATTTAATATAATATATATGTATTACTTGCGAGTGTTTTACTTGTTGTGATTGTCTATTATATTTTGTGTTTTTATTTGTGATGGAAAGTGTCCTTTTATGATAGGGCATTTTTCAATATTTTTGACGCTGTAAGGGAGAAAAGAGCTTGACACTTGCTGAGTTCCTTGCCAGTTTTTCTCAGTACAAGGTCTTCCGCCCAGAGTAGACTTACGAACCGATGGCGTAATGACGTTCATAAGAGCTATTTGTAGCCTAAACTGAATAAATGTTTCTGAATTTTGAATTTTTTTGAGATACATGCGATGGCCACGTCAATCGATTCGTTTAAAACATAAAAGATTTTTAATATTGTATGGTCACGTAATAACTTAAGACAGAAGGTCCCTTAAGTAGGGACTGAATAAATTAACCGACTTGGTAATACATGGATTTCACAACTTTTTACGGTAGAAGAACTGAGTTGCGAGACTTGGTTTTTTTACAAGTTTGTTTTTGATGGCTTATTATTTTACAAAATAAAACCCAGAAATCACTACACATCAAACGAACATTTATTTATTTAGTTATGATTTTTGAGCATTAAAGCGGCTGCGGCCTTGACTATATCGCCGCCGGCCTTGAGCAGCTCGTCGTTGCAGGCCGCGAGCTCCACTTGTCCATCTACGGTGAGTCGAACGCGCAGCATTTTTATGGCATGGTGCACATTCCAGTTGCTCAACTCCAGTGCTTCGAGGCATTCTTGACAAGTCACCTGCTGTAAAATAAAAGGCTTTGTAAGCAAGCATTAAAAAATTTATAAAAAAATAAAAATAAATAAACATCATCATTAATGTTTAAATTAAATATTATTTATTTATTTATTTATTTTTATTGTAGGGTGGACATTTTATATTGAAAAGAAAAATTTGCCTTGTACGTACTACGCACTGGCGTTATTTGGCCTTGTAAATAAATTAAGAGAATAATACTTTTTAAATTGTTTCTTTAAATAAGCCTTACACCGATGTGAACAAAATCATGATCGACTGACTCCGATCTGCCTTATCTAAACAAACATGTTAATATTACAAAAAAAATATAGAGTTAAATAGAGAATTGCATTTTCTAACATAGTATTTTATTAATTTTAATATTATTTGTTTTTTAAACATTCCATTTTTATATTTCAGTACGCACCTGCTTGAGCACCTTGCTCATGATGCGCACCTCGTCGGACTCGACGCCGCGCTGCCGGCCGCACGGCTTCTGGTCGGCGAACTCCAGCAGATCCTCCACAGACACGTGGTCGCAGCAATCTGCACGGGGAGGGCAATCACATACCAGCCTTCAAGATACCACCAAAGCAGAGACACTTGATAAGACAACATACCAATAGTAAAACTCAAAATTCTTTTATTAAAAAATAATAATAATAAGAAGCTATTGTTTTCTAAAGTTTACGCGAACACTACACATTGAAATGAAATAACTTTTAGGGACCTTACGGAGCCCTTACGGATCTACTAGCGTGTAGATCCGTAAAAGTTGTTTCATTTCAATTAGTAGGTACTTTTGAATTGTGCAAAATATTCAGGACGTCTTTTGGCTGTGAAGAAAAATCTACGCAAGAAACTGCACGTTAAAAGACTTTATCCTATCGTACCGACTGACCAATCACTGGATTTAAAGGTTGTATATCATAGACTCTATATAGATAATAAAATACAACCTTTATAAACTGTTACAGGTTACAAGGTGTTACAGGTTATAATATAGACTATGTATTCTAATTCAAGAATTATAATAATATTATTATTATACTCTTTATTTATTGTTAAACTTAGATCTAGGTTTTATAAAAATTATATAAAAAGTAAAATATAACAAAATATCATGTATTATTATTATTATTCTATTATAATTTTCGAACCTAGAAAGTTATATTATGGCTTCTTTAACAAAAAAATAACACATATTTTTAAACTTAATTACTCACCGCGAACTAATGTCTCCTCTCCCTCCTCATCGTGCCTCACTGAGTCCGGAGCACGAGCAGTATCCAAATAGCAATTGAACGGGTTCACAAAGCTATCTCCAGGCATATTAAAGGGATTGGTATCAGCTCTCGACGGCCCTGGTCCATCGAACATGTCGACACCTCGTCTCTCAAAGTCACCGGACATCTGTCTATGGTGATCATTCATTTTGTGACAAGTGACCGCGTTCTGGTATATGGCTGGCGCTGCTTGGCGGTAAGGCGCATTGGGTGCAGCTTGAGCGTCGTCAGGAAGCCGCAAAGGGTACTTGCGGACATGCCTGGGTTTGTCCACGAGTTTGGTCTTGTTGGACCGAGGGGGTAAGGGAAGCTCGTTCCTCGACTGAAACAGTAAAGTTATTGAAACTGTAACTGTAAATTTTAGTATTTTCTAAATCATTTACTACTAAATGTTAGCAGATAAATTAGTATTAATATACGCAGTAGTTACCTCCCCTGCTGACCTTTGATGTCCGTCAACCTCGCTTGCACATTGATGCCTGTAGCATGACAACAAGTATTATATTATTATTTTATAGCAAAGCAGTTTAAGGTAAAGTAAGAAGACCTCTAAAGTAGTAAATTTTACATTTCAAATATTTTTCGGAACAAAGAAAAACACGATTCAATATTTGATAAATATTCGCGTCACATCCACAGCGATAAGGTCCAAATTACCTAGCACCATTTGTCTTCAGCAGCGGCAAAAACAATATAGCACAGGCCGCATCATGATCACGACTTTGATAGATATTCGCGTCACTCCCACGGTCATAAAGTCCAAATTACCTTGTGCCATGCGTCTTCGGCAGCGACGAGAACTGCCTATGCTGGTGATGGTTATGGTTGACGCGGGGCGCGGGCTTTGGGATAGCCCCCATCTTGGGAATGATCGACCCGTCGTTGGGGATCTGCGTGATGATCAACCCGGAGGTAGGGGTCGGCTGCTCAATCAGGCTGGTGTACGCTATCTTACATTGCTCCGTGATAGCCGCCTGTGAGGGTTAAGAACGTTCATACAATTTGATATACCATATAATAAACATTTTTTTGTAAATTTTCTAATTTTAATTTAACATTTTTAAACTTATAAGGAGAATACGCTTAGAATTAGTTTTAATTTACGAGAACCTTAAATATTATTCCCATTCTACTTTGAAAAAATGCTCTAATAAATATAAATAAAATCTATCCATATAAAGAAAAATGAAATTCTGTTCGTTAGTAAAATGTTTGTAAAGATACCAATTAGGTTTTTTGGAAAAAAAAATTAAAAGTAACTAGGAATATTCTTATATTTGAAAAAGCCTAAACGTACATTTTTCTTTTGTATCGGATATTCCCATACTGCCCCAGTAAAAAAAACACAAGTTCTACATTGCGGACTTAAATGAAATCGAGATGAGTTGACTACATTTCATACTACCACTACTACTACTACTACTACCAATCACAATAAGCAGGTACCCTATAGAACTCTTTTATCTTCATTAAAGAGTTCCATCTGCTATTTATATTTCTGAAGTCCTTTGTTCACTGATCATCATCAGCGCATTTTTTATGCCCCCACTTCTTTGTCCACTAAAAGATACCTTACCAGTTTCTTTCATTTGTATTCAATACGATAAAGAATCACAATATGTGTACGGTCCATCATAAAGAAGTTTCAAGGGATACATCCGAATTGATGACCTTTTCCTATTTTTGAAGTCGGTTAAAAATAAATCAGGAGAATAAGAAATATCTTTCAAAACAATTTCTAGAAAGGGCCGCTCCGCCATTACGTAAACAAAACAAAAAAAAAATTGGACAGGACATGTTTATTGGATCAGCTGGCTTGTTATAAATTACCTGAATGTGTGGTACTCGATTGGCTTCCTCAGTGAAGTTCCTTCGTTCCTTTTCCTTGGTGCCTGCAATTAAATAGCAAAATTACACAATCTTCACGTTCAAAATAGTTTGTAACAACACTTACACAATAATTAAATTCACAAGAGCACAAGAATTTAAAAAAATAATTTCACTTGCACCAGTATCCTAAATCGAGACTTCGCTAGAAACTGCTCAAACATAACTCTGTCATCATTAACATATTAATAGATAATATTTCAATAACACTAAGAAAAATATAAGAGATAAGAACAAAGATAAGAGAGAAGATAATAGTTAAACAACCCCACCCCCATGACCCGGTGAACCCGAGCTGAGGTCCTAGCTAGGCTTTAGAGGCGCCCTCGGTTGTTCCTCTTCTACACGTGCAGCCTGTGGATTAAGTATACGCAGCGAGCCTACAACACATAACAGGTAGAAACATGAAATATTTTTATCAATAATGGTATGGAACCCTTCGCGCGAATCCGAATCGCCCTTGGCCGGTTTTTTAATCAACCATGATATGTTTTGACATGTTTCGTTTGAACCATGAGATTGACGACGAAGAACAATGTGTCAGCTGGACCTAGAGTTGTCACTTTACTATTTTACTAAAGGTTTATATACACGGGCTGCTCTAGCAGTTAGCCAGTGATCAAAATACACGGACGGTCAGGTATTCCAACGGATTTTTTGATTATGTTTAGTGGAATTTCAAAATCATAGTTGGCAACACTGAGTATAATTTTTTAGCCGATATGAAATGTCGAATTCAGTCTATTCTGCAATAAAATCTTACTCGTGGGCGGGACCTCTTGCTCCTCTTCGACTGGCGGGTGGTGGTGGTGGCCAAGGTTGGACGAGAGGAGCGGGAACCTGAAGTGGAACTTGGTACGGTCGCAGGGCGAGCCCGGCACCTTGGTGTCGCTGTCCAGGTCGGTCATGGACCTGCAACCATAGGCGGCTCGTGTAAATCTTTGAGAATACTTGAAAAAAAGATTACTTAATAAAAGTACTTATAGAAAAAGAAGGCAAATTTATTAAAAACATTGTAAATGTTTCCTAACATAAGTCAGTGGCAAAACATCATAAGTAGTGATCGGATAATCGGAAGCATATTTACCTAAAGTTAATTTTTGGCTAGGAAATTATGGAAGCGACTTCTTAAAACATGTTTTTTTAAATTATAAGGAAGTTATTATTTCTAGAGACTTTCTCGTTAAAAAAGTGCATTCCATATTAGCCAACACCTGAACAAAAGTAAATTTGATTTTTTAATCAAAACACTAAATTTGTCAATGGGATTTTTTTAGATACCTACAAAAGTGCATTCCATAACAGCCAACACCTCAACTTTTGGTAAATATGCATCCGAGTATCCGATCACTAATCATAACAAGTTTACAAAGATCGTTACAAAGTGATAAGGGGCCGTACCATAAGCTCTAAAGCAGTATTAATATAATGTTATTGTAGTTGTGGAATCGTGTGTAAATACGACGCTACACGCGCCACGTTTTCACAACCCAATACTGCTTTAAAAGCTTATGGTAAGCTACAACCTACCTAATTGTAACTATTATACCTAATTATAACTATATCTATTATTAATTCTTCAAGGTTATTTTTCTAGTGTTGCTATAGAAGTCATATATATCAATCTTAGTCATCATCATCATTATCATCATCATCTATTGATCTGTAAGTATCTTAAATATTTGATTTCGATGCAACCACCATCTTGAAAGAGCGTTATCTCAACTAACTCGACCAAAAATGGAATCAAAAGTTTCTGTGATGAGTATATAGGTCACCGACATGTAAACTTGGCAGCTACAAAATATGTAAAAAAAATTAGTCATTTATTTTTATTCTTGGGACTGTCAAATTTAAATTGGTACTTTTCATACTAGACACTCAGGTCCACATTACTCTGGAACTGACGTACTTACCTTGTGGTCAATTCGTTTGCCATGGCGCAAGCAGTTTCCAAAGTCTTCTCGTCATGCGCCGACATGGGCTTCATAGTACCAGTTTGGTTGGCTTTCTTTTTCTCACTCTTGCTTGATGTATGACACCTGTAAAAGAGGGACACGGACTGATGTGTTTAAGTCATGTGAGCTCATACAGTTCACATGACTTAAATACCGCGAATACCTATACTAAGTAGTTTACGTTTAACCCTGTTAAAACTTTATTATTACTTTTCTTTTCATGATAATGATAAATAACTATTTATTTAAAAAAACATTATTTATGAACAAAGCGACAATGGTAAATATATAACGATTATGGGTTTCAACTGAAACTACGTACCTCGGGATCTGATCCACATCATGTTTACCTGTAGCATCCTGGAATTAATTATAACATTTAAGTATGGGTACTAGGCAACAAGTATTTTAATCATCGTACTGGCAACGCTAATTAAATTACTTAAGGTAAGTGTTAAAACTAGCGTACTTAATATCTACAAAACCACTACAAGAAAAGTGACAAAAAACTGATACAAAACAATTATTATTGACATACAATAGTAGCTAAGTGGTCACTCAAAAAATTGTAAGAAAATATGTAACAAATTAAAGGTTTAATTAAATATTAGCTACTACATCTTTCGAAACAGTATTCACTAGCTAGTTGCGGGAAAGTGTAGTCCTGTTTTGTTTTAATTACAAATAAAATGTGTGATTTGACCTACATATATATTAATAAATGTGATATATTGGTGAATTATTAACCGGTAAGTGTTTATGCACATGCATGTGTAAAGAAATTAAAGAAAACAATGCAACTTCACTTTCAATTTCTATCAAGAAGTTTGTGTTAGGTTTCAGTATATGTCTATACAGTAAAGATGTGGCGTCCCACATCTTTACTGGGAATTAGGGTAAATATTTACCATCATTCGGTATCACCCATTAATGAACAAAAACTTTTTTGTTATCGTCTCGGTACCTCATTCATCAAACAAAAGATTTTTCATTGTTTAATAACTTTTTCTAACTTTTACATTGGCTTCTGAAATCACATCAGACTGAGCCTATAATGAATGGGCGAGATCCCTTTGCCTTCCATAAGTGAAAAAACAAATAATATTAAAATTTTGTACTTAATATCAATCAGCCAACGAGTCATGCAAACAAAAAGTATTCGAATAACTTTTTGAGTGACCTTATAATGAAATATGGATCATATGGATAATGAAAGTACTTACTTTTACCTATGGAAACAAAGTCGCTAAAGTTTTCTAAATACTATGTGAAATTTAGCCGGGATCACTTGACTGTAGCATAATTTTTACACACATCCAAAATTTAAGTTTTTGATGTTAAAGTTGTCTTCAATTTAAATTTCATTTTTTTTTCATTAGAAATTTCTACAACTCTTAAAATCTAATTGAATCCGAAAATGTTATTTATTAGAACGTCAAACGCTTAAAATACTTACAGCTTATTACTGTTCACACAATTTTACTTAAAATGGTTTTGGCAGAGTATGTTACAAGTTGATGTTTTTTTATAACAAAGCTAAGATGTAATACTCTCTATCAGCTACTTTTATTTATACAGATATTGTTTTAATATCGTAGAATCGTGAATTGCTGATTTCTAAATAGCAAAAAACACAAAAAACTTAAATATGTGTAAATTTTAAAATAAACGTGGCACCACACTACGCAATCTTGTCAAAGGGCTTTCAAATATTCTTACCAAGTAATATCCAAGTAAGGGACCTGAATAAATTGAAACTTTATTGGTGTAGGTTTATTAACATTAAATGTAGGAGTAACTGTAATGCAACGTTGACACAGTGTCATTTAACGACAAATCATCATCATAACCCTGAAAATATGAACGATCAACATAAAATAAATGACCTAATCATCCAAAGTGGTTGAAATGTACTATGAGTTATAATACGTCTTGTTACATGACCCTAGTATCTATTCATTTTTTATTTATTTATTTAACATACAGTAGTTATACAAAATCTCACAACGGGGTCGGCTGAGTCTTTTTGCAATTAAATTAATCTCAAATGCAATACATTGGATAACAACAATTAGTGACATTTTAAACGCCAACGTTTAAAAATATTCAATCTACTTAAGATGATAAGTTCATATTAAAGGAAAATAGGCCCTATTGGTGCCTTTTTTGAAAATGTCAAAACTTTGCGATAGTTGTAGAGGGCATCCATACGAATAATATTTTATATGACAGCTTAGTTCTAAATCATAACAGTTCCAAGATATGAGCGAGTTTATGTTAAGTCCAATCCAATCAATCCTATTTAAAACAGCTTATATTGTAAGCTATATTGTAAATACAATGTAATTTTAAAAAAACAATTATAGCTAAAAATGTATAAAAACCCATGACATGAGTACAAAATGCCGTTATCCTAATGGATTGTGCTCATCATTGCCACAATAGGGACACGATCATTTATTTTTTTACAAATTTCAAAAAGTATGATTAAAAGATTATTTATTCTACATACCACATTGTCACGCCTTCGGCCGTCTAGGCTTCGGAACATCGACTCCATTTCTTCTAGCAAGCTCTGGCTGAAGTCGTAGCTCTTCTGTAAGATATTTGCATCAAATAAAAGCATTTTTTTTATAGTTAGCACGGCAAATGAATTCATTTCACCTAATGTTAAGTAAAAATTGAGTCCAGATGCGAAGGCAACTGTTACAGCGTGAAACCAGCGCAGCATCAGTTACCCTCACTCTGCCAGCCCACAAGGTGCATCTTCACGCCTCATTTGAAGGACCCCATATCATAGGAAGGAGGGAAAACGTGTGCTGGTAGGCTATTCCATCCTTTGGAGGTGCGACAAAAAAAAACGAGTCAACAAATTTTTTTGTGCGCGATGGAATATTTGAAACAGTGAAGCGGTGACTTCGGAGAGCAGCACGTGTACTCCTATGGAGGAAGGGAGAAGGCGGAACAAGGTCAAAACAGTCGCCATGGTACAAACTGTAAAACACGCTGAGTGACGCAATATATCTACGCAATTGCAGATATTCGAGAGCAATTGCGATTTTTGTATTGCCAATAATGCGTTCAGCGCGACACTGCAATCTATCCAAGGCATCGATTCTATTTCTATTCATTTAATTATTGAGGGTTTTATCAATTATTTTGATAAAACCCTCAATAATTAATTTTTATCGGATTTCCAAAAATATTTGTTAGTCAAGTTTTGTTTATTTGTTGTATTTAACTTACAGCGATCCCGGGACTCTCAGGCAGGACCAAGTTTTCGAGCTTAGCATGATCTGTGGCAGTACTCTCCTGTGGAAGTAATTAAATAAATTAACAAACACTTTCATTAATTTTGCGAGAACGAGTTGCGGTGGTTGTGAGAATCACGGGACCGTGAGTGGTTATCAACACGAGTCAATGGAGAGACACAGGCTGATTTGATTGTACAAAATTTATATATCAAGCTAAACTTTAGAATTCTTCATTGTACACAAAAGACGATAGAAGCCATACAAAGAGAAATCAAAGGAAAGCTTGATAGCTTTCCTTTGTCTCTGTTGTGTAACGATTACACAGAGACACACAAAAAATACAATTTATATTTTGTCAATCTTTTTTGCTAACACAAAAGAGACCGATATTTATCTCATACAGATAATATACGCGTACATACGTTTAAATGAAATTAATTAGAGTTTTGAAGAGATGAACAGATTCAGACTTCCACTGCGAAGGGAATAAAGAGCCAGTGCACCCAGTCGGTGATAACTGATAACGCTTGCATTTACCGACAACAGAATGACGATTAACTGCTCATTATTTACCAACCATTTACAACTGGGTTATCTTAAGGCGGGTACAGACGCGTACGAATTATACGCTTCATCTTTGTCTTATTATCTGCCTTCATATAAAGCAGGGATATCGTGACGCATTCTCAAAAATTGTGTACAGACTAAATTGAAAGGCAATGGGCAATTAGTATGGGTGGTTAGTGCGTTTTTTAAAGTTCTTGCGCACCAACGTGTGTTTGTAAATAGAGATCTGGCACACGAACAATAATTGATATGACAAGTTAGCACGAAACCATAATCATTTTGATATAAGAGCGGATCAATATTAGAATTTAGTATATTTGGTGTGAATAACTGATTTTACGGATTTACGGAATGATTAAAAAGTAAAAAATTTGCCCTTCTTTTTAGTTTGACATTTATTATGACTTCAGAGAAATTGGTTTTTGTAAGCAACACCATTGGTTGGTGTATGATACAGGGTTTTTAAAAACATTTTCGACATAGATAAATATTTTTCTAAAATCTAAATTATTTTTATCGTATTTTCGTGAGATTCCATTGCGTATTTTTCGCAATTTATCATAGTTTCTGTTCTTCGAATCATACAAAAACTTTCTGTCTAAAATCACTTATATCTTGGGATGATTACCCAATAAGTATGGAAGACCTATATACATAATATAACAAAGTCTTGTTCGTGCGCAGACATTTTGTTAAAGGCACCATAAGCACCCATTGTTCTTTTGCTAGGTATGCGCGCGGTCGCTTCTCTAGGTGGCTTTATATTCCTGCTTGCCACCACCAAAGCAGTTTTATAATTGGCGTGTAAATAAAACATTCAAAACGTCAAACATTATGTAAACTTTTACAAATTCGTAAATGGGTATTGTAATTAAGATAAGTGCATTGTGCACAGGTCCTTCAACAAATTATTATTGACCGCCTCTGTGGCCTAGTGGTAACCACCGATCTTAGAACCAAAACCCAAATGGCGAATCAGTGGGTATGTTATTTAGAGCTTGTTCTAAAGTTTGTCTGTCGGGACCTTAGTTATATTGTTGTTCCAACTGTTAAGAGATAAGACAGCCAGTTCCACAGCTGAGTATTTCGGGTGAAGTGCACTTCCACCTCCATTAGGTAAAATTAAAACCAAGAGCTTCATAAAACGTAAGTAACTAGCCATTTGTCCCCGGAACTAGTAGACGGAATTTATATATTATGGAAAGGTTAACAAATATCTGAATGGCTACAACAATCGTAGTCTTTATAAATTAATATAATAGGTCCACTGTTCTATATAAGGATGTGTGTGAACCAATCGATTAAATGATCTCACCGTGTCTGTGTCCGATATCTCATGGTACTCGTGGACTTCATCTGTTTTATCGGCATTGTCATCATTCTTAGAACGCCCTAGAGTCGCCGACTTCACCTGACAAATAAACAAACAATTGTCTATTCATTGCCTAATCTTCTAATAAATATCCAGACATTTCTAATTAAAGTAATAGTAGACTAGTTTCAATATATATTTTATCTAATAAACTGAATATTTGGAAGCTAAGTTTTGCCAGAAGAAGTGCTAAGAAGTGCCAAGTTTTAAAGGGATGATAGCATAAATGAAAACTAAACATTTTTTTTATATAAAAAGAGATTGCTGTTGCCCTCCAGTAGGCTTTTTTTGGTAGACTTAGAAACTAAAGTTTCCTCAAGCCGAGGTGATCAAACATCCGCAGACCGTTTCTGGAGGGGATAGCATCACGCAAGCGTGTCCATCACACTTACTAAAATCTCCGAGGCGTTTGGATTGGAACCAAGTAAAAAAACAAAAACAAACCTTATTTAAAATGCTCCTGCTAGTCGTTGGCTCACAGGCTTTGTAGCTTGGTCTCTTGAGACTCCTTGACCTTGCTTCAGGGCCTAAAACAAAAGAATAATGCCAATTCATTTTTTATATCTTTTAAGCTATGAAAATTTTGATGATCGCTCGCTTTTTTTAACAACTCGCGAGCTTAGTCGCCATTTTTCTTAACTAAATTGCTTTTACCCCTGCTGGTTGTGCCGGATACTTTATTACTATTTACTATAAATATGGAAATAAGTTTCTTTTATGTTAGCAGAGCCGGCAAACGAGCACGGAGAGCTGATTAACAAAATGTTAAGTAAGCAAAGTATTCTACAAATATTGTGGTTTGGTCACCTATCCTACCCACTATTGCAATAGTTGTAATGAGCGGCCATCGCAGTCCATGGACGCTTGCGTGTTGCGAGAGCATCACGAGCGCTCGCCGATCCTGAAGCTTTATTTATAATTGTAACGCTTCTATGCGCTGTAATTTTACTGAGCCTAATACCCTTCAAATAGGGAAGTTGACAAAAACAATAATTAATTCCAGAACTAAATATTTATAAAATACATTGAAAAAATTTAAAGCCTACCCGACCCAGCCAGGAATCGAATCTGGGTCTTCCGCAATCCGGGCGGCTGCACTGACCATTATGCTACCGGGAAGTCAAAGTCAAATCAAATATTTTTTATTCAAATAAACTTTAAAAGTGCTTTTGAATAGTCCAAACATTTTTTACTTACTACTAATTCAGGACGTCTATTTTTTAGATGTGGAGAAGAGTGGGCGCAAGAAACTCTACAGCTTTAATATAAGTAACGATATTTACAAAATTATATGCCGTTACAAAGTTATACAAGTTCAAAATTACTTAACAATATTTTAAATTAGAAATACTTAATGGAGTATTTAGAGCATTTTAAACCCATGCTGTTTTGTCTTCAATGTAATCAGACACTTTATAATAAACTTTTTTGAAAGCTTTTATTTAATGGTGATTTTAAATTTAAAGAAACGAAGGAAGGCTGACGTGCTGACGAATGCTAATTCAGTTTCGGTGCAGCAATTAGCACTTAAAAATAAAAAGATATAATTCCAGAATATTAAAATTATAAATAACATCACATTACAATTCTTTAAAACATTGTTTTATTTATGTACACATGCTTTCACACTCAATTGACGGAAAAACGATATTGTCGTCATAGTTTATTCCCATATAATGTCTATTTAAGAATATAGTTTTGACAGTTGATAAAAAGTTTCCCTTTGGACTAACCAGTCAACTACCCAATTGAACACACACACAGCAACGCAAAATAATGCAGTTTAGCGACAGAAACAGGTATTATGGTGATCGCCACTCGGTCGAACAGTAAGCAAAATCCTACCGTTGCGTAAGGCTAAAATTATTTTAATGTAGAACGGTAATGCATAAATTAAATTGTCTAAACGTTGGTTTAAAGTATTGTCTACTAACTATCTACCCCCATATTCATAAAAACTATTTAAGCATAATTTAGTTAATCATTGTTTTGTCTCTTTTTCTCAAATTCAGAATGACGTTTATGTGGCGTTGACTAAACAATATTTAACTAAATAATGCTTAAATAGTTTTTATGAATAAGGGGGTTACGACCTCAATATTTTCTTTAAGCAGAGAAAGTTTAATTAAAATCTGCAATATGGAACTTGAAGTTTTAAATGGACATCAAAATGTTCAAACTTTGCTAGTTTTTTAAGATATAAAAAAAACTAGTGTACGTACAAGGCTGATCCACTTCGTCGCAAGCCATCTTGTGCTCACGCGCAGGCGACAACGTAGGGTAGGGTGGGGTGCACGAGGCCGCTGTGAGATGCGACGGCGAATTGGGGTTTATGAGTGGCATCTGCTCCAAGTCCTCAGACGGCTTGTATGGCGTCACGATTTGACGAGGAGGCTGTAATATGTACTTTTATATGTTAAAACTAATTATTACTATACACAGCTAAAAACCACCAAGACAGAAATAGAAGAATTGTGTTAAAAAAATAAAAACAAGATGGCATTCATTTGTGAAGTTTGTTTATACGAGTAGAAACATTTTATTTACGCTAATTGATTAATAAAAGTGCCAGACCTTTTGATGCTTGACCTCCTGAAATTTCCTTTTAGAAATAATAATAATTTGTTGTTATGTAAAAAAGAGGGCTTTTTGGAAGTGGGTTTTACAAAATTTATTTGCGCGTCCCAAGTCAATAGCGTTCATAAATGAATCTACAATATTTAGATCGTAATCGCAATGCGCATCGAATTTGAAACTTACTGCTAATAAATGTTGGCGCTTCCGCAAGCCGGTTGAGCACAAACTTGTCGGAGTAAAGTTTGTACATAAAAGTTTGCGTCTTCAATAAAAAAGTGCTTACAAAACTTCTTCCAAACCCAATTCAGTTACTAGACTGCATTGGTGCAATAACAACGGATTGCTAATAAACATTCAAGTTCAAAGGATTCTAGTAATATCATCGTTTTCAACGTCTAATGTTTTTTCATTCCAGGCGTGCTTGTTAACTATGAATCCTAGGACAGTGTCATTTCACCGTATCCCATCATCTGTGTACTGTGAGTACTCAGGTATTACAGTAGTACATGAAAAATATTACTTTCATTGCCCATTTTGTCATACATAACAAAAATATAAAAGATATAGCGGCACATAATCGCAAAATAAAATATTAGCAACAACATTTATACTCTAGCCAAACTCGATAAAGAATAAATGTAAACAAACCAAATTAGGGTCATCACAAATCTGGGCAAAAATGTTTTTGTGTTTTTCGTATTATTATTTGATTACTGCATTTTAAATAAAAGATATTGTAAGACTTATTATTCTCACTACACATTCACTTAAATCAGTCGCTTAACGTCGGTAAAAATGTTATAATACGAAGAACGTAAAAAAAACGTTAACTATTTTTACTTGTTAACCCTATTAAACAAAATTGTCATTACTAAAATTGAGGTATTCTAAACAATTCCGTTATTATAAACTAGCATTCCAAATGAAGATGACACTAGTATCCATATGGGGTCGATTATCTTAACTACCTCTGAAATCTGCAGCGTACCAGTGCATTTGCAATGCAAAATAAACATTCATGCATGAACAAATTGAATTGACGTTAAAGAAAATTGGATTGTAACAGCAGGTGATTAATTTATGTAATGAATAAATTATTGAACCTTCAAGTGCAGTTTTTTAATTGTTTCAAAATAGCTAATTTATTCACTCACATAGGTTAAAACTGGTTTTTAAATTTTTCGTACAATATTTCATGTATATAAATCTATTACGTAAAATCTTTCCTGTTGACCAACTGGAAAAGGATGTCAATACATGCCTGTCACTGGTTGCTTGGCAACGCTTTGTTGGTAAACATTCTTTATCGAATTTGGCTATAGTATAGAGTACAACATCTGGTACTTGAATATACTTGCCGTAAAACAGAACTCCGGCAAGCTAGAGAATATAACATACACAATTAACTTTTTATACTAGAATAAACCCTATAATGATACATCAAATGGAATCGAGATTTGATCATGAGATTTAAATAGCTATATGAAAATCTATATTCCGTTTCTCGACCTATTATGACAAACCTTTGACAAATTCGAGCCTTAATCGAAAATGTTAAAGTAAATAAACTCTACGACTCTACGTCGTCGTTTTTATTGCAGTAAAATTAATAAATGAGAATTGCTATTAGTACTTAATACTTATTAATTTTGCTAAGATCAAACATGTGCCGACTGATTGCGCCGGCGGAGCGCGGCGCCGCCGATAGATCATGCCGAAAGGTCACTTTTTGCTTTGCACACCGCACGCACCCCGCGAGGCCACGCCTTCATCCCCGCCTCCCGGCGCGTATCCCGCCGCAGGCAGTCTGCGCCGTATTTTTTATTTGTTTATGTTTACCCAGGCATAAACTACCATAGGATTAAATATGTCCTTCGTGTTAACTAACACATACATACATACATACATACCATCACGCCTTTTTCCCAACGGGGTAGGCAGAGACCACATCCTTCCACTTGCTACAAACACGCTGTATATAGTATATTCTGAATCTCGGAAACGGCTCCAACGATTTTCATGAAATTTAGTATGCAGGGGGTTTCGGGGGCGATAAATCGATCTAGCTAGGTTTCAATGTTGAAACCATTATTCAAAAAAAAATACGAGCAAAGCTCGGTCATCCAGATACTAGACATTAATAAAATAATCTATATTCATAAACAACACTATAATATGTCCACACATATTATCTATAACTAGCGGCCGCCTGCAGTTTCACCCGCGTGGTTTCCGTTCCCATGGGAATATGGGGATAAAAAGTATCCTATGTGTTAATCCAGGTTATAAACTATCTGTGTGCCGAATTTCATCCAAATCCATCCATCCGTTGCAGCGTGAAGAAGCAACAAATATACACACATACACACAAACTTTCGCATTTATAATATTAGTGTGATTAATGCAAACAAGACTCTTTGTTACCATTTTCAATAAATTAGCTTTCGACTTAGTTTCCGAGTAACAATACATTTTCAATTGCAAATATTATGTCATAACTTACGAAAACTACGAGTAAGTCGAAAGCTAACTTATTGAACTCATAACGACAGAAAACATTAATTGACTGTCCGTTACTTACTGTATTATTATTTAGGCACATCAAGTCGCAACCAAAAAAAATGGTTAAACAACGATACTCACACAACCAGCTGGATCTAAGAAGGACAAATCACCAAAGTAGGCGCCGTCCAAGCCCACGTGTCCCGTGTGCTTCACGTCGCCTTGAGGGCTCGATATCATGCTGCGTTGTATCGTCCGCCGGCCGGTATACGTGTGCCGCTTCACGTCCGACCTGAGCAGCGACGAGCGAAGCGAGCGGGCCGAGCGACCCGGGTGCGGCGATAGACACGGCCCCAGCCTCTGAGATGGTGTATGATGAATGGCCAAACCAAATGGGGTTTTATTTACAAATGGTACACCGAAGAGTTGATGAAGGAAAACACCAGAATGGAATGGATTTACGATTACTGTACGCACATTTATTTTAAATATATATATATGTTACGATTAAAAACAATCAATGCTTTTTAGGGTAAATCTTATGATGTGGTCAGTCTATAAATCCAGTAATGCGCTTTGCAAATTATGATGAATATAATTTGATCTCACAATGAAAGATATTCAGTTCCTATTTGTGAGCCACCAGAAATTACTTTCAATATGGTCATAAATAAAAAATTGACATAAAATTGAACAAAAAATTATTGACGATAAAAAACATGATGCACAACATATTGTGGCAATTATGTATATGTATTATAGGCATTGTCTTGAAACTTATATAATATATTTATCGTAGGTATGTTATATATGGTCGATATATGGTCGATGGTCTAGGTATAAATGTGAACGGAGAGTACTTGAATCACCTCCGCTTTGCAGATGATATCGTTTTGCTCGCAGAGTCAAAGGAAGATGTCGAAGGGATGCTCAATGATCTGTGCGAAGCGTCATTACGAGTGGGCTTAAAAATGAACTCAGGAAAAACCAAAGTGATGAGTACCACCGACATGTCTCACGACCCGATATTAGTGAACGGCCACAAGATTGAGCAGGTAGATGAGTACGTCTACCTCGGACAAACGATCGGGCTCGGGCGACATTCACTTGCGAAAGAAATAAGTAGGAGGGTGCGGATGGCATGGGCGGCCTTTGGCAAACTTCGCGACGTTTTTGATTCAAAAATTCCCCAATCACTGAAGACAAAAGTATATGACCAGTGTGTTCTTCCGGTTCTGACTTATGCTTGCGAAACATGGACTCTAACTGTCGGCATGGTACAAAAACTGAAGGTAACACAAAGGGCCATGGAGCGATCTATGCTGGGAGTGTCCCTGCGAGACAGAATACGCAATACCACCATACGCCAACGCACCAAGGTTACAGACGTCGGAAAACGGGTAGCTCAACTAAAATGGCAATGGGCGGGGCACATTTCTCGCAGGGACGACGGAAGATGGAGCGAGAGAGTTCTGACGTGGAGACCCCGAACAGGAAGAAGAAGTGTTGGCAGACCACCGGCTAGGTGGTCTGATGATATTAAAATGTCAGCAGGCCCGACCTGGATCAGAAAGGCCGCAGACCGCACAGTATGGAGGAAAATTGGAGAGGCATACGTCCAGCAGTGGACATCATTATGCTGAAAGGAAGGAAGGAAGGAAGGATGTTATACGATAAATATTATGGTATTCATAATTGCTAAGCTACATAACCGCTCGTTGGTATATCCATATAATTTACAAAGCATCATCACAAGTGAAAAAATATGTATACAAGTTGTTCTTAAAACAGTAATTTAACACCGGGTATAAAATCAATTGCTTTGTAATAAAAATCATTATTATTTGATCTTGATTCTAGAATTCTTAACGTTGACGCTTTTTTAACTTAACCAAAAATGCTTCAACTGTAATAAAATATCAACTTGTTATGACAAATGACAGCAAAACAGCAAGAAATGACAAAACAAACAGCAAGAACAGAAAGTTTTGTTTTATAACTCACGTCGTTTTTGACGTAAGATTTAGTTTGAACCGGGTCGAACATGCCGCATGCGCCGCCCGTCATCACTCCATACCACATCGCCGTTTTGGTCATCGCCCTAAAATTTATAAATGGTTAATAAAAATTGTGATAAAATCTACTTAATTAAAAATCTCTGTATTAACACTGGTGTGTTGATACGATAAAGCCAAGTATTAATGGTGAATAATTGTAGAACAGTTGATAAACATTGTTAATTGACAACAACAAAGCTGGAAACAATGTTTATATAATTATAACAACATTTCTTGTTCATTCCGCCTCTAAATTTTGCCCGAGGAAATAAAAAAAAAAAAGTAAAAAAATTTATTCGGAACATTTTAAGACCAACGGCTTTACGTGCCTTCCGAAGCACGGAGGAGCTCAAGCTGATAATTTTTTTTCATACATCCGATGACCGGCTTTGCGAAAGTTAAGTTAAAAAAGGTGGTCGGTGCTAAATATCTGTTTTATCACCAGCTCATTTTTCGTCCCCAATCCCTAAGGCACGAGCCTACTCTATGGATGGTTAGGGAGAACGGGCCATGAACTACCACACGGGCTCAGTGCGGTTTGGTGGTTGTTAAGACTACTAATGCAGCCGGGACCAAAGGCTTTACGTGCCTTCCAAAGCAAACCAAAAAAAGCGAGCCCCTCCGTGCTAGTTTTTTTAACTATATAAGAACAGCTATCTATTTGCTGCCAGTTCGAAATTTTAATAAAATATTTTAATAAGATAAATTATTATTTTTTTGACCATGTTTCGGAGTAAAGAGTTCGTTTTAAAATAACACGCCGGATATGTATTTTTATACAAACATTGCTGGCCGCTACTCGCATGTATTTGGCCAGTACAGCAATTTCGATTTAACTCGAAGAAGATTGTCAAAATAATAAACAAATTTCCAAGCATGTATAAGGAAATAATATTACAATAACATGCCTTTACGTTAGCAACTGCAAACCGTTGTTTGTTTCTTTTTACTATCGCTACAATAGCTGTTGTTGCTGGTGTAAATTGGAGCAAGTCTCGGTTTTGAAAGCATAATCACAAATCAAACGACTTTTCGCACATGTTTCAGCTATTAATCGATACATATGTATGTAAAAAAAATGTTGTAACGCTAGCCTTTTTATAATAATAGATCAATGTATCTCTTATTACAGTATTTCATCTACTTATAAATATGACATTAACTATTACCACTTAAGTGTTAAATAAGACCTTGTGACAATATTAAGCTTCATCATCATCATCATCACAGCCAACAAGACGTCCACTGCTGGACAAAGGCCTCCCTCAAATAATTTTGAGGGAAATTTGCCATAATCACCACGCTTGGCAGGCGGGTTGGCGATCGCAGTAAGGTGAGAATAATTACAGAGAGACGCTGCTGCCCATCCTCTGGAATGGTGCCATAGTCGCCTTCTACGACACCCACGGGAAGAGATGGGGTGGTGCAATTCTTTACCCCCGGCACCACACGGGGAACACAATATTAAGCTTAGCAGTTACCAACATTATCAGCCTAAAAAGATTTGAGTTCAGACAATGATATCATATCGTTATATACCACACCACAGTCTCTTGGTTTCATAACGGCTGTAGTCAATAGATCTTTGACTTATTCTCATTTCTGGGATGTGTGGAAAAAACAGCTCTTATTAAACCTATCCCCAAAGTTGCGAGTCTTTGCAGTGTCAGTGATCTTCGGCCAATTAGCATTCTCCTTGTCTGTCCAAGATTGTTGAGAAGGTGGTAAGCGAACAAATGGTCAAGTATTTGGAGTCAAACTCTTTGCTTCCCCAGGCTCAGTCAGGCTTCCGGGAGAAACGCAGCACATCCACAGCACTTCTTTATGTAGTCGATGATATCTGTAAAGCCATGTCGTAAATATCTGCACAGGATAGGAGCATGGGTACGCTCCTTGTTCTCCTTGATTACTCTCGTGCCTTTGACTGTTTGGATGTCCCACTGCTTCTTTCCAAGCTAGCATATTATAGTTTTGATGGTGCCGCTGTTCGCTGGTTCCATAACTATTTGCTGAACCGCTCGCAGGTTGCGAAGGTAAGGTGGGACGATGGTGCAGTCTCTTACTCTTACTGCAGGGCCTTATCCAGAGGTGTCCCGCAGGGATCAATATTGGGTCTATTTGTTTTCATTTTGTTCACTGCAGATATATCTATAAATCATTGTCAGTACCACCTATACGCTGATGACGTTCAGATTTATCTAAATTTTTATCGCAGTGATACAACCAACGCAGTGAAGAAAATTAATGATGATTTACTCAGTCTATCTGAATGGTCATACCGTAGTATTGAATCCAAATAAGACCAAACATATGATTCTTCGAGTCCAATTTACGCTTTGAAAAGTACACCTTAGAAGCTGTTTGGAATTGCTTTTATCGCCTTATGGTTTTAAACAAACTTCGCCTTTTCCTCGGGGAAAATCTGAGTCAGATTGTGCGAGTCATTAGTTCTTTCAAAATTGAATTATGCAGATACTGTATTTGGCCCCTGTCTTCTGGCAAGAACTGAGCATCAGTTGCAGCGGATACAGAATGCGTGTGCATGTTTCTCCATCCCACTTAGAGCACACATTACACATTGTTGTCAGTCGCGAGTGTTACTAGTTGTACCACCGAATGATTTTGAATGTTTTGATGAATGTTTTCGCTGTTGTTTCCAAAGAGTCCTCGCGCGCCATGCAAACACCATATGTACGTAAAGCCGGGGTCCCACGGCCCGTTTGAAGACAGGCCGCACCAGGCCGACACACGCCGTGGGAACCGTCCGCGCCTGCGCAGCGCGGCCTGTCTACAAACGGGCCGTGGGACCGGCAATGCCTGCCAATGCCTGGCGCGGCCTGGCGCGGAGTGTTCCCACGGCGTGAGTCGGCCTGCTCGTCGTCGGTCGTCATTCGAAAATTCGATCTTATGAGTGAGTGTGTGAATAGCGTAGCGACGCGCACTCGCACGCGCCCGTGCAGATCCCGAGTCCCGACAGGTGCCGCCGCGCCGCGCATTTGATATTTACCGACTCCCGATGGATCGGTCAGGCGACGCCAGGCCACGGCAGGCTTCATCGGATGAGACGATTCCCACGGCCTGTTGGCCTGGTCTGGCGCGATCGGGTCTGCCAAAAATCAGGCCGTGGGACCCCGGCTTAAGGCGGTACAAGGTTTATACCTATGGCTAGGGACGAGTTTGTAAAGTAGCTGTATTAATGTACAAAAAAGTAGACAAAATCAATTTTATAGTGCCGTGTCCATGTTTTTCGATAATTTATTTAAAAAAGCTATTTATTAGAATGAGATTTTTTTACACTATAAAATTTTACAATAAAGCTTTTCGAACATGTCGTAGCAGTTTCAGTCGAAAGTATTTTTCAGTGATAATTTACAATAACTAACGAAGAATAAAGACTTCTTAAAATGTTGAAGAGTTTTTGATTACACAATTTTGTTTGTAAACCTAGTCAATTCATTCGATTATTTGATCATTATAGAACCCAAATAAACGTTTTAATAAATAGTTTTAAAAAATACATTTTAATTTCAATTCGCGCGTAGGTATTAATCTCAACAAAATGGTCTAGTTTCGGTACTGCTTTAGCTTATATATAGATACTGTGACGCAGCCGCAGCACAGATACACAATTTTAATTTAGACTAATATTTATTTCAATTAAAGCAATAAGAACGAAAAAGGTCTGTAGGGTTATGTTATTTGGCATTTTTCTAACGAATACTAAGTCTAAATATGTGATTTGATATGAGGTGTGTGACTTTAAGAGTGACTAATGCCAAACGGATACAGTTGCCTTCTATTGCTCCGCGTGCCTTCGGGGCGCTAGTAACGTATCTACTTTTTTAAATTACATAATATCATTAAGTCCTCGCGCGCCATATGAACGCACGGTCGTACACAAGGTGGCCCGCTAATTATACCTACAGCGCGGGACGGGTTAAGTTCAGACCTCCTGGTTATAGTGAACAGCAACTTGCGACGATACTTATTATTATTATTATGATTATCAAAATAAACAAAACTCACTCTTTTCCCAATATAGTTATGATTTGCCCAGCTTTATATTCTAAGAAACTATTTCGCCTCCCATCTCCATTTTTTTCGTAGTTTGAAGTTGTTTGCACCTGCAAATAAAGTTGATCAATCAATATTAATAAAGAGGTAACGTTTGTGACTTTGTTTGTTTGTATGCCGGGGCTAATCTCTGACACTTTATGGTCCAATTCCAAAATTCTTTCACCGATATAATACTATGCGTAGGCTATATTTAAATTTGATAAAAAAATATTTATTTTTAAAATCTCAAATCCATGTGAACGAAGTCGCAGGTAACGTGCTAGTCAATCAATAAATTTATGCAAATCAAGCAAGCAATTACAACATTCATTGATGAAAATGGATTTTTAGGTAGCCTTATTTATAAGTATCAGTAAAGTATAAAAAAACATCCTTTAGCCTTTTAACCTTTTTCCTTTAGCCATCCTTTTCGCCATACACATTAAATTGATCACATTTAGACCGCTGTTTTAATGAATGTACCTTGGCATTCCTCAATGTGGCATTTCAACCTACAACAGGCTTCCCTACAGTGGTGACCCCGACGGAGCACAGAAGCACTAGGGAAGCCTGTTGTAGGTTGAAATGCCACATTGAGGAAGGCCAAAGGGAAGATCTTCCTCCGAGCTGGGTGGTATAGCTCGAGGACCGAGGTCCGTCGGATGTTAGTTGGAGGTGCTATATATAGCGAAGGCGACGGTGAAACTTCGCTACCGCGATGCAGGCTTTCCATACTATTTTGTTGTCGTAGTATGGGCAACGTCGTTGGTATGCGTTTGTGGCGCCATCTGTTGACACAGTTGAGAAGGTGTTTGCTTCGTGTCAATGTGCGGCGTATGCGGTAGGTGAAGCCGCCACATACCGTATGAAAATTCCGGTTGAACATCAATGAACTTCTTCACAATGCAGCGCACTTAGTAAAGCGGCTAGCCTGTAAAGCAGCGCATTATGCAATCTGAGTGCGTCATATATCCAACTTTTTGCTTGCGATTTTGTCTGCACGAAAAAAGGCTAATTGTCGTTCTAGGATGCTCCTACATCTTTGGGCGAACCCCTAGCTACTATATGAGGAGGAAGAAGGGAAAACATTTTCACTAGTTTAAGGAAAAAAGGCATTTCATTTTGCTAAACACAAACGTTCTCTTTCGATAGTGGCTACTATACCTGTTCCGGACGTAATTCTCTCAATTTTGGTCCCAAATCTCTAAATTTTGGTCTATCGTTTGGATCGTGTGCCCAGCACTCGAGCATCGTGGTATAATACGCCTCAGGGCAGCACTCCGGTCGTTCTAATCTCTAAAATCATAAAATAAATACAAAATATAGTATACTTTCATTTGCATGAAATGCGATACGTTAATATAGATTTGTGATTAGTTTCCGTTAATTATGTTATTTCTTAGCAGTGCCCATTTTAGGACATAATACATAGTTATTTCATGTTATGTACAATGTGGATACATAACAGTACAGTCACGAGCATTAACATGTGAACAATGTGACTCTTAATACAAAGTTAATGCGTGACTCGTGGCTGTACATAGTTGGTACAATAAGAGTCTTAAATATGTTAAAACCTTATTGGATCAAATGAAGCGATAAAGATTGATGACAACGTTGATTGCAACAGATTACCATAACACAGGACCGACCAAATAAAGGCAGCGTTCTAAGGTCTCACTATCACTAGTGCACAGGCAGCAAAGAAAGTAAAATGGCGGAGGATGATCATTGGATCGTGAAGGCACACTTTCCTCCACCTTCCTATCGCCATACTAACCTGATAATTGGGCGCATCGATAGCTTCTAATATCTGCTGACCAGAGAAAGCTGCCCAAGGTTGAAAGCCATACGTGAACATCTCCCAGAGACATACGCCGAAGGCCCAGACATCACTCGCCGAGGTGAACCGAAGGTACAGTATACATTCAGGGGCACACCTGTAGTATTAAACACAAAAACTACATGAAACTTAGTCAACTCATTCCAAGCTGAACCGGTGCTGAACTGGAGGGATTCGAAATTATCGATAGATTTATGAGTTTATACTCAAAACTATCAAATAAGATTATAAAAAATATAAGTAAGATTCCATCACTAAAAGACATATTGAAAGTGTCTTGTCTATCTCTAGGCAATCCTTAGAGGAGACATTAGGCATTGTAGCGGCTGCGTAGCGATGTTACGGGCGAGAAATGATTAAGTCCGAACGTATCACAATAAATTGTTTATTGCCACACACAGTTTAGTTCAAAAGGAGAAAGAAAGTTACAAGCAACACAGCACAGAAGTATAGTAAGACACAAGAAGAAAATAGTACTTAGGAATATATGGAAGCGAGTTATTTAGCAATTTATAGCGGTGCGCGTAAGCAGCAGGCGAGCGTTCAAGCGGCACGGGTGTCGCGTCAAGTAGGCTGATCGTGACTGGCGCGAGCTCGACATTGGACTGCGCTCCGCGGCTGCCGCGAGGGGCGAGGGCGCGGCGCGGGGGACGGGCAGTGCATAGACTCCCACCCATCCCGCGCGGCGCCCGCGCACCGCGCGTTCCACAGCAAAATATATAAAAAATGCTTGTAATATTTTCTGTGTAGTCTGTCTGTTTGTTTAATTTATCTTTTTATTATTAAATATTTATGATGTTTATTTGTTTATATTAAATATATGTATGACAAGTAAGTACGAATATATTATAATATAAGTTATATATAATTGTGTGTGTGTGTGTATGTTTGTTTTGTATGTGTAAATAAAATAGTGTAAAAGATAAACTATTTATTATATATTATGTATATGTATGTATGTATGTGGGTTGCCCACAGCATATTACTAACCCGAAGAGAAAAATATGGCTACGTGACTCTCTTCCCAACCCCTCAATGGCTAAGCTTCCATATGATGCAAATTAATATACAAAGTTCGAGCTTGCTGCTGGAGGGATCAATTTCGCTCCAGTATTGGACTCAATAAATACCCATCAACATCAACATAATCAGTCGGTTGCATTACGTTATGGTTCGGTTACCGATTTTTCGCTCGTCGAACGCGCGTCGTATTACTTGCCACTTAGCAATATTAGAGCCCGCCCACTGTTTTATTTTATTTGGAAAACGATACAGTAATGAAAAACACAGATAGACATAAAAAAAACATAACAGAGTATACAATTACAATGTTTTCACATATAGATACTGTGACTACATTGAAACCTACTGTGTCAGAGAGAGCGAGTGTAGAGAATGAGCCTAAGTCTTATGATGATTAACCAAATCAAGAAAAATATCAGTTCACTAGACCACCTAAGTAAAGTGCATAAGAGGGCACGGATTTTCTGAAGATGCTAAATAAATGACAAAGATATGTGATTATTAAAAATAATACTTACCATGCTACAGGCAATTTGAGATTCACGTTGTAATTAGTTTGATAATAGTCTTTCCCGACCCCCAAGGCTCGAGATAGACCAAAATCTGAGATTTTCACCCTGTCCTTGCTAAACACCAAAATATTTCTTGCCGCTAAATCTCTGTGAAGGAGAGCCATGTGTTAGCGTTGTAAATTACATTATATGATAATAATGAACATAAAAGATTTAACATAAAACTAAACATAGTTCGGGTAAAATTAGTAGTAATGCCTTCCCATGCATAGGCAGCATAGGCTTTTGACAACTACTTTTTTAGACCAAGGAAAGTAAGAACCATCTCGCACAAAACGAGACTTTACAACCCGCTTTAGAGTTTACGTAATTAAAACAATTATAACTGTAATACAAGCCCGATTTAATTTACGTATGGCACAATGACGTTCATAAGAGGTATTTGTAGCCTAAACTGAATAAATGATTTTGAATTTTTGAATTTAGACTAATACAGGATTTTTAATATACAAACCACGCCAACCATAAATTTTAACCATTAACCAAAGAGCTTGAGCTGTATTGAATATTGCAAGACTCGGGCGCTAGTCTTTTTAAAAACAGCTCGAGTCGTTAAAAGCTTTTTTTACCTTTAGCGTAACGACTGAGTCTTATTACTAAAGACTGGGTATTCCAGTCTTCTTTTTGGACTTGAGTTGTGTCTGTGAGCAGTGAGTCGAGCAGTGAGAAGGTCCCTTAAGTAGGGACTGAATAAATTAACCGACTTGGTATTACATGGATCTCACATTTTTTTACGGTAAAAGAACTGAGTTTGGTTTTTTTACAAGTTTGTTTTTGATGGTTACATCTTACTAGTAACTGAAAAGCCTTATTATGGAACGCAAAATGAATCACAATGTAACACAATACCTATGTATCAGTCTTTTGTTTTCAAGGTAAGTCATGCCATCACAAATCTGTTCAGCGAATTCACACAGGTTCGGGACAGGGAAGTTGGGGCGGAGCGCTACCTCGCGCAGGCATTCCAACAACGATCGAAGAGGTGCTAATTCTGTTACCTGCAATGATAACATGCGCATTGTGTCAGTACATAATTCAATTTAATATTTTCACAAGATAGGTTAAAGAGTTGGAGATAAAGTGAGAGAAAGATAAAGGAGGAGAGTGAAGGTGAGAGAGGGGAAGCGATAGGGTAGAGACAACTTCTGTAAAAATTAAACATCGAGAATCTAATCGAGAATGAGGCCAACAGAAGGATGCCGCTGCGCTGGGCTGGACAGCATATGGAAAATTACGATGGGTCTTTACGTCACCTATTCTACAAAGGCGTAAGACAAAAGTCGTAGTCTCTGAGGCGTACAGTTGGAGAGGCCTATGTCCAGCAGTGGACTAGTATCTGATGATAATGATGACCTATCTGTTGAAGAGTAAGTAGTTGACAAAATTTCAAAATTGGTCTATTCAAACTATATTTGTACTCTAATAGGGTACCTATAGGGTACTAAGAGGGTAATAATAATACCTTAATAGGGTACAAATATAGTAAGTACTATAGAAATATAGCATAGTATTTTCTAAAGTTTGCCCCAATACTAAACTTTTTATCTCTGCGTCAGAATAAAGTTATACCTATACGAGAGTAGATCCGTATGTACGTACGTAAGTTACGTAATATAATGTATGAATATAATTGAAACCCATTTTCAATTATATTCATAGTTATAAATAATATTTTCATTTTATAAATATAAGGTTAATCAAATTACCAGCATCAATGAGTCCATATGTAGCACAACGCCATACAGCCTGACTATGTTGGGATGCTCTATGCTGTGCATGACTGCTGCTTCCTTCAGGAATTCAGTGGAATTGGACGTCATGCGCTCATGGCCCAAACATTTGATAGCCACTTGAAGCTGTTTATAAATAAACATAATGTTAGTATAAATATGTTATGCAATAATGATTTAAAGGTTTTCGAATTTTATTTAAATTGGTTTTATAATTTCATTCACAAAATAAACCGTTTATTCGAAAAAAGTAAAGATTATGATTTCAAAAGTACATGAAGATTGCTAATTATATGTATATTGTTTTCTTAAGTTATCGCGAACACTATACGTGAATTAAAGTGAAGGAAAGGGCTCGAAAGGTCAGGATAAAATCTCAAATGTGTAGAATAACACGAATAGATATTGACTTTTGTCGTAGCAAAAACTATTTATGCAAATTATATAAAACATACCCGTTGACTTCCTGTAGACCATGTGCCTTGCTGAACCACGCCGAATTGACCCATGCCCAACTCTTTATTTATAGTTATATCTTCAATGGATATGATGTGCTTTGTAGGGACTTTAACACTGCTCTCCGAAAATGGTTGAAAGTCCATTGCAATTGATGAGTGGGCTTGTGAGTACTAAAAACGAAACAGAAAATAACACTTAGTCAAAAATCAGGCAGGGTGATGCTCTGTTATGGCTATAGTAAAAATGTATGAAACATAAACTCACCGGTTCATTCTTCTTGGTTGAGCTTAAAAGTTTCTTAATCTTAGAAATATAAGGATTAGGAAAGTATTTGGAGTATATTTTTTTGTATCTTCTTTGTTCTGGTTTTGAAAGTCCAATCTGAGCCAAGTCTTTGGTCACTACGAATTTAAGCTGTGACACTTTAGTCACTTTTAATATGTCTCTGTAACAAAATGTATGTTTATGTTATGTTACCACATAAAATTAACTTACTAATGCTTATTATCATCATGATGATGATGATGATGATGCTTATAGTAGCCTTTTTTACCCACTGCTAAGCAAAGGCAAACCCTTCCACGGATTCTTGGCGGGAAAGTGAAGAGAAACGTTTGCAATTTTGTTTTATTTTCTGAAATTTGTGTTATGTCGAATATAAATGTGAAATAATAATGGGTTATTTGCCGATATGTGGTCGTGAACGTGCAAGAGAAAAAAAACAGTGCAACGTCGCTTTTCAAATTCTCTCAAGAAGTCCGTGCGAGGTTTTCGTTAGGTCCTACTTTAATGGTACTCAAATGGTTGGGGGGAATATCCTTCATCGCTACTCATTTCTATTATCATTCATCATCACAGGCAAAATGTGCTAATCGCACGAAGCCATCAACTGAGGGAAAAAACCCTTACACGCCTCGGCGGTACACCCTTACACGATCTAACTATCCTAAGCGGTTTCCCACCAGTCTCCCACAAAATCATCGATACCTTGAATACGCATAGCGTCCTCAGGCACCCGAAGCAATGCATAAAACACTATAAAAGAAACTACTCTCCCTTACTTTGCACATTAAACCTAAGGGGACGAAACGTCAGTATAAAGTAATTAATTACCTAAAACAAACAAGAGTACCTAGATCCGATAGAAAGCGTTTCTTTGCAATTCCTATTCCATGCCAGATTAGATTTAAACTAAAGGCAGAGAGTTTGTCCACGTTTTTGAGTACTAGGGAAAATGTCGAGCTTAACAAACTCTTTAGTTGGTACCTACTGTGCGAAATTCCCAATAAAGAGTTAACATACATAACATTCCTTAGGCAAACAAACACTATCGCCTATCAGGCGAAAAATGCAGAATGCGTAACAAACAATACGATCGACAAACCATTTTTACCCACATCATCTCTACCTACAACCATCAAAACTGACATTAAACTAGAATTCCAATATACTGTAACAGTACCTGCTGAAAGAGAATTGAACACGGCATTGGAATCCCTAAAACCTAGGCCAAAGGCTACATTACGCGGAAATTCCGCCGTGTATTTTCCGGCGGAACGTCAATAAATTTAATTGCGTTTAATTTGCTGTCATCAGGCATACTACGCTGAAAGTCGGTTTTCGTCGTCTGTTCCATCCTCCGCGTGCCGATCTTCCGTCGGCGTCAGGTCGGCAAAGTTGCATTTGAATTAAACTTAGGCTTGTTTCACACGTACCACAACCACACCACACCGTTGCGTCGCATCGCGACAAAAGGTGGTCAAGCTGTGGTTAACAAGCCTTAAGAAAACGCGACACATTCGAAGGAAAGTCGGCGTCGCGGGATACTTACAAATCACACCGTATAAGCGTTATAAGCGTTGGCAGACGATTAATAATCCGCCACGGAATAATAATTGAGGCTGTAATGTTAATTAACGTATTTATCGCGACGGAAATTCTGCGTAATGTGGCTTTTTTCGAGAGAATTTGCTGATTGATTGATGTCTCATACGGTATTTACAGCGTCACCGGATGAATTTTAAAGGGTTCCTCAAGTCGTGTGAAACGAAGCACCGTCGGAGGTTTTGTAGAGGGAACGGCATCACGCACTAGTTCTCTACTAGATTCTCCGAGGGGAAGTGTAATGTAGCGCTGGCCTAACAACCATACTGAACAATGTTGTTGATGTATATGTAAGCTCAATGAAAAAATCGCTCATTGAGCAAAAAAGCATTTCACACCGCGTCGTCGTGTTCACTGTAAAACAGCCACAACGCAAAATCAGTGTTATTGCTCATATAAAAACAGCCATGACGCGTTTTGGCCAAAACCGAATGACCATGCCAAGTTTTGAGCTCCCCATTTGAAAAAAATAAAATAGTGCTTCTGAGAAAAAGGATTCTGTTGTTTGTTATAAAAAAATAACCACGATATGAAAGACAATAGCTCCTCTTCGCTTCGCGATCGTCCTAAATTTTTGACCTATCACTTGACCTACTTACAGGGGTAAGGCGCTGGACACACAGAAAAGACGTAAGACGCAGACGGGGCTGGGACAAATGTCTCTTTCGCGTCCCTTTCATACAAAATGTATAGAAACGCGACGCAAAACATATAGAAAAGACAGGACGCGGGCACGACGCTTACTCGTCTGCGCCCTATTGTAAAATATACAGAAAAGACAGGGCACGGGCGCGAGCGGACGAGGGAGGGGAGCGGGCGGGGGCGCTGGTGCCAGGCGGGACTCACGGGTCGCTGTCAACACAGCTAAGGATGTCGAAAATTTAAAAAGAAATCGATATTTTTAAAAGTTCAATATCGATCTCGATATATAGCGAAAAAATATCGATATATCGGTCCTTTTAACAGACTTAAAAAAAGGAGAACCTCTTGCTTTTTTTTAAAGTCGAGATTCGAAAAGCACGAATTCCAAATAAAAAAAGCAAACAAAACAATTGACAATCTCGCAAACACACCACACACAACACTCTTACTGAAAGAAAGAAATAACTATTTTAAATCAAAGTACCAAATGGCCGTTGCGTATACGCAGCACACATACACACATGACATGACTTGATTGAAGCAACGCACTGACCATGACAGTTACGCACTCACTACCATAATTAGATTGATGGAATTCAGCACAACAAAACAATAAGTTTTTTTTTCACACTTTTACGGCTTTGAATTCTAGCGAATTTAGTTAGATCGTGATGAGATAATAAATAAAATCTTGGTAATGGTAATTCTTATCGATGTCTCGATATATCAGAAAAACCCTCGTCCCTCGCGACGCCCAGCGTCACGTCCGCGCCTAATCTTTTCTATGTTTTAAAAAGTCGCGACGGCGCCCCATCTGCGCCCCGTCCGCGCCCCGCCGGCGCCCCGCCCGCGTCTTACGTCTTTTCTGTGTCCCGCCCCTAAGGCACTAGAAGAGTAAGAATAATTCGATATTTTTATTTTGGGTATTCTCGAGGTATTTGATGTGCTTGTCTTTGCTTCTTCGTTTTATTAATAAAAACACATCTTTTTTAGTAGCCACGATTAGCACACAGATGTTTCTTCACTCTCAGAAATAGACAAAAATGAATAAGTAACTCTATCGAAGTGTTTTAATGCTATGTTGTACCCTAGCCGACGGGTTTCGATTTCGTTGTCGTTTTTAAGCCTAATAACAATATGTTAGTCTCATAAATATATACAAATAAGATAATTTATGGAATCAGAGAAAAATACTACCTACCTACATTATTTGTAAAAATTAATATGCCACGATATCAAGCTAAACTTTGGGATTATTTTCAAGTGAAACACCCACTCAGCAGACTATCTTTTAGTTTCAGGATCATAACAGTAAATCCAGCTTTCGTCACCCGTAGTATGTCGAACACAGCATTTGAGTCACCTCCGTTAAATCTTTGAACCATTTCACGGAACCAATCAACACGACGGAGTTTTTGGGCCTCTGTCAAATTATAAGGTATCCACCGGGCGCAAAGCTTCCTGACCGCTAAATATTCATGGAGGATTTTGTGCACTTGACTCATGTTAGTGTACCACTCTGCAGGTAACTGTTTTTCAATCCTCTAAAATAATTGTTGTGTAATGGACCTGTCTTTCCGAAGAACGATGCCACTATCTTTTTTCCCACGCTTCCACCTCTCTTAACTTTAGTTGGCAACTCCTCGGAAGGAAACACCCACTCAGCAGACTGTCTTTTAGTTTCAGGATCACAACAGAAAATCCAGCTTTCATCACCCGTAGTATGTCGAACACAGCATTTGAGTCACCTCCGTTAAATCTTTGAACCATTTCACGGCACCTGCAACACGACGGAGTTTTTGGGCCTCTGTCAAATTATGAGGTATCCACCGGGCGCAAAGCTTCCTGATCCTGACCGCTAAATGTTCATGGAGGATTTTGTGCACTTGACTCATACCGATGCCTAAGCTAGTCCGAATCTGCTAATAGGTCACTCTTTTGTCAGTCTCTATCATACGCTGCACAACACTGATGTTATCTTCAGTCATCGCCGTAGAAGGCCGTCCCCTCACGCAGATCAGCATCGGTAAGATTAGTGCGGCCACGATTAAACTCATTAAACCAGTTGTAAACAGTGGCACGAGACGGGGCTTAATCATAAAAGGCCAATCGAAGTCTATTATAACATAAGCTTCGCCAGTTATATCTATAGCTTCATGATCATAACTTTTTTATTGACTTAAATGACATCGAAAGTCATATAAAATCATTGCATAAAAATTTTCTCGCGTTAAATTCATGCTGACGTAACACAGACAATTTTCAAATTTGCCGCCAAGTCGTAAAACAAATGACAAATAAAAGACGTAAAACAAATGACAAATAAATGAAATACATAGGTATAGGTCCCGCCAAACTTCTAGTCCCCTCTGAAGTTGCTTCGTTGCGTAGCTGTACAGTTAGGCCCTACCACTCGTCCCCGCCTTCGCCCTACTAACGCCTATTTTTTACTACTGCGACGCGAATCGCGCCAACTTCAGAGGGGACTAGAAGTTTGGCGCGACCTATACACAATGGGTATGTTCCGATATACACTGCGAGCACTGTCCAGTGCTCCATACTGGTGAGAAATTTGTTCCGTTATGGACTGTCAGTATACTGCCGCAGTATCCTAGGGAAAAATATATGACGTCATAAATCGTCGCCATTTTTGTACTGTAAGCACTGGCATTTTCGAGGTAAGGTGCTCTCAGCGCTTTGATCACGTGATCAACAGCGTCCAGAAATTTAAAAAACTTGCACTATCGATTGACAGTATACTGCGTTCCGTTTTAAACAGTAACCAGTATAGCTAACTATAAAGGAACGGCTTCGCAGTTACTAAAATGACGTCACACCTTACAGTGCTCGCAGTGTATATCGGAACATACACAATATTATTGGCAAAGAGTTCCATTTTCAAAATTTTCACTTATTTTTTTATTATATCGTTTACAAGTGGCCAGTTCCAAAAACTTTTAGTGTCGCCTTTGTACGTTGCGTTTTTGGGCTCTAAAATTTTTGGTTTTAGTTAAATAACTGATGTGCCACTGTGTAAAAGTAGGCTTTGTTGTTGAAACGATTAACCAATTTCGTGTAAAAGTTGTCTTAAAAATTCTAGTCGAGAACTCAATACGCTATCTTGTCTCAAACTTGCCAGTAACTTTCGGACAGTTAGCACTTTCTAATCAACTTTGTAAAACTGATGCATTCTTTTTCTGATGACTCCGTAATCAAAATCATCAACTTTTTTTCTTTATGAATTATGGTTTTTTCGGTGAACAAAATTTTAATTGGCCCGAATTTTCAGTTGATTCCTTCCTTTGAAACATTTCTTACGGTTTTTCCCGAGTACCCTGTAGCCTCAGCCAATATTTTGCTGATATTGGTATCTGATCAGTTTTGTATTCATAGCTTTCTTTGTCAGCTTTTCTTTTACGAAAATATTCGGCAACATTATAAATGACGCCTTTGATATTTCGAGATAAAACACTCATCTTTAGATATTTCGTCTCATATTCGTGACGTAAACGCTCCGCTCTTCCCCCGCCCCGCCGCCGCACAGTGGCCGGAAAATCACGTTTCATAAAATTAGAAACCAGAGTTCGTCTTTTGTGAAATAAATAAAATAAAATAAAAATAAAATAAAAAATAAAAATCTTTTATTTTCAGACCATTGTGATCCATAGATTATTAGTCTATTAGTAACAGTATAACTTAAAGACTATGTTAGTATATGTTAGTATACACAAAATGATTAAAAGTAAAAGTAATTACATACAAAGATAATAAGAAATACATTTTGTAAGATAACTTAAAGCGACTTTTCGTGTGAATATTTAATGATTACAGTAACACATTAGTTCAGATTAATGAGAAAAAAAATATTGATTTTTTTTGTATAAAACAAATTACGTTATGTCATTTTTCTCGCAACTGTTTGAAACTGTAACGTTGGTATATTGGTTGGTACGTTAATTTGATTCAGACAAAAAAAAACATTTTTTTTTTCATAATTTGAACCACTGTGTTACTGTCATCATTAAATATTCACACGAAAAGTCGGATTAAGTTATCTAACAAAATGTATTTTACAAAAGACAGACTCCGGTTTCTATGTATATGAAACGTGATTTTCCAGCCACTGTGCGCCGTCGGCGGCGCCCGCCGCGCCGCTTCGTTACTGGCCGACGACGCGTCACAGCACTTGCGATCAAACTATATTAAATTAATATATTTTAAATGATATATAGTAAAGTAGTTAATGTTACGCTTTGAATACAAAATAGATTGGTTACATAAATATAAGTCATAATAAATATACAGTGAACATATGGATGCCAAACTTGGTTCATCATAACTAGAGAATAGAATATGAAAGAATAAGAATAAAAGACATTTATTGGTATCACATAACAAAACACACAATGAAACATACAACATGTAACAAAAATAATAAAAAATAGTAACAATTTACATGTGCCATGTTATGTTATGCCAACACTGTGCACAGCTCAGTATACGCAGCAAGCGGGGCCTGCTGCACTGGTATTCTGCTGTACACAGTAGTGACATCATGGCACGAAACAGGAAAAAAAAACAAATTGATATAGAAGTAACTTACTTAAATAAAAACATTAACATAAAATAACACAAATAATATTAACAACAAAACGAATATACTATGACACAAACAGACATCAATAACAAAACGTCAAGGCGCAAAACTAACTGTCAGTGACAGCAGCAGTAAAAATTAATAAAATATATAAGAAGCCATAACACTAAAAGTGGAACTAAATGTTTCACAATACTGAACGTGTTTCATTGTGCAAATGGGAGGCGGCATGTTATTTTGGCAAGCAGCGAGCAATTCATAATGAACAAAAAGAAACAGCAACAAGGCCGTCTCAATGCAAAGTATGTACAACCATACCTGTATGCACCAGAATATCAGTAGCGAGGCTATGACATCTGTGATTTTAATAAATATGCCTTCAATGCTTTACTAAACGTGTATCGTGTTTTCAGTGTGCGAATGGGAGGTGGCAAGTTATTCCAGCACTTAAGGCTGAGTACTTGAAGGAGCCCCGAAATGCAGCCGTCCGTAGAGTTGTAAATAAACCGTTTTAAACCAAAATCAGTGGTTTAGTAACACATTTTAAACTTGTTTAAAACGGTTTTAAACCACGACCCCGTGGGCCGTACGTTGATTAAATATTACTTTAAAAATTAAGTTAAAAAGTCATTTATCATACATATTCTTACTACTTTTTTAGGATTAGACAGACTGAAAACAATCTTTTAATAATGCGTATTTATAAATGAACCATCGAAGGAAGATTATGAAAGTGAAGAATCTGAGAACAATACTGAATTTATGGAGGAGTGTGATCCTCTTTTATTGCCCTAAATTGTTTAAATCTACTTGAACTTGAAAATTCAACTCAAACAGTAGTTAAGAGTCAGCTATTTTAGATAAATAATATTTACCAAAAGAAGATAGAAGTTACTCAATTTGAAATTTGACTTAAATCAAAAGTTTTAATACAAGGTTGATCTGGGTAAATTATAACTAAACATTAGGTTAGTAAGTGAAAGAACTTTATGTAACCTTTTCGTGATTTTATTTAACTATTTAATACATCAAAGTACTATTTAGTAACCAAAAACTATTGAAATAATAAAAAAAATATAAAAATATCTATAATAATAATGTATCTATACTAATATTATAAAGAAGAAAGCTTTGTATTTTTGCAGGGTGGGAAAAAATCCGATTTTTATAATAAAAATCAAAAAATCGGATTTTTGATATATATCAGATATACATATTCAAATAATTCTTTTTTAATTTGTATGCAGAAAGAAACCATTCTACAAGCCTTTTATCACTATAAAGGTATTTATTGTAATATTGATTAGTTAATAGTCATTTCTTTTGTTGAAGAAGATAAGTAAGTAAGCTGGTTAATAAGGGATATATTAATAAAAACATATAATTAAAACTAATTATTTGTTGAAATCATAATATTTGAATTGGTTTACTTATTCGTATTTATACTATTTAAAATTATGATTCCTTACTTAATCATCATCATCATCATCTCAGCCAAAAGACGTCCACTGCTGAACAAAGGCCTCCCCCAAGGATCCTTATTCCTTACTTAATTAATTAAAATTGTATTTTGTGGTGATTTAATAAAATTTGTATTTTGTCTATAATCAGGCAAAAACAACAAACTGTACACTACAATTACTTT
Organism: Eudonia mercurella; assembly: GCA_963082485.1. NCBI lineage: Eukaryota > Metazoa > Arthropoda > Insecta > Lepidoptera > Crambidae > Eudonia > Eudonia mercurella. The sequence goes on from OY720022.1 coordinate 5,794,964, forward strand.
TATTTTGAAAGATTATTCAACTTTTTTATTTAGGTTTGAGGCAAAGGAATCTAGATCTAAATCTAATCCCATTCAGCCTTTGTCTTATAAAAATTGTTAAGTTTTCTGAAACTTAAAAAAATTGATATATATATCGTGATATATATCCATTGATAAATATCCTCGCACCCTGTATTTTTGTATGTTTGTATGTATGTATGTTTGTTTGCAACTAAAAAATTTGGTATGAAATCCACCGGGTCAGCTAGTGTTGCAATAACGGTTGATAATAAAACAATTTTTTATTTTTTCGACCGGAATATATCCTAAAGAAAGGAGTAGTAGTAGGTAGTAGTAGTGAATTCTAATAGAAAAAGTATTTTAATCCAATATTAAATTGCACTTAGAGGTTTAAAATGTTTTAAACAAAAAAACGGTTTAAAACTAAATGGTTTAAAAGTTTTAAATTCTTTTTGCATCTCTATGATTAGATTAGGGTTATGATTAACCAAAGCAAACAGAAAAAAACTAAACAATTCTAACCAACATGGAATGTAAATTGGAGAGGAGCATATTAGTCATTAAACTTAGAGATAGGTAGAGACTCACAAACACAAGGAGTCATACCAAAATCGCAGAGGTTACAAATAAAGTCAAAATATTAAAATGGTTTTTATTGTTTTGGTTTATATTATAATACAATCAAAGAAAGAAAAGTGGACGAAAGAACTAACAGAATGGTATATGAGAGATGAAAAGAGGCAAAAAGAAAGGCTAAATGATATAATGACCTGGCACACTGATGGGGAAAAAGAGCCAAAAAGTCCATGGAAGAGGCGTATGTCAGTAAAACAACCTGACTGTCGATGTCAGAACTACAATAACTTTAATAATTTTTGTTATTTATGTTTTTTAAAGGTCAGCGAATAGTCTATTTTTATTTATTTTAAGTATAATGCTGTTCCTTTCAGACAATGTTTTACTATATTTTATCATTTGGGGTCATAACAAGAACTACATGAACGGTACCATGACTACTGGGATAGATCAGCTTTATAATTCCCATTGGTCAACATAACAGCAGATCATCATCCTTATCTAATTATATTCTTGTGAGGCTACTTAGACGACAAGTGGAAACTGTTTTCGCTCATCATTTGCTATCTGAGAAAATGTATGCATCACCATTAAAGGACTGAATTACAAGCCAAAGATAATTGTATTAAACTTAAAATATTGAATTGGACTATAAGAGTCATTATGTTAACGTTTTATTGTTTGAGAATGACTTATAGATTTCTTACATTTCTCTTTTTATGAAACAGTACTTGTCATAATATAACTAAAATGATTTGAGTTATACAAATCATTCTGTTATCAAATATTTACCTAAAACTATGGATATTAAATAATTCGCAATAGCTACATACATAGGCGACTACAGGCTTGAGCATTATTGGCATGGATTAATTTGTCAAAATCCAAAATTCGCAACAGCAATTTGTGACTAATAATTTTAAGGAATTAAAAGAGTTCTTATACACAAAAACATAATGTAAACAATGATGTTATAAAGGTTTTAGGCTTACTAAGCCACCAAAAAATTGCATTGAACTCTCGAGAGTGGCTAAGTGATGTGAAGTAGCCAAAACCAAGAGGATATGGCTGTCTTTTTTGTTTGAAACGCCTTGGGGGCGCTAGTTACGTATTTACCTTTTTTACATTAAGAATGTTATTGAGAGTAAAGGACATTGCCTACACCATATAAAAAAGTACCAAATGAAAAAAATACTACTGCTATTAATAATAGAGCACTTTAAATTTACCTGAAGAGTTCATAATACTGTTGAAGCTCAGCTTCTTCAAGGAATTCATTCAAGTTTTCTCTATCATCATTTATACTTTCTGGAAAAAGAAAGCCAATTCAAAACGAGGTACGAATTTCAAAAATCATAAATGAAAAATGATAACTTACCCATTTTTACAAAGTTTAAATTAACTAAAAATAAATAATAAATACATAAATAAAAATAATAAAGTTTATTTAATCAATCTGCAAACAGCAAACACAGGATTGTTTTTGCTTCTCTGCAGTTTTCTTCATTTTTCACTATAATGACGTGAAGGACCGAACGACAGACGCTCGGGTACGAGTTGCCATTGCCAGATGGGCAGGTTTTTTTTTTGCAAGATTTTTTTCTTTTTCCCCTTTATGGTCAGACCCAGACGCTCGCCTGACTGAGCGACCTAACATATATTACTTTATTATTTTTAAGTCAAAGGCTAAATAAATTGAAAATACGTGCTTTCTCACGTACGCACGTACGTAAAGTCAAAGATGAATGAATAATATAGCTATCAATTAAAACTCATTGTGTATAACTGCAGTATGGCAACCCTTCTGAGAAGTTTTTTGTGTACTATTAAGAATTCCAAGGGAACTGTTTCATACAGCCTTGTTTTAGAGAAATGAAAATTACCTCATTTTAGTATTTTACTCAAGTCTCCAAAATCTCAAAACATAAATATAAAATAGACAACATAGTTTTTATAAAGACTTTATATTTTATACATATTGTGTATTTTACTTTAGGTATGAGCCTTAGTAACAATTACTAAAGCTTATTCTGATGTTCAATCAGACAATGTACGTAACTAGAAATTAATAATGGTGTATAGAGTGCTTGTTGTTATAGGGGTTGGAGGGAATACCATTTATCAATACTCATTTCTGATAACATTAATTGTCATCTAATATCAATGTAAAAATTGTTTGTTTATATGTAAGTATAACTTGTAAGAAACAAATATTTGACAATGGCTAAATGCTTAGAGCATTAAAGCTAAATGTGATAAGCGCACGAAACTAACAAATAGAGGGAAAATACTAAAGTGATACTATTAATTATTCTGTGGTTTGGTGTCAAAAATGACATTGATACCATTCAGTATTGCCACAATTTAAATTCTAGTCTTTTTTGAATACTTTACTACTAAAAGATTGTTCGTTCAAGTTATTTTATTGGAGGCTCTCTGTTGGTCTTATGCTCAAAACAATAACTAAATGACTTTTGTTTTATTTATTTATTTATTAAGCATACGCAATTACGACAATAAGTTAATAGGTAATATGTCCCGTAAAACCGCCTAGGCAGTTTGACTGCAGGATTAGTGAATCTCTACTTATTATTCTGAGGTTCTAAGGAGCCCTTATTATAGAAAAACTACAGTTATTGTCATCTTTACGGCTTAACTCTGGCATAGGCATAGGCCTCGTTAACCATAATCATATGGTTTTTGTATGATCCAACTATAAATGATATATCCTATGTCAAAGTAAAAAACGACGAGGTTGGTAAATTTTGAATGCCTTACAAATAAACAAAGAATAAGCTCCAAATAATTTCGGATTCCTGCCATGTAAACGTCATTTCAAATTAGAGTAATAGAGACAAAACACGGAATAACTATTCGCAGCTTATTCTCTGTTTATTTGTAAGGCCCTATAGATTTTTGGATGTGAATAAGTCTGCTGGACAAGTCGAGTCAAGCTAGAAAAATACGCCACTTTTAGTCCAAAAAAAGCCATTTAGCAAAATTGAGATACACCACTTTTGACTACCAATGTTACTTTGGCGTGAAGAGACTCCGTATTTGTCTGTAGTCAAACAGTCACACAGTGTAGAGTCATGCAGCTTTGATTATAATCAAATCAAATGTTCCTTTAAGAGCAGAGATTATCTCATTGAGTTGAGTTTTATTAATCTATACCTAAACTATTAAGTGCGTGAGGGAAAAGCTTCGCAATGTGCTTAAAAAAGGGGTTTTTTAAGCACATTGCATGCACGGAGAAGTATGAAATTGGGTGTAATTATAGTTAAGAAGTAGTAGGGCAGAAAAGTAAAATAAATAAATGTCTATTGTGCAAAGTGCGTACTAAAAACAAAATGTTTCGAAGTAAAATAAAAAAATATCTTCAAAAAAAAGTACCTATGTTTTTTTTATAAATATGAATACACGATATCATCCAAAAATTTGAAACAGCTTTTAAAAGGAATACGGTTCAATTTCGACCACTGGGCTACCACTAGTACTAGTAGTAGTAGTAGGTATGTATGTAAGATTTTTATTTTAAGTATTATTAATATTTTAAAGTTGAGAGTCAATCACCCGTTTACATTAAACTAAAGACATTTAACTACTATATTAAATCTCTTTGCATTAAACTTATAAATTGCCTAAGTCTTTGCTTAACTAGGTACTACCCGGTCAAGTTAAATCAGCACCTGAGTGTAAGCGACGTTTTCGAGCCAGATGCCGAGTTAACTTGACCGGGTACCTAATAGTTAAAAACAAAGAATATGACTGAAATAAAATTATTTACATATAAATGATTATGATCAACATATACAATAACAGTAATTGTAGGATTTTAATAACCACTATGAGAAGTAAACGCCAAAACATTATCATTCAGTTACAAAAATATTGTCATAAAAATAATGTAAAAACTAACATCTGTAGATTTTTTTTCTATACTGGCCACACGTTTGTTCTGCGAATATGGCGCAGCGAGTATTGTACAAAATGCAGTGGGAGATAATTTGATATACTTGTCAATTCTGGATTTTATTAAAAAGACATGTTCTCAAAATTCGACTTTTTAAATTCACTGTAGTGAGTTAGCCAATTTAAAAGTGAAATGTGAATTTTACGCAATGTAGGTACACTATTGTCAGATAAAATTCTAATTTTGAACTTACTACAAAATTGGTCTCATCGTTTTATCGCTCATTCGTTTGTTTTTATCATGCGTCTTGTTTATTTCTGTTCGGTACTTTGTTATTTAAATTAATTCCTATCTACTTAATTAATTCTTTTAATTATTACAGTTTTTTCAAGACAGGTTTTGATAGTAGGTAGCCTAGAAAGTAGTTTATGTAGATATTGTCAAAATGTTTTAAAATTAATTATTCAGAGTGTACTTTAACTTATTCAATAATTTGTAATATTATGTATACGCTAAGCATTTTATATTTACGACAATGTTGTAAATTTGTGGTTGTATTGTGTATTGTGGACTGTAAGTTGTTACTAAAAAGACTATTACGAGATTAATAAGAAGACAGGGATAACATCTCGTAAGCCGTAGAAATGGTAAGTACAAAATATTTTACAATGCATATCTTTTTAGTCACATGTGTTTATTATTAAAGGTGTGTGAATTAAAAATATAATTACCTGCAATTTGGTAAATATAAGTAAAATTGCATATTTTGTAGGTGTCATGATTGAGTTTTGACTTAATTATTTAAACAATACTTATTTTATTACCCATTTTTTTTTAAAAACTATACACAAGGTGTTGTCGAAGTTCACACAGTTGATTTATAAATAAATTAAGATTTCTCATACCTGCCTGGCTGGAAATCCAGTTATTTTACAATTAGTATTATAAAAAGGTGGGAAGGTATCAGAAGACTACATTATGTATCTTAGAATCCACTTAGAGCTCAGTAGATGTGCTTCACAATTTGTGATGAACAGAAATGAACTAAAGGAAATTGTTATTTTTTTCTTCTTCATATTTTACTGAATTGTATCCTTGTTTGTTATACTGAATTCACTTAACTTAGACATGATTTTGAGGGTAGGAATATACTATAAAATCCATATTACTTTAATCAGTTTCCTAGATTAAGGTTTCTTAAAGTGGGGTCCACGGATCCCTTAGGGATCCGTAGCAATGGTATCAGGGGTCCGCAGTAGGTCTCATTATATTAGTACTTAAGGGTAATGAAACTACCAATAAAAGTGGTTTTTAATATAAACAAGGCTTGTTTTCTTTTCCTAATATTTTGACAGGGGTCCGCGGGATGTGTAAATTGTGAATGTGGTCCGTGACTGCAAACAGTTTAAGAAACCCTGTCCTAGATGTTTGAGGGGAATACCTACTATCATCAATACCGTGATGAATATAAGATTAAAAAAATAATACCTACTTGGGACCTTATATTTTTGATTGATTAGATACTAGTTAGACCTTTGTTGATTTTCTTAAAATAATTTGATAGGCTTGCATTTGCCTACTATCTCACCTGATGGTAAGTGATGATGTAGCCTATGATGTAATATGCTTGCCTAGAAGGCACCGATTAAACATTTTTTGTTTTTAATGTATTGGAATGTCTATACTTAACTTATTCTAAAAAGTTCTATGAGTTACATATCAATTATGTTGATAAATAAAAATTATAATGTTACATGGAGCCAGCTTATTACGCAATAATTAATAAATATAATTTACATGTGTTGTATGAGCCAGCAGCATGCTCCAAATGAAATCTTTATTTGGTATCTACACATTAATTTTACTTCTTTACAAAGCAGACTTAAATCTGATAAAGAAATTAAGATTGTGTTCCTTTCTTTACTTTTGTTTTGCAATATTAAACTTTTGTTTTTTTGTACAACAGTATAAGGTGTTGACATGCAATAACAAACCCGTTTCTTCAGACTTGAGAATGTTATGTAATGTTTACCTAAATATATATATATATATATATACACATTGGATTACATATATATATATATATATATATATATATACAAACTATAATATCTAAACTAAAAACAGTATTTGGAAAAAATTACTTGGGTTAGGTAGGTAAGACAAAAATGCCCAACTACTATTCACAATCTGGGCCTATTGCCCTTTTCTAACTGAGCTAAAAAGACATTGGTTTTTCTGTCTAATTTCCCATTTCTGGTTATTGCATGTTAATGTATGTTGTATGAATTAAACTTCCAAAAAAATTAAATCATTTTGTTTAAGATAATACATCAACCTTCCGAACCAGCAGTAGAATCGCATTACATAATATGTATTGTTTATTAAATTATATATTTTAAGTATTATTGTGTGTAAGTACTTAAATTATTTTTGTTCTTTTTTCATGCAATTACTTGATGTTCATAAGTGCAATTTATATGCCTAAATTGAATAAAGGATTTTCATTTCATTTCATTTACTATTAATTATTTTTAAATAGTTATTTTTCTTTCATAATGATTATAGCATTGAAACTGATTATAGCATTTGGAATTACAGCTGGTCTCAGCTAAAAAAAAATAATAGATTTTTTTAGACCACAGATTACCTACTGAATGGTTGTGTCAGTAGAGACCTAAGAATAAACCATTAAAAATGAAGAGTTTGATGAGTTTATGCGTGCTGATAATCTTTACTCCCGCCCTAATATATTATTGAATAACATTATTATAATTCTCTTTATTTATTGTTATTATTATTACTTGCAGCCATTATAATTGTATTATTAGTTCATGCCCCGCTAATTCAAAGCGTAAAGTCACAGATTACTTAATAGTTACTACGTATAAAGTGTACGAAGACGCGCGACGACCGACGCTATGACGCTACAACTATCTGGTAGGGTATCGACATTTTGAAGGATTTCGCGGACGAAACATTACGTAAATCGTAGAGGATGGATAAATAGGGTATCTTGATTCTCAAAATAGCAAGGATGAAGTTTATCCTTTTGAGCGCCAATACAAAACGCAATGTGTCCTCCATCCAGCGCCAAGCTATAAATGTATAACAAATGTATAGTAAAACGTAGTGATGAGGGTAATTATTTTATCGATAAATGTTATTTATATATTTTTCTTTGCATACATATACTGTTAAAGTAATTTAAATATTACAGATAAAAAAATAATGACGTATTTCGAAATCTTGTTTTATTTTACAATAACGTTGATAAGAAAAAGAAGAATACACTATAGATAATGTTAAAACAAAAACATAAATCAGTTCAGCCATAATGAATTGAGAACTTCCCTATGGCCTTATGACGTCATCCCGTTGTTTTCATATAAAGACCGTTGCGTCCGTAGCACGTAAAATGAGCGTGAAATTCAATATTGGGGATGTCTATGGTCTCGATGTACTATCGATTTCATCGAATTCAGCATATAATATTACAAATGAAAACAATAACAAACACCATTTATACTCGGAGCTGCACTATCTCGCACTGACCTTGATGCGCTTACGTCTGTGACGTCAAAGGGTATCTTCGACGGGTAAAAGGGTATCACGAAGCGCGGAACGGGATCAATCAATATTGATATCCGTACTTATCAAAGTACGGTATTTTGTGTGTATTTAAAGATTCGTGTAAATACATTAGTATATAATCATCATGAACTGTATATTTTTCAAAATTCATAATTGCGGTTTAAAGTAAAAGTGTTTTATTTAAACGTTAATAGTGTCGATGGAAGCCTTAGAAATTTATTATGTCACCACATCACTAGGCGTCTTCCTATAAAAACTATGGCGCCTGGGGCACTACAATTTTTTTGGCTAGTATTATTTTGCAGTTTTTAAAATAAACAAAAGCCCCTATTAACATGAAAATGTAAGTTTATGATTTTAGACAATAGTAAAAGTACGCATAAAATAAAACAAAGCATTTGCTTACGTATTTTTATTATTAAACGTCATGATAAGATTTTGTCTTCTAGTAAAGACGTGGCGCTCGGCACGGAAAAGTCTGTCTTCCATAGAAGACCGTGGCGCTCAAAAGGTTATTAGCCCTCATAGTTGTAACTTTTTGGCATCCCTTGGTCTCACCGCGCTGTATGCGGGTAATGCAGTGCAAAACCGGTCGTCGCGGTGGAAGTATGCCGACAGATTTTAGTTCTTATGATGCTATAAAATAGGATGTTATTCATTATTTATACTATTTGATTGTGGAAGTTGAGACCATTGCAAAAACGATAAATTATTACTCTTTGTAGTGATGTTCAATCGCATCTCACTCAACACAATAAAAGTCGAGCTGCCATACCATAATGTACTATTTTCATCCAATAAAAAAATGAGGTATTCCACGAAGCACACCCATAGGTGCTCTTCAAATAAAATTTTAAAATAATTAATTTTCTATTCCACGAAGCACATCTACGAATATCACTCGCATAGTGCAGGGACTAAGAAATAAAAATGTCGACAGAAAAAAATATTGATTATGTTATAATAAGACCAACTTCAATTTTTAACATCAATCCGTTTCATTAATAAAGTGATACAATACCCTATGTTCATTAAAATACATTGTGTTCGTAAACGCTAATTTCAATGAAACTTTGCGAATGTGTTTAAATAGTTAGTTCCAGCCATTGAGTTATAATGTACCCGATAGGTGAGGCTTTTGTCGAGATCTAAAAATTTCGAAAAAAAATGCACGGTTTCTGTGGGATTGGTCTGGTTACGTGTGTTCACGTGGATGAAGTCGCGGGCGGTCGCTAGTTTTTATACAGGCAAAGACAAAATAGTTAAGTACTATTTTCTTTTCTGTTGGTGAACCGATTTTCTGACGAGATTTAGTGGGGTATTTTACAAGCTTTTATATAGTTTCACCTGTCCCGATAACGTTTGTCCGTTTGTCTGTAATCAAATCTTGCAAGTTAAATTTGATCCACTTCCCGTTGAGCTGAAATTTTGCATGCATGTGTAAATCGGATGACATTGCAAAATTATTATGACATGAATCTGATCTGATGATGAAACCAGAAGGTGGCCATAGGAACTCGGTAATTAAACGACACAACCCCATCGAGTTTGGGCTCGTTTGATTTGTCTTGACAAGTATTTAGGTGCTAGATGGTAACCAGGGTCCAATGATGGAGCTGGAAAATGACCATATTCCTATAGCCATTTTCAAGCTCCATCATAAAATCATCATCATCATAAAAGCTCAGGAAAATAAGTTCGTTCGATTGTTCCGTTTGTTATGAATGTGGATTCTGTCTTTGATTAGATGGATTAGATAGATGACCCAATGCCAAGGGGAGCACGTGCTGAGGGCTGAATGGTATGAGGGTGTATAAACATGTCATTCAAAATACTAAAAAGCTAAAAATAAAGTTAAATGAAAAAAAAAACTTTATAAAAACAAGCTTTTATTAATTATTTGTTAATAAAAAAAGAACTAAAAAGTTCAAATAATTTAATTTTAAAATCTTTGCGTTTTCAATTTTAAAATGTTTGCGATCACAGATCCATTTTTTTATATAAATAAAAGCATGCATCATGCCACGCCGAACAAAGTCGTGCAATTTGCTGACGATGCTACTGCACTCATCAGCACTGCCACTCAATATAACGTTTGAACAGAATAAAATAGAAGTAGTCGATACATTCACGTTGTTAGGCATCACCATGGATTCCACCTTGACTTTGAAATCTCATGTAAGTGCAGTTGTGAGTAGACTTAGCAGTTTTGCGTACACCCTATATGAGTTGCGAAAATGTACAAATTCACAATGCGCGTTACTGCATGCCATGCGCACGCTGCGGCCTGGATCAGGCTTAGGATTATTTTTTGGGGGAACTCAACTGAAGTCCAATCAATATTTATTCTGCAAAAGCGTTACATCAGGGTGGTCACCAATATCCCACCCAAAGAGTCGTGCCGGCCGTGGTTTATTAGTTTAAAAATCCTTAAAGTTACTTGTTTATTACTACGAGCTTTGTAGATTAGTTCGCACCAGTCCACATTATTTCAATAGAAAAACCAACCTTCCTAGACGCTACGTTTCTTGCCCGGCAAATAATTTATGTCAATTAACCCCACAACTTGATCTTTTTAAAAATGGGCCATTCTATATGGCAGTCAAGTTATATAGTCACTTGCCCAACTCATTAAAAGCCCGCCAGGGATGAAAATTTGATAATGATTTAAAGAAACTTCTTCTTGACAAGGCTTACTATTCCATAAAGGAATATTAAGACGTTATTTTAGAAACTTAAATAAATATAAATTTTTTATGTATCCGGTTAAAGTTTTTATGTTACTTGTATAAACAAATATAATATTATAATAATAATACATTTCAGCACCTGTTATGATATAATTAAGTGTAATAATAATATAAATTAGTTTAGTAAGTATAGTATGTATGTATTTTGCTGTGCCCTTACAGGGTTCTTGTTTGTGCCAAAAACTTATGTAACACCATATACAACAAGATGCAATAAATGAATATGAATATGGTTAGGCCTGTTCGCCCTATGGTGTTTTCATCTATAAGTAAGGCCTGTGCCCCAGCAGTTGGGGAATGAAACGGATTAAAGTTGATCTTAATATTTTCTTCTGTCGACATTTCTATTTTTTAGTCCCCGCACTATGCGAGTGATATTCGTAGGTTTGCTTCGTGGAATAGAAAATTAATTATTTTAAAATTTTATTTGAAGCGCTCTTATGGGTGTGCATCGAGGAATACCTTAAAAAAAATCAATGGTCTTATAATTCATTACTTTAATTGAGTTCCTAAATGTAATAAAAGATTTGTAGGTAGTTTAGTTTCTCAAGCACCTTTAATAATTTTTCTAATTATAAAAGTTTATAATACTTCCCACTTTGTATTTTTTGTACCTACACTTTATCGTAAAACTTATGGGAATTAAATTATTACCTTTGTATTTATGTCTACGTTTTAATTAATTTGCTCTGATATTGAATATAAGCCTCAGTTGTATTATATGTAAACCTACTTTGGGCTCTTATCTAGCATAATAGTTGATACTGTGTTGGGCAATAATGAGTTGAAAAAGATTAACCTGTAAATCAATAACACCATACATCCGATAATACGCTTTAGCTATTTTATTAAAAAAAACTTTGGGTACAAAGCTCATGCACGCGGGTAGACAGAAAATTGTTTTTGTCGTTTGTTTCCCGATACTTCTATTTGATTCAATTCAATTTCTATATTAACCACAGACAATTACATATAGAATAGAATTAGAGATAAGTACCTAGTCATTGGATTTCATAACCACACTGTAGGAAGGGAAATTATTTTAATTGAATTGTTAACATGTTTATTTAACAGGGATTGTATAGCGACGTCATAATTAAAGCTTATTCACATCTATTTATTAATACGTGAAGCAAAAACTTTGTACCCGTTTTTACGAAACTTGCGCGGGACGGAGGAGGAGTATGAAATTTCGCACACTTATAGTTTATATAGAAAAGTTTATCCAAATGTTAATATTTTTCTTAAATTGTGCATAAAAATACATTAAATCAACAAAAACAACACTACACACACTACCATGAATTTGACACACACGCATATGTATTTGACACAACACGTATTATTTGTCTTTAATGCAGCCGACATCTATCATTGCCAAAATGCCAATGCAAACTCACATTCTATCTTTTTAAATTTTTCAATGCTTAGGATACAATCCGTGCAGCCTTAATAAAATTACGGTCGAATTTCGACCACTGTGCGACCACCAGTAACAAAATGTTGATGATTAAGCGTTATAAAGTGTGTGTTTTTTAAATATTTTTATTGAATAACACGATGTACTTACTTGTTTCTTAATCACTGAAGGTCTTGATTGAGATTCTCAATCTATCACCAAGCTGGTTAGAAAATCTAAGCTAGATTTATACCTACTTCAGTATATTTTTCAAATGCAAAGAAAATACTTTAGGACGCGATTTTCTTAAGTCAGTAAAGAACTAACTATAACTTTTATTCTCTATTCCAATCGTGTTTAATTTCGTTAGAAAAGATTTAAAACGTTATCCATTTTGAGGGAGAACCCTTAAGCTTATAAGAGCTCAAAAGATACTTTGTAAATGTACACAAATACCATTAATTACACCCGGACCGGAACTCTAAAATGTTACAATTTATTTTTGCTGTAATACCTACAGATTTAAATAAACGTCCTATAGATTGAAATAAACGTCTGTGATTTTTCAATGGTCAGTTAAAGTTAATAATTCATTGAATAATTTTGACATAATGACAGATTCTCTTTAGAAAATATGTCACAATGACAATGTTATTCATTGGATAAAACTTATCTGAGGATTGAAAAATCGGGCCATTAGTTTTTTTTTTTTTTTATACATAGCACGGCAAATGACTCCATTTCACCTGATGTTAAGTGAATATGGAATCCAGATGCGATGACAACTGGTGCAGCGTGAAAATAACGCTAATAATAATAATATCTCGAGCTTCGTACTAGCGAGCGTTCTGGCTCCATACAATTGGGAAAGTTGAGCTTTTGCAAGGCCGGGTCTATGCGGAGACTAAACTTAATTGTGTCGATCTCCGTGTTTCGGAAGGCACGTTAAGCCGTTAATGCCCACCACCAACCCGCACTGCTGCCGTCCGCCTTCCCCACATGGATAGTACCGCTAACTAAATGTAGTTAGTTATGGGGCCATGCGAGGTGAGTATGGAATCACGACTTAACTAACGTTGTTTGGTGATACAATCCAATTGCGAATGACAGACCCCCAGCCTTAACAGGTAGCTGATAATAAAACCTTAATTTTCATCTGCGCGTGTGTGCAAGTGCGTCATATCTATTATAAACCTATATCAGATTAAAATAATAAAGTAATATTTTTGATAGCCTTCAATATCCCACTGTTGGGCTATTTAAGTTGGTTAATTAACAGTCTTGGTTTTTTTCTTAATGTAAGCACCACGGGGCGCGGGGCGGCATCGGCACTCAGCTTCGCGTGACTAGTGGTGACCACGTAACAGGCTGTAATTCGTACACGTATAAATAATAAACCCTTTTTTGGCTCTGTCGCGACCTGCATAATTTGTTCATCTTATTATGATCACTGATTGGTTAATCAAAGAATGTGCCGAAGTATGACGTCATTGTTTACTCGATTACTGTAAATCACATATACACTAGTATAATACAATAGGTACCTACAATGGTTTTCAACACATTCAATTAACAGTAACAAGCACGGTGAACCAGTAAAAAATGCGATAGTTCTATAAAAGAGCTACCTACCATCCTTTTTTTTCTGAAGGTAGGTGTGTAATTTAATGTAACATAATAAGTACTCGAACAAACGAACTTCTCAAAGGTTTTGTAGCTATATTGCTTAAGTTTGATGTAGGTATTTTGTTGTAAGTGAGGATATCGGAACCAGGTTTAGCTAATTCTTCCTTCGCTATTACAGCAGCTGTTCCAAACTTATTCATTTGTCGTAAAAGCAAGAAACTGACGTAATAAATGTAAGGTGAGATTTATAAAGAAAAATAAAAAAGTGAACAAGTAAAAATAAATAATAGGTTTATATCTATTGTAAGTAGCAGTTTCTGCTTTGTCAGTAAGCATACCGCAAGTATGCTGATGGTAAATTCAAGCGTCCTTGCGGGAACAACTTTTTGTCCGGTCATGAAAGCATTTTTTGAACAAAAACATATTTGTAATTCATGTGCACTCACTAAATTTGGGAGATTTACTCAATTTATTCAGTACTAGGTATAAATACATAACTTGGTTGGTTACTTGTGAATGATCAAAAAGATCTATATACCTAAATAAAATAAGTATTATTGCGTAAATTAGGAAACGGGTTGACAAAAAAGTACTACATTATTAAGGTTTTTTAATGTCAAAAAAGTTCTATGTTGCACCCTGTATATGAATGAAAAAAAAATGTAAGAATAAACATACCAAATCAAATTATTTCAGCAAAACTTGAACGTTGCATACCTGTACCCACCCACCTACAGGTGAAATATAATTTTAGCATCTTGTAAGCTTAGCATCCTTTGGACTGGCCTTTGTGCTTCCCTAATGAAAAATATATCGGGAATAGGTATCTAATGTCGGACCCAGCGGCTGTGGACCCAAATTTTGCTAAAAAGCATTTTAATCTATTAAATTCCATGCCCGGAGGCGCGTACAAACACAATTCTATGTATCGTATTGTATTGTAACCCATTCTCGCAAATGGAACCTCTTTAAACAATCAAATGCTGGCTTTGAAAATGTGTTTATTTGTAAAGTCACTAGGTATCTACTTACGTCGCGTGAACACTTTTAACATGTTTGTAAACATAAAATGCCTGTTACGATACGATACATTCAGCACGTTGCTCGGTGTTGTAATGCAGCAAAACACTGAGTGCGTAGTCGAATCGATCAGGTTAATGTTAACTATAACTTGTATGGGGTCGAAACAGCACCATCTAAACACAAGTTGCTTACACAAATTAGTTACTAGTTGGCGTTGCTTTGGTGACAGAATAACTATAAGCTTTTGGACTAATACAAATCGAGCTACAAGTGGTTTTTTTTAAAAGTTAAACGGTTTTATTGAAAATAAAGATTTTAAGAAAATGATGTAAAAAATAAGTCGGTAGGTCCTAGGTACCAGTCATCACACCACTCTTCTCATCAACCTAGGGCATTGATTAGACAATAAAATAACATCGTTGGGCGCACGTAACCTGCGTATACTATATGTAACTGGCATTTTTATTATGATATAGCGGTTGACTTGATAGAAATTTCACACGCCTAACACGATTTCATTTCATAAGTTAAAACTTAAAAAATTATTTTACTCATTTTTAGGGTTCTGTAGCCAAATGGCAAAAAACGGAACCCTTATGGATTCGTCATGTCTGTCTGTCCGTCCATATGTCACACTGCACCACCTCAGCAAGGAGCCACATATCCCTGCATGACCCGACTTCCGAATGAGCAGTTCATCCACCACGTCAAATGCCTTTGAGAAGTCAGTGTAGATAGCATAAACTTCTTGTTTCTTCTCTAGTGCCTCAGCAATATCACTGACGTAGTTCAAAAGGTTCGATGCGGTGGACCTACCCGGCAGAAATCCGTGTTGACAAGGGTTGAAGAGTGGTTTCAAGTGGTGTTGAAACCTTTGCTGAACCAATGATTCAAATAGATTTCCGAAACATGAAAGTAGTGAAATTCACTTTGATCGCCTTTTTTATGTATTGGAGAGATAAAAGCCAACTTCCACATTACTGGGAAACCCCGGAGCACAGAGACTTATTAAAAATAAAGTAAAGAGGTTGAGTGAGTTGAGTGCACAAGTCCTTAGAAACAACGGAGGAAATAAATCTGGCCTAGCGCTTTTGTTCACGTTTAAACGCTTCAGGGCATCAAGAATGTCGGAGTCAGAAATATAAATAGAGCCTAAAGATCCACAGCAGCTCTCAGTCTCCTTGCCGCTGACAAATGCCGCAGTGTCTGGTAAGTTGTTTGCATAGATGGAGTGAAAATATTCAGAAAACAGCTCGGCAATGTCCTGTCCGCCCCGCACATTTAAATCGTTCAAGTACATTTCGTCTGGAATATCGCTACTATGAGGACTAGGACCTGAATGACCTAATAAAGTTAAAAATTAATTTGATTTTTCAAGGTGATTTTTAAGTGTTCTTATTAGTTACTATATTAATGTTTACAAAATAAACAGTATCATCACCCGAGGAATTTCATCGCGATAAAATTTTGTTCTTCACAGCGTCTAATTTGGTCGCTTAGTTCTGGAAATATAGTGAAATCAAAAATAAGTCGCAGAGAAATACGTGCAAATTTTATTATTTCCCTTTTTGCTTTGACCAACTATTTTAATAAGATAAGTTTTTTTTGCCATTACATTGATGTTTTGAAGACATATTTAGATTAAATTGTTATAACTAGCCTTACAAACGTAAAACAAGCCCTACCTAAAATCAAAACCGAGACCTCTAAGTTTGGTTGTCTAACCAGTAGACCGCAGAGGCGATTGCTGTTCTAACTTGGAGAAGAAAAAAAAATCCATTCTCTAGCACTAATGGTAGTGACGCTAAAATCGAACCGGACAAAAGATTGGCTCGCAAAGTAAAAAGTAGGTATGGAACATCTTAAAGACTCCATTACCTATATCGTCGGAGGCCAAGTATCATCCAGATGTCTTGGGTTCAGTTCTAGGTCGGCAATACTGTCGGCTGACTGTTGCTGATTTTCGGAAGCATAGTTCTGCTGATGATCATTAACTCGCATTTCAAAAGCTTTGTGATTAAGCCTATACCTATAATTTGTAGCGATGCCTCGATTGCAATGATGGAGGACTTTACCAAGCAGTGGGATAGCATATACACACACCGGCATATTTAGCGGAACATAAAAAAAAGGTTTGATATCAGTAATATATAAGGTTGCTGGCTGGTTTATACGTCATTTAATTTAAAAAGAAATAATTTCAAATTAAGAAAACAACTGAACATCACATTTTATGCAATTGTTTTAACCCTTTCCACGCCACGCGTTTTTCTGAAAATCGTGCCCGTGACGCCACGGCCTCTTTTAACATAAATTGTAGTTATTATTACTAGTGAAGAGACACTCAATTATCGAGATTCAATAAAAATATTTTTTATTGAGCATATTTTGCATCAAAATATGCTTTATTTCGAATTATAACATCCTTCCATACAAATATGAAAATAATAAATAACTTTCGAATGTAGTTTACAGTATTTTATTTTCCATAAAGCCAAGTAAATCCTCATATAGATATTCCTTTACCGCAGCACTATTTGTTTGATATATATGACTTTGGCGTATGGGTAGTAATTCTTTCAAGTTTTAGTGAAGTTACTGTTTCCGGTGAAATCTAAACATCGATAATTAGATATGAATATGTAATATTTAAATCCCATTCCAACTAAATATATATTAAAACACTTAAAATACAATTGAAAATACTTTATTGAAAATAGTTACAGCGAGAAAGATTTCCGAGCGAGTCAATTTACGATTCTTATTTAACAGTCAGGAATTTCTGGGATTTAAAAAAAAAAAAATTATATAACAGTAGATTTCCACACAAGGTCATATGGCCCCGAACTAAGCAGAGCTTGTCATATGGCGTCCACAGACTGATATTCATACATACATATATATTTTAAATTAAATACTTAATGTACATACTACACTCACTCACACCTGAAGAAACACAAATATTCATCATAATATAAAAGTTTGTTCGGGGTGGGGATCAACCCACGACCTTAAGTAAGTACTAAAAATTAAGGATATAATTACATACCTGTGGAATGTTTAAATTTAATTCCTCACTTTCAAATTCAACTTCATCTTCTCCCTCTAATATTCGATATAATTCCTCGGTAGTAGTCATTTTTGTTGCATGTATCTCACTAATCTCACTTGACTGATGTAATTCAATAATAACAAAGAATATGTCATTATTATATTATGTAGGGTAGGTTGCGAATATATATTTTTTTAATACCTTCAATTCACATCACTAAATAAATTGTTCTAGAAAGATCCATCGTCTCTGACGTCACTTCCTGTCCGATATATCAGACATTGGCGTTTAGCACTGAATATATTATTCAAGAAAATAGTGTTGGGGTCATGCGACGATTATTAAGCAAAAAACAACATCTAAGTATAAAGTAAATGTAATAATTTTGCATGAAATTAATGTATTATAACATAATGATTTTATCGTATTGCATAAGAAAAGCGGATACCTTTATTTTGATTTTAAGTGAAGAAGGTTACTCCTAAGTATTAAAGGATTTTAGAAAAATACGACTTAAATAAAAATACGATAAATTAAGGGTTTGGTAACAGCACTACTGTCTCATATATCAGTCTTTGGCGCTGGACACTAAGGTAAAAATAGCTTTGATTTCGGCAAAAAAAGGGGTTGTGTTTATCAAAAATTAAAGAGAAACGACGTAAAACTATTCTTCAAATGTAGCTTTATTTTATTCTTCAGATATTAAATATTTGGAAATACCGACATAAACTTGAATAAAGGCTTTCAGGCAAGTAGAAATCAAAGACTTAGTTCCACTATTTTTTTTGTCTGATATATCAGTCGTTGGCGTGGTGGGCACGGAAATGGTTTGTCCGATATATCTGTCATTGGCGTGGAAAGGGTTAATTTTATTCAAATACACCTTATCTAGAGCGAACTTCGAGTATTTCTTCCTTCTGAGTTTGATTTAAAATCTCATTGAAATACTGTTTTTTGTTAGTTTTTTTTTAATCGCGTATCTTTTTGGAGTTATGGACTGAATTATGCCTGACTTAGCCCCAACGGAAATTGCCAGGGCACTCGAAATGCGAAGAAATGGTCAAACTTACAGAGTGATATCCAGAGATCTTCGCCGACCAGTTTCAACGATCCGTCGTAGTATCCAACGGTTCAGGGAGACCGGTACTTATGTGAGAAGAGCAGAACAAGGCAGAAAAAGACGCACTTCGAGTAGGGATGATCGTTTCATTCGGCTTCGTGTACGTAGGAACCCCCGTTTGACGGCCGTCCAAGCCCGACATGAGTTAGAAGCAGTGCGGGGTATAACCGTAAGTGAGCGTACGGTACGAAGAAGGTTCGAAGAAGCTGGTATGGGTTCATTTGTGCCCGCCAAGGCTCCAAGGCTCGAGGTAAATCATCGTAAAAACAGGTTAACTTTTGCTCAGGAACATCGACTTTGGAACGCGGACCAATGGAGTAAGGTATTGTTTAGTGATGAGTGCAGAATTCTCTTAAATCAAATTGACGGCAGGCAAAGAATATACAGACGCAAAGGAGAACGATACATTCAGACAAATTTTGAAACTACAGTTGCATACGGTGGTGGAGCAATAATGGTTTGGCGGGCATTTGTTTGGGAGCTCGCACAGACTTGGTAGTGATTGACAGAGGGAGTCTGACTGCAGACCGCTATATCAGAGAAGTTTTAGAATAAAATGTCGTACCGTTTGCCCCATATATCGGTGACGATTTTGTTTTTATGCAGGATAATGCTCGGCCGCATACCGCTCGGGTAACTCAAGCATATCTTAATGATATGAATATCATTGTTATGGAGTGGCCGGCGAGATCACCGGATATGAACCCAATAGAGCACCTTTGGGACTTGCTGAAAAGAAAAGTTAAGTCCAGAATTCCAGCTCCTGCCAACGTGGGTGAACTGCGAATCGCCGTAGTTGAGGAATGGCGGAGACTATCCCAGGAGACCATCGATAACATCATTCTCAGTATGCCTAGACGGGTAGAAACTTTAATAAGAGCACGTGGAGGAAATACGCGATATTAATCACCATTTTTCTAATTTATTTAATTGTTATTTTAATATTAATTTTCACTTTTCCCGGTTACATGAAAAGTTCCAAAATGTACCATTTTTCACAAATAGCCTTTACTCGCAAAATCTGTTCTTAATGTGATCTCATTTTAATTAAAACAAATGAAACTTTTAATAACAAAAGAAGTGTAGTAAGTAGATTTTAAAATAAAACCATATTTTTTTAATTATGGACTTTTTTTTTGTGTTCCGCTAAATATGCCGGTGTGTGTATGTATAGTGCTAATTATTAATATGTGTAGGTAATGTCACAAAACTATTAAAAAAAGCTTAGCGAGACAATTTAAACGTAACGATCATTTTAACATCATCAGCATCATCATCATGGTCAACGCATATTCTTAATTAGATTTTTTTTTCTATTTTTATAAGTCTCAGGGGCAAACAATCGCACTGGTAGGTAACGAATTGAGAAAAGGGTGCATTTCCCATGAACAGCTATTTAGGCTTAACCCGTATGTTATCATAGCTTTTCTACCAAAACAAGAGCTTTGTAACATTTATTTGATTATTGAAGTAAAACAAAAAAACTAAAATATGTGGAAAATGTAAGTAGGTACTAATATAGGATTAGACGCGGTGCGCCCAGTCCTTAACTCCTGGACCAAGCGCAGACATGGAGCGCTAACATTTCGTCTGGTGCAGGCACCGTCAGGACACGGATGTTATTTATAGTACCTGCATTAGATCGCTTAGAGAGGGGCAAGCCTATTGTGCCACTATTTTACCGGAAGATACTACCACAGATACTGCTCAGCATTGCCTGCAAGAGTGTACGACTTGGGAACAGCAACGCCGCACCCTAACCACAGATTAAGGTTTCCTAACGGCAGTGATTGGCTGCGATCTCCCGCTGGCCAGGGTGGTACAGAAAGGCCATACCTGGGCATCGCTATATGATGGGTAATTTTGAGAGGAGTTAAAGCTTATTGGCTGTTTCTATGATGATTCTATTTTTTGATTCGGGAAGCGTACCTAGTATTTATTTTTGAGTTTATATTATACGAAATCCACGTGGACGAAATCGCGGGCAAACAGCTGTGTATTTTCATAAATAACTATTCTACTAATCAAGCCCTTTCATTTGATACCCATATTGAGGTAGTAGAGATAAAATATATGTAACCCGCCATTATGTAGCGGCAGTCATCTTGGATTTACAATGATACCGAATGTATTGAATTTTATTGTCATCGGAACTAAAGGTGTGTACCAAATTTCACATCAATCCGTCAACAGGAATTTGGGTCAAATTTCAATTACTAGATTTGACCCAAACAAATAAACAGGGCAAGCTAAATAAAACCGTTTAAAAACTCGCAATCTGTGGAGTTCTCGAGCGATGTCGTCGTGCTCACATTTCTGATTAAAAAAACTTTTACAAGTGAATGTTTATGCAATATAGAAGTATTAAAAATACTAATACAATCGCCATATATAATACGTTCCTGTTTTATAATGTCGACTGGGCGGTTTTTAACAAGACATCTATTTTTGTGTTATTGATTAGCAATGCATAGGTTGCCCTGTATTCTATTTCTGACGTTACCGGTTGAACGCTAAATTACCTTTAATAATGTAGCACGTTACGTATACCTGACATTTTATTTTCTAGTGAATGCTACTATTCTGTTTTATTTCCGTTTCTGCTGCACTATGAAACTACTAACTTTCTGGCGCGGTTTTGTCTGCGTGTAAGTGGGTGTGGCTAACTCCTGAGAGAATAAGATGTTGTCCCGGGATAAAAAGTTACTAATACTAATAATTTTGTAAAGGTCGCTACTTCTATATAAAGCTGTGCAGTTCTTTACGCCCGTTCCTCTGTCTGCACAGCTAAAATACGTCCTAAATGGTTGGTAGGACTGGTAGGTAAAATATTTTGCAAAAGCGCTTATTTAATTAGTTTACTCGAGTAAAGATTACTTTCATTTCATTTCATTATTGATTTTTTTAGGTTAAGGTTCCAAACAAACGAATCTGTTATGTGGTTTCGGCGATGCTGAAGATTATTTTTTAGGCAGACATCCATGTTTTTGCCATCACTTACGACAAAAGAGATGGCCCAAGTCCCATGTAGAAACACCAGACCCGGCGCTTAAGATTTGTATTATATCCCAGATTTTAGATGTTTAACTATTACTATCTCTCTATCGGGTGGCTAACAAATTATTTTTGCGCGGCAAATTTTGTTGTGGTTCTTATTAAAATCTTTAGATTAATACGTGAAGCAAAACCTTTGAATCCCTTTTTAAGCAAATTGCGCGGATGGAAGAGTGTGAGATTTGGTATTGAAACGATAAACGTATGGAAATATCAATATAATATTGCTCAACAGATCAAATTGAGTAACAAGCACGTACGTATCGACGCAAAAATTTCTATAGCGCGATTCAGTGCGTTCAAAGTTCAAAGTTCTTTATTGCATTCATGTTGTACATATACAGGTGTTGAAAAAGATAAAAAAGAAACAAGTAACGCCAACTTACGGCGTGTAGTAGTAACATTCATTATAATAATGTTTTAGTTTTTATTGTTTGGTATTCCACTCGTTATATATTCACGCGAAGACCTTAAAATCCATATAAAGACCGGCTGTCATCGATTTTGATTGCTGATTCTAACATTATAACAGGCATCTAGAAGTAAGTAAGTGTTCCTACCATAATCAATTAATTAAAAAATATATTAAATTGATAAAAATTTACTAGTTCCTGATTTATTTCTTTGTATTCGCTCAACTACCTATCTGGATGCCAAATTTGAACTGTCTAGGTCATCTGGAACTGGTTTAGAGTTTTGATCTATCTATAGATCAGTCAGTCAGTCAGTGATAAAAATGACGATTTTTGGACGTTAATATTTAAATAACCATTTGAGGTGTGTGTTATGATGAAATTTGGAACACATATGTATCTCGCAAGTCTCAATATATGAGCCAAATTTGAAATGTTTATGTTAAATATTTTTTGAGTTATGAGGGGGTCAGAAGTGGTTCCAAATGGTTCGTGTAGTATTACCAGTGATCGGAATAGGTAGAGCAATTTTTTGTACTTGCCATATGTTGTATTAATATGGACATTCCCGAAATATTGTCGATAAACAATTTGAATGCTGTAGAAAGACACAAAAACAAGTGGGTTCTTCTAGCGGCGGAGCCCGCTATTGTATTCTTTTGTTTCTAAAAGCCGTGTTGCGCGGCAACATTGCGCGTGTGCGCAATGGAAATTGGCAACGCGTCGCTAATGTAAGCTTGACAACGTCGTGGCGCCCACTGTCAATACGTAAAAGAAGCCTTCTTTTATCATGTTTATAAAAAAAAGTTTCAGTTAGAATCTCGCGGATTGTCCTTATTAACATCAACGTTTACGGTCAATGAACCAAAATAGTTCTACCTACTCCGATCACTGAATATTACACACGGTGCGGCTCGCAAGTTCTGTTAGCTTGAACCTGGCTTGACACGCTACCGTGTGTCTAGATATATAAACTGAATCTCGGAAACGGCTCCAACGATTTTCATGAAATCGATCTAGCTAGATTTCATTTTTAGAAAACATTATTAAAAAAAACGAGCAACGCTCAGTCATCCAGGTACTTTTAATTGTTTGAAATGAAATAATAATTTATTGACACACTTCTGTTACATTTTTTATATTTAGTACAATATAGTATTTCACTATTCGGTAACAATATGTATGCCAAAGGCAACATAGGCAAAATGACTATGAAGCGCTGGTTTTCGGCCAGTACTGTTTGCTCTCAAAGTTTTTCTTAAAGGGTACTTACATGCAACAAAAAGAAGAAAATCCTGCTTTAACATCTCACAAGAAGAGTAAAAAATAAAATATTAATGATAATAATAATAATGCCCCGCTGCTGGTGGTACTCTAGGATTAGGTTTTTATAATGTTTTATTGTTTTTATATTAAAATATTGTAAAAATCTAGTTTTAAGAAAGAAAATAAATAAAGGAGATAATAATAATACATATATGTATACATGTACACATACATACATAAACATAAAGTAAATTAATAAGCACATCGATTTGACTAGCTAGAATAAATGCTAAATGCCATATCTTCATGCCGGTCACTGTTCCACTCCGAAACCTACCCCCTCCCTATAATTTTGTTGATTGAGAAATACTTTTTATAAATGTACCTTCAATGTATGTTCAGATATGTTTTGGCGCAAAGGTGGAGGAATATTGTTCCACACTTTGGACACTTGTGAAATGTTGTACCTATCTTTAATTTAATAATTTGTAATTATTATTTATGGTTCTAACATAAGGACACCTTATTTGACACTTTGGATAGACAAATGATAAAGATGCATTGAATGGTGAAGCAAGCACTAAAACTTTTTAAAATATAAAGAGTCGCACGTTGAACTTCGAATTGTGTTAGGGGCAAAAACCCTACCAAGGGAACCGTGCAGTGTTAATGAATTTAAACGCCGCGCCGTCACCGCCGGCCACTAACTTTGGCGGTCGATCAAATGAGTGAGTGACCTTTACCGGCCTTTACAGAAAAATACGAGCTGTAGGAGTTACACAAAGTTGCTGATTAGATTGAAATATGTGTAGTGTGCACGAGATGTTGAGCATACGATTTCAAAAAAAGCTGATAATGGTCTAGTCGTTCCACTACCGGTCATCGGTCCCAAGTTTGATTTCTATCAGTACATGCTATTTTACTCTGCTTGGTTTGTGGTAGTGGTTTTTCGTAGTCGACCTGGCTAACTACCACCATCTTATCTAAATCTGTCACCATAACAACAATGGAGCATTGATGTGTGCCGACGCCGGTTAGTGATAAGATAGCTAGGCTCCTCAGTAGCTAAGGATTCCGGATGTAGTGAGCAGGATCTACATCCGTCGGCCAGATGAATATAAACGCTAAGCTCTTCCTCGTTTTGAATGAAAAAAAAAACGCAAATAAGGAAATTCTTTTTGCATTTCAGCGGTATTCGTGCGGGCAGTAAAACTTTGCCCTTTTACGCCTTTGACTATTATAAAAGAAGGTTAACATGTATGAAGCGTCGCAGAGAGTATTTCTTAACGTTTAAACAAAGATATTTTGCTTCGATAAACTTTGATAACAAAAAAAGCCTGACTTCTGAAAGGAAGCAGCGTGCTTTAGCAGTCCGAATTGCAATTTTTTTTAATGAGTACAAACTGCACACTGCTTTAGGCACGTTAAAAATCCATAATAAAAAAAGGTACACAAGATAAATGCTTAAAATTATATACTTACTACATAATTTACAATAAAATTTTTTTGGTTGTTATCATCATTATCATCATCATCAGTTTATAAAACTCGTCGCTGTCGTCAGACCTTCCTCATGAATAAAAGCACTATCGGGCCACAGTGTCCTAATAGGGGTAGGTTTGTGGGTTTTATAATTTACGACAACAACCGCGACCATTTGGTAAGCCGGCATTGCAGCAGTTTCGTTGTACTACTAACTTTAGGAATAGCATTCTACTAGAATTGGGTCTGCAACTTCAATTTTTTTATAATATCGTTATCTATTTATTTTATGTTATTATCTATAATATCGTTAGAACGCAGTCCTCTAATGGGAAATCCAAGCGTAGACTTGAAAGACGCTCCTTTTAAAAAAATTACAAATTTTGCGTAAAATCCAAGTTTGAAACCAACATTTGATAAAATAGTAGAAGGGTACGTACCTACGTACGTCGTCATCATGTTATGTCTGTAGCAGTTAAGAGTAACATCCACATGTGCGCCGGTTAAACCACACTCGCCATATGTTGCCGCACTCGTATTCATAAACAAACCTGCTATGCATAATTGTGCCTACTAAGAGTGCTTGAATAATGCAACGTTTTCTTTTTAATTTAATTAAACTACGAACTCAGTAGAAAAAAGTCAACACAGGATTTTTCATTCTGCCTACCTAGAGTTTTGGTCCAGGAACGTCTCGTGTCTTGTCGCAGGACTTTTCTGAATTTTATTGTCTTAATTTCCCCGCCTTTCAGCTCGAGACTCGAGACGAGACATCGACATTGTATCGGTGTTTTATTGTGCTCTAATTACTTCAATTGTTCATGCTTCCCGGAGACGAAAACGTACTGAAAGTTTAGAATTTCTTTATAAAGCTTCGAATAGAGCGATGATAACGACAACTATGTTGTTTTTAACAAAATTAAATAAATATATTGTCTGGTATTACGTGAAAAACTCAATATCATTCGGTAGAGTGTTACCTACATCAAACAAAAAAGTGCTTGGATATTGTTGTCGCTAAAATACGCCTGTTTCTATGTATGAACCGCTGGAGTAAACCTTTGGGAAATTCATTTAATATCGAGATTGGTGCGCTCTAATAACTGCGCAATGGCCCGTATAAATCCACGTCGTAGCTTGTAATTTCAGTGTCAGTTCAGCGTCCCACTTATCAGTTTAAGCTCCGTAGCCCGAGGCAACCGTAGTCCCACGGTTTGAGCTGTAAGCAACATGCAGAGGCGATAAATGCCCTTCCATATTATTAATAAAGAAATAATCCTTATACACTCAGAAATCCAATTAGTGTGCTCTAATAACGGCGTAATGGCTCGTATAAGTAAACCCCGTAAGTTATAATTTATGCGTTTAAGCTCCTTAACCTGTACAAGCTTTGTACAAGCAAACAATACCGATCCTGAGGTATAAGCCTCTCGTGGGGGCGACAAGTTCCAAGAATAGGAATACAATATAATTGATAGACTATCTAATACTTGAGCAGCTTAATGTGTCGCTTGTTTTAATTTAATACAATGTTATACGTATACTCGTATCACAATATTAATAAGCCTCATGTATCCCACTGCAGGGAAAAGGTCTCCCCTTTCTTCTTCCATTTCTCCCTATCTATAGCAATCAGAGATGAATCCTTTAGAAAGAAGTCCAACTCGTATCATAATACCATAATTGTATTGTACTGTTTTAAATATTGTATGATTTTTTCTCTCTTTATTGAAAGCTACGTTTGTAGCCTGACTGTCTAGTCTGATCGACTTTTTAGTAACATATTACATAAAATTGTAGTTTAGTAAACACATTATACTGGAAAATAGACCTAATCATGCCAGCAAAGTATAGTAATTATTGGTACATATTGGTTCCTGTTTCGGTATTCATTGTATGTATATAGTTCTATTTATAGATCTGAAGTTACTATTTTTCAGTTTTATACAATTTGTAGTCTGAAGTATAGAACGCACGAAATAATTTAAAAATTAAGAATGTTGGGAAATCGCGTTTAAAGTTTTGCATGTTTGACCCGGTGCCGGTGCACAAAATATCAAAAATATGCCAAAAATCGTCATATTTTTCAAATTAAAAGAAATTAAGCTAAAAGTATAGAAATCAGCCTTAAATTTGGTATAGCAATGAACATTCTACAATTAAGCAAACCCTAAAGTTGAAAAAAAAATCCTTCCGACTTATTTCAGATCTATTATCACGTTTTTATACTAACTGAAATAATTCAAAATATTTCTTTAAACAAACAAAATATTTTAAAACTAAACTGTAATAAGTACAAATGTGCATTCGACAAAATATTCACGTTTATTGTAAACAGCAATATTAAATTTTACGCCGCGAAAACGCATGTCTACTTTTCACAAAGATAGAGGCATCACTATCGCTTTTTGACTAATTTTGACAGACAACATGGCCGACCCGTTTCGAATGAAAGAGACGACCGATCTTCTTGTTCGCTCATAATCGTACAAATTGAACGGCTGTCGAAAGTTACCTATTCTTTTTGCTTAGTTATTGCGTTTTATTACAAAAACTCGATTTCCTAATTTTTTTTAGTTATTTCTCTTTATTATTAAGCGTGCGATAAGTAAATTGAAGTCGATGATTTTGACGTTAATATAGACGAAGGAAGTACATCACACTAATATTATAAATGCGAAAGTTTGTGTGTGTGTATATTTGTTGCTTCTTCTCGCTGCAACGGATGGATGGATTTGGATGAAATTCGGCATACAGATAGTTTATAACCAGGATTAACACATAGAAGTTTATAACCAGGATTAACACATAGTTTTCATTCCGATATTCCCACGGGAATGAAACTCATACCTTTTCTCTATATTTGGTTCCACAATTTACTACTTAGGTCTTGGATTTGATGTTGGGAATAGAACCTATTTAGTAGTTTTTTATACTTTTTTATTGAAATTTTGACAGACTTTTGAAACTGTCAAAGCGGTACGAAGTCCGCCGGGTTCACTATAGCTAGACCGCTTAACTCAGTCCTCGCCTGCGGTAGGTACGCGTGGCGGGAGGCACGCCACGAGTACGAGCGTTTTGCAACGCGGCGAACGGATTTCTAGTTCATTGCGCGTTATCCTATGGCAGTCACAGTCAGCAGTGATAGAAAAAACACAATGAACTAGAAATCCGTTTGCCGCGTCGCAAGACGTCAGTAGTCGTGGTCGAGCGGTAAGGTGGTACACACGTGATAATTTTAACAAGATTCATCTGAAGATAAGTAATTATAAATAAAGGTGCCTGCCTACCATTCAAGTCAATTGTTTTGAGAAAAGTAAAAAAAATAACTTTTTTTTACTTCACAGCCATTATTTATTATAGAAGATTTGATAAATACAATGGTAATGAATTCGTGTACTATGTATTAAGCAAACTTTATCAAAATAATAAATCAATCACTTGTATCCATATCAATATCACTGGAACTTGATTCTTCACTTTCGAAGCAACCATCATCAGAATCATATGAATCGACCTGCACGTTAATAATAAAATCGACAACATCATGTATAACGCTGTCATGTTGTCAGTATTCGTCCTCGACTTTAATTTTGTTTTTTTTATTTTTTTTATTTTGTAAATATCTACTGTGAAATGGTTTTTCATTAATTTGAACAAGTCATCCTTTCTAAGTTTTTCATCACTTTTACCAAATTTGCATAGCTGGCTTGATAGAAGCCATAGTCGGCTTTTTCTTTTCTCGAACCGAATGATATGCTGCGTTATCGATTACTATGATCGAATTTGGCGGTATATTAGGCATGAGTTTTACATTTATCCATTTACTGAGATAAACGAAATTCATAGAATTGTGATAATGACCTGTTTTACATTTAGATTTAAATATCACAAGTGCTCCGTCTACAAATCCAGCTTGGCCTCCACAATGTACGATGAACAAAAGGTCTCCTTTACCGATATGAGAAAGCACGCCGTGTTCATCCTTTGATTGCCAACATTTTGAAACGTTACGAGACGCATTTACATAAGTTTCGTCAAGATATAAAATATGTCTTCCTTCTCTACGTTATTTTTTAATAGTATTTAGGTATTTCCACCTCCACTATGTTATATTTGGCTGTTCGAGTTTCCTTTTAGATCCGCATTTCTTAAATTTAAAACCCAGATTATGTAATAATAGTCTTAAATATTCCCTGTAGCACCTATAGCTTCAGCGTTTAGAGTTTAGATAAACCAATTACAGGCATCGCGTAGAAGTTTTGGACGCTACTGTTCCGTAACACCATGTTGCCAAATCTTCTATGAAAGACAGACGTTTCCGTGCCCCGAGCGCCACGTCTTTACTAGAAGACAAAATCTTATCATGACGCTTAATAATAAAAATACGTAAGCAAATGCTTTGTTTTATTTTATGCATACTTTTACTATTGCCTAAAACCATAAATTTACATTTTTATGTTAATAGGGGCTTTTGTTATTAAAACAGCAAAATAATACTAGCCAAAAAAATTGTAGTGCCCCAGGCGCCATAGTCTTTATAGGAAGACGCCTAGTGATGTGGTTACATAATAAGTTTCTAAGGCTTCCATCGACAACGTTTAAATAAAACAACCGACACACCGATGACAATTTTAGCAAAATTTTGACTATTAATTAATGTGGGATGAGTTACATTTTAAACGTACTGAGTTAAAAAAATTAGAAGCTTTAAGAATATCTTTTTTGATGTCGTATATTAATATTTTTGAAGTTTACTGCTTGAATGCATGTTACTAATTTAGATGCTAAAAAATAACCACCATGCTGAGTTGTATTAGAGTGGCTTACATAGAAGATAACTAGTGGCTAAGATAGACTCATTCAGACGCTCGTTAATTGTGGCTGATTTAGTAATTTAGAAGGCAATGTAGATTTTTAGAGGCGAATAATGCTATTAAAAGAAGTCTGTTTAAATAGCACCCATTAAAAAAAAAAATAATAACTCTAAAACTGCGATGCTAATAAATACCGAACAGAAAGACTACACTGTAATACAATTATATTGCACTTTAAGCTGCTGGATGCGAGCAGCACAAAAGCGGTCGTTGTGGAGATCCTTGGGGGAGGCCTTTGTCCAGTAGTGGGCGTCCTTTGGCTTAATGATAATAAATGCACTTTAAATTAAAAAAGTATTATCATCCCCAGAAGAATGTATTATATCATTTCAACAAAAGGAGAGGTTGGTTGTCTACATAAGAGTGGGCAAAATCTATCACGCGAGCAGGAATTTATTTGTTCGTTTGTTGTGTTGATTACAATCAGCTTGTCCTTTTGCCCTTGACTCTTTATGTATGTTGTGTCCTTGACTCCGTGATTGCGGCAGTGTTTGACTCATTGACTTACGGTATTTTTTTATTATTTTTACAAGCTTTTTTTTAACTTGCAATGTATGTATGTGTATGTTTGTTCGGGGGTGGTATCTTGCAACTCAGTTTTGAAACAGATATCTTCAACCGATTGAGCTGGATTTTTGTAGACATGTTTAGTTTTTATTAAAATTGTTACAACCTTAGTTAACTATTAACAAACTATCTTATAAGTTTTCATTTCATGTTTTACTCATTTTTAAACTCATTTAAGGTATGACTTTTAGAATATTGTACATTTTATAAAATGATAAATAAGTTGTATGTACAATTATTGTTCGACGTTATCTATCTATTTACTAGTATCTATTAACTACCAAGTCGAGGCACTTTGTTAACTAAGCTAGATTTATCTATAAGTTAGTCAATCATTATCGAATAAATAACAAGCTAAAATACGCTGGATAAGCTTAAGTTCAGCAGTGGACTAATATAAATAAGAAAGATGATGATCTATCGTAACTTAATAATGAAGGATGCATCTCAATTCATTTATTAATCGTCGTGCTTCAGGTTTATAATTCACTTCATTTGAAGATCGAAAAAGTTTAAACTAAATTATTAATATTCTTTTTTGTTCTCATAAAATTATTAACTGGCACTAAAACTGTATCACTAATAATACGCCCACAGCATAATAAATTTTAAATACATTATTCTGTCTCTTTTAAATAATTAACCGCCTCTGTGGTCTAGTGGTTTTAAGACCACCGGTTCAGCCCCGAGGTCCCGGGTTCGATTCCCAGCGGGGGGTACATCTTTGTGTACTCGATTTGGTTTGGTTGGTGGTAGGACTTGTTTGTCCGCCTGGCTAGCTACCACCATCTTATCAAAATATGTCGCCATAACATCAATGTTGGTAGCATTATTGTGTTCCGGCAGCTAGAGATAAGATAGCCAGTGCCTCACTAGTTGAGGATCCCGGGTGAAGTGCGCTTCCACCAAATGGCCTTATGATCACTTAACATCAGGTGAGATCAAGGCACTGTGCTTACACGTAAATATAAAAAAAGCAGTTATGAAAAGGATTTTCAAGTATGACACAGTAATGGAATTGTATATTACGATTCTTTATACTGCGCTAGTGCTAATAATCAGTTTCTTTGGAAGCTTAATTGTTACCAAGAAAACCTAAAATTAAATTTCGTAAAAGCTACTTACCAACAAAAGCAATTTTACCAGAAATTACCTACTTCCAATATTATTATAGGTGGTAATGCCGCTCTAGATTCACTAACCCCGAGCGGGCGAGTTTATGACTTCTCTTCATTGCATAAATACCACACATTGTTCTTCGTGAATGCTAATTCATATGAGCTTCAATAAAGTGTGCCATTCAGTCTGCCGTTAAAATGAAATTTCAGTATTAACGACGTCAATTTTCAAAGTCCGGTGTGATGCCGATAGATCTTATACAATATTCCTTTGTGTTTAGTATCCCTACCCCGGTACTAATAAACAGAGAGCTAGCGCCTGTTTTTATTTGACATTCGATCACGTTAACGATAACGATAACGAAAATTTGTTATAATAATTGTATGTAGCCTACCAAAGAAGAGATACATACTCGTAGTACTTGCAGCGCCTCCTACTCGTAGTGGCAAATGATGAGGGTAAAATTTTTTTCGTAAACGTGGTCAAATGGCGAATTAAACTCTAACTAGGCACCCACAATATAGTCTTCGAGCAGTTATTTCGTTTATCGACTCTTTTACTCTAATTTGAAATGAAGCTTCCATGATGAAAATAAAATACGGAATGTCTATTCCTAAGCTCTTACCTACTCTGTTTATCAGTAAGACCTAGGGCGCATGCCCTAGGCCCGGGCGCACTTCCGGGAATTCCCGGTCCGATTTTCCCGGTATTTCCCGGGAAATTGACTTTTTACGCAGTATCGGTACTAAGAATTCATTTCCCGGGAAATTCGGTTCTTTCGGTACTTTTGTTATTACTTAAAATTCTCCGCGTTTGCAATATCGTGCGTCTATTAATTTAAAAACGCTGCCATTTTGCGATGTGAACGAAAATGAAAGAATGACGCGCGAAGTTAGCCGAGTTGCATTTGCAGCCGAACGACCCGCGACGGCTGAGTCCGTGGCTGAGCTAGAGCGCGCGGAGCGGTTTAGGTTAATCATTTACCTATTCGCGAGCAAGTAATGAATTGAAGTAATACATTATTATGTTTTTGTGTATCTTTTATATTTAATCGCTATTTCGCCCACGTTGTTATAAGCACTAAAGGTTTTTGATTCCTGGCTTTCATCATCATCTCAGCGAAAAGACGTCTACTGCTGGACAAAGGCCACTTCCAAGGATCTCCATAACGACCGGTTTTGTACTGCTCGCATCCAGCGACTTCCCTCGACCTTCACCAGATCGTCGGTCCACCTTGTTGGAGGCCTGCCCACACTGCGCTTTCCGGTACACCGTCGCCATTCAAGGACTATTCCGCCCCAGCGGCCATCAGTCCTGCGAGCAATGTGCCCTACCCACTGCCACTTGAGCTTAGCAACTCTTCGGGCTATGTCGGTTATCTTTGTTCTTCTGCGGATTCTGCTTCTCCTTTGAGTCTTTTTATGAGGCTCATAGTGAGCGTTCACGTCTCAGTCCCGTATGACATCACTGGCAACACACACTGGTTAAAGACTTTCGTCTTGAGACACTGCGGTATATCAGACGAAAAGATATTTCGTCGCTTACTGAACGCTACCCACCCTAATTGGATTCGACGATTGACCTCTGTGCTGAAGTTGGACCTACATAGCTGGACCGTTTGTCCCAGGTAAGCATAATCGTCCACAACTTCAAGGGCAGGAGTCCCCAACCTTCAGAGGAGTGGGTATGACACGTGAGTTCGACATAACTTTCGTCTTCTCCATGTTCGTTGTAAGACCCACTTATTGAAGGACTGTTGAGGTCACCGAGCATTGTGCCGAGGTCTTCCAGGGTTTCGACCATGTCTATATCGTCAGCAAATCGAAGGTGAGTGATGTATACGCCGTTGACGTTGATGCCGAGTCCTTTCCAGTCCAGAAGCTTGAAAACATCTTGCAGCAGTGAACAGTTTCGGAGATATCACATCTCCCTGTCTCACTCCTCGCTGCAACTGGATAGGTTTTGAGCTCTGGTCCTGAAGACGGACTGACATAGTGGCGCTTTCTTACAAACACTTTAATACTTCAGTGTACCGGTAGTCAATTTGGCACCGCTGGAGAGACTGTAGCATGACCCATGTTTCAATCGAATCGAAAGTTTTTTCATAGTCCACAAACGATAAGCAAAGAGGCTGGCTATACCCTTCAGTCTTCTGTATAACCTGCCGCAGTGTATGTATGTGGTCTATGGTGCTGAAGCCTTTTCGGAAACCGGCTTGTTCGATAGGCTAGAAGTCATCAAACCTGCGTGCGGGACGATTCGTTATGACTCTCGAAAACAGCTTGTAGACGTGGCTTAGAAGTGAGATGAGCCTGTAGTTCTTTAGCACGGTTTTGTCGCCCATTTAGAAGAACAGTACCACCATACCTTCGTGTCACGTCTCTGGCGTTCTGCCCCCTAATACGACGGAATTAAATAGCTTCTGAAGAGCTACGAGTACCGGTCTTCCGCCTGCTTTCAGAAGCTCGGCCGTAGTTCCGTCAGCACCTGGTGCCCTGCCGTTTTTGAGCTATTTGAGAGCCATACTAATCTCGTACAGGCTGGTGTCGGGATGTCTTCGGTATAGTGCCGAGTTCACTTAGCTCTAGGGTCTTTAGCTAAGCTTTGTACAGGTGGCCGTGTGGATGTGTAAAACTGTCTATAGAACTTCTCGACCTCTCCCATAACATAGGACCTAGTCGTGACAGTCCTGCCGTCATCGGTTTTCAGCGTCGTCAGTTGGCACTGCCCAATACCCAGATCTCTTGCGAACACTTTTGAGCCTTTGTTCCGCTCAATGGCCTCTTTAATACGGTTAGTATTAAATCGGCGCGTGTCGCGAGTCATAGAATTCGAGATCTGCCTATTTAGCCGCCGAAACTGAGACGCATCACCTGAGGAAAGCAGAACCATTGCGCGCCGCTCTTCCATTAGTTTTAGGGTATGGTCTGAGAACTTTTTTTCTCGTTTCATGTTGTTCTATTTAGATTTTTAATATGAACAATGATTGTTGATTAAAACGAATTACCAATAATACGAACGTTATTTTTATTTTAATTTATTTACGATACATTAAAAAAAATCTCAGTATCGAATTTCCCGGTTTTCCCGGTACCAGAGTTAGCGCAGTACCGGGAATCCCGTTATCTCCTACAGTACCGGGACTGCAACCCCTAGTAAGACCCCTAGAATGTGGCGAAGTAACAAGTTCATCTTTTATGGATCAACTTGCCATGACAAGCCACTTGGTATGTTTCTAGTTATATCCAGAAATGGCACGGCTCGTAGCTATAAGTAAGTATTGGCTTTCACCCGTCCATTATATTCATTTTTAGCAGTGCGCCTCATGTAATTAAATCGACTCGGCATAAGGAGAGCGTGCCATGTTTCACCTACGCATACTATGTCTATGTTGTACGATTATATTGGGTCCTTACCTATGAAATTGACGTTTTTTTCTCACTTATTATTAGGTGTATTACTTCTAAAAGTCAATACCGTTTGTTAATATTATTATACACGTTTAATTAGGACTATGTTACTTAGGCTTCAGTAATAATAATGATTAGGTATTCATTTTGTGTCTTTATGACCCAATTTTTTTTAAATGGACTTCTTTTTTGTTTTGTGGAATTGACTTTTTGTTTCATTATAGCTTTCGGTTTAAAGAAATTTATTTCTCATAAAAACTTTACAGTTCGCTTAAAATGAGATACAAACTTAAGAAATACAATATAAAAAATATCTAAGCACTACGGTGGTTATATAAAACAATACTTATATAAAAATAAAAATAAAGTATACCTAAGTATATAAATTATTGGAAAAAGAAAGCATAACAATGCGCAACGCCTTACATTAAATTGAATCTATTGTTGCTCCAATAAAGCTATATATTTGCGTAACTTGCTTTTGAATATTTTTTTTTAGAACAGTTTTAACATCATTCGGCAAATTATTGAACAGCTTTGAAGGGACTTGATTTTTTTTCTTTTTCATGTCTGCTTTATTTAGCTAGTGAAACAAACACACTACTCTTAAATTTTTATAGTGTTAACATAAATAGATGTTAAGAAAATAAAAAAAAAAACAAAAAACTGCCAAGGCACCAATAACACATAGAGAAATGAATCCAAAACCCACCGTATTGGCCTGATCTCTCTCATTGGTGAGTTAACTACTGCCATTTTATAACTGAGACAAGGTGGGCTTAACGTTCTACCCGAAGTTTTTTTTTCCTATAGGTGGATGGCTTCGCGCGATTAGCACATTTAGCCAATGTCAAAGTAATTTTTCTTACAAGTAATATATAAATAAACAATATTTCCTTCCTGATGATGATGTTGATAAATGATAATACAAATGAGAAGTGAGAAATGATATAACCCCCAACCCCTCGAGTATCTCAATAAAGATGTCGGGCTTTACTAAGTCCCCACGCGGACTTCTTGAGAGAATTTGAAAAACAAATGCCGTTGCACTGTCTTGTTTTATTTGCCAGCACACCCACGAACACTTACGGTTAATAATCCACCATTATTTCACATTAATATTCGACATATTATACACAAATTTTAGAAAATAAAACAAAACCGCAGACGTGACTTCACTTTAACGCCAAAAAGTCCTTTTATCCGAAGTTGTTTAGCTTCTAGAAAATGTAAGCTAAGATTTTCCTTTTCTACTGGCTGCTGATTGTGAATTCAAAAAGGTTTTACACTTTTAGCTCTCAAATAATCGACTTATTTTTTTTTTGTAGTTACGTTTAATTATTCCTTAGTCAGGCCTTCGCGTGTCTGTGCCACATTTAACCTTTGTTGTAATTTCCGCGATAAAGGTAGAGCTCCGTTTGGTTCAGGTGGAATAGGGCGGTGCTACGAGTATATGAAAGTGAACATGAGGCGATCGAATCATAGTTTAAACGCGCTCAAGAATATTTGTGACAATATTTCGTAATATTTCTGTGAATATTCCGTAACAGGGACTGGCTTTTGCTTGTGGAACAATTATTTTTTATTGATTAAATTAGCTGTGCTTAAGACGTACTTGTTGTCAGATAACTTTTTTACCGTTTAGAAAAAAGTGTGTAATTTGTAAATATTTAAAAAAGTAACATTATGACGATGTTTTTTCCAATTCGCTGCGTACGATGTTAGTCCTTCGCACGGTGATAAGATAATAGTGTTTTATTAATAATTTTAAGGAACAAATTCAAGTAAACAATAAATTAAAGCACCTATTACATTTTATGTTAATGATTATTGATCACCTTACATTATACGCGCGCCATTTGCGAAACGAAACGCACCCGATTATAAATAGTTTGAGATGCCAGTTACAAAAAATATTTAGATAACCAACTACTACGTTCTGTCTGTGAAAAGGATAAGAAAAGTTAGAAAGTTCGATGTAAAAGAATCGCGAGTAAATTCGTATAAAGTGTTTTATTTCAATTTTACCGTAAATAAAACACCACTAATTTTGCAAATCTGTCTTCTTTCCCGCCGAAGTCGTCAAATAACAGGTTCGCAATGTTGTCCATACTAGTTTGCCTATATGAATTATTCAATGCCGAATCCGAAATCCGAAAAAGAGAGATAACGTAGTCTTTCATTTAAAAAGTCTCTAACACGGAATTTTATACTAAGGCATATTTATAGTTTTTCATAGTTATACCAATTATTAATTAATTGATACGCGTTTGCTAAAAGGCAATATAGGCAAACGGGTAAGTTTAGTACGGACTCGGATCCAATAAAGTCTGGCAACACTGCACGTGCGTTTTATTCAATTGAACAGAGCGCCTACATAGTGACGAGGCAGAATAATTATTTTAAGGCTCGAGCGAACTCTAAAATAAACGCTAGTGTGATGTCATAGAATAGGCGTTACGTATGCCGCACACGCGGCGCGGTATGACATCAGTTCGGACCGCCACGATCATCTGTTCCCTTGTTGAATTATTACTGCTGATCCCACGAATCGTGATTCACTGTATTTCTTTTTTAGAGCTCGAAGGACTTTCCGTTTTTCTAAATTATCGCGTCTGTCGGTCGGGTAGCGCTCGAGCAGATAGAAGTTATCTGCTCGAAATATTTAATTTTGCAAACAAACGAAGTAGGTAGTGTAAAGTTATTAAGTTTGTTCTTAATT
Source organism: Eudonia mercurella (assembly GCA_963082485.1). Lineage (NCBI taxonomy): Eukaryota > Metazoa > Arthropoda > Insecta > Lepidoptera > Crambidae > Eudonia > Eudonia mercurella. The sequence continues at coordinate 5,832,927 of OY720022.1, forward strand.
TTAATATGAAAATAGTTTACAAATCAGGGTATAAAATTATATGAAATCCTAAAATTTATAATCTTTTCCAGCAGTCCATAGTGACTTAATAGTATAATTAAACATTTCTAATAATTGCGATATAAGTTAACAAAGATATTAAATTATATACTGTGGAAATAAAATAGAAAGTAGTTGTTTGTTACCCAAACAATAACGGTCTAGTTAGTGAATTACTTTATTGTTGTTTTTAAAGTACCCACTGTGCGACGTTCGCGAAGTTATATTGGCAGCTCGTTCTAAAGTTTAACTGCTTGGACACTTGGACAGTAAAGGCATTACAATACAATACATTGCCATTTATATTAGTACTTTAAAGGGAAAACTTTAAGTGGAGATAATACGCTAGTGATGAGCGCAACCGTATAACTAAAGGTAAAAACCGCTTCTCAAGCTATCCATACTGAGTAGATGTTAATTTTTTTAACAGGTTCACTGTCCAAAAATATAACAATGGTTAAATCAATTGTTATGTGCCTTTGTGGACTGCGGGACGGTCAACCGTCTAAAATAATGTTTAAATTTCTTTAGCTAATTCAAATAGGCGCCTGCGATTGTAAACAGACCTGTAACAGATAATATTTTGGCACGACTGCTTATGACTGCGTTAGGTCCACGGCTCTTATCGCCTTGCTTTTGTTATCGCGATGTTACGTCGTGTATGTAACGCGTCATTTGAACAAAGTGGCGGGTTCTAACTCTAATAAGTGCATTGTGAGCTGGTCGTGGTGCCCTTGCACGCATCCGTGTTGTTAGATTGGACGGCAGGCAACGGCGAACCTTCAGGCTACTATGACAACCGCCGATGGCTTGTGCTGCACGTCCACACTGGAAGCGGGCCAGCCTCCTCTAACTCCGAGCGGGCTCTGTGACTCGTTCGTGACGCCGCATATTTTTAACGTAACAAACATCGCAGACACTTTCGAGTGCCAAATGTAAAGTTCACTAACATAGATTTGGCAAGAGACGCTATTTACACGAAGTGTCTATGCTAGCGAATAATCGCGGAACACGTTAGCGCTCCCGCTGCAAGTAATGCGAGTTGGCTACCGAAAATGTGATACTTATGCAGCAATCAAGTGAGCTTGATGCCTTCCCGTACCTCGTAATGACCGACGGTGTGTTGGCAAATCCAAAGTAAATTCGGTACCAAAGTAATTAAGATTGCCTTTTGATATCACGGTTTACATAAGTTACATAGCTTGACAGGTTGAAGTTTCTCTAAAGGGAAATACACCTTTTGGAAGTTGGTCGCCTAAATCAATAATTCTGTAGTGTGCGTTAGTAGACCGTTTGGAGTTAAATCAGGCCCTTTGATGTGTCGCGTTTTGCACGTCCTAAAGAGAATATTGATTTTGTGTCTCGTGACATGTTTATCAGTAACATAACCAAGTTGTATTACCGCTGGGAATGTATGTATATTGTTTGCGGAGTCAACTTTAACTAGTTCCCTTTGTGTTTAGTTTGCAAAAAGAGCTATTATTCATTAACCCCACCATGCTCTTTGAACCAAGCCATTGTACTGGGAACTCTACGAGGGTCACGCATGCTAATTAATTTTACGCTTCAGCAAACTTATCTCATTCACTCCATCCTGGGTATTATCTGTCGAGACTGTACAGTTTACAGTCGACTTCTGCTGTAGGTGCAGAAAACTCTTTATAAAATGCAATCTTCGTATAAACAAGCGCACTTCTCAAATTATTACGTTTTAATCCCTACCTCGTGACAAAATACAGTGTCAACACAACATACTTATGATGGTAACAACTAACAATAACTTCACGGATGTCGCCAGGCATCTGACCGATTGGCATTTCCCAAGACGATTCGTTGGCAAACCTCTGCGATGCAACGTATAACTGTCATGGAGCTGCATGATATCTATCGATCTGTCCATAAGTACCATTATTCCCTGACTTTCGATGGAAAGTATCGCTGTGCGAAGTCATTTTTATATCCCGTGATTTAGTACCTACATTTATCAAAAAACAAAAAGAGGAAGTAACCTAGCTCACACGCGCGCCGGCGGATAGCTTCAATATGGATGTAATTAAAATGTTCTACATTGTATCTATTGCTTATAGCAATAAGGTGACCGTGAGGCGAAGTGGCGATGAGTTGTAATTAATTACGTGTGTAAAATGTTTTTGGGTACGCTTCAATAGAATTCAAATTAGTAATCGTTTTATTAGCACTTTTGCTTTTGCTAATTCAGTTATTCGGCGTGCTATTAACGCTATAATTTACGGCGACGGGTGGCAGAACAATTAACCCGATTTCTGTTCTCTTTCATAATAAACGGCAATGGGACAAATTTTTAATTATTTATTTTTAGGATCTTATAAACAATTAAATGTTACAATTAAATTCATCTTACAAAAATGTGCACAATAATAGTAATGAAAAGCAAAGAATATTCTCTAAAATGGCATGGCATGGAATAACGTTAAAATATTGTTTTTCATTCTGAATTATAGGTAATCGTTTCCTTACCATCCCACCTCAAAGCTGTCCGTCCGTGATACCCCCCGGTATAAATAAAGCTATCAACACCGCACACCGGTTTATAGGTACTCGGCAAGCTATACTAAATAGGAAAGCTGAGTAGAATGTCTCAGAGCCAACGCAGACATGCTTCTTTTAGCATCGGCGATCGGCGATTCAGTCGCTTTTTAGAAGCTGAATGCAGCGACCACACATTCCACACCGCACACTTAAAAACGCCAAACGCGGCAATTCAGTCGCTTTTCGGAAGCTCGACACTGCTTCTGATCGTTACTCCGCACACATTTGCATGCCCGGATTTGCATTGAGTTGCCGATCCAGCATCGGAGTTGTCGCTAAAACGCGCGATTACGATACCGCGTCCGAACCGAACGCATGAAGTCGCGAAATCGCGATGCTGCATCGATAAGAATCTCACGATTTTACTGCGATCGAACGCAGAGAGTCGCCAAAACGTGATTCAGCATCGATACAGTCGCAAAATCGCCGATCGCCGATGCTAAAAGTATCATGTCTGGCGGTGGCGCTTAGATATAGGACGATAAAAAAGATTGTAAGTGCATGACGTATTTTTTTCCAAGTTATTGCTGATAATCTGTGTTGTTAACTATAAGCAAATTAATTATTGTAATAAACAATAATTAATTTGCTTATAGTTGACAATAAAAGATATAGGAATAGAATTTGAATATGTGGTTGTATAGTATTATGACTATGGCGAAATATAAATGAAATTTAACTATGCAATAATAATCATGGTTTATGACAAAGCTGGTATCTGCCCTGACATGTCCTACGCAAGCGTAGTTTTCGCCAACGGCTCACCTCCCATCTGGAACGGGTTCAGCCAGAACGGGTTTACTCTAAGCACGTCTGGCGTTCTTTAACGTCAAATTGCATATAAGGTCTAGTATATTTTATGGTCTAGTGTTCTGTCAGCACTGGACGTCAAAGTTCAGTTACCCGGTTATCATAAGTTGCATTGAACTATGGTAAAGGCATTCCCTTTAGACTTTCTATACACAGTAAGAAGCTGGTTATTTCCTATTCCCTATAATATCTTTTGTTGTCGGATTACTATTTAGTAAAAGAGATGACCTCATCCGATATATAAAAATATAGAAAGAAAACAAATTACTTATATTTTTGTTATTTGTTACTTCTTCTATTTCTTATATGTACGGTTAAAGTATTTTCTTTTGAATAAAATGTAAGAAATACTTAATGGGATTAGTCGGAGCTCTAAAAGTAGCTCGTTCAGACGCATCGAACTGGATTGTGAGGAAAAACGATATAGGACTGCACAAATAACGTTAACGTTAGACATTTAGATTTTAGATACGTAAACCTTTTGAACTGGACGTTGTAGAACTGGACTCTTCAGCATAGTACTTAAAAAATTACGTGACTTTAACATTGCATTGAAACGGGCGGATCAATGTCATCGTAGGAATCAAAAGTTATTTATTCATAATATGTAATATGAAACGGAACTTCCATATTTGTTTATAGTTTATGTAAAGGAAGTAGAAAGACTCCTGGATAATGTTTATTTTTATTTTTATTAAATAATTATATTTTACCTACTTATAGAGAAAAATAATACCTACAATGTGCCTGATTTAGGATTATCGTATGAAATGAGAAATGACCATATAAAATCGAATACAAAGAATTAAATGTATTTTAAACTTGTAAATAAGCAAATAAATTTAATATCATTGTCAATGTTTTGTGAAATTATTGATAATCAAGAAAGAGAAATCCAGCGGTTGGTGTACTCAGTAGGAAAACTAATTTTCATTGTGATAACTGCAATTTGGTACCTTACCTAGGTATGCTGTATGGTACACCCTTAAAATTATGTTGGCAATACCTTTTTTTACATTTAACGATACTGAACCATGAAAAACCATTTTTATGACATGAATCACATGATCATGTGATTTCACCACCGATTGACTTCTTCTAAAAGCTATTGAAAAGAAACTCAATGAAAATATCGATTTTCATTAATAGGTACTTAGCAAGAAAATAATAATAAAGTATAATCGCCGCTATTTGTTATCTCTTGTAGGTAGTAAGTCATCTTGTATGCTGTGTTGTCGTTATGCCTAAGAATAGTGTTATTAAAAGTAATGGATCAGTAATTGGTATACCCCGGCAATAACACGCAAGTTTGGTTTGTTAGTGTACATACTTAGATACGGTGCGCTGTAGAAAACGAATGGCACCTGCGAATCTATTATTTTTCCGGAAACTTCGTATTTTTATTTTAAAAAAAAATTCTCAAAAGATTTAGATAATTCGGACCTGCACTCTTCGACATACCGGGTCAGGCCCACTACAAATCCCCTCCGCATCCTCTCTCTCCATTTGTTGCGAAGAAGTTTTTTGAACCGCTTCTTTCGTCTAGGTTCGGGTCCCGAGGTCCACATACTGGGGTCAGCTAACTGTATTATTAAGGCGACAGACTTGTTAAGATTAAGATGGTGGTAGCTAGCCGGCAGACTTTGAACATCCCCACTACCATACCAAAGTAGAAAATAATTATATCAGTTGGGAATTGAACCTGGACCTCTGGGTCTGAGACCCTTAACTACTAGGCCGTATGGGCGGTGTGGCGGAAAACCTACTGGCTTTTGTCATTGACGAGAAGTGGGCCGAGTCGGGGAAGACGGTTTGATAACAACTACCAGAAGTGTACTCGTGTCACAGTAATGCGAGTATGTAAGTGCGTCTGTGTCGCATTTTCTTAAGAATAGATATCTATTTTAGTGCTTCCTTTTGTTAATTTTAGTTCAACACGTTGTGTGCCGGCGTAATTATTTGAACAATAGCAATTTGTACTTTAACAATTTAAAGTGAATCATTAATGCAGCATTGAAGTTTGTCACAATGAGGTGTTTTTGAAGTAGTACATGATTAAATATGTATTAGCACGAGCACAAATTTAGTACATAATTATACACATATTGTCCTTCATACTTTTACGAGATATGTCATAAAAACTAATTTATTATTTTAATCCAGCACTGATAGGTTTTACAGCCGATACCACCCATCCCTAGTTATAAACAGCGGCACCCACATATGTGTTATTTTAAAAGAACAAAAATTAACACTAAAATTAAATAACGGAAAAAAATGTGTGAAAGGTGTTTCACGTTCTTTATGCTTTTTTGTGTGCAGTTGTATATTTTCGTCTAAAGTAAAATGAGATAACGTAAGACGAAAGCAGTTTAGTGCAACCCGCCGGCTGTAAAAGTAATTGAAAAAAACGCCTATGCAATAGATCAAAAGATGAACTTGTTTGTGTTATTAGGAGTTTGTTGACTTTTAGGAAATAAAGTAGTTCCATAATGGTTTCTACAGACGTAAGAGTTAGGGATTTTAAACTGAACGGCTCTCGCTATAAAATGCTGAGAATACATCCAAAACTAAGTCAAAAAATACTATTATATAAAGCACGTTTCCTAGCCTAAAACTGGGTTTAACAATAGAAGAAAAAAAAAACACTTCACAAAGTTTCTTTAAAATACCATGACAATCTTCTACTCAAGTTACCAACGTCATTTGAAATCAATTGCATGACACGATTGCATTGTGTACCTACGTTTATTGTGTTTGCGCCATGTCCTGTACAGAGCCTTGAAGATATTACAATAAAATTGATCCTCAGTTCCATTAACTACTGTTTGAAATGCTTTTGCTGTATTTTTCTTTTGTTTTATTGAGTTACTGCTGCTCTCAGAAACGTCAACAACATCAATGATTGCTTAGCACTTGTTTACGTTGTAAAAAGTCTGTAATAATGCCGTTGGCGTCACTCGGCTCTTTTATATAATAAAACAGTCTTAGGCTAAGTAATCATTAAATTGATGTTATGTCTCATCTCATCAACAGGCTTGTAGTCGCCCATGAAGACGTCTTCTGGGAGGTCCTGGTATTAAAACCACCAAAGGCCAATTAAGATAAAGAACATTTCAAAGAGTTATAATAACGCAACAAGTGATTTATCAATATAATACAGGGTCACTTTTTTATCACCGTCCAAACCTTCTGAGATAACTCCCGTGCTACAAATGAACTACTCTTACTATTGGGCCAACTCCTTAACTCGAAAATAATATTCAGCTTTTTCAATTTTGCAATTTTATTTTCGAGTGAGGGAGTTGGTCCAATAGTAAGAGTTGTTCGTTGGTATCACGGGAGTCATCTCAGAAGTTTTGGACGGTGATAAAAAAGTCAATCTGTATATGATGATTTTCTCATACTCTCGCGCTTTTGTACTATTACTAAAACCTTGGTATCCTCATGTTAGGCAAAATTCTTCCCGCTTTTCTTACCATGTCTCACGTCCTTGGCCAATATTTTTGAGTTTCGTACATCCGATGTAAGAACGTAACCCTTATAAAATCACTCACGTGCCTGTCTGCCGCAGGCTAGTTTCTCGTACACTACGTGATGGATAGTCTTGAAATTTGGCACAAAGACGTAATATGCTGACACAAATACGGCCGCAATGTGTAAATACATTCATTAGTTATAAAAGGATTCATGTGGAAAATATTTTTTATTTCGTAATTTTTATATGCAATTCTCTAAATTCATTTTGAATATAATTATATACCTATGAAATAATCCGTGTATATTGTTGTTTTGCCATTTACTAACAAATTTTTCTAAATCGCCCCGCCGCCGTCGCCGCTGACGACACCGCCATCTACTAGCATATTCTGGTCCGGTAAACGGTCCGTTCGTACCAGTTTGCTAGACTATTCGTCCGTCTAGCTAGACTATTCCACCGCTCTTTCTAAGCGACATACCTACATACATTGTTATCGTTAGAAAAAATTTTATTTCCCTTTAAATACTGTAAGAGTAATATAAGAGTCGCAGTATATCAAAACACTTAGTAAAGTCACTTCTAACACCGAATGTACTTACAAATGCATTTAGAAGTGTTAATTAAGAATCAAGTGTAATAGGACTTATAAATTGCGCTTATAACACCATTGCTCTGGTTAATATTGTTTAAGATTTTCTTACTTACGACTCTAAGAACATGTTACAAGTATTAATGCTCTTACGGCTTAAATAGACTTACAACATGCTTTTATAAGGGTTTCTCTCTTAATTATAACACATATAATCCTTATATGAGACCATAGCTCTTACTAGCTTTTGTTTGTAAGGGTACTTTGCTAGTTGGGTAGTGTTCATGCATATGAATAAAGTTCAAGCACATGAGTAAATAACTCATGTGGTTCAAAGGCAGCAATGACCGCTCACTATGAGATTTAAACAAAAATTATTAACTAAGGCACAATGGAGTGTGCAAATATAAAAGGTTCCGGCAGTAGGGTGACCAACTATCACGCTATTGTAAAAGCTACGCTTTGGTGATACATGGCCTAATTAAAGTTCGTAAATATTGCTATATTATGTTATGTTAAACCAAATCGCTCATTGACCGAAAAAACAGTCACAACACAACGCGAAATCCGTATTATGGCTCTTTGACCATGACAAGTTGTGACCTGTTTTTTCAATGGGCGATTTCGTTCTGTGAGCGATTGCGTTACTTACTAAGAATGACTTTAATTTGATAAATGACGGTAAGATTCCGCTTAGAATCCGACTTGGTGGCGTACGTCCTATACCCATATCTACCATCAAACAGCATTTGCATTGCAGCATATATGGTTGTGTTCCGCTTTAAGGGAACTATATCCAGTAAATTATTATTTGTTATGGACGAATTAATATTTAAAAATGTGTTGAAAAACTGTTACGAGCGGGATTCGAACCCACACCCCATGACATGGGGTGCGGGCTCGAATCCCGCTTGTGGCAATTGAACACTTTTTTCAAATTTTATCCAGACTATCCAATAAAATTAAAAGGGATATAGGATCAGCCACGCGCGTGCTCCTGGAATTGCAAGACTCGAGATTTCCAATTTCCATCAGGCATGCCATTAAGCTCGTTTTCCGGCTCTGTAACAAAAAAAATGTACATGATACACTGCATTCTCAACGAAAGGTTCAATCTAGTGCAATACAGATAGCGCGCAATGTATTTTGTTGAGCCAAATGTAACCAAAGCTCATGTTTCATTCATGTAAGTCACACAATTGCCCTGTTGGCCAACCTTAGAATACTCTTTAGGGGATATACTCGTAAAAGCCATGAGCCGTTTAATAAAACTAAATTATACGACGAATAAAAAGGTGTACAAGAGTGTTACTGAAAAAAGGGTGAAAATAAATTTATTTTTTCCCCCTACCTTCGAACCATTCTAACCTTTATACTTTTATTTTTATTATTTTTGTTATGTTCAGTTCAATGTTTGCCTTTGCGGTATTCGCGGTAGCTAAGTTTGTCTAATATTATAAAATATGAATCCTTTATTGTATGTACATTCATCACTATTATTAATTCATAATACGATAGGTATTTATTAATTTGTGTATAGAGATACTACAATACAATACTACATTAGACAGAAAAAATGTATCAATAATAAAACCTATCTCACATATTAAATTAAAAAAGAGCATGTCTGAGACCAATTAAAACTGTGTACCTAAAACATTTACCACATCAGATTCAGTAGTGCTGATATAATGATGATATTTTGTCATCTATAAGTTTATAATACAATCAAACTACGACGCAGAAAAATAGAGAAATCATGAATATCCTCTCAGTGAATATACCTATTTCAAAAGCTGAGGTTTCCTAATTTAAGTCTTTTGCTAACAGTTTCCTTTCATTTTGATACCCTTCCTTGCATATAAATAAGTTATTTTGAACGCGTGCGTTCCGTTTTACGCAAAATGAGCTTTCAGTGTCTTTAGAGTTATACTTACTTGCGACTGCGAAGTTATTATTTCAAGCGAAGCATTCGATCCTTCCTTCCTTGTTGAATTTTTTACAGACTACTCAGAGGGTTGACTATTTTTAACAATCGTTATTTCTCTTGCGAACTCTTTGAGACTACGGAGTTTTGTCAAAGGGATGTCTGAAATGAAGAAATACTTTGAATGTATTCATTCATACGCAGGTGGGTTCATTTTCTGAATACACTATTCATACATGTATTCACTGATGTACAAATCCATTCAGTGTATCCTGGCTGCAAGGGGAGCCATGCTCTCTCATTCATAATGCGGATGAAAAATGCTTGTCAAGTATGGGCAAGACCATTAGCCTAATTAAAAATTGCTGATTTATTTGCTTGTTAGTAAGCAGTTGTTTGGCAGTGGTCTCGCTTACCAAAGTTTCGTTTCCCATTCTCGACTTATCTTTGGTGCAAGCTAAATTTGCTTTTAAGTGATAAGCTTTTTTACATTAGAACGGAAGCGTTGAAAGTTTGGAAATCAATTTTGCCTCTTTAGTGTATAGTGTATAGATATATAAAAGTGTATAGATGTAATGTATGTTTCGGTAAATTAGAAAATATTTAAAATAATATGGTGCTATTATTCTAAAATTTTATGAAATGTTTCTGTGTGGAGTTTTAATATATTTCACGACGGATTTGGTGTATCGGCTAGAATGCAGACTGCGAACCCACCGAAACCTCCAGTGAATCAATTCTAATTAATTCATAGTTGTTTGTACTGGTATTATTAATTATCTATTAGTTATAATACCAGCGTTTCTGCTAAGTTTATGAATAGATGTAGAATAATGTATATGGATGGTTAATAATAAATATATTTTAATTAAGTAAATAAAAACAAATAAAGAGAGACCTATGCCCAGCAGTGGGCCGAGAGAAGCTGATGATGATGATGATGATGATGATGAAATAACAAGGCTATGTATTTAATTCCATCCATCAAAATTGAAAGCTAATTAAATATCCTGTTCCCGTAGTGTTACTGTACACGCTTGAGACTCAAGAATGAATTTAAAAAAAATGAATTATGCAAACCCCTCTTGACCGACAACGGTCGGACGTAGTCAACCAATTTGACGTCCAGCAATTTATATCAGTTACATCATTCCACTTCGTTACTGTGATTGGATTGTCTCCGATTGTTACATATTGTCCGCGTCATTAGGGTGGGTTCATTTCTAAAGCCGTTATGTAATAGAGCAAACCGACAAATGGTTTGGATTATATAGTGTTAGTATGTACTTTGAGTGTATGCATATCTGCTAGCTTAGGTCTATGACCAATCTACATGTACAAGGTGCTAAAGGTACGCAAAAACATTACTAACTTTTCTTTCTTATAGTCTCTGTGCTTTCATGTGTTAGACATGTTTGATTTAAAAAATAATAATCAATACTGCCAGACACGTCCCGTGGGCGGTTACTTGCACCAGACCAGACGCGTTAAAGGTGTTGCGGCTCAAGCGCCTACTATTTCTGCGCATGCAATTCTACAATACGACGACAACAAGAAGAAAGCAACGGGTGTGAAAGGCGTTTTAGAAGCTTTAAAGCGTCTGCGCCAGACGCTTTGAAGCTTCCCAAAACCAGTTACCACCTACAAAAACCGGAAAGTGTCTGGCATCATTGAATATGACTTTTTAACAATATTCTCTAAAACATAAATGAACATCAGCACTGACACCACAGAATTATATACAGGACCAGAAGACGCACTTTCGACAATTGCAATACAATATCAACCTTCGGTACGCGCCAATACGGTCCAAAATAACTCTGCATCTGTACTCGTACCTAACTCTTTCAACGGCCGGGACAATCGAAAGTAAATCTTATATCTAAGGCGCTATAAAAGTGCAAACAAAAGTAGGGAACTCACTGCGCGTATATTTTATTTTTATTTTTTGAAGTTTATAACTAATATAATATTTTGAAGAAATTTTTTTATAATTACTAACTTTTCAACGAAAATGTACAACTATATTATATTCTACAAAAATGTACAATTATATTATAAAATGTTCTTTACAGAGACGATTAATACCTTTTCATGCACAAAAAAAATTTTAGTGAACATAATTTTCGAAAGTAAATTTAAAGTATTTTTAAAATATTGGAAAATTAAAATATTAAAATATGGAAAAAAAATTTCAAGATGTTGAATTATTTTTAAAAGGGAAAACTGGCTGTGAGAATAACAATCTAGTTGATCTACGCCGTCAGATAAAAAAAATCAAGTTTGTTTTTATAAGAAAATAGAAGAAAAGTGGCAGAAATTTTTTTTTTTATCCATATATTTAAACGCATGTTGGTATCATCAGATCCAATTATATCTAGTTTAAAACAAAATCCGTACAAATTAGAAAAAAATATCATAAGGACGCTATATGAGATGTTTGAAAAGCCAGTAATCGAAAAATAAGTCGTTTTAAAAAAAATACGTTACTGTTTAGCCTTTTTGCCTATCACTAAAAATACACAACATAAAAGTTTATAAATCATGTAAACTTATTTATTTTAAAAACAATTTTTTTTCAAATTTATTAACTTTTTTGTTGAAATTAATAATTTTTACGTAATATAATGTATTAAAAACATACAAATATGTATTAACTTAAAATATTAATGCGTAAAACATACCATTTATACACTATATTACGTCAACAGAATTAATATGACGCCGCCCCACTGTGCGCTGCTTTCACAAAATCCTGCTTGGCGACCTTGTCGTAACCCGGCTGTGTGTCGCTCATAGGGTTGAATGCAAATACCGCAATATGAAGCGCTTGCGCCACGTAGATGGGTACCTATAATACTGTAAACACATACGCTTTTTCGTGGTTTGTTTGTTAATGATCAATAAAATACAATATTATTAGGTACCTACCTAAGTAATACTTAACCACCAAAAATTTAAATAGGTGTTTATGCGTACCTACGTATTAATACTCTGTTGTATCTTGTACTTGTACTTACAGATCAGGCTTACTATTCACGTTGTCCCAATAATAGCTCGGATGTTTTTGCAACACGGAAAGTATAAATATATATATATATATATATATTTATATATATATATATATATATATATAGAAGAATAGATATAGATTAGGTAGGTAGGTATTTTAAGCGCTAAACAGAATAACAGAACATTGATAGGTACTAAGATATTAGTTGACTTGGGCGGTCAGAAGAACTCACGTAGACCAACTAGTGTGCTTACTTGAAACGTGAAACAAACTGCCGCGTCTCGGTGCGTGTCTGTCGCTTCCTGCGCACTGCGTACGTGACACTCGACTAAATTGTCTCCGCGCGCGGACCGAGCGTGTAGGTAAATAAGTCGACCGAACTGCTAACACTATAAAAAAGTGAATAATGTTTTTGCGTACCTTTAGCACCTCGTATAAGTAGATTGACATCGATATGCATACACTCAAAGTACATACTAACTTTACTAAATAAATACATTTGATCTTTGAAAAAATAAGTAATGCCTGGTATCTTGGTCTATACACGAAACTATATTTTTTTACTTTTAACTCTTAACAATAAAGTCTACCAGGGTACAATACTAAGTCTTTTTATTGATTGTCTGCATTTACAAGGATTTACAATAAATACTAGTTGATATTATGTAACATGTCGATGCACCAAGAGCTGATACTTGTCTATTAAGTTTTCCCCGAAGGTAGCGCGATAAGGATGTGTGCACTAGCAATTTTTTGGTATCTTTATCTACTCTAGGTTTAATTAACTTACTACTCAGTATAGCGTGTCTGCATTTACAATAAATACTAGTTGAAATTATGTAACATGTTGATGCACCAAGAGCTGATATTTGTCTATTAAGTTTTCCCCGAAGGTAGCGCGATAAGGATGTGTGCACTAACAAATTTTTGGCACATGTTAGGGTTGGCAACCCAAATATAGCAAATATTTCCATTTTGTAACTTAATAGCACTATAAGTAAGGCCATCCGAGAACCAATCATTGTAGTCTTTCTTCTGTGCCATTGTATAATTTGATAAACTTTACTACGATATTTTTTTTGAGAGAGTTTGCTTATAGCCACAGGGCATTTTCAGCTTCACCGGACATTTTTGGGGACGGCGAGAAACTAAAAGCGTTCCTCAGGCCGTGTGAAACGTCACCGTTACAGGTTTTCTAGAGGGAACGGCATCACGCACTAGTGCGTGTCCCCGTGCCCTACTAATTCTCCGAGAGGTTCGGATCGGATTGTGGAGCGGAACACCCCGAGGGCGTCTCTAAAGGCTCGGACCTTGGCTCGGGTTGACCGGGTACTTTACTACGAGTAGTACTATTTATTTCGTATTGACTTTATGTATATTTTTTTATTGCATAGTGTGTCAAATTACTGACAGTGAATGCTTTGTTAAAACTTTGGTACCACGTAGTAGCTTAATTATCATGATGGCAGTGAAATGTATGTGTATAGGTTAAGTAGACTTGGATTTTTGAGGTATATTGTTGGGTTATCGTCCATAGCATTGTCCACAACAGTTTCAAACATTGTGTAAAGGAAATTGTGCTCCCTTTATTATGACGCATTGTTATTGCCAATTGTCATATTAATTACTTTAATACGAGTATTTTATCAGTACTAGGTCCTTGATAGGTACTGGTTATTATTAGTGCTCAAAATGATAAATGGATAAAGTAAAGTTAACTTCCATTGTTACTCTTCGATCAAAGTTGTTATTCCCGTTATTTTTAGGCACTTGGATAAAATCGTTAACTGATTAACACTGAACTAAATTGGTAGGATAGGGATTAGAATTTTTTGGTGAACACTAGCATCAGATTCGGTGGTATTAAGAGCTCTATGATGTTGTACGCCGCAATAAAGTCTGAGGTAATATACTCGTAGTCTGCCCTAATCTGATTATTGCTGATAAAGTACTGTAAACGTCTAAAAGCACTCGTATATCAATGCGTTTGATCATCTAAAGAAATATCTTCAAAATTTCATATTTTAGCTGTCGAACAAACAGTAACAATGAATCACAGTCATTGTTGTAATGTAACATGTAAAAACTAAATAATGAGGATAGCACTTTAAGTTTTGCGTCACCACGCGGAAGTTTATAATAATGTAAGTATGGTGGTAATATGTCAGCCCTCATTGAGGTAGCATAATTGTAACGTACCTAATAGATCGCGTTTCCATAAAGAACTCAGTTTTGGTAGGTGCTGGCTGGTGTAAGTCTTTGTTGACTAACCTGACATCTACTCTTTTAAGACCGTAAAATTTATTAATGTTAAAACATGACAGGGATCTACCCAAGAAGCACACAAGCGTTTACAACACCTTTTAATGACGTACTAGAGTGTCAAAAGATGCTTAGGGTGTTAAAACAGAAAGTCAAAACTCAACTGTACAGCTTTAAGCCATTTGTGAGAATGTAAGCTAGCTTTATCGTTAAAGCTGTATATAGGCTGGTTTTTGTACGCGGTCGTTTACTTACTACTGAACTAAGTGTTATTATGGTATCACTCGCTACTTGTTTCTGTACAATGGTGTACGCGACACCCATTATAGAACTTAATCTTAAAGCTTAATTAGGCACTCTCGTAAATACAGTGGTTTTATAACTACTGCCTACAAGAGTGCTTTAAAACTAAAAAAATAAACTACATCAATAGTACAGCTTTAGTACCCTCCAAATATCGTCTAAGCTGTATAACAAAATGTCGCCATTTTAGAACGAATGAAAAAAAAATTCAAATATAATTAAACCAATGTTAGTTAATTAGATTAAAATTGTATAATAGCTTGAACCGTTTCATGATTATCAGCTAAAATAATGATCGCTGTGTCCTAAAATCTATTATTTTAAATATAATTTATATAATTATAACCTTAAAAACAAACACTTTCTTAGCCGTCTTTAATAATTCTCTTTATGTTTGATTGATTTACTGGCGCGTTAAAATATTGCCAATAACCAACCACACATTAACAATAAAATTTGATTTGCACTTTGTTTTAACAATTAACTCCATCAGATTTCTAAGATTTAACTTGTACTTGTAATTTCACTTTGAAATATAAACATAATAAATGCGTCACCATTTTATTCTTGTACGATATGTTTCTCGTTTATTTTCATAGTTTTCTAATTCACTTCAAACTCATATTTAAAACTTTTATCATTATAAAATATTATTTAGAGTGTACTTGCTTTTCCTTACACCGATTAACAGCTCTTAACCAGCTAATAAACAGATTCTGCTCTCTTCTACAACTAATATACAGCTATACTAACGCTAAAAGTTTTATAATGTGGGCGCTTTTTTAACTTATAGAGTCTGTATATCCGGATATACAGCCTTTATACAGCCTCGATATGCATCTATAAGTATAAAATAAGTTCAAATACAGTTTTTATACAGCTTGTGATGCTACGTGATCCAAGATTAACACATGGGGAAACTGTAGTTTAAATTAATTATTTTGATATTGCATAGCTCGTACTGGTAGTTTATGAGGTTCGTTTCTCACTTACATAGGTCTCAGCCATAGTAGAATAAAACAAGTACGGTGACTCGGCCCCCGAGCGAGCGGTAATAGCCTAAACATGTAGGGTTGGCAACAACATGATATAAAATCAACAACTGACTCCCGGTCGTTTTATTTTCAACATACTTAGAAATATGAATTCAAGGATTCCAGAGAACCCCCGATCTACCTAAACGTAATTTGTTAACAACAACAACTTAAAATTGGTAAGTAGGTACGGTCAACAGCACATCACGGCCCACAACATAAAAGCGGTACAAAGTCCAAAGTGTTTAGTCTGACTGTACCTAATTAGTCCCTTGTTTTCGCTGTAGAGTGTACCGTGTAATCTAACAAATTAAAGTTACAAATCCGTAGGTATTTACCTGTATGTATTTACCTCTCTAATCCACGAAATCAGGAGCAGAACTTAACTCTTTCGGTAGTAAATAACTAACAAAATTGTGTAATTAGGTTAGGCAGGAGGTAGGTACTCACTCACCGTTCTTGTTCGGTAGGTAAAGTAAAGAAAGAAAATTCTGCATTTGACAAGCTGCTATTTAGACATCCATAAACACTGCAATATCTCTTGTTTTTTTTTGTAACCATCCTTGACCTTGACTTTCGTAAGTTTAACAAATTATAACCTACGAGCGAGCGGCAGCGGCGCAGCGACGAAACACGCAGGCGCGCGCGGCATTACGTATACGCCTCAGCCGCGACTGGCGCATCATTAGCATCAATAAACTTTGTCAGTGTGTGCGTGCGACGACGCGTATGAACGGGCTGGCTCGGCCGCGCTCACATATACAAGCCGCGCTCGGTGCGGATGTATGAAGATACCATACTTCTCTTATTTTACTATGTCTCAGCGGTGCCAGTGGTTTTGTTTTGTTGTTTATGGTCCATCTACGTAGTTGGGTAGCCGGCAAACAGGCCCACTTTCCGCTTGATGAAAGGAGTAGATACTGTACGAATTGCTTATAACATTACATTAGACGTCTAACATGCGCGTAAATTTTCTGTTTGGTAATAAAATAAACATGTCTTATAAGAATATCTTAAAATTGCGATACAATTATGTAGTAGCCAAATTGTTTAATCAATCGGATAAAAAACGACGAAAAACAGCGCTGTGATTGTCTTTAGCCAGAACGGCATAATGTTCAGTAAAGAGTAGCCAGCCACAGCATTAATAACGACAGCGACAATAAGTAATGGGAAGTCCCTTATGTTATAAGAGAGACTTCTTTAAAAAACTATATTATTGATTTTGTTTATAAGAAAATATGTCGCTATTTATAGCTGTGTTGGTACTAGATCAGAGCTGCAAAATCAATGTCCCTTCTATATAATGTGAATAGTATGTCCACAACGGACATACTATTTATTCACCTTCATCTCAGAATGGCCAGTGCAGTGATAATGCCGAAGATGAAGGACTTGTAGTAATATTATTAAATTGATATTTATTTGAATGTGACAGACAACCCTAACGATCTATTGACGCGTAGGTTTTCTTATCAATTAAAATGGCGTAGTTGAAATACTGTTTTAGCTTATATTTGTACTGTGTCTTCCGTGCCAAATATAAAGCCAGCAGATTGTAAAACTATTACTATGTAGGGTAACTATGATGATGATGACGAAATGAAAGAAGCTTCGTTAAAGTAATGACCTATTTATTAAAAGAAAACAGCGATTTATAAGGGTGGAATTTTAACTTATTGATTTTAAAATAAAAGAAATAAAAAATAGCATTGGGTCATCCATCTAGGATGACCCAACGCTAAGGTGAGCACGTGCCGATGGCTGGGGTGTATAAACATGTCATATTGCTAACGTTGCGCCTCGGGGTACCAGGACGAAGACTGTTGTACTGAAGCTCTTATCACCTCAAAATACTAAAAAACTAAATATAAAATTAAAAGAAAAAATCTTTATAAAAACAAACTTTTATTAACTTGTTAATAAAAAAAGAACTAGATAGTAAAAAATAATTTAAACCTGATTATAAGAAAAAAAAATGCATTTTATCACAGACCCAATATTTTTTATAAATAAAGCGTGTTACATTCTGATTGCAAAAGAAAAATAATGAAGGTGTGAATGCTAAATGTTCCATCAAAATGTAACACGCTTTTATTTATAAAAAAAAATGTTCTTATTAGGTAACAGGTTTAAATTATTTTCAACCTTTAAGTTCTTTAAAAAATATATCTGTTATTCATATTCATATTCATATCTTTATTGCACTCCATTTATGGACCCTGTAGGGCACGGTAAGTAGGAGAGGCGAGGAGTCACCTTATGCTCGTATTCACATTTTTTATTTTTCAGTTTTTTATATTTATATAAATCATGTATAGATAAATCTATATATTTAGCTCATACATAAATTAACAACTTTAATATGATAAAATATTATTTGAGGCTTTTATCATCTAAAAATTCTTGTAGGGAGTAGTAGTTTTTATTATTTAATAATTGTTTTAATTGTTTTACAAAAGTCCCTAGACTGAATAAATTAACAGACTTTGTATTACATGGATCTCGCAACTTTTTACGGTAGAAGAACTGAGTTGCAAGACTTGGTCTTTGTTACAAGTTTGTTTTTGAGGGTATTCATTTTACAATTGCAAAGTATAACGTGTTTTTAACCCACTTTATCTATTATTGTTTTGTTTTTGTCGCTTTCATTCAAATATGTGCAACCATGATGCATCTGACAGTAACGTTATTCTAACCAACTCAATGGCCCCGATTTTAATAGACGTACGATATGAAATATTTTATTCTGGAAAAACATACCTATTTCTAGTGAGAGTGCTCTCGCCGTGATTTATTCGTACGCGTAATACCTATTGCTGTATCTCGTACTTTGTATGGGGTTCAGTATTATACTAATTTTGTTATTTATTTTTTTGAAAGGTTAAGATACCAGATAACAGAATGGAACATCAATTGGTCCAACACTTCGATTTTGATTTAGAGGTTAGTTAATTTAAGTATTGTACACGGCAACTTCGCAAAATTGTATTGGCAGGGATTTAAAGTAAACGATATATTTACGAAGCTTAAAGACCAACAATATTTTTTGAAAAGAATTAAGTCAATCAGTTGCTCCGTTGTGATCAGAAATTGGGACAATGAGACAATCAACGACAACTATTGAGTTTATTGCCGTTATTTTCTCGAGTTGTTCGGTTTAGGACAGATTCTGTTTAGAAATTAAAATTAAATATCAAATGTTATTTTCTTTCCCACGGTGATGATAGGAGTTTTTACTCCTAGTATTTTTAAGTACAATCAGGAAGTAAAGGTTTTGGTGATATTTTTATGAACAGTTTTCAGTGGTTCAGGATTCCGGTAAAAGTGCACTTCCACCTCCAGTCTTATCGTCACTAAGCATAAGACAAAGAAGAAGAAAAGGACTTAACCGTAAAACAAATTGTCCGGTATTAATTAATCATTGTACAGAAGCGGCATCCTCAATATCTTTATTTTTTATTGAAAGACGATACAAGATTCAGTGGTTCAGGATTCCGGTAAAAGTGCACTTCCACCTCCAGTCTTATCGTCACTAAGCATAAGACAAAGAAGAAGAAAAGGACTTAACCGTAAAACAAATTGTCCGGTATTAATTAATCATTGTACAGAAGCGGCATCCTCAATATCTTTATTTTTTATTGAAAGACGATACAAGAAATAAATCGATCATGACAAATGACCCCATAATTAAATAATGTACTTAGACGACCGTCACGCATAGCGTAACCAGGACCTTTGTCAAAGCAAAGTCACAACACTTAGTCGTCAATTAGAGGTCGTGGTTTCGATTCCCGGTACTTACAGGTGTTCGATTGGGACTAACATGTGTGCCTGCTGATGTTTGATGTTTATACAATGCGTAATCGTTATGTGAAATAAGCGAACTACTCTGTAAATATATAAATATATTGATTGTTTTTTGTAAAATTTAAATGATCGTTTGTGAAAAAGGACTTATTGCCTCACTCGTGGGCTCCGAACTCGAGCATAAGCTGTCAATAGAATCTGACAATAAAATCTTCAAAATAATGTTTGCAGGTTTCTCATAGGGTGCATACAGAATATAGGATTTTCCAATTTCCCCTCGGGATCACGGATATCGAACAAGCAGTTATAGTGCCACAATCTTTTAAGCATTTTTTAACAGTATTTATAAAAAATAATAGATCCTAGTTTGAACATAGTCGGGCAGTTAGTTTACGGAATAATCGAGCCGGCCGCGGCCTCTCTAAACGATAACACCATGGCGTGGCCATGGCCAACTATTCAAATATCTTTATCTTTATCTAATATCAACAGCACTAGGCTATGCCTAATTAGGCTAGATCTTTCGCACTCGCCACTGAACAATATTTAAGACATTTTTTGCGTTTTTTATCTAAATTATATTTTTAACTTCTATTATTAATATACCATTTTAACATAGTTTTTTTATTAATAGTCGTGAGTTCATGATTCTCCTACCACCGTTTTGGATTCAATTTTTCAAAACGAACGAAATAATGGATAAGGTTATTAAAAAAACCTATCGAACTGAATCTGTCTTAAACAGAATCTGTCCTAAACAGAATCTGTCCTAAACCGAACAACTCGAGAGAACTATTGCGTGAAACAGTGGGTTTCGGGATGTCTGGGAAATGACTTGTAAGTACATAATTTTGATTATTGATTTTTTTAAACGTTCTTCTTACATGCAAATACCAGTTTTTACACGTAAATACAAATACATGCGTAATTGTATCGATTGCTCATAATAAAACGAGAACAAAAACATGATCATGCTTGTCACTTTTGCGTTAATTAATCTAATGAGAATACTTAATTAATTAGCCGTTGCAGAGAAATAACAGGTGCCGAGAGAGCTAGGTATTTTCAATAATTGCTTTTTTTATTCTGTTGTCGCAAAATTACTATGATATGTTGTCAAACTCATTGATTTTCGGCCTTAGGAAATATGTGACCTTGACGAGTAAACAAAATCTGGCGACCCCCTACTAATCATTGCCTTAATGAAAAATCATGTCAGTGATTTCTGATTTAAAGTTTATTCAATGGTGAACATTAAAACTAAAAAGAGAAACGAGCACTAACTAGAATTTTTACAGAAAATTGTTCGAGAATTTTATTTTAAAAATTAAAACACAATTTGTAAATTGTTTAAAAAAATATACAGCTTTCTCACATAAATCTTGCATTTTTTTCTTGGGTTGCTTTTGGTGTTACCTGACTTGCAACCGCGAATACAGAACACGTGTCTAGCTTTTTTCTTTATTCTTTAAAGATGGTGTAAAATTTGTAATTTCCTAATTCAAAGACCGGTCATTAATTTTGTTGGCGTCATAACATAATTATGTCTTGCTTTGTTGTCTGGTGGTCAGACATGACTCCAGTGGTCCTGGCTACGATCAACAACAGCGACACTTAGTTCGTTTGTTCAAACATGCCTTTTTTTTTTTTTTTTTTTTTTTGAGAGAGTTTGCTGATTGCCTCAGACGGCATTTTCAGCTTCACCGGGCTTTTTTGAGGGCGGCGAGGAACGTAAAGGGTCCCTCAAGCCGTGTGAAACGAATCACCTTTGGAGGTTTTCTAGAGGGAACGGCATCGCGCACTAGTGCGCGTCCCCGTGCCCTACTAGATTCTCCGAAGGGTTCGGATCGGATCGGGGGACAAACATGCCTACACCACAGTGTTAAAAACTTATAGTGGTCCAACGCCTTTGAAGTTGCGCGAAATGCCGCCATCGTCTAGCTAGACATAGGTCTAGCTAGACATTCGTCATTGTTGCAGGGTTGTCACATTCATTTTTATGTCTATTTCATATTTTGCATATTGGTAGGTATATGTATATCAGGATCCTTAAATAATAGAAATATAAGTTTACAAAACAATTTATTTTTAACAAAAATACAATACTAGTACTTAGAATAAGAAAGAATAGACATCAAAAATATAATTCTTATTAAGTAGGTAGTTTACCAAAAACATATCATCATCATCATCATCTCAGCCAAAAGACGTCCACTGCTGGACAAAGGCCTTCCCCAAGGATATGAGGGGTATTTGCCGTAATCGCCACGTTTGGCAGGCGGAAAAAAAGCAAAACATATACAAGAATATAATACTAATAGTCGAAACAGAATCAACAAAGGAGATACAACATTTATAATGTCTCTCACAAAATCTACTTTTCGTATATGAACATTCTACGGCGGACGTGTCTCATGACGTCACAGTAGAATACCGGATCTCTCTTTCTAACTTTGAAGCTTTATAACTTCATCTCAGCTTGTTTATCCACCTAACAACATAAAAAGAAAACTGTTTAAAAATTTTTGTTTTTAAATTTTATTATATGTATAGTAAATTCTCATTCGTATAAATAGTGTTAATAGAATTTTCTTCGGAAAACATGTGCATGGTTTTGCTTCAAATTCAATAATATTTAATTGGTACTAATGTTGACCTACAAATATTGACCCCCGAAAACCATGGAAGTGATACTTATAATTATTTTACATCAAAAAGTCGCGTCCGCCATCTTGGATCTCGAAATAGATGTTGTATTCGAAATCGGCACCCCCGAAAACCATGGAAATGATACCCATAGTCCCATATTGATTTTACATAAAAAAAGTCACGTCCGTCATCTTGGATCTCGAAATAGATGTTGTATTCGAAATCGGCACCCCCGAAAACCATAAAAATGATATCAATATTGATTTTTCATAAAAAAGTCACGTCCGCCATCTTGGATCTCGAAATAGATGTTGTATTCGAAATGGGCACCCCCGAAAACCGTATTAATTTTACATAAAAAAAAGTCACGTCCGCCATTTTAGATCTCGAAATAGATGTGATATCGAAATCGGCACCCCCGAAAACCATAAAAATGATATCCATATTGATTTTATATCAAAAAGTTGCGTCTACCATTTTTGATCTCGATTGCTAAATCTTGCCTAAATATTAGCAAATTCTAAAATGGCGTTTATGAAATAACTAGTGGACCCGGCGGACTTCGTAACGCTTTGACAGTTTCCATTAATTCCCGTGGGAATATCGGAATAAAAACTATCCTATGTGTTAATCCAAGTTATAAACTATCTGTATGCCGAATTTCATCCAAATCCATTCAGTAGTTTTTACGTGACAGAGTAACAAAGATCCATCCATCCATACTTACAAACTTTCGCGTTTATAATATTAGTAGGATTTTTATTGTTATAAAAATAAATTATTATCGACTACACGCGTTTTAATACAATGCGGCGCATTGTATTAAAACGCAGCAGGACGCGAACGCAGATGATTTCACGCGATGGATGATAAATAGCAATAATTAATTTTAGCAACTACGATTAATTTAATTGCTGCTAATAGACTATTAGCAATTAAATATGATTGCTAATGCTAATTATTCCAACACTACAATGCGCCACCCCTGACGCTTGTGTCCCGAGTGAAGTGTATGGCGAGCCCGAGTCGCACCGCGCCCCGCTCGCCCCGCACACCACTCACGATTGCTTTGTCTAGACGTGCCCGTTGGCTGACTGTAAGAGTTATATAGACTGTGCCTATACTATACAACATACCTACATAATAATAATCAGCCATTACTTTCCTACTGCAGTGTAAAGGCCTCCTCTCCCTTCCTCCACCTGTCTATCTATCTTACATTACAAAACAAATGAAAATACCATCAAAAACAAACTTGTAAAAAAAACCAAGTCTCGCAACTCAGTTCTTCTAGTCTCTAAGTCGGTTAATTTATTCAGTCCCTAGTTGAGGGACCTTTTGTCTTAAGGCGAAGGGTAAGTCACACTAGGCGCCGCTAATGGATTTAATTTGATAACTGCTAAACTGGATTTTTTTTCAAACATTGCGAACCTTCCGACATTAGGCAAACATCTATTATTTAATAATTGTGCACTACTTTTAGGTTTGTTTTGTGTGTGGCCGTTGTTTGTAAATAAATGCGATAGCCCGTTTTGTGAAAAGACCACGCAACAAAAAATAGTGCACAGTTATTAAATGAATACTATGGATGCTCTCCTGTTGTCGGACGGTACGCAATGTTTAAAAATAGATCCGCAGGCTTATTACCGATCTTTTGCGATTAGTCGTTATCGCGAAATTGTACGATTATTGCTGTGAAAACGCAAATTCGTATTACGGATCTTACAACTGCGATCAAGCGCCAACAGCGCCTCTAGCGAAAAATCAATTAACTAAAACTGCATGTCAAACACTTTGAAACAAAGCGACCGATTATTTATTCGTGTTACGGAACGAAATTTGACAGCGACGGGAGAGCGATAGCGACTTCGATTTAACAAGTAGTGCTATAGTGATTGTTTGGTGTTTCTTATTAGTTGCTTTGTCAAATTAAATTGTTATTTCGTCTCATTAATTGTAAGTGGCTATTGATATTACTTTAAAAACTGTTATTAGATTATTGTTCAGTGATTCGTTATTGATATTCAGTCATGTTTTACTTGTAGCGGTGTGTTCTTAACTGCGATGGCGCAAGCTCTCATGTTGTTGGATTATTTCAATGAAGAAGCAAGTCGTAGAAGGAGGAGCACTACTAGTATTCGGAGGAGAATCAGAAATAATGCCATCAGCAGCGCATTTGAGATTTCTGACTTTGAATTCAGATCGCACTATAGGTTATCTAGGCAAATGTTCCAAAGTTTATGTCGTGAACTTTTGAGTAAACAAAAAACGCGAAACACTTAAGTTTCTTATTTGAGACCACTTAGACACACGTGAAATACATTTTTGTTGTGCTGCGTGCGACTTACGACGAGCAAACAAAATCCTTCTACATTAGAATTTGTTTGATGTTTTTCGGCCATTATTAAGATGTAAAAGTAGACACATTATAAGAAGAACCACAGACAGCTGTTAAATATATGCATGTATAGTAACTGCGCGCATTACGCACGCCAACAAATTGTTTTGCTATATCAAAGCCCGTGTGTCGATAGCAAGATCAGTAGCAAATAAAGTTCATTGAAGACAGACGTTGTTTACTTGCACTAAGACCACGCAACCCAAAATCGACCCTATTCAACAGAACATATGGTCCTTCGAGCCGGATCAGTTACCTGTTTACCTGAATGCATCGAGCGCCGCACGGTCGACGAGAACAATAGAACCCAACATTCCACAGCGTTAATGAGCGTTCGAGTCATTTTTATGTGTAAATAAAAAGATATTGAGTGAATTACGTTATAACAAAGTGTTAATCAAATTAAAAACTATTGAACTTTGGGAACATAAACATTACGTGATTACATATTACTGCAAGTATAGTGTAAAGTGACGAACAATGGCTACCTCGGAACAAATTGGTAATATTTTAGAAGACACAGCGGAATTACTAAAAAAAACTCAAATAAACTTAAAGAAGTGTCCAAAACAGAGACTCACTAAGGGTTACATACAGAGTCGGATTCAGTGCATTGAAGAATACTGGGCAACTTTTAAGAAAGCGCATTATGAATTAGTCAAAATTACACCGCGCGAACAACGTGGTGTTCTGCCATATTTTTTGAACGAGGAGTACTACGTTCACGAAGAGTTATACTTGTCCATGCTCTCAGACCTCAGGGACTTTTTACCTCAATCATCGTCGTCATCGAAATCACCAACTACGATGATGGAAGTACAAGGGCATACACAAGTGAAACTGCCGCGTATACAATTGCCTGCATTTTCCGGAAATTATGAAGAGTGGCCTACCTATAAAGATTTGTATGTATCTTTAGTCCACAACAATACGTCACTTACCAACGTTCAGAAGCTCCACTATCTGAAAACAAGTATCTTGGGTGAAGCAGCAGCATTACTTAAGCACATACAAATTACAGACACAAATTATATACAAGCATGGGAAACACTAAGAAAACGGTTTGGCAATAAACGTTTAATAGTCAACTCCTTATTGAAACGGCTGTTCGCACAAAAGAAATGTACTGCACAGACAGCTGCACAGTTAAAGTGTTTATTGGATACCACCAACGAAATTATGAATAGCCTGCACAACCTTGACGTATCAACAGACTCTTGGGATCCAATAATAATATTTCTGGTCGTACAGAAGCTGGACTCGGAGTCACACAAGGAGTGGGAACAAAACGCTTACACTGAAAATAAAGAAGAGTTATCTAAATGGGAAGACTTAAAGAAGTTTCTAGAATCCAAGTTCCAAACCTTAGAGCTTGTCACACCACCAGTGGCTGCTAAAGAAAGAACTGCACGAGAACGAGTCTTCCATGTGTCTAATACGTCTACGTCGGAGAAATGCTGCATAATGTGTAAAGACAATCACACCCTGTGCCGTTGTAAAGCTTTTTCAAAGATGCAACCTTCTGAACGAAGTCAATATGTACAAAGTAACAAACTCTGCTTCAACTGCTTGACCCCAGGGCATTCGGCGTTCAGATGTCGTGTGCCAATGTCCTGCCGTATATGTAAAAGACGCCATCATTCACTTCTACACCAACCAAACAACGCAGATACGTCAGCCTCATCGTTAGAACCAATACAAGCTACGTCATCAACTCAATCGATAGTAGAAGAGAAATCAGTACATACCACAATGGCGTCTCTAAATGACGATGGGCGTACAATCTGTTTATTGGCAACAGCAGTAGTCATATTAAGAGGAGAACATGGACACACTACTGTACTTAAGGCGCTCATCGACTCAGGGTCACAAGCATGTTTCATTAGTGAGAAGGCTGCTCAAGCGCTAAAATTAGAACGCAGCCAAGTAAATCTAATCGTTACTGGGATGGAATCCATAAAAGTACAAGTAAAGCAACAAGTTAAAGTTCAACTTCTGTCACGATGGGAACCTGATTTCGAGTTACCTATACAAGCCTACGTGATGTCGAAGCGTTTGACAACCAACTTACCTTCAAATACGAAGCTGATGAATAAATGGTTACATATAAAGAGTCTCAACCTAGCAGATCCAAATTTTTATGTATCTGGATCCATGGATTTGCTTTTGGGAGTAGATGAATATTCAAAAATAATTCAACACGGACTGATCAAAGGTCCCCCGGGTACACCTTGTGCGCAGAAAACCAACCTGGGATGGATCGTAATGGGTGGAATGAATATGAAGCTAAACACAAGTGAGAAATCCTGTATGGCTATGACACATGATACAGAAATAGAAGGTTTACTAAAATCATTATGGGAGATAGAAGCTGATACTAAGAGAAATCTAACAAGAGAAGAGCAGCTATGCGAAGAAATCTATGAAAAAACACATACTAGAAACAAGATAGGAAGATACGTTGTCAAACTTCCATTTAAGATAGAAAAACCAATATCACCTGATGGAAATACGAGAGAAATTGCGCTAAAGAGATTTATGCAACTGGAAAAAAGATTTGCCAGAAATCTAGAACTAAAAGATGAGTACACGAAGGTGATAGAAGAGTACAAAGAACTAGGACATTTAGAAGAAGTACCTGTGACAGAAATAGAAAATAGATCAGTGTACTTACCTCATCACGCCGTGATCCGTCAAGACAAGGAGACAACGAAAACACGCGTGGTATTTGACGCCTCGAGCAAGGGTTCCAACGGAGTCTCGCTAAATGACGAACTTTTACCAGGACCAGTATTACAAGATGACCTTAGAAACCTGATTATGAGATGGCGTAGTCACGCTATTTGCTTTATGTCGGACATAGTCAAGATGTACCGTATGATATTGGTACATCCAGAAGATACTGACTACCAAAGAATCGTATGGAGAAGTGATCCATTGCACGACATAAAGGACTACAGACTTCTTACTGTGACATTCGGAACAGCTTCAGCACCGTATCTCGCGATTAAGACACTCAAGCAGCTGGCTGTCGATGAAGGTGAACGTTATCCAGAAGCTTCCAGAATACTAAACGAAGACTTCTATGTCGATGACTGCATGTCAAATTTTGACAATGTCCCAGACGCGATTCGAATCAGCCAAGAACTTCGAGAACTTTTACATCGTGGCGGCTTTGAATTAAAAAAATGGGCTTCGAATAACGCTGAATTCATGCAAAATATAGAGCCAAGCATGAGATCGACGAATGCACACTTAGAATTAAGTATGAATGGAATCATCAAAGCCCTAGGCATTCAGTGGAATTTAGGCAAAGACCAATTTGAATACAACCTAAATTTACCACCGATCAACGACACGATCACTAAGCGAAGCATCCTCTCAGAGATACAGAAGTTATTTGATCCACTAGGATGGATTGCACCTTGTTTTGTATTGGCAAAGATTTTAATCCAAAAATTATGGCTTGAGAAAATTTGTTGGGATGAAACCCTCAATAGTTCACTAAAAGACGAATGGGTGAAGATACGCACTGATCTTGAAGGTGTAAATGAAATCCGCATAGACAGATGGATAGGAGCATCAAATGCTAACAAAGGTACGATACAAATCCACGGCTTCAGTGACGCTTCAATAAAAGCCTACGCTGCAGTTGTTTACTGTCGTGTTGAAAACCAAGATGGTTCATACAAGACGTCTTTGATCGCCGCACGAACAAGAGTAGCTCCACTCAAAACTGTCTCGTTACCGCGTTTAGAGCTTTGTGGAGCTCTGCTTCTCTCAAGGTTACTAAAGCAAGTTGCACAAGCTATGAAGATACCAGCTCCACAAGTCTTCGCATGGACTGATTCGTCGATAGTCATATCGTGGTTATTTGGAGAACCTGGAAGGTGGAAGACATTTGTCGCTAATCGTGTCGTCGAAATCACCTCTAATGTAAACAGTAGTCAATGGTATCACGTCCAATCACCTGACAACCCTGCAGACATAGCGTCAAGAGGAATGCTTGTAAAGGATTTAAACAAGTGTGATCTTTGGTGGAAAGGACCAGAATGGTTAACGGAAGATGAAATACAATTTACAAGGCCAAATATCACACCTACAGACTTAGAAAGTAAAAACACAACTATACAATCTTTGACGTTAATAAATACAGAAGAAAATACACAAGGGGGTTTGTCTGAAAGGTTTGCAGAATTTGATACATTGACCGAATTAATAAGAACAATCACGTACTGTAAAAGATTTTTAAATTACAAGACCAAGAACAAGAAAGAAAACATAGATCAAAACATTCAAACAGAAGAATTGAAAGACGCCTTGAATACTAGCATAACTATTGTACAAAAAGAAGAATTTGAAGAAGAAATAGATTATTTAAAACGAAAAAAACAAGTGAAAAGGACAAGCAAATTGAAGGCATTAGATCCATATTTGGATGAAAATGGAATTGTCAGGGTGGGCGGAAGACTAAGAAATGCAAGGTTAGAAGATGATAGCAAGCACCCCATAATTCTTGGCAAAAACAATAAACTGACACCACTCATCATCGCTGAAGCTCATAATAGAACTTTACATGGAGGGATGCAGTTAATGCTATGCCATTTACGATCCAAGTATTGGATTCTTAAAGCGAAAGGTCTAGTTAAGAAACATATTCATAAATGCCTGATATGCGCCAAACAAAATGCAAAGGTAAGGACGCAAGTAATGGGTGACTTACCAACGGTACGCGTAACACCAGCACGTCCGTTTATGAATGCTGGAGTAGATTTTGCCGGTCCATTTCAGATCTTAATGAGTAAGGGCAGAGGAGCTAAAACGCATAAGGCATACATTGCAATTTTTATTTGTATGTCAACCAAGGCGATCCACCTCGAGTTGGTCGGAGACATGACCTCGGAAGCATTCATTGGAGCATTCAAAAGATTTTGCACTCGAAGAGGCAAATGTGCTCATCTGTGGAGCGACCAAGGAAGAAATTTTGTTGGTGCAAACAAAGAGCTCGCAGACGCCTGGAAAGTAGCATGTCTACAATTTGATACAGACATCGCTGACATGTTGGCAAATGATGGCACACAGTGGCACTTTATTCCTGCATACTCACCAAACTTTGGAGGACTCTGGGAGGCCGGAGTGAAATCGGTGAAGTACCACTTAAAAAGAATTTTGACCACTAACCTGACGTTTGAAGAGATGACGACAGTGCTCTGCAGCATCGAAGCCTGCTTAAATTCACGTCCATTGTGCCCCATTGATGACAATACTGAACCACTTACACCTGGGCATTTTTTAATAGGGGAAGCCCCTATCACGGTACCAAGTCCAAATTTGAAAGATGTAAAAATTGGACACTTAACACGGTGGCAACATGTTCAAAAACTGCTAAATGATTTTTGGTGCCGATGGCAATCAGAATATTTGTCTAGGCTTCAACAAAGACCTAAATGGCTTAAACGAGAAGAAGAGTTCAATAAAGGAGACATTGTTCTCATTAAGCAAGAAAATCTTCCTCCTGGCAAGTGGGCTCTGGGACGCATAACTGATAAGCATCCTGGACCAGACGGCTTCACTAGAGTCTATAGTGTCAAAAGCGGTGATACGGTAATTAAGAGATGTGTCACTAAGCTATGTGCTTTGCCCATTGAGACTGATTAATTTAATTTATGTAGGTACAAATAATAGTAATGATGTTTGTAAGGAACCACCATTATTATTTAGAATCTTGGTTATTAAAATATGTAATTAATTTAGATTATTTACAGAGTATATTATTGTTTTCAAAATTATTAGTATTAAACTTTGTTTCTAATAGTAAGCAAGAGTAGTACATTTGAATAAAATAACTTAGTGTTACTAATCATTGAATCGATACTCTGTAACTGTTTTGATTTGAAAGGACTAATAAGAAGTCCTTTGGTGGGCGGTTTATGTTTGATGTTTTTCGGCCATTATTAAGATGTAAAAGTAGACACATTATAAGAAGAACCACAGACAGCTGTTAAATATATGCATGTATAGTAACTGCGCGCATTACGCACGCCAACAAATTGTTTTGCTATATCAAAGCCCGTGTGTCGATAGCAAGATCAGTAGCAAATAAAGTTCATTGAAGACAGACGTTGTTTACTTGCACTAAGACCACGCAACCCAAAATCGACCCTATTCAACAGAACAGAATTAAAATCATGTTGGATAAATTTTTTGACGTTTGCGTTTACGATTGGTTGCATCGCGAGTGGCGCTAGTTGCCATACATTTTAGTCGCGAATGCACAAAGCGAGCAATTAGTTTGCGATTCACATCCATAATACCAGTTTAACAATCGCAACTGGCAGTAATCGCGTTGCTATTTTACAATTAGCAACCAGTTGCTATAGAACGGTAGTAAGCCTGCCGGTCCGTTAGTAATTGTTAAATTATCAATTGGTGGCGGTAGTGTGCCTTACCCTTCGCCTTAAGTCATTACGTAATTAGCTAACCTAACAACATCTTATAGTGACCATAATATCAATATTAAAAATCTTTTATGTTTTAAATAAATAGATTGACTTGGCAATCGCACTAAACAATCTAATTTAATATAATATCTCACAAATTTTTACAGTAGAAGAACTGAGTTGCGAGACTTGGTTTTTTTACAAGTTTGTTTTTAATGGTCTCTCATTTCTTTTTGTAGATAGTCATACTTTTTTTCCTTTCCGTACATAAACAAATACACTGATTCATTAACTGCAAAATGTAACTTTGTAATCCTATACATTTATGTAGGATTACAAAGTTATTTATGCAGTTAATGGATCTAGATAACTGGGCCGAAATTGCAAAATATTTTAGTTTTTCCTTGATTTATACACTAAACACTAATTGTATTTTAAATTTGAAGTTTCTATGTCTGCTAGAAGTGCCTTAGAGTTTTGATGATCGGTCAGTCAGTGAGTGAGTGACAAAATTAGAAACTTTGACTAGTTATAATTTTTAAACTACTGGTTCACATTGAATGAAATTGGAAATATAACCGTGTTTACACAATACCAGTTTGGTTACTGAAAATTCAGGCTTCTAGTTTTATCCATAACGAAATTATAGGGGGTCGAAAATGACCTGAACTGTTAAGAGAAAAGGATGGTACGGCCGTGCCGCTTTTTCGCTCGACTTGGCGTGGGCACTGCCGTGCCCCCAGATAAAGTTAAGAGCGTTTACGCCGCACACTAGCGCCGCCAATGAAAAAACATATCTAGTAATTAGAGATAGAAAATCAAATTATGCTGAACAAACTATGTAGTAATTTAGCATTTTACGTCACCTAATGAACATCTGACATGTTATGGTTTAGTTAAATAAGATGTTACAGTTACAAACGGCCACTTTTTTCTAATAACTTTTAAATAAAATAGTTTGTTGAGCATAATTTGATTTTCTATCTCTAATTACTAGATGGTGTTTTTTCATTGGCGGCGCCTAGTGTGCGGCGTAAACGCTCTTAAAACAAAATTAGTATAATAATTTACCTAATAATAATAAAAAATACTTAATAATAAAATCCAAAACTAACTAGCTTTTATTATGAGTATCCCAAACGAACAACTTCCCGTTTGACGGCCGCATTAACGCCCTTGATTCATTGAAAATAATTAATTATAGCTTATTTAATTCCGACTTACGTAGTCGTGCCAAAAAAAAACCACCCAAAATAAAAAGGAAAAATATTAAAACATTTAAAATTGTATTGAAACAGGCAGGCAATATAGCGCTGTAGCATCCTATTCGTGAACTTTAATAAATAAGACTTACTAACAATAAACACATTTGCTTTAGATCGCCTAATCCTTTTTCCACACAATACCATACAAATATCATTGAGAGATTTTACGTGCCAGACACTTTTTATACTCTGAAGGGCCGTTAACTGCCATCTAGCAGGGCTAGAAGGAAATGTTGAAACCTAGCAGTCGTATTGCTTTTCGCCGACATGCTTTGTGAAGTTCTGCTATTTGTTTGAAATATACCTATTTTTAAGAGCGTTTACGCCGCACACTAGCGCCTCCAATGAAAACAAGACATATCTAGTAATTAGAGAGATAGAAAATCAAATTATGCTCAACAAACTATTTGAATGAAGTAGGTACCTAATTTTTTCTTCACCTAATGAACATCTGACATGTTATGGTTTAGTTAAATACGGCGTTATAGGTAGTTAAAAGTGGCCGTTTATAGCTGTAACGTCTAAAGTCTTTTACTTCTTGCCAGCTTATTTATTTAACATTATTATAACAGATTTGCCTTTATTAATACGAACAATTTACGTAAAAGCAGATCCGAGTAGTATTCATACCTACAAGAGTTTTATTTTGAGTGAAAAGCTGCTGGCCTTTATTATTAAAGACAGCGCCACCTAGTTACGGACCGTGAAACCATTACACGGCTAGGTGCAAAGATAAACGTGTAGATGTCGGTAGCAGTTTATTCTTTCTACGCACTGTGCTTACTTGTAAGATATAAAAATAATATTTAGGTTGGTCTCCTATTTTGATAATTATTGAAATGATATTGCAAGCCTCTATTTTATTGTCTTTGTTTTGAGCAGGTGCTCAAATAATACCTAATTAAGGTAGGTACCTAATTAGCTTTTCTAGAGGTTATTACGGTAAAGTGCAGATCAAGGTTGACACGTTGTTGCAATCTCGAAGTCATGCTTGGATTTACGATTTTCGGTCGCTTTGGTAGGTACCGACCTAACTTAAAATAGGGTATGTAGGGGGAAAATAACTTAAAATAGGTGCTTACCTTCTACCTACTTGGTAACAACATTAAATGCTGAAATTAAAAGGTACCTAGGTACTACCTAGATAATTTTGATAACCAGTCCCTGAGATTTCCATACGAATGATACAGTTAGGTACATAATCCAGATACAGTTATTTGTCTAATCATTAGGCGCGATAAAGTTTAGTTTACCTAGAAGTCGAATAAAAAAAGCAATGTAATGTATTTTATAGGTATGCAAAAATAATATTTTTTCTATATTTTATTGCAGCGCTATCTAACGTCAGAGCGCGAAACTTCACCGACGCTTAGTGATAAGATGAACCTGTAGATGTCGGTAGCAGTTTTTAATTCGCGATTTAGTTTTAAAGCGCAATAAACATATTTATAGGGTAACGCGATTTATGTACCTTTAACCCGTCTGCCCAAGTAATACAATGATAACCTAATGAAAAATAGGTACATACATATTTAAAGAAAAAGTTTTCAACGCAATTAAACCGACATGTATAGAAAACAAGTTAGTGTTCTCGTTGCCCGAAGCCGTAATTACTTATATCAGAAATAAATTGACGAACAGTGTATTGATATACAAAGATTTTTGTAAAAAAACTTTTTATTATCTAAATTCAGAAAAAGGACTGATAGATAATAATTATTAATAATATTACTTTGATTGATATCTTGATTGCAGCAATTCACAATTAGAAAACTTTTTATTTATTGTTATTACTAATTCTTAGTCAAAATAATGTTTCTGTGATTTGAATAAGAATCATCATCATCATCATCATCAGCCTATACTAGTCCACTGCTGGACATAGGCCTCGAATAAGAATACGAATTGGTAAATATAACTGCAATTGAATTTGAATTCATGTTCATTAAACTCGATTTTAGTTTTGTATTGAAAAATCGAAGTCCTGGGATTTCCCGAGACTAAACCTGAGTGGTTCCGGGACTTTAAAAATGTCGAGATTTTCCAAACCCTAGTCCGACCAGGCTGGTGGCACCAGTTATTCACGCATCACGCACGACACTGGTATTTTACAGTAACATTCTTATTCGAGTGTTATTGCACCTCCGTAAAGTGTATTAGTTCTCTCCACCAGACTGGTTATCTGGAAGAAATCGCTCTAAAGCGATAAGACCGCCAAACTAACTATTTTTAATTATTCATAAGTACATTGTAAATTATCTTGTAGCAATAAAATAATTATCTATCTATCTATTGTTGTTTCAAATACAGTCTATTATATATAATATATTAGCGCGTTCAACCAAACATATTTCTTGGTGTTGTATATTGTATACTTTTTGTATAAATCATGCATAAGTCAAGCGCATTTTACAGTTGTCAGCGCCTTAAAAAACGTCTGTCAGTTGTTAGCTCATTTTACGGACGTTGTGAACTTGTGACGCTTTACCAAATATATTCTTATTTTAGGCATTGTCAGATTCCGGTAGGAGTTCGTGTTAAGTCTGTGTTAAGTCCATCCACTATTCACCCATCGCCTGCCGGTAATGCAATCAGTGCGCGAGCCAGCTCTGGCGGCGGCGGCGGTGGGGAGGAGCGGCCCCATATAACCGCGTTTCCTGAGGGAAGGCCCCTTTCATGTGCCCCTAATTAGCTGTCTGGAGTGGAGCGCTGGAGTTAATTGTTCCAACGCTGAAAGTGCAACTAGTCTAGAACCTGACTGCGGCCAGGGCTTACACTCGGCTAATTTATAACGTTCGCATTAGTGTCTTAGAGGCCTGATTTTGACATTTCGATTACTTATGGAGAAACTGTCTTAAGGCGAAGGGTAAGGCATACTAGCGTCACCAATTGCTAATTTGACAATTACTAACTGACCGGATCTTTTTTAAACATTGCGTACCGTCCGACAACAGGAAAGCATCCATTGTATTTATTTAATAATTGTGCACTACTTTTTGTTGCGTGGTTTATTCACAAAACGGGCTATCGCATTTATTCACAAACAATGTCCACTTTTGGTGTTAGCGAATGAATACAAAAACAAACCTAAACGTAGTGCACAATTATTAAATAATAGATGTTTGCCTAGTGTCGAAAGGTCCGCAATGTTTGAAAAAAAAAAAAAAACCAGTTTAGCAGTTATCAAATTAAAATCCATTGGCAGCGCTAGTGTGCCTTACCCTTAAGATATTCGTTTTACGTAGCAAAAATGAAGTTTTCCTCCTACCCCTCAGATACTAACCGGGCGTTAACGCCCGGAGCGGGAAATTCCGTCAAACCCCAACCGGGCGTTAACGGAGCGACCACGCGACTTAAAACTTAAATATCGTCTATTTAGAGCCTACTCTTGTATAAAGAAGTTTAACTATAGACAAACTAGAATAAATTTGCATCGGCGCAGGTGCTGTCATTTGTTTTGTTCGTTCGTTGAGTGGTTAAATAATTGCACACAGGCATATTAGGCAATAACTTAAAACGAAGGCGAATTAAGTAGCTTTTAATCATATTATGCTTATTTCCAAGGTCTCGGTGGCCGAGTGGCAAAGCGCTCGATACCCGAAAGTCCTGTGTTCAATTCACAGGTCGGTCAAAGTGTGTTTTGGATTTTTCGATGCATAGCCCGGGTTTGTGATCGATTGGCAAGCGTGGTGATTAAGCCAATACCCATCAATCAATTGTAGCGATGACTTGTTTTCAGAGTAGTGTGGCACACTTTATTTCCTTAGCACAGATTAAATAATAGTTCCCTTAGCCACTTTCACCACTCACACACAGCGAGCAGTCGTTATGGCACAGATACTTCCTAACCAGCAAAACATTGTCCTATAAATATCGAGATCACGTTCCTATTTTTGCTTAATAATGCTATAACGGTGGTAACATAACTCGTGTAAGAATGTCATGAACGTTTACTCAACGCGTAAAGGGCATAAATTATTTAGACTTAAGTACTGTAAAAATGCTGTAACCGCTGAATGAAGAAGCTAAACAATGCTATAGAGTAAAAGCGAACACAATCTCTTTGTGTGCTGTAATAGCAAAAATATGCATTCATACGATTAATTTGTTCTATAAAAATTACCAGTTTGCTATTACTCGGTAAGTTTGTTCTGTAACAGCAGCTTATGCTTTTATTCAGAAAAGTGTTCTGTATTGGCAAACGAATTTCTTTTACGCAGCTTTATAGTTAAGTAACAGTGAATGATTTGCTTTAATTCGGCTAATGTGTGCTGTCGAGCACTTCGTGTGCGCAGTTATTCGATTTTCGCAGGACTGTATACTTACGTCAAACATCGAAAATATGTATCAAGGTATTTCATATTATTAAATAATTTAGTTAAGTCATATTTTTTTCACTAAGTGGTTAAAACATTGTAAGGTGGTTACTGTTATAAATAATGAAGAACAACATGCGACAAAAACTTTACTGATCAAACTAGACACGCTAGTTCTTATATATTAATGCGCACACATAATTCTTGAAACTTCAAATAATAAATTTAATTAAATATTAAAAGTTTTTAAAGAAAATTACTTTAGTGAGTTAGTTTTTTCATTATCTCATTTATACGATTTTAACTCGAGTAAAGGCGATTAGATTACTTTTATGTAACATATAATGCAGCCATCAAAACATATAGGTAACATAAATGCGTGTATAAATAATCTTCATAATTCACATTAAATAACATTATAGAAAAATGTTGTTATTTATTCCTTATATATTGAATGTATTTTTTCAGTAACTATGCCGGTCTACTTGGACGTGGATAAATTTATTACTAAAGATGACTTAATGCCACTTACTCAAATTCGCTGGCTTTGGATAAAAACACATTTTATACTCATTGAAATATATTACGGATGTGGCGCTAGTAGAAGCGATAGTTTAGAACGAATATTTCGTTTTTTATTATCTGACAATAAAGATATTACTTCACTCAGTTTATTTTTGGTGTCAAAATTATAGACTTTATGCTGTATATGTTCATTTTACTATCGATGAATGTAGTCCGTTATTGTGTCTGTAGAATCGTTATCTGAATTTAAGTCGCTTATATTAGAGATGTTCAATTCGATTCCCTTGTATTTTAATGGTTTGTACTCGGTTCAGCTTTAAAATTTTGCCCATGGTCCTCGTCGTTACTGGAAAAATTTAAACTTACGGAACCACTTAAAATATAGTTCGAGCTTGACTCACCCAATTATAAATTGGGCTCAATGAAGTTTGTAGATTCCCTCCTCTTTTGAAACGTCTTTTTAACTTTTCTACGAAAATAACCGGAGTGGTTTTAAGGTTTTTCATTTATTTTTATTCATTTTTCAAACACCAAGATTTCGTAGAACACATAAGCACAACAAAATTGATGGATTGTGCTGTTAAAGATTTTCAGACGTCTGTTAGAGCAATTTAAGCAACGTAAAAGTCATTACGAGCACTGAATACAATTAAAATCCTATAACAGCATTCTGAAATACATTATTTGAGTTTGTGATATAAGCGTGCAGTAAAAGTAACCAGAATGCCAATAGGAAATAGGTGACTTTTACTCGATATTTATAGAAACAGAACAGAGTGCAGAGTAATGATAGAATAAAAACGCCCTATTCAGTGAATTAGCTGTTCTATAGCTGTTATAGGACTATTATTACATGAGGATGCTGAGTTAAAGTAAGTTAAAGTCACATTAACTCAGCATCTTTCATAAGATAGGGTAAAAGTGTTATAGCATAGTGCTGTAAACTAGTAGTCCTAGTTATTCGACTTGTTTATAGCATTTTTGAGTAAAAAATGCTAAATAGTCGAGTTAAACACTATTATACCACTAATCAGCGTTTTGGAAACGTTTACTCAGTTTTTATTAAACTATAAGCTGTGTATACAATTTCTTATTCGACTGTTTTGCTGGTTGGGTTAGGTATACGTCGGTCTACTCGCGTCCGTCACCTTCAGTCATGAAACGTTAGGTGATGAATTTCATCAGCTGGTACTTACATTTAAATTAAAAAGTTATTATATTAATCATTATTTGCCTGCTAGGTTCCAAATCTAACAGTTTCTGACAGTCAGCAACCTATCTCTAAAAAAAAACTTAGATTTGCTTGTTGGTTCAAATCAACATATTACTTTACAACTTTTTGCCCGTTGGCACGTTGTTGATAGGAAGTCAGGGAGTACCTATTATTTAATCTGTGGCCGGTGAAAGATAACTGTAGCTGACTGCAGCACTAAAAGCGCTAAATCACCATCTAATCTAAATATGTCGCCATAACATCAATGTTTGTAGCATTTTGTTGTGTTCCGGCAGTTAAAGATAAGATAGCCAGTGCTTCACTAGTTGATTATCCCGGGTGAAGTGCGCTTCCATCATTGACCTTATTATCACTTTGTTAAGTGAACATCAGGTGAGATCAAGGCACTATGCTTACCCACAGACCAATATAGGTATGTGTGCTTACCCGTAAAATATATAAAAAAAGCCCTTCTACAGCAATTCAAGGTCTGACTTTAAATCTGATTTGGTTGAAATCTGCAGATTTTTTCGATGAGAGCATTCCATTTTCCAGAATTTTCAGCATACATTTTTCCGCAGTCTGTAATCGGCTTTTCCAAGCTGCAGTGAAACGTGGTGAAACGTTTTAACGAAAAATATTTTTGATCAAATTTTTCACGCTAGTACTTTTAGTTGATTGCTTTACTTTGAGTAATCCCTTCATAATATTTTAGGGATAAGCCCCAAGGGGATACGAATATTCGTATTCGTTGCACCGCGCCACTGTCTTCCCTATCCAATTCTTCAAAATAAAATAATACAAAACGGTTTCTAGTTAAGTCGACTTATATTGCGACACGACCTTAAAGTTTGAACTTGTTACCAGAGCTTTAACAGGATCGAGTTATTTATTATTACGAATTGTCCTTCACGCAGGTCCCAGAAGAAATTCCAATCCAATTTTTCCAACATTTCTAGTCTCGTTGCGAATAGAAACATTTTGCGAGATGTTTTCATTTTATATTACAATACAAAGTGTGATTTAGGAGTTCTAACGACTCATTATTGTGTATATTTTGAACATAGATTTTATTGTTTGGTTATCTTTGAAAATATTTAATACAATGTTATTATTATACATTGTTATTTACGTAATAAATGTAACTGCTTTTTTATGAAAATGAATACTTATATCAACGTGGCTTTAATATATGTAAGTAATTAACTTAATGCATGAAGGTTGTGAAATGTAACAGAACTAGAGTATTCGGTTGGCCTATGCGGCATTTGCAACGTTACTCGCATCACGATTAACATCTCAAATAGTAGCATTAACATAGATTTCTACACTATTGTATACATCATCATCAGCTCATTTATATGTCCCCACTGCTGGGGCACGAGCCTTCACTATGTATGGATAGGGAGAACGGGCCGTAAAACACAGCGGCGGGCCCAGTGAGATTGGTGGTTGTTGACAACTGCTAATGCAGCCGGGACCAACGGCTTTACGTGCCTTCCGAATCATCTCGATCATCGTCATCCGATGACCGACCTTTGCGAAAGTTGCTTAACCTCAGCACTCATAGACCGGGCGCGTTAACCACTGCGCCATCGAGCTTTTCGATTCTCTTCTCTGCTCCTCATTATATACATATTTAGTATAAAATAAAAGTATCACTAAGTACATGATGCCACTGCTGTAGTACAATCTACCTACATGGTTGCAAAAGATAAGTCTGTATTTTAACAGTGAATGGCTCCGCACACTGGACGACTTGTCGCTGCGTCTAGTCGCCGCGTCTAGTCGCGTAGAGCACGCGCACACACGACGACAGTCGTGCGACATTTGTGAGCGTCAGTTTCGCGACTCCCCTAGCTTTTCGTCGCGACTCTGCGACTGACGCCAAGTGTGCGGAGCTTTGAACAAAATACTTATATGAAAATTATCGGCCGCAGCCTGTCGTCGCGTTTAGTCGCCGAGCTGTCGCAGTCACGTGTCGCCTAGTGTGCGGAGCCATTAAGAGCCATCGCAAACTGGCCGACTTGACGCTGCGTCTAGTCGCCGCGTCTAGCCGCGGCGTTGTCGTTTGCAATGGCTTTTTGTCGCCGCGACTAGACGCGGAGCTGTCGCCTGCGTCGGTGACTAGTCGTTACGACAGACGTCGTGCAGGAAGCGATCATTAGTAGAGTATTAGTAGTAGTAGAGTACTTGCACTGTTTTTTTCCTTTACACTTTTTTTGGCGAAGTTTGGAACATAATATTTTAGACATATTTCTTCCCAAGCCTGATTTTTCTTCCCTCGGTCACTATAGTCAACCGAACGTAAGTCCCAAACAGCAGGACGCGTTTCGACGTCCGAAATGAACACATCGACATCGAACGTATCCATGTTGAGATACTCAATAAAATAAAAACGTGCACCTTCCTCAGCGCTCACAGCGAAACTGACGCTCACAACTGTCGCACGACTGTCGTGTGTGTCCGCGTGCACAACATGACTAGATGCGACGACAAGTAGCGAGCGCGTGCGACTCCCCTAGCTTATCATCGCAACTCTGCGACTCTGACGCCAAGTGTGTGGAGCTTTGAACAAAATATATGAAAATTGTCGGCCGCAGCCTGTCGTCGCGTCTAGTCGCCGAGCTGTCGCAGTCCCGTGTTGCCTAGTGTGCGCCTATACTTAGTCACAACCGCACTGACAGTCAAGTGAAATAATGATATAAAATGATATTGAAAGTACTTTTGTACTTCTTCGAAGTATCTTTTGTCAACTATATACTAATCCATGGCAAAGCATGGCAACTATTTATACAATAGAGCAACAGATTTTTTATACTGTGAGATATCATTTGACTAGACTAGACATTATTTGTTACGAGCATAATTAGTGTGAAAAGTGTAAGTTTTTTTGCGAGTAAAGTATTCTACAATTTGTATGGGCTCGCAACTTCGCAGCAGCGCCAGTTAGTGACGAACTTGTTTAAACAACTTCTGATTGCTGCGATGTCATATAAATTCTAGTTTTTGATTATGGTCGAGTGGTGAATAAACCTCGCATTGTGCACTCTAATCAAAATACGAGTAAGTACTAGATCTGTCTCGTACAATTTGTATGGGTTCGCAACTTCGCAGCAGCGCCAGTTAGTGACGAACTTTTTAAACAACTTTTAATTGCTGCGATGCCATATAAATTCTAGTTTTTGCTTATGGTCGAGGGGTGAATAAACCTTGCATTGTGCACTCTAATCAATATACGATATTAGATCTGTCTCGTACTAGTGTTTTATATCTGCGTTTGGTTTCTCATTGTTCATGTCAAAAGAGATCAAAAACTTTCTATGGGGTGTTGGTACTCATATAAAGCTCCTTGTAGGTTAAACTTACGCCATTATGAAGCGTATTATTTAAGTATATACTGAAAGTTTTTAATTCAATTTTATAACTAGCTGATCTTGATTCGAATATTTCACAAAATGGCACTTTTATTTTATACAAAAAACAAAACCATCCTGTCTTTAGAATACAATAACCTGAGTTCGCTTGAGATACTAAAATATTTGACTGAATTTACAATAAAGCAAAGTGTTGGTGTAGCTTGGTTTAAAAATATCTTTTGATAATTTCATTAATCTGCATTAGCGGTCGTGGCGCTCATGTCATGAATGAGTGTTCATCGTGTTTAACCTTTTGAGCGCCACGGTCTTCTATGGAAGACAGACGTTTCCGTGCCCTGAGCGCCACGTCTTTACTAGAAGACAAAATCTTATCATGCCGTTTAATAATAAAAATACGTAAGCAAATGCTTTGTTTTATATTATGTGTACTTTTACTTATGCCTTAAACCATAAACTTATATTTTATGTTAAAAGGGGCTTTTGTATATTTTAAAAACTGCAAAATATTACTAGCCAAAAAATTGTAGTGCCCCAGGCGCCATAGTCTTTATAGGAAGACGCCTAGTGATGTGATTACATAATAAGTTTCTAAGGTTTCCATCGACACTATTAACGTTTAAATAAAACACTTTTACGTTAAACCGCAATTATGAATTTGAAAAAGATACAGTTCATGATGATTATATACTAATCGTCGCCTAAGTTCTAACACCGCGGAAGTCCAAAATTTGTATTTTGACTTTTGCATGTCATTCGATAGAGAATAAAAAGACGCACCTCTAGACCAAAAACAGTGATTTTAACCAACGGAAGCGTTTTATTTTGAAAACAAAAACATAATTATTATGATCGCGATATATAAAGAGGCACGATATTTTACTCTCCTGAAAAGTCATTTTGGACTTACGCGGTGTTAGAACTTAAGTGACGTAATGTATTTACACGAATCTTTAAATACACACAAAGTATCGTACTTTGGTAAGTACGGATATCAGTATTGAATGATCCCGTCCCGCGCTTCGTGCGCCATAGACAATTAATATAAGATACCTTTTGACGTCATAGACGTAAGCGCATCAACGTCAGTGCGACATAGTGCAGCTCCGAGTATAGGTGGTCTTTGTTATTGTTTTCATTTGTAATATTATAAATAAAAAATGAGTGAAGATAACAAATTAAGTTCCGACGAACTAATACGAATTCTACAAGATGTGGAATCGGATGCTGAATCCGATTATATTGATAGTAAATCGAGACCATAGACATCCCTAATAAAAATTTAATTTCACGCTTATTTTACGTGGTACGGGCGCCACGGTCTTTATGTAAAGACAACGGGATGATGTCATAAGGCCATAGGGATGTTCTCAATTCATTATGACTGAACTGATTTATGTTTTTGTTTTAACATTATCTATAGTGTATTCTTCTTTTTCTTATCAACGTTATTGTAAAATAAAACAAGATTTCGAAATACGTCATTATTTTATTTATTTATCTGTAATATTTAAATATCTTCAACAGTTTATTTATGGAAAGAAAAATATTTAAATAACATTTATCGATAAAATAATTACTACGTTTTACTATACATTCGTTATACATTTATAGCTTGGCGCTGGAGGACACATTGCGTTTTGTAGGTATTGGCGCTCAAAAGGTTAATGTGAGTACTTCAACATCTCACGTAGGTTACCTTTGTTTCGCATTCTTTTGTTTCCTTTGACTCGTTTCACTTATGAAATGAGTTATTTTCCATGGTGCATGATGGGACGAGGAGCTCGATTGCGCAGTAGAAAACGCGCTCGGTCTGCGATTGCTGAAGTTAAACAATTTTGCAAATGCCGGTCATTGGATGGGTGACCGTAAATGTATCATCTTCAGAAGGAATTAACGTAAACCCGTTGGTCCCGGCTGCATTAGCAGTCGTTAACAAACACCAATTCGCCTTGGACCCGCGTGGTGGTTTACGACCTGTTTTGTGGTGTTTCCTTCTTTAGGGAAGGCGCCTGCCCCAGAAGTGGGAGTTTGGGATTATGATGGGACGCCACAGTGACTGCCACCTTAACTTCACTTTACTTTTTCTTTCTTTTCATTCAGGCTCTTTGGGTTTGGAAGCGATAACACAAAATATACCGTA
Source organism: Eudonia mercurella (assembly GCA_963082485.1). Taxonomy (NCBI): domain Eukaryota; kingdom Metazoa; phylum Arthropoda; class Insecta; order Lepidoptera; family Crambidae; genus Eudonia; species Eudonia mercurella. The sequence continues at coordinate 5,877,089 of OY720022.1, forward strand.
GCAGGAATGGAGAGGGCTATTTATCGCCCGTTGAAACTTTATCAATATCTGTCATATTGAAACTCCTATATTAAAGTTCATATTAGAAAAGGTATTCTTAGCCGCAGCTTTACAATACCTACTATATTCACTATAAAAATGCAAATTATCTTTTAAATTATCTGTTTTCGTAATGTAATTGACCTCCAATTTCATTAAGGGGCCTCGTTTCTGCTAATTCAAAAGATCCGCAATATAGTGTACCTATCAGTGGCCTGATTTTAATATTAGGACTATGGGAAAAACATCGCCGTTTTAAAATAACAGAAACTTCGCCCTCATACTTAGTAATGCATTATCGCTTGGTATCCACGCGTAGTCGTAGTACACTAAGTATACCTTGTGTTAAAAGGCTACGAGCCTCAATACCTTGTTTCCTTGATACTTTGCCATGGCCGCATGTTTAAAAACTCAGAACCAAAACATCTTTTTCTGAGGTGTTGGTGTCATCCAACCGGAACTAAGGAATTAAGTCTTAACATAAGTTCTTCTTTGTTAAATTATTACTAAGAAATAAAATGGATTTTATGTTATCTCATAGTAAAATGATTATGATTAAATTATAAGCGGTAGAGTTGTATTCGAGGGTGGTTGGTTACCACATGGGTTCTAACCTACCGTCAAAGGCGGCATACATTTATTATTTATTATAAGTTCTACATTATAAGTAGTGCGCCGACACTGAATAGAGAGAGTGAAAAATTTATAAGATAAGATAATTTAAAGGCCTATAAATATCGTGCTATAATCTTGAAACTTAAAACTAGACTAATGTAAAATACAAAAAAGAAGTACTTTCGCAGCGGCGCGCGACAGCTCAATTAGATTACTAATTTTTATAATTATTATAAAACTTAATGGTATTGTTTTGATGAAAAAAAATCAAGGTCACTTAAAATAAATATTTACCCTTTGTGTTAGTGATGACGAGATTAGCAAATGTAAAAACAGTTACTGTATCGACATAAAACCGTGCAGAAGTAGCGCTATAAATAAATTACTAGTCGCTTTTACTGTATGTTGAAATAAAGCAGAGGCTATAAAGCCATACGCGTAATTGTAATTCTACTCTTATTTATTCAGTCCTTCAAATAGACTGCGGCTCTAGTAGTATAATAACCTACATATACATAATGTGTTAGAAAGTTTGTCCAACTGAAGTGAGATATACGAATTCAAATAATTCCTAAAGCGTATCCATTGAAGCGCACTTACAGACTAAATTGAAAGTATAAGCGATATTTTTACTCCACACTGAACTTCAGTTAAAAAAGGATTATGGTGATTGAAGCAGAACTATTTAATGACTGTTCGAGATAAAAAACGCTGGCCTTTGAATAACTGCAAATGGAAATGTTGAAAGTTCCATTTTGCGTCTTGCGATTTCTAGAATTTACATTGAAAAGGAGATGGAGCTTTATCAATATGCTTGATCGTGCCTTTGTAAAACTGAAGCCTACACGTTTTAAATTGAACTGATTTATCCTCTAGTTGTATTGTTATAGAAGAGAAACAGAAACAGTATTTGTTTATTAATTTTTTTGGAAAAAGTGGTCCGCCTTTTGGTCGAAATTCAACCGTTATTCAGAAAATATACAATGTTTATGCAATAATTTATCAACAAAAGACAATCTAAGAACATTATTTCTTCTACCTAAAATAATCCCTATTTCGGATATTGTTAAATAAATTTTAGTGTTGCAAATCTCATTAGGATGGCAAAACAAAACTATCCGCGATTATGCTTGTTTCGTTTTTCGATTGCAACTGTATTATTCCAATAATGCAATCCGTAATGAAATGTGTTATGTTTTAATTGAAATCGCACATGAGTAAATGTTATTAGGAATTAATATTTTATTTAGGTACATCTGGACAGGCACCAAAAACCATCCGCAGTTGTTGATGATCCGAGACGAAGCCTAAGCACTCACCTGTCGTGGAATAAGTAATGAAGAATATATTCAACCATAAAAGTAGCTACTGTAAAATTCATTACGATTACTTTGCGACTACTGAAGTAGTCGAGCAAAATAAGAAAGACGCTTTTTGCACTAGACCGTTGGTGGCGGTGGTCCTGTAGGTATGTAGTTGTCATTACATTATAGGTATATAAAAAAATAATACGAATTAAAAAAAATCTCGCTGCCCATTAGCTCGGTAAAAATGCTGTGAAGGCTATATGCGGCCAACAGAAAATACTTTTCAAAAAAGTCGTGTACCTACGTAGAGGTGGTGTACAGTACGTGTTTATATCAGCGTCTCACGCACGGGCTTCTCATAACAAATTTTAAATATTAATGAATTTGCAAAATAAATAAGCTTATTTTCTCACCACAAAAAAATTATATCAAGGTTTTAATTTTAATTAGGCTAACGTCAAGTCCAAATATACGGATTGTTTTGTGGAAGACTGGTGTCTAAAATAGTGCCTACTATTGCCTGTTATTTCTCCAGGTCCCTTGGGTTAATGAATATCTATTGTGAAAACACGATAAAAGCATTTTCAACATTATTATTTCACAGAATCTATTAATTATTTAACTTTCTCTCCATTAGGGCGTACCAGAAAAGGAAATGAAATGTACTTATAAAGAAAATGGTGCCATTTGTTTTGTCGATTCCATTGAACTTACTGAATAAATGTGACCAATTAATCAAAATTGTGTTAGCAGCAGGCAGGCTATGTTAAAAAAGATATTATGAATTATTTGTTTATGTTACTTCCATTATTCACCATGTACAATTGTATTGCTTTGTTCATTACAAACTTTAAAATAATCCCTATATTATTGCATATTGAAAGTAGCTCGTAAAATGTCGTATGATAAAAGTATGCATTCATAATGTACATCTTGCGCTTCACATAATACCTACGTAGCGTGGGATCGAACGCGCCGCCGCGCCCCGCCGCCACCAATGACTGAGCGACAACAGAGACGCTCTAGGGAAATCTACCGCGCTGAGCAAATAGCTGGAAAAGGATGTCGTGATGACGCCTTAATTTACACTCAGTTTAGCCCACCCGCGGAAATAACTCTTTGAGCGGTTTTTGACACAGCATCAAAACGAAAGACTTTGAACAGCATTTCTTTCTAAGGTAAGTATACAGGGAAAAGAATCCGCTGTAGCGCTGCCACAATTGACAATAAATTACAGTCAGCAGCAAAAGTAGCTGAACACTGTAGCACTGTCAAGCTAACTAAATAGTCTATCATCTAACAGGCGCATCTAAAGTGGTCAGCGACTTGATGCCGTATGTACAATTATGCATACCAAAATTTTTCCTATTCCTTAAAAATATTAAAATTAGAGACTTTGTACTTAGCTCTCACATTCTAATACAAGAGCATTTATTCAAAAAGGCGAAAGCGAATTTATGTTTGAACCTTTACCTGAGCCTTTCTTTTCCTTTGAGCGCGCCGGGGACCACTGTCAAATAATAACAACAGGCAGCGGCCACATTGGGATCCAACGTTTTGCACCAGTCTTGAAAGGGGTATAATAATGTTTTCGAAAGTTAACGCGAACACTACACATTGAACCCCGCCCGATCCTTTGAATGCCACTACACGTCCACTCATGTGGACATGTGTGGATAATAAACACGCACACTCGCTCAAGCACAAGACTCCGTGCTCGTAGAACGAGAGTACGAAGACCCGGTTCACACGCGCTCTATACCTGGTACAGACCTGAGCGCTTCTTGCCACCACCACGACGTCAACCCATGCCAAGTTCCTAGCCTTTAGAGGCGCCCTCGGGTTGTTCTACTCACGATCCTATTCGAACCCGTCGGAGAATCTAGTAGGGACTCGGTAATAGGATTAAAAACGTCGAAATAAAGTAATGTGTAAAATAAAATTAGAGTAAGTTCGAAGTGTTTCATTTCAAATGGTTTATAACTTGTTTTGCTTAATTTCAGGCGTAACATATTATATTCATTTTCTTTTATACATTATTCATTCATCGTATAATTATGTAAAAAAATAACTTCAACCAAAAAGAATAAAACCGATTTAAAAGAGACACTAAAAATTTTAAAAAATAACTAAATGAAAAAATATACGAAATTTCTGAGTAAAAGCATAAAAAAGAAAAAAATATCATAAAAAATATCCTGTTGAATTCAATTTTACAGTTTTGAAGCCAGTGCAAGACAAAGTACCTAAATTGTATTGTGTTGTATTGTATTGTATTCAGATCTTTATTTATTATGTTTCTTCAACTTTTGTCTTTTATAAGTTATTTTTGAGTGTGTATTTCCTAATTTATGTAGGTGGTAAAGTTAGAAAAATTAAGCAAGGACTTTCGCTTTATTGGCTTGGCTCCTCCTCCAAAAACTGTTACATTTAAATGAATAGGTACATAAGTAGGTATTATTATGATAGTAATTCAGAAATTTCGTAATTAATTTCGGATTTTAGGGTGAAAATGCATTTAAGTAATTGACTTTGCTTTGCATTGGCATACTTACACTTTAATTCCGTTAATTTTAAATATTTTCAATTTCAGAGAGTCTTCTGCTTTAGCGCCTTGCTCATATGGTTCTCAATTTCGAATAGATGGAAAACGTCCAACGACGTTCTTCAATTTACGGGAATAGTTACCGTGCAAATCCGACGTAAGATGATGACTTTTTTACTCTGCAGCAGTATTCTTATAATTTTTTTCTCAGCTATTATTCTATTTCTCTAAACTCATTAGAGATTAAGGCCAAGAGGTATCTAAGTAACGACAAGGCTTAAGCTAAAAGCATTAAGCTAAGAAACTGAAATCTTATTTTTTACTGTCGGAGCGCAATAATACTACTAGCATTCTTGTTATAGCGATATACTTAGAAAGGTAAGATGATGCAACCAATTGTAACCAGTTGGACACCAATCAACCTTAGTATAATGTACCCTCCTGTGAAATCGAACCCCGGTACACCTGAGTATGAGTAATTTTACCACTAGAACCACTCTGCGAATAATTAACCGCAAGGTTTCACGGTTCCACCTCTTGCCAGAGGCTGATTCAAGCTGCCATGCCTTGTGTTTACGGCACTGCAATACATATGCATACTTTCTGTAGATTGGAATAACAACATCCATAGAAGAACAATGTATAGCTGAAAATAGCAAGAACTTTCTTTGACTGTAATGTTTTATTTTCATTTTATTATTTTTTTGTACTTTGTGACTAATTCATTGAGGTGCTCGATGGCGCAGTAGTTAACGCGCCCGGTCTGCGAGTGCTGAGGTTAAGCAACTTTCGCATAGGCCAGTCATCGAATGGGTGACCTAAAATGTATCATCTCGAGCTCCTCCGTGCTTCGAAAGGCACGTAAAGCCGTTGGTTCCGGCTTCATTTAACCACCATTCCGCACTGGGCCCGCGTGGTGATTTAAGTATGGCCTGTTCGCTCTATCCATTCATAGGGAAGGCTCGTGCCCCAGCAGTGGGGACATAAAATGAGCTGATGATGATGATTACATGATGCTTTAATTAATGGCTGCATAACATTTTAATTCATAAAAATGTTAAAAAAGAACTCCAAATTGTTTTCTAATATTATTATTTGAGCTTGATCGGTCCCAAAGAGCTAAGTGACCGTTGTTTAAAAAAATTCAACCCCATTTTAACAAATATATTGGTCACTATCAATGTACAAGTATTTCGCACTTGCGATTCTGGCAAATAGCAATCGGCTCGCCGACTGTCCTCTCCGACCCAACACGACACTAAATAATTGGTGACATTGCAATTGCGCGATTCATGCACTGCTGTGGAATAAATCTGTGGTTTCACGTGTTTCACGCGTCGTGTGCGTCGAAATGCGTAAATCAAACCAATTTGCTGGTGTCCCAAACCAATAGCACTACACATTAAAATGAAGCACTTTACGAATCTACTCCCATTTAATCTACGAGTACCTGACGTGTCGTGACCTCGCCCCTTGTGACTGTCTGTGCTGTTGTGATCCTGTGTAGGACCCTGTTAAGGGAATCAAACATTCATGATTCTCTTAAAGTTTTATGTAAAAATTAATCAATGGAACCTTTCCGTAGGAGACTAATGGATTTGTAGAACTTTGATGTTTGCGAGGCGGAATTTTCCACCTTTAGTGCAGCAACGTGAAAGGACTGTCCTGTCCTAACACGTTTAAACGATTTCCAGACACTTAGTCCGAACACATTTTTCCAACAAAACACTTTAACGGATGTAGCCTCCGGACCCGTATTGATTTTTTCGCAATAGCCTTCCGTGGGACATATCTCTGCGTTTGTTCAATTTGTTGCGAAATTTCTCTTATGTTATTTCGTCAGTCAATTTTGCTTCTTAATCTTTTAAGTGCACAGCTAATACGTGTTACATTGAACTTTAATTGCTGATATTAACCGGATTAGTGGAGTGTTTCTCTGGAAATACTGCTACTTACTGCTTTGTCTGTTACTCAACCATTGTAAAGTTAATAGAGGTTAGGTTTTTATTTTACATTTTATTAGAACTTTATTAAAACCTCATTCATCATCGTCAACATCTCAGCCAAAAGACGTCCACTACCGGACAAAGGCCTCCCCCAAGGATCTCATCAACGACCGGTTTTGTCCTGTTCGCATCCAGCGGCTTCCCGCGACTTTATAATTTATAAAAGGGTTACAAAACGTATAAAAACGATATAGAATATGCTTGTTCTCGTATATAAGGCTCAAGTCGTTATATTCTAAATTATAAACGCTGATTGAATGTATGATAGCCGGCTAAACAACTAGCTTTTTATTGCTCTATTATCATAATTTCTAATAAATACATCGGCGAAACGGCTCATGAGCCAGTTATTTTTTGAGTAGTTTAATGAATAAATTTAAGTGTGTGTTTTTCTTGTTAAGTGCATCACATTGTTTTATTAGTGAGGACCTATAATTGGGCTTTCTTTTTTTTAAAGTTTTGTTGGATGTTGATGACGTAGTAGTTGTCGACATTGAATTGGGCCCCTTTGGCTTATAAAGTAAAAGTAAATTGTGGTGATTAATTTCGGCGAGTTGGATTGAGCCACGATAGCATAGTTGGCAGTGCACCTGACCCGGCATGTCATGGAGTGCGGGTTCGAATCCCGCTCGTGGAATTTTTCAACACTTCTTTTTTCAAATTGTAATTTGTTCGCAACAATATTTCAACGTCGCGCTGAACGCATTATCGGCAATGCAGAAGTCGCAAATACTCTCAAATCTCTGCAATTGCGTAGAGATGTTGCGTCACTCAGCATGTTTTACCGCTTTTATACCATGGCGAAAGTTGGTGACTCGTTTCTTTGTCGCACCTTCAAAAGATGGAATAGTCTACCAGCACACGTTTTCCCTCCTTCCTATGATATGGGGTCCTTCAAAAGAGGCGTGAAGAAGCACCTTGTGGGCCGGCAGAGTGAGGTTAACTGATGCTACGTTTGTTTTCACGCTGCACCTTCGCGTCTGGACTCCATTTCCACTTAACATCAGGTGGGATGGAGTTATTTGCCGAGTTATCTATATATATTTTTTTAAAAATGCGTTAAATTATATGTAAATAATCATTTTTAAGTTGTGTCATAGCTGTTGGTTTTCCTATAAATAAATAAATAAATAAATAAATTTCTACGTTTCTCCAAGACAGAGAAAGCTCGATTGAAAGAGTACCTTGATTAGCTGCGATTCATGATTCCGGGTGAAGGTAGATTTGGTAACTTTACCACGTCAGCAACGCACATATCATAATTAATTGGTTGTATTACGAATATTAAAATGATAAGAACCGCACTTAGAGTGACACGTAACGTAATAAGTAATTAGTAACGTAAATATTCGTAAAGACGTAAGATGCGTAACATAAAAATATTATTATTGTAGCTGCATCAGGTTCTAAAGTACATTCATTCGCAATTATGTGACGATTCGGGCTTGGTAACTAAGTTTTTAGCACCAGATTTCGACACTCTTTTCCTATAGTCGTAAAAACAAGGTAAGCAACAGATCATTGACTTAGCAAACACCTGCTTCCTAGCTGTCATTCAGTAAAATTTCAGTGAAATTCTATATTATTGTTTGGCGACTGTGTCGAACACTGCCACTACGATACCAGTAGAAATGAAACCGATAATGTGCCGGTATTTTTTTCGTATAATGTCTCTGGATATAAAGGGTATATTTGACTTTCTCGTATAATATGCAGCTAGTTTAACGTACTGTTCATTTATTCTCAGCTAATTATTATGCGATGTTGTGAACTTTGTGCTTCCACCTGCGGACAGATTTAGAATTTGCGAACAACTGTGAATATGTTAGAGAGGCGGCGAATGAGCAGGCGTGCCACCTTTGACGTCTGCAAAATTCGGGGAGCTGCCTATTAATGAAAATTACACTATTTTAAATAGTAGGTACATATATACTATAATATTATAAAGCTGAAGAGTTTCTTTGTTTGTTTGTTTGGTTGAACGCGCTAATCTCAGGAACTACTAGTTCGAAATGAAAAATTATTTTTGGTTTGAATAGTCCATTTATTGAGGAAGGCTATAGGCTATATGCTATATTACTGGCAAAGCGGTATGAAGTCCGCCGGTCAGCTAGTATAATAAGTAAAGAAAGTGGATACGTTACTAGCGTTCGAACACGTCCCGAATCATCATCATCATTATCATTATCATCATCATATCAGCCAAAAGACGTCCACTGCTAGGCAAAAGCCTCACCGAAGGATCTGCACAACCAGTTTTGTGCTGTTCGAATAAAACAAGGCAATTGTATCCTTTGACCTCAATCGCTTTCGATGGAGTTGCAAAATCCCATTTTTTAGGTCAAACAACAAATACTAGCTGTCTTTACCGATATTGTTGCTTTAATTACGCTATTCCTTTTATCATTTGACAATGTAGTAAATTATAAGTTAAAATAAAATATGTGAAAAAAAAACAAACATTTGTGTTTTTGTAATTTGTTCGCAACAATATTTGCGTTAAAAATTATTTGAACATTTATAAAATATGTGTACGACTCCCCATACCCCTACGGCCTAGTGGCGAAGCGCACGGCCTGATACCCACCCGAAGGTAATTCCCAGCTCGGGCAGTTTGTTTCGAATTTTTCGATGCATAGTCCGTGTTTGTGATCACCATTAATTGTTGCGATGACTTGATTTCAATGATGGAGGTTTGCTTTGCTTTTTCCAGCAGTGGGACAATTTTAGGGATAATTACATGTGTATGACTTGCGTGCTTTCGCTGCGTTCGAACGGAAAACGCCGAACCATTTTTTGCAAGTATTTTACATGTATATATTAACGTATCTACCTTTGTACTATCATTGGGTACGTCACGTTGATTTAACTGTGCCTGGTGGAAAGCAGTTATGAAGTTCATGCAATGTAAGCGTACGTCATATGGGAGTGCACACAATGCAAACCGCCTACGCTTTGGCTATCGTCATATAAATAGGCAACGGCGCGCCGTTGTAAAGGCTTTAGAAAAAAGTGACGCAATGCCCCTGCGTTCAAAAGGTTCAAAATGGTTGTAACGTCATTCACTATTCCCGGTAACTTTACTTTCTTCTTTGCAACCTGCCAAGTGCTACACTTGACGGCCGCCCGTTTTGAATGAGGTGCGAAGTGCGAGTCGCTTTCCACAATTTTGTTTACGTCATGTTCATGTTAACGAAAACGATTTTTTAATGGCAAAATTATATCTACATATTATTGTTTGTATAGCCAATGTACCGTAGAATGGGGCAAATTTTGAATCAAGTGCAACATTGATCGCAGCTAAAGATCCTTAAGTAACTGCTAAAATAGGTATCCGTAGCTTTCCAGGCATCTCTTAGACAGAGACAACTATAGAGAACAGGAGCCTTGATCAAAGGAACATTTAATGCAAAATTAGCCCGCCCTATTCTACGGTATTTTTATTTTCCACATTGGCCGAGAGTCGAGAACAGTCGAGATGTAATGCGTGCATTTAAACTGCCTGCATTTTTACATTATGTATTGCTCGAACTCTCGCCGGCATATAAAACTTCTAGGTTCTGCTAATAGGGTAATGTCATGTGACTACGTACATACCTACCTTCCGTTATATATTATCCTATCTTGCATAGAAGACGTAATTATTAATAAAAACAGGACTACAAATGAGGTCGTAATTTGTGTAAAATGTACCTAATTAACTTTTGATTGGAGTTTTAATATATTTTTTATAAATTGCAGTTTTAATATTTTTATATAAATGTATTTTTTGTTTCAGGTAAGTGTAAAACCCTATTTTACGCTTCGTGTCCTCGTAAGGTAATAAATAACAGCAAGCCTCGGTGACTCCGCTTCAATTTAGCCTCGAAAGGCAAAGATACTGACATACAAGGCGTTCCTTATTACGACTTACACGCTACCAAGAAAATTAGGTATTATCGAACTAAGCTAAGACGCTAAGGTCCAAATTTGAACTACTTACTCACTGTAGCAAAGGTATGAGCTGACATAATTGCTAATCTTTAAAATTCCTTAGCTCAGAATCACCTAGAATTTATAACATTTTTACAGTTTCCAAAGAAAGTGGTGCGATGGAGAGTTATTTCTTAAAATATGCCGTTGCAGTAAACACTTTAGGTATTTCGTGTAGAGTTGTAATTTGAGTTTCCACGTCGCTTGCTAAGATGCCTGCTCAGAGGCTCTATCCTCGTAGAGAAGCTCTTTATTAAATATAATCATTCTCTTTATTGCAATGGTGTATTTTTGGTATTGCTTAACATGATTCAAAATTCAAAACTCAAAATTATGTATTCAGTTTAGGCAGTTTAGGTTACAAATTGCTTTTATGAATGTCATTATGCCATCATCATTATTTTATCTTGTACTGAGAAGAACCGGCAAGAAACTCAGCAAGGGCTTTTCAACCTTACAACATCAAAATATTGGAAAATATCATAGAAGGACACTTTCCATTTCAAATAAACCCACAACATATTAGAGACAACCACCAAATGTAAAAATCAAAATAATAGAGAATAAAAATTTCTAAATTAGCTAATTTACATCATGTTGTCTGCACATATGCTGTGGAGATGCAGCAAACGAATGTTACTTAATTCGTATGATTATATTTAATGCTGTAACTCTGTTATGCGTGACATATATATAAAAATAGTTACATAAACAGTTTTCTGCAAAAACACAGAGCAAAACAAAACATCATTTCAGAGAGGTTACAAACAAAAAAATACAAAACATGAATCTGATTTATACGTCTTTGGTTATACTACTAGGTATATTGTCTATACTCAACGATTTACGTAATCGTTCTAGTAGCGCGTCTAGTGGTAAAACATCGCAGTTTATATCCTAAATATCGACTGTTTTCATTTAAACCACTAGCAGGCGGCGAAGCGTTGCGACGCGGCAAAATCAAACATTGCCAATAGTCAAAGTAGTCAAAGTAACTACCTGAATAGTGTTTCGCTCTTTGAATTGGAAACGCTTGACAAAGTGATCAGCTTCTATTCACTTTGACGCCGTCTCACTAGCTCCGTTTGGCATTTGTGCCAAAATCATCACTCGCCGTGTTTACTTGAAATCCTTTCATTGAAATAACGTAATATGAGTTGTGTACAGGAATTGTGTATGTTTAGTGAGTCCATCCAGCTAATAATGCGAATACTTATTAATACGAGGCTTAGTAGAAAAAAACAGAAAGAAGTATACAAAATGGGATTTCTTTTTCGTACTTCATAAAGTCAATAACATAAATTTAGATTAGCAATGAAAACTTTACTTAGCATTGTATTTATTTTAAAGCCAAAGAAATCTATATAAAGCCGTCATTTGGAAGGCTTCTAATTTCAATATCATTTTCTCAACAAAATGATATTGAAATTAGAAACCTTGAATCTTTTCAAAACTGCTCCTGAAAACATAAAGGATATCACGGCCCCTTTAGTTAGCCCACTGAAATGTTCCTTTCATCCCCATTGTAATACGAAATTGAATGCCCAGAATCCCCAGCATTTGCCAATTAGCAATACTCCCAATAATGTAAACCCCTTGCGGAAACCAAAAGCTTGACGTGCCTTGAAGCACGGAGAAAATCGGAAACCAATTTTCATCGTGTCGGTCATCCACGACCGAATGCTTTCAATGTAATAATGTACCAAGAATAACGAGCGAGTTACCATAGTTTTTACCGTTTTCGTTTTAATATAGTATGCGATAAATGGATTAATATCCTGATGTGTTAAGCGTACATAATAACTGCTTACGTCGACCGTACTCTGTTGGTAATTCCATCAATCAAACGAGTCTGTCCTTTATCTGTTATCTACTTAGGGCTCTTCATGATATCTGATTACTGTAGTGTTAATTACACAATGTTCAATCAGAAGAACCCACGCTAAAATATGTTATAGCTTCGTGTCTATAAATGGAATATTTTTGGTTTTTGAGTAGAGGGCAAAATAGCTTAAAGCATGTACATAGGTCAATATACCTTCACGAATTTGGTAACTGTTTATTTGATTTCAGAAATACTTGATGCAAACACAAACTTCAAATGCATTAGATATTTATTTGGATATCAATCACTATTGCTTCAACAGAACTGTGATTGAGAATACTTAGAACGGGAGTCCTATACTCCGGTAGTTAGCAATTAACTAATTGATCGATTCACTCAACGCAACATATATTTTGTCTCATAATTCCTGAAACCATTTTCACTATTATTTTGAAATTAATACATAAGTCTAACTAAAATTTGGTACAACGTATTACCTTTAATTAGTCAGTGGCAGTTCGGCGTTAAAATCATTAAGTCCTCGCGCGCCATATGTACGCACGGTCGTACGTAAGGTGGCCCGCTAATTATACCTACAGCGCGGGACGGGTTAAACCTTACAACAACAAAATAAATAAGCATACAGTATAATAATACGGTTTTCATCTCTTTAATAGTTTAACAATTAATTTAATTCACTTTATCACCTAGTTCTGGGAGACTGTTAGCATTACTATTACCTAGCCAGTTGTTAAGAAAGGCAAACTAGCGACCTACCGAGCAGCTCGCTCGCCTCATGAATAAGAAAGAGACTTAATACAGGCCGCTCTGTTTTTTTTGCTAAGCATAATGAGACCGCGGTACTATCGCACGATCGCACTGACGAAGTTCGCAAAGATTTTAACAGCAAAGAGATGGAACTATCGATTGTTCGAATACCTTCGCCGCAAGGCACCGTCGTGCACGATGCTCGCCCAAAGCTACCTAACGACGGATCGTCTTCAAGGATGCAGACGCTTTCGATTACCTACGCGGCTATAGTGGGATAAGGAGTGTTGTCTACCCTTGAAAGCCTGTCTCTAACACAGTCCATTTCGATTTGTGTGCGATCCATTATTATAGCGGTATCATCGCGACATCGCTAGGAATAGTGCCGTCAGCCACTTGTACTTAATTTTGATGGAATATTGTTCTAAAAGAATGCCAATGAGAAATGAACAGCCACTGTACAATGCAAGTCTATCATGATTGGTTTCTTTGTTGTACAAAAATAGTTATTGTTACAAGAAAAATCACTCTCGTAGCAAAACTCCACCGATACCTCCTCAGTTTATTTAACGTCAACTGGTGACGTTAATGGCTGTCATTTGTGTCTTAGCGACCGACTCGAAATTGTAGAACATGACTTCTTTAGCCATCTCTCGTATAGTTTGTAACTTATCTTATCTTATTGGGACCTGATGAGATTTCTCCCTCGCAGTAACACTTCGACCCATCTGGATCTTTTGTGAAACCCTATCCTTTCACTCTTCTTCCTCTGTTAAGATAGATGCCATAAGTTTGGCAATGTCCTTAAGAGCGAAGAGCCTGAAGTCCTCCGGTTTCGGATAGGCCGACCCCAGGAGTCCCGTTCTTTTCCTAGCCAGAGAGTCGCAGTCACACAGTAGGTGCTGCATTGACTCCGTTTCCTCTCCACATACCCTACTACACACTGGTGGAGGGATGACGGATGTGATGAGATAGGTAGTCAAAAGCCACGATTTAAAATCTCTCTCACACGCACTCACTCGCACAAGGAATGTGGGTTTTACCAGTATCTTTACTGTTTTGTAATTGCGCTTGCTCTCGGATTGACATCATTGTTTTTATTTTTTTACATTCTTAGGCAAGTTTCAAACAACTGTAGAACCTAAAGTAATATGGCTTTATACGTCAAATTTGATGTCATTGAATATGAATATGAATAGATAAACGGGCTGGTTTTTTCAGAACCTGGCACGAGAGATTTTTAAAAAAAATAATTGTCTTTTAAATTAACATTATTTATACTTTAAAAAAGGTTTGCATGAAATAGTCTTAATTAACAATATGTCACCTTTAGACAGTTTAAAGAGCTATGAAATGAATCTATTTTTATGAGCATAGGACATCCACATCCGTCTCTATAGCTATTTTAACGTACACGGTCTTGTGGACATTAATTAAATATTGAAATGGCTGCCATTGCTAGGGGGTTGGAGTTGCACCCCTACTTTTATTTATTTAAATAAATAAAATGATTAAATGAAACAACTTTTACGGATCTACTCGCGTTTATTTTACTTTACACATTATTTAATGTTTATCCTGACGTTTCGAATCCTTTGCAGGGTCCGTGGTCACAGGGAGACTGAGGTGTTGGTCATCTCATAATTAGTTAGAAGCTTGTATACCCTCATTCAAATTTAATCGGGTGCGTTTCGTTTTACGCAGAAAGAGCTTACAGTATCTTTTGGTCTGGCAGTATGGTTTTGGGGCTGGGATTTAATATTTTGTATGATGGGGTCCCAGGCTGGTGGTAGACTCCAACCATCTTCTCTATTAAAATTAGGATGTTTTTTTAATTTCAATAGCCTCGCGTATCATCCTAGGGATGAATCGTTGTTCTCTAGCGAGTACTTGCGGTTTATCAAATCTGATGTAATGGTTGGGCCCCTCTAGGGAATGTTCGCATACTGCAGACTTATTTTCGCACCTATGCTTGACGTCGGCTATGTGTTCTTTAACGCGGGTTCCTATACTTCTCTTTGTTTGCCCGATGTAAGAGAGCCCACAGTCGCAGTCCAGTTTGTACACGCCTGCATCTTGAAGGGGTATGTTGCACTTGACAGGTCGTAAAAATTGGTTGATCTTCTTTGGCGGCTTGAAGTAAGTGTTGATTGAAGCTCGCTTTAAGATATGTCCAATCTTGTCAGTGACACCTTTCATATATGGAAGTACAGCAGGTTGGCGCTCGACTGTGGCTAGTTTATTGCGTTTTCTGTGACGAAGCCGTGGTACTTTCAGTTTATTATTTTGTAGTACGCGCTTGACATGCTGAAGCTCAGCAGCCAGGTGTTGAGTGTCACAGATGCCGCGTGCTCTCTGAAACAAAGATTTCCCTACAGTAGCCAACTGTCTAGGATGGTGGTGAGAATCACCATTGAGATACCTATCTGTATGGGTTACTTTACGATACACAGTGTGACTCAAACTATGGTCCGAATTCCTGATGATTAAAGTATCCAAGAAAGCTAGCTTACTATCTGCCTCTAACTCCATTGTGAATTGTATTTTTGGATATATAGAGTTAAGATGATCTAGAAAAGCAGATACTTTATCAGTTGGTAGGATAGTGAAAGTATCATCTACGTACCGCTTGTAGAACCTAGGGGTTATCGGTGCTGTGCTCAGGGCCCTCTCCTCGAAGTCTTCCATAAAGATATCGGCGACGACAGGCGAAACAGGGGAACCCATGGCGACACCCTCTACTTGCAGGTAGTAAATGTCATTCCACAAAAGGTAGCCAGATGTTAGACAATGCTCTAATAGTACTGCATATTCGTCAGGCATATCTTGTTCTGCTAATCGTTTCTTGGTAATTTTAATGCAATCCTGTACTGGTAGGCATATAAATAAGGACTGCACATCAAAACTAACCATAGTTTCATTGTCAGCAAGATGTAGGTCTTTGATATTGTTGACAAATTGGTAGGAATCCTTCACATAAGCTGTTGTGTTACCTCTAAGTGGTGAAAGAATCTTAGCTAGGTGCCGGGCCAGTCGGTAAGTTGGTGAATCGATCTGGCTTACAATAGGGCGTAGCGGAGCCTCGGGTTTGTGAATTTTCGGTATCGGTATTGGACCCGGTAGGTGGCGCTGCTATAGGGGTCCATCATGGGATACGGGTGTTCTTAAGCGGACGAATGATTTGTTTTGTTGTCAAGGAAACTGTCAACGTTTTGTTTGTTTTGTTGTCATGGAAACTGTCAAAGCGGTAATAAGTCCGCCGGTCAGCTAGTATATATGTATGTATGGGTATGTTAATGTTGAACTTCGAAGATTTAATAAATTTTTTATTTTGTTTGTTTGGTAAGTAAGTACCTAAGATCAAAGTGGCCAGTGACTAAGAATCTTGTGGAAATCCTTAGAATAGGTCTACCGTAGAAGAAGCACCATCGCTTTTAATTGTATCTCTTTGCGAGAGCACTATAACACGGTTTTACTTTAAACTTTTAATAAAAAGCAGATTAACTTAATGTTAATAGGTTTTGGATAGTTGTTTTGTCACATTCACGATTACATTATTTGTTAATTACTTTATAATTAAGATTCGTCGTGCCGAACATTGAGTCAGTCTGTGTGAGAGGCATTAGAGCGTGTTACATACTTTACGTGTAGTTCTGCAATTCTTTGTTGTAATGTTTGTCACTGCTATCTCTTTCTCATTGTGAACATATAACATGCGCGTATTTTTTGCCGCAAGCAGTATTGTTATACAAGCGGGATATTTTGTGCGGAAGGTTTTTGTTAACGGATTTTAGTTCATTAGCGTACGCTAGTTTCCATTAGAGTGCAGTTTTAAACCTTAAACGGGTGCAGTATGTCGTAATTTTTCATTTCTTTTCAATCTTATGCCAAGCGAATAGGGTTCAATATATGGTGACTTATCTCCCATTGTCATCAGAAGGCTTAAATAAAGGCTGCTGAATACGAAGACCGACGACGTACAAAATCCTTTGTGCTGGGTGAGTTAATAATTTGAGGTCCGTCGTGGAATCGCTTCATTCATTTGGTTTTAAAATATCAACTTCGTTTGCACGAGCCTCGTTATTATGAGTTTGCAATCATTAGTGAAAATTTCCTTTTTTATTAAGCCAATCGTTAAAAATACAGTTACCTAACAGGAAAGAGTATTCGAATAGGTAAGAAACTTTCTCATAGAGTGTAGGAACCAATTTGTTTCGTTGCATAACCTTTTTATGGTGAACACGCTTTCAGGCGAACTAAATGTGATCCACCTAAATAACAAAGATCAAGACAGATGTATTCTAGATAACAATCATGAAATCAGTTTGTATCATTAACTTACGATAATTTATTTTGTTATTTGTTTATGCGTTTACATTTGATGTTTGATCTAAGCGCATTAAACCAGTTTGTTGTGTTCTACTAACAGTTGATTCATCAGACGTCTTATCTAATGCAGTACAATTTTATCATTGTTGACATTACGTGACATTACGCTCAGATTATATTTTCGTATTGGCGTGTACATTGTTTATTAATACTCATTTTTAGATAATGTTTCTAAAAACTTTTGTCATAAAGATGACGATGTCAGCCCCATCATGCCCTAAGATAACATTGTCTCCCTCAAACAAATTGAGTTACTTAAGTTCACTTAAATATGTACGGCGAAGGAGCAGCATCGGCGATAGGGTTTGTCAGAATATACTTGTAGGTACTAGTGTTACTAATAATGTTATAGATAGGCCCTAATAAATTTATAATGTGACGACCTAGATTGATTGATCGATCGATTCATTCGATTAATATTTTATAAACGTTGGTTTGAAATATAATTTATCATATCACATGCTTTGCCATTTAATAATACAATATATATAATATATAAATAAATAATATTTACTATGTATATTCAAGATACATTTGTATTTCTTTTAGACATATTATTAAATGGCCTTATGGATTATCATCATATTAATGGTCCATGAAAACCAGGTCGTAGACAAATTCAATGGTTTCAGAAACTCGCCCACTAGTACCATCTGAGTAGGTAATAAAAACTCTTCCGAGCCCCTCCTAACATCACGGATCCAAGCGGCCATATTATTATTAGCCGTCCTCCGATACCTGGTATCAGATAGCTTCGTGTCTTCTTTTACACAATAAGAAGAAGAAATTCATAATTAATACCAAACTTGTTTCGGGAGAACACAGACTACAAGTTTCAATCGCTTTGTGAAGAAGATAGGGAGTGTGCACGGACTGTAGAATAGAATAGAATAGAATAGAATAGAATAGAATAGAATAGAATAGAATAGAATAGAATAAAATATCATATCATTTATTGCTTAAACTGTGTACAATTTGCGGTTGAGGATACAGTACATTGTAGTACCCATAACGGGCATGCAATTTTTAAGTAAGTAAATTAAAACTAATTAAAAACAAAAAATAAAAACTAGGTAATCAAAGATAAATCACTAACATGAAACTAACAGTAACTTATAATAAACCTATTAGTAAGTAAATTACAATTTTGTATTTTTTAATGCATAGTATTCATCTAAGCTGTTAAATGCGCTATTTATTAACCACTTTTTTAACTTAAATTTAAAAGTTGGTAATCCAAGAGCTTTAATGTCTAAAGGTAGATGATTGAAAATCTTGATACAAGTACTGAAGGCACTCTTATAGCACATGTGATTGTTCATTCTCGGAATGCATAAATCATATTTATATTTATTGCGGACATTTGGACGTGAAGTGCTTTTGCTGTCAAAATACTCTGGGTTTTGTTTAATAAAAAATGCTGCCTCTAAAATAAAAATATTGGTTAATGTTATATAGCCTTTTTCCCTAAATATGTTTCTTACTGTTTCTTCTGAATACATGTTATATAAAATATGTAAACACCTTTTTTGTAAGAGAAATGTCGATTGGACGTTAACTGAGTTTCACCAGAATATCACACCATAAGTCAGCAGCGGGTAGACCTGCCCAAAGTAAGCGGCTCTAGCTACATCCACTGATGTCGTTTCGACAAGTATGGAGAGCGCGTAACAATAGCTAGATATTTTTTTATTTATTCTCATTATATGTTCTTTCCAATTTAAGTGAGCATCAATGGTGAGTCCAAGGAAATTAATTTCATCTACTTTACTTATTTTGGTGTTACGTTCTGAAGTATTTAATTTGTAGGAGGCCCTATACCATTATGCAATGTAATCGTTACAGGCAACCATTTAGAAATTGGAACTGCCAGAGACCTATTTCCATAAATGGGATTTTAAATGTGCCTTCCCTTGTTTGTATACCGCCAAACCTCCACCGATAAATGTTATACATCTTTTACTACACCGTACCCATTATTAGATTTCTCAAGAAGGTGAGTAAATGTATTTGATTGAATATATCCGGATCCGGAACGCAATCCAATTTCATGGCATTTCCGTTTGGCATTAGAGGACTAAGGGATACGGTGAGGTTTTTTTATTCAACAACGGGGAACCGCTCGGCTTTCAATTAACTTGACAACAAGGCTCAACATGCTACTGGCATTTTTGTATGGCCCTCGACTTAGATAAGATGGTGGTAGCTAGCTAGGTGAACTTAAAACCAACCCTACCATCGACCAACATTATATAGACCTCTCGCTGGTTAGTAACCCGAGTATCTGAAAACGGTACCGCAGATCCGAATCTGCTGGTATAACCACTAGACCATAAAGGCGCTCAAAAGAGTTCACAGACTATATAAGGGTATTATAAACCTTTTAGTTTTGACCTTTCAACAGCGTACTCTGCCTATCTAGTACTATACGGCACATTGTTATAAACTTTCCAATGCTACTGGCATTTTTGTATGGCCCTCAACTTAGATAAGATGGTGTAGCTAGATAGGTGGACTTAAAACCAACCCTATCATCGACTAACATTATATGGACCTCTCGCTGGTTAGTAACCCGAGTACCTGAAAACGGTACCGCAGGTCCGAAACTGCTGGTCTAACCTCTAGACCATAAAGGCGGTTAAAAGAGTTCACAGACTATATAAGGGTATTATAAACCTTTTAGTTTTGACCTTTCAACAGCGTACTCTGCCTATCTAGTAAGTACTATACGGTACATTGTTATAAACTTTCCAATAAGTTTGGACCGATTCGGTAGCATTTCATAATATATTCAATTTTCTATTTTGCGAATTCCTCTTTAAAACAT
The DNA here is from genome assembly GCA_963082485.1 of Eudonia mercurella. Taxonomy (NCBI): domain Eukaryota; kingdom Metazoa; phylum Arthropoda; class Insecta; order Lepidoptera; family Crambidae; genus Eudonia; species Eudonia mercurella. Next base: position 5,897,382 of record OY720022.1, read on the forward strand.
TTTGTATTTATACAGTTTGCAATAAACTACTTAGCTTTATGACTAAGTGTACACAAACGGCAACTTCATACATAACATACTAAAAATAAACATTTTGCGGAGGTTTTCTTATTCGTCAATCACGCCTACACATATCTAAATGGATTAAGATGAAATTATGAATTAAATTAGGTACTTACGTAGAGCACATCCTGGATCAACATCTTTTGTCCCGGGAAATGTTATTTTGTCTTAAGAGTTTTCACTCTGTGGTTGCCCAAATTTCACGTAAGCATACGGTAGTGCTTTCGGCCCACAAAATCTCGATGATTCCAACATAGTCGGAAATCGTTATGCAATATTAGTAAGACACGCAATTACATCGAAGAGCTCGATGGCGCAGTAGTTAATGCGCCCGCTCTGCGATTTTAAGGTTAAGCTACTTTCGCAAAAGGCGGTCATCAGATATGTGACCAAAAGATTAAAATCTGGAGCACCTCTCTGCTTCTGTGTGGCGCATTCACACCATTCATTCGCATCGGTAGTCTCGCGTGGTGGTTTATGACTCGTTTTCCGTATCTAGGGAATGAGCTGATGATGACGCATTTACGTTCGTCAGTATATTGGATCGGTAGGAGATTTAGGCACGAAAGTTTAAGTTTCAGGTATCACGTGGTTCAAACACGGCCACAAATAGGTAACAGTTAACTACGTAAGTATTGATATTTGTTTTTTTGTTGATTTGTGGGATTTGCCTCTCCTACTAAGTGGGTATAAAAAAGCCAATATTGGGTCGTCACGTGACCATGCCAAGTGATGACCAGTGCGAGCATGTCACTTTTGTGATAAATTGAATGTTGATGATGAGTTGTGTTGTGACGGACTGTTTTATTAATAATGGCGCAGAAAAGAAGTAAATCTGAAAATATAAACAGTGTTACAAAAACGAATGATAATGATGCTTTTAATTCTTATAGTCTATTAGACGACATCTTGATACAATAGAGCTTGCAGCAATGTTGTGATTTTCAATATATTAAGAATTTTTAGCTATGTGTTTAAGGTCGTCTCGTATAGGTCGTTTGATGTGTAGATGAAAAGTTCTCGAACATACTCGTATATCAACCGACTAATAGGTAAAACTGATCCAAATAGAGTTTAGCTATAGCGATGTTTCAATAAATTTACATTACCCCAGAGGTAATACGCTTCCAGTCCTTCGTAAGGACTTGTCGAGTTATCGACTGGGTGCGGCCTTGGGCGTTAATTATAAACCCGGATCGCTTAAGTGTTCTATATCAAGTAAAGTAACGTCCGTTATACTGCATCTTACAAAGGTGCTCACCTTAAAGAAGAAGCTGTTGCGGTTAATTTTGTTAAATTACAAAAGGAAACACGACCAGAAATTTTCCGTAAAAGTAAATATACAATAATGGATAGTAAAATTCAAAGAATTGTGAACAATTATGGATAAATAATTATGTATTTACCCATAAATTTAAGAGTAAGAGGTAAATATCACTTGACAAGTATATTTGTACTATAGATCTGTATAAACTAAAAAAAATGTATAATTCTTTTTCAAAAAAAATGTGCATCCGTTTTGGGTTTAAAATATAAAGGTACTTAATTACTCAAAACTTCAGTTGGCTTAGATAACTGTTAGTTGTTTATGTAAGTGATTACAGCAATAAATAAAAATGTTGTACAAGCACTTACGGAGAAGTAACCGCATTAGAAGATTCGCACCGTTTGTACGGCCGAGCACACAGGTGTCTGTTCAGAACACAGCAGCTAAACAAAAGAGCTTTGTGCGAAGCTTGAATGGGGAATGGTCCCAACTTTCACAAGTTATCGATTGTCGACTGTGGAACAGTCGCTGTATTGCTCGCAGAAAACTAACCCATTGTTATGGAAACTGTATTTTCGCTACAGATTGCATGTCGTTGCCTCAATTGTCTGACATGCAACAAAATAAGCTTCCAGCAAACAACACATCCATTATGAACGGATATTTGACGTTTTCATCTATCCGTGTTAAACTTATCGATAATAACTATTGCTTTCAATTATTTATATTTACCCTTAATGTAAGTAATAGGTAGATAGTTTAATACTTTAGTGGCAATAAAAGAAAAAAATACGTTGATGAAAGTAACAATTTAGCATAAACACTATAAAGTTGAAGATACAGACAATGCTAGTACATGTATAGGTTTACATTTAAGAAAAATATGCAAACTAAAATATTATAAGGACACAATGAATTGGAAAAATATTATTATTTTACGAGCTCTTTATATGTCACAAATTCACAATACTTAAATGTTACTTGTACTATTATGTATTTATTATGTGATGTTACATTAGTGTTATGATTTCACTGCGTTTCAAAATTAATGAGTGTAGTTGATTGGGTTTGTGACCCTGACACTTGTCCTATTATGTATTCTGTGCCCTGACTGCAAAATTAACGTTGCGGTTTTGAATCACGCAAAAGGGAAAATTGTTTGTGTTATGTTATGACTGATGATTGATGAATGAAGATTAGAATTTGTTAAACAAAAACTTGAAAGGAATTACATACTTCAAAGCATTTATGAATAAGTAATGGGTTGGGCTCCCCTCAGTATCCGGATGCAATGCAGCTTGGTGGGTGTACAGAGCTATATTGACGATATTAATTGCGACATTTTTCTGTATATACTTAAGAGTATTTTTTCTTGCCATTTACATATTTCGCTGTAAATTAATATTTACTATTATTCCGCTGTAAAACGCCATATCTTTTTAACTAGGCTAAGCTTGGAATAATTGTATGTAATTGTAATTGTTATGTACTAAAACTACATAATTAAAACAAATACAAACGAAGCTTGAAATATTTTTTCTTAATTTGTTTAAATAATCTGTCTTTAAAAAGGTTTTATTTATTACCTTTACATTCATTTTCTAAAAGTGGTAAAAACCTTATCGTAAAAAGTAGGTTTTTTTATACGTAGTACGGCAAATGACTCAATTTCACCTGATGTTAAGTAAATATGGAATCCAGATGCGACGACAACTGGTGCAGCGTGAAAACAACGCAGAATCAGTTACCCTCACTCTGCCGGCCCACAAGGTGCCTCTTCACGCCTCATTTGAAAGACCCCATATCATAGGAAGGAGGGAAAACGTGTGCTGACAAATTATTCCACGTTTTGGAGGTGCGACAAAGAAACGAGTCACCAAATTTCTTAGTGCGCGATGGAATATTTGAGACAGTGAAGCGGTGACTCCGGAGAGCAGCACGTGTACTCCTATGGAGGAAGGGAGAAGGTGGGATGAGGTCAAAGAGTTCTTGAGAGCACTCGCCATGGTATAAGCGGTAAAACACGCTGAGTGGCGTAAAATTACTCTTAGCTTGGTCCTATTCTGTAGCTTGTAGGTACGAGTAGCTCCCGTAGGTCTAGAATAGTCCAGGTCCAGTATTATAGAAATCACGGTGAGGACAGTTGTGAGTGGCAACAGGGCGCGGCGATCTAAAGCAAGTAGGCGACTTCATATATTTGTTATGTATCTAAATATATAAATATTAAATTTGTTTACGCTCACACCAATTATCAAGCCCAAGATAAGCTTCTATTGAAACTCGTTAATATGGTTAAACTAGATAACGGATAAATATACAAACATAGAAAAACACCCAGACCCGAAATCAATTCAGAAAAACAGTTTTCTCTAAATTGACCCGACCGGGAATTGAACCCGGGACCTCAGAGATGGCTTGTTTTCACATTGTAACGTCATTTTAAAAATTGCGTGATTACAATAAAATGGATTTAACTCGGGAAAGTTTTCGTTGCATGATTTTTTACGATGTTAAGTGTAATTTAACAGCTCAGCAAAGCCTCGTTCGGCTTCAATCTGCTTTTGGCGAAGAAGCACCATGCAAGACGACTATTTATAGCTGGTTTGCAGAATTCAAACGCGGTCGTGTCAATCTACATGATAAAATTCATGAAGGTCGCCCGTGCACCGCTGTGAATAACCAAAACATCGATGCTGTGCGCCGTATAATCGAAACAGACAGGCACGTGACCTACCAAATATTTCGTCGCATATACGAGTGAGAAGTGTACAGAAGTTTTACAAATGCCAAGCACGATCATTTTAACTTCATTTACGTTTTTCAATAGTTTACAGTAACGAATTCGCAATTCTGAAATTAACTGAAACACAAACAGCTCTATAATGAATTACGGTGCAAACTGATAAATGGTACGAATTTAATGCAAACCCGATTACGCTGTGCGGCTAATGATGAAACTGCCGATACTACAATAATGTTTCTTAAATAATTACTGAGCGGCATTAAACCAAATGGTAGGTATCTATATCACGAAAATACCTGCTAAAATCCCGCCAAGTCGAGCAAAAAAGCGGCACGGCCGTACTATATACTTTTCTCAGCAGTTCAGGCCATTTTCAACCTCCTATAATTTCGTTGTGGATAAAACTAGAAGCCTGAATAACCAAGCTGGTATTGTATAAACACGGTATATTTCAAATTTCATTCAATTTGAACCAGTAGTTTAAGAATTATAACTAGTCAAAGTTTCTAATTTTGTCACTCATTTACTGACTGACCGATCATCAAAACTCTAAGACACTTCTAGCAGACATAGAAGCTTCAAATTTAGATACAATTAGGATTTAGTGTATAAATCAATTTTTTTTTTAAATATTTTACAATTTCGGTTCGGTTTTATAGATACATTAACTGCATAAATAACTTTGTAATCCCATATAAATGTAAAAGATTACAAAGTTACATTTGCAGTTAATGAATCAGTGTACACCGGTGTGACACTGCAGCAGAATTTATGAACGCAGTAAGTACAACTTACTGTGTTTGCGTTTGTGATATTTGAGGAGCTGACATTACGATCTATTTTCTCGAAACTGTTCACATGTTCTTAACTGCGTTCATAAATTGCACGGCAGGACATAATCTTCTAATGAGTATTTACTGCATTCTCTTTATGATAATGATGATGTGTAAAAAAATATACGGAGTCGGAAGCGCGAAAGTGCGCTCAATTTTGTAAATTAAAAATCACACTAATATTATAAATGCGAAAGTTTGTGTGTATGTGTGTGTGTGTATATTTGTTGCTTCTTCACGCTGCAACAGATGGATGGATTTGGATGAAACTGTCAAAGCGGTACGAAGTCCGCCGGGTCCACTAATTGATAATAAGAACAAGACATATTATTATTTTAAGTGTTCGTATGTGCCTAGAAATCATACCTATAAGTTTGCGGTTTTCGTTCATAATTTCGATTGATATTATATTATTACTTTGACGATTGTAAGACTTTATTGGAATTGGAAGAATTATTTATGTTATTTGCCAACGATTTGGACGTTGTTTGGATAATTTTAAAATATATTAATCGTTTTAAGTACTTTAAAGCCACGTTTATCTATTAATCGTATTCCTGTACAAAAAAACTCTTGTGTACCAGTACTAGTAGTCGTAATGGATACGGAAATACTGTATGTGAATGACCATCCTTGCCCACACAGGGTTGTCCCTATACCTGGCGATGGTTCGTGTTTATTTCATTCTTTGTCATTCTCTATGTATGGGAATATTGAGGCTCTAAGAAAATCCGTTGTTGGTATTCAAGATGCAGAAGTTACCGGAAAAGAAAAAAGTAGGACTATCTACAAAAAGAAATGAGATGCCATCAAAACATACTTGTAAAAAACCAAGTCTCGCAACTCAGTTCTTCTACCGTAAAAAGTTGTGAGATACATGTAATACCAAGTCGGTTAATTTATTCAGTCCCTACTTAAGGGACCTTCAGTATTAAGTTATTACGTAATTAGCTAACCTAACAACATCTTATAGTGACCATATCAATGTTAAAAATCTTTTATGTTTTAAATAAATAGATTGATTGGCTACTTGTAGTAGCTTCATACCTATGGCGCGGAGTGCGCCTGGCCCGCCACCATTCCGCACTGGGCCCGCGTGGTAGTTTATGGCCCGTTTTCCCTATCCATCCATAGGCAAGGCTCATGCCCCAGCAGTGGACGTAATGAGCTGGTGTTGATGATGATACATAATCGGACACGTATGGATGTTATAAAACTGTCTGTTTATTCGTCATAAAAAATAACATAATGAGGATTCGTGGAAATATGAAAGAATTGGACTCATCATGTGAATCAGCGGTTTATTCAAGTTGATTCCAATATTTGATTATTTTACTCCTTCTAGAAAAGAAAAGATTGAACTCTTCATAAAACGAGTCAGAAAATTATGGAATCGGACTTTAAGTATATCATGTCGTGTGTGAACTAAAAGTTACATGACAGATTTCAACTAAAAGTCGGAATGTTTTTAAAAAACATACAAATGACAACTATAAAAAATCAAATACAATCAAATATTGTAACCGATAACATGTTGTTTGACTTCATACTTATTCAACTTGGCAATGTTAAAGAACGCTCTCTGCTGATTGTATAGAGTAATTATTTACCTACTTACTTTTTACTTAATTAATCTACTATTTTTTTTTAATCTTTGTCTTTATTTAGTATAGTAACAAAGTTCTATGTATGGATTTAAGGTTTAATTACGTAAATCGATTGTACCTACGTTTATTAAATAATTGGAATTCTGTGAAATACCAAACTATTTCGGCACGCACCACCAGCCATATGATGTTCTGTTTCCGAGAAGTGTCTATTCTGAGAAGCACTTCAAATTGGGTTCCACCGAGTATACCTTTATGTGATTCTTTACTTTTGGAGCGCTTGGGAACAAAATCTTGGAGCGGGCGGGAATAAGCCATCCTTACAGTAGGTACTTGTAAAATCCTGGGCTTAAGTCTCTTTTCTCTATTTTCTCAATTTCGATTGTAGCCTTCACACAAGCAGTGTTATTTATCTAGCTTAGTCCAGGCTTGGAAAACAGAAGCATATTACTAACCATTCTTACGTTGAGTTTTTGCAATTTTAAGAATAATAAGACCTACTTTTTAAGGAATGTTTTCAAGGAATTGGATTAGAAATTAGACTTTATTGTTTAATATGCTTTCAAGCTCAGAAACTTTTAACATAACTTCTTTGGAAGCACAACTCGTGTCCATATTATGTAGTGCACAATATTTATTTTCTGTATTGCAATGTTGTAGGCGTGTACCCACCTACTATTATTAAAACATTCTTGTACTTTATTTTTAGTACAACTCAGGGCTTGATACCGTTAATAAATCCCCACTATGAGTATAGGTAGGTAACGTTATTTCTATAAATTAAATTGGTAACTTTATCTAGAAAAGTATCGTAACTTTTTTGTGACCCACTGAGCTTTATAGCCAATCCGCGTCGAGCGTAGAGCGTTTTAGGTAAAAATGCCACCTAGGTGACGATACTTATCATCGTTTGACAGACGTATCGTTAACTAATTTTGTAATGGTATTCAGAGCCTTGGTACAACTTGCATTATTTTGTGCACTGTATGTCAAACATTTAAGAGGAACAAGCACAACATGTTGCAACTCTTTCGTCTGGATAAAATGAATCGTGAAAGTGAAATTGTCGAGAGAGGAAAATCGCTACTGAAAGAAAACTAGTGATACTCGTAGTAACACAAAGATGGCACGGATTGTATGCGACGCATTTGAATCAGATTAGTAGAACGCCTGCCAGTCGGCCTACTTGTGCATTGTATGAAAAATATGAATAGGCACCAGTGGAAGACTTTTTACCCGACTGCGTCAGAAGGCGGGTTATGTTTTTTGAGTGTATGTATGTGTGTATGTATGTATGTATGTATGTATGTATGTATGTATGTATGTATGTATGTATGTATGTATGTATGTATGTATGTATGTATGTATGTATGTATGTATGGATGTATGAATGTATCTATGTATGTATGTATGTATGTATGTATGTATATAGGTCTGTCTGTTTCTTTGGCACGCCCTACAGCCCACACGACATGGTGGATTTTAACATATGAGGTATCGTTACATTTGTTTTGACTGTGGGATTTTTTTTATAGCCTATGTCACCATAGGCTTTAAAAAAACGTGTTAGCTATTAGTAGTCTTGACCCCAAAAAACTGTTAGATAATCCAAGTTATAAACTATCTTTATGTCGAATTTCATCGAAATCCATCTATCCGTTGCAGCGTGAAGAAGCAACAAATATACACACATACACACAATCTTTCGCATTTATACTAATATTATAAAGCTGAAGAGTTTGTTTGTTTGTTTGGTTGGTTGAACGCGCTTATCTCAGGAACTACTGGTTCGAATTGAAAAATTATTTTTATGTTGAATAGTCCATTTATTAAGGAAGGCTATAGGTTATATTACATTACGCTATGACTAATAGGAGTGGAGCAGCATGAAACATGTTGCAAAAACGGGAAATAACGCGGGTGAAACCGCGAGGCAGAGCTAGTTTATAACATTAGTGTGATTGGTGTATGCGCTATGAATTTGCTATATAAAAGAGTTTAATATAATTATTTTATGTATTAAATGTATTAATACTCATTTATTATAGATTTTATAAAATCTATTTGCTGTAGCTGCCAAGCAAGTTAGAAAACGTCAATTTACCTATTGTACTTTCATCATCATCATCATTAGCTCATAATATCCCCACTGCTGGGGCACGAGCCTTCCCTATGGATGGATAGGGGAACGAGCAATAAACTACCACGCGGGCCCATTGGTGGTTGTTAACGGCTGTTAATGCAGCCGGGACCAACGGCCTCACGCAGGTTATGTGCGCCCAACGATTTTTTTGTCTGATAAATGCCCTAGGTTGATGAGGAGAGTGGTGTGATATATGGTACCTAGGACCTACCGACTTATTTTTAAGCTCTTAGTACATTGTCTACATCATTTTTTAAAATCTTTGTTTTCAATAAAACCGTTTAAAAAACTTAAAAATTCTTTACTCATTTTTTTTAGACTCAACTTCGCCTACCAACGAATTGACAAATTCTAGAAACCTAAATGAATAGCCTAACTAAAGAAAAGACGTGTAGTTAATGAGCTTCTTATACGATCGGCTCACGTATAAAAGCGACTAGCACGCAGGCTTTAATTAATATGTATGGAACTAATGAAGTATGTTTGAACATTGTATTTATGCGTCTTTTCCAGGCATTTTCGCTGTAGTTGGTTTAATGCTCTAAGGTAAATTACGATGAATAACTAATTTATACCATAACGAATGTGTATTTAAGTTGTGACAAAGAAAACCCTTTGTGTAAGTATAAAGATAATTCATATGGTTTTTGTCATTCATTGCTTTGTAAAGTCTTTCTTAGTCTTTAGTTAGTCGTAGCTTTAAACATGCTTTTTTATTTCCATTTAAAATTGTTAATGGAGTAATTATTTGAGTGGTTATTTTTATATTTTTTCGCTTGTTTCTAATACATAAATGTTGCATTATTGTTTATATGCTCTTAGATGTTGCTAATAACTGCATAAGGTAAAAAGAACTAACTAAACTGCTACCTGCAGCTTTTCTATTCTCAGTTTATAAACGTAGGCCATAGTTTTTTATGAAGTGTTATCAAACCTCTTTGGATAAAACGAAACTTTTTTTCCTAAACGTTATCAATCAATAAGATACTAACACCCGTATTTATAAACGAGTAAAAGCTTTAGCAAAAGTAATTACTTAATTAAATAATTGCTAAGTAACTAGAATTGGCTTGTTTACACGGGCGTTAGATTGGGGGCTAATAGCGTCAATACCTGAAGGTCTCCCCGTGTTAATGTCCCCCGTGTTAACGTGCCTTTACCGCCTCTCGCTCTCTTCAGGTTTTGTGCCGGAATCTTGGAGAGAGGCTAATGTGCAACCGGTCCCCAAAAAAGGAGATCGATCAGATCCATCAAATTACCGCCCCATAGCGTCAATACCTGAAGGTCTCCCCGTGTCAACGCGTTGTTTTATTTTTGTTATTCTAAATTTGATTAACAAACGATTTGCTTCTAAAACTCAAATAAATACAGTTGATACAATTTTATCAATAAGTTGGCTAACAACAACAACAATTGTTGTTTTAACTAAGTATATCGATGTTTAAACTATGTAATTAGGTAGAAACAGGTAGGTAAGATTAATAACCTTTCTTCACAGTGGGAGAACTCCAAAGGCGTGGAGCGGAAGCTTGGTGGTGCTGTTTTTTAAGAAGAGAGATAAAACTCTTTTTAGAAATTACCATGTCTGTAAGCTTTCTCACGAGTGGTCACGAATCGTCTCGCCAGGAGACTCGACGAGTTCCAGCCACCGGAACAGGCCGGGTTTCGCGGAGGATATGGTACCATAGACCACATTCACACAGTAAATCAGATTATACAGAAGTCTCAAGAGTATAATCAGCCCTTGTGTTTGGCTTTCATGGACTATGAGAAGGCCTTTGACTCTGTCGAAAACTGGGCTGTTCTGGAATCCTTACAGCGATGCCAAGTGGACTATCGTTATATCGAGGTGTTGAGATGTCTTTACGAATCCGCCACCATGAGTGTCCAAGTACAGGGCCAGCCAATTGCGCAGAGGAGTGAGACAGGGGGATGTCATATCCCCGAAACTGTTCACAAGCGCGTTGGAAGATATGTTTAAGACGCTGGACTGGAAAGGAAAGGGCATTAACATAAACGGTGACTACATCTCGCACACACCTGCGATTCGCTGATGACATAATTCTAATGGCGGAGTCGCTAGAGGAGCTGAACCGAATGCTGGACGGCCTAGCTTCAGCCTCGCGACGCATCGGTCTTGGTATGAATTTGGATAAAACCAAAGTCATGATCAATGGCCACATTATCCAATACCGGTCGTCGTACATGGTCACCTTCTTGAAATCGTTTCCGAATATACCTACCTCGGACAGATTCTGCAATTAGGTAAAAACAATTTTGAGAAGGAGGCCAAGAGGAGGATCCAGCTGGGCTGGGCAGCGTTTGAAAAACTACGCCGAGTCTTCTCGTCATCCATACCGCAATGCTTGAAAACGAAAGTTTTCAATCAGTGCGTCCTACCCGTCATGACCTACGGAGCTGAGACGTGGACACTCACGGTAGGGCTGGTCCACCAGTTTAAAGTCGCTCAGCGGGCTATGGTAAGAGCTATGCTCGGAGTTTCTCTGAAGGATAGGATTCGTAACGAATACATCCGACAGAGAACCAAAGTCATCGACATAGCTCTAAGAATTAGCAAGTTGAAGTGGCAGTGGGCCGGCCATACCTGGCGAAGAACCGACAACCGCTGGGGTAAACGTGTTCTTGACCACGACTCGGTAAACGTAGTGTAGGACGACCTCCGGCCAGGTGGGATGAAGACTGCAGGCAGATGCTGAATGCGTCAAGCTGAGGACAGGGCGCTATGGCGCTCATTAGGGGAGGCTTATGTCCAGCAATGGGCTAAGATAGGCCGATGATGATGATGATGATGATGATGATGATGATGATGATGATGTTGATGAGGAAGATTAATAATAAGTGTCACGGTGTCATTTAATCGTAGCTGCGGCTCATTGTTGCTCGAAGCCTTACGGCTGGAAATTGATTTTCGTTCGGTACAATCGTCATCTGTGGCGTGCGTGGAGCGGAGAGGTCAGCAGTGGACGTGTATAGGCTGATGAATCATCAGATGATGATGACAATTTGTTACCGTTTTGCTTTCACACCTCATTTCAAGCTTTATATTTTTTATAACACATTATTAACCTGAAAATGATAATTTAGCAAAAACAAAAGAGCATTCATGCTTTTAAAACATTTTTATGCAAGTTATTATCAGTGTAATTTTTCTGTCGATGTGAAATGAAATGAAATGAAAATGAAAAATGTTTATTTACCAAAATTAATAGTAAGCCGTGTTACAGGAATGTACAATGACTCCCACACTAGGCTAAGCCTGGTTCGTGGGGGTCAATTCTCGAGGGTTAGCTAGCAGGGTAACAATGTGGCCATTCGTTACAATCAATAACTACACAGTATGATTCTGACAATAACAAATAATAAATGTCTGCCAAAATGTATTATAATTAATAAAGTAAAAAAAAATGCTTTAATGGGTTTTGACGAGCATTAAACTAATGTATGACAATTGCAAAAACTATTAAGTTTACTATTGGGGCTTGGAATATATATTTTTTTCAAGGCCTTCGTCCAGCAGTGAACATCTTTTAGCTGAGATGATGATGATGATGATGATAATTAATTTAAATTTCATTTAATACATCTAAACAATCGGTGAGAAAGTTGTATAAAATTTTCGTGATTTGGTAGTGAAGTCAAGTCTCAAGTTTAAAGCGATAAAAGCTAACACAAGAGACGTATATTAAATGTATTAGCTTGCACCTAGTAAGCTTCTTTAGAGCTAGCAATTAGCACTGTCTTTTCTTGTGTAATCTCTCTAGACCGTGAGTAAGAAAACTCTATCTTGGTGGTGTGGTTTCCTTTGATCTTGAGGATCTATGACACACATCTCAATACCTACCATAACCCCGTATGATACTATATCTTATCTTAGTAGGGCCTACTGAGGTTTCCCTCTCCCAGTATCTACTACCACTTCAATCCAGGAAGATAAGATAATAATAATAATAATAATAATAATAATAATAATGAGGGACGGCACGGTCGACATCTGTCGGGCATGCCGCCGTCCAGGTGAATCACTCCGACATATTATTTCTGGTTGTACTCATCTTGCTAACGGAGAGTATTTGCACAGACACAACCAAGTAGCCAGAATAATTCACCAGCAACTTGCTCTTGGATATGGCCTTGTTGAATCGGAAGTGCCGTACTATAAGTACGCACCTGCGCCAGTACTCGAAAATGGTCATGCAACGCTTTACTGGGATCGCTCTATTATTACGGACAGGACTATTGTCGCCAATAAACCTGATATCGTGGTGGTCGACCGATCCCAGCGCCGGGCAATACTGGTAGATATCACCATACCTCATGATGAGAACCTTGTGAAAGCCGAGAAGGACAAGCTCAGTAAGTACCTTGACTTGGCTCACGAGATTACCGCCATGTGGGATGTGGATTCAACCATTATTGTACCGATAGTCGTTTCGGCAAACGGTCTGATAGCGAAGAGCCTCGATCAACACCTAGAGAGGCTCTTGCTGAAAGGTTGGGTTAAGGGTCAGATGCAAAAGGCAGTACTTCTAGACACGGCACGTATTGTCAGAAGGTTCCTCACTCTGCAGCCCTGACCACCGGTAGCTTGGGCCCTGCCCCGCTGCTGGTGGTACTCTAGGATTAGGTTTTTATAAAGTTTTATTGTTTTTATTTTAAAATATTGTAAAAATCTAGTTTTAAGAAAAAATAAGAAAATAAAGGAGATAATAATAATAATAGATAAGACACCTATACCATAGTTTTTCACCACGAACCCACGAATTGTGGCAATTCGTTGAAATTTTTGTTTTTGTCATAACATTGGTCATAAAAAACAATGCGGTTTTTATATCGATAATGGAATAGAATTCCAGTCATCAGCAGCCGCTGTTTTCAATATTTACTAGTTTTTTCTTAATGTCAAATAAATAATATATTAAGTCAAGTCAGTCATTTATTGCCAACTATATTTGTTGTGCGAAATTAATCAGCTATCATTGCGTTATTCGATTTGTGACTAGTCTATTTATGCAAATCCAACGTCGAGTTTGTGTTTCAGCTGTGTGCCCTGTGTAGACAATTCGGCGTGCTCTCGGTCTAATGACAAACGCAGGTGCGGTAACACCACTTACCACAGTGTTAGCATAGATTCTACTATGGTGTTAGTCTCGATGTTAGGGCGGGGCGCGCCGTCGATGCTTACCCGCTCCGTTCGCCACTGATCGGATTTGTGGATACACATTACACATATATGTATACATATAGGGATCTATAGATTATGCACGGCGGCTGTTCCTGGTATTATCCGCTCTCCCCACATGGACGACATGTTAAGAAGTCTAGTCTATAGCTCAGCACAATGCATGGGATAATTGAATCTCGAACATTCATGCATCGAATACAAAAGTTATGTAAAGGTTTTGACTGGACTAAAGCCACAATGTTGATGCACTCGTATGTATATGAATGTGTAGTAGGTTTAAAATAAAGCTAGGGGATTTCTTTTATAGTTCCTTTTATAGTTGAATAGTATCATTTGTAACTTTATTCTTTATCTGTACCACTTTACAAAATATCTTTTTATCATCATCGTCTTTATAACAACCTCTCGCTTACCGTAATTCTCTATCATACATCATCTTTCTGTCCCACCACATATAGTTGAGAACCTTAAAAATCGTAAACTTATATAAGCTTCTTTTCTCATCTTTTAAGCTTAATAAATGCGCGAATCGGAGTAAACGTTTTCAGAAATATCGTTCTGTCTAGTTTCGTTTGTAAACGTTCAATATGATCAGACTACTGGCAAATGGAAATTATTTGCGTAGCGCTCCCGATTCGTGACGACGACTACAAACGCTCGCTGTACGTTCGGCTGCAAACCGAACCGAGATTTAATCGCCACTTAGTTGCTGGCCAATGGGGTTGGATGTTGTTGCCGGCCATTTATCCGGGATGTTGATATTGGAACGTTCCCGTTATTAGCTACTCGAATGCTGCATCGCTTTCCTACAGGTGTTAAACCGCTGCGAATTAAGGCCTTCAATATATTGAATGGTTCATTTTGTAGGAAAATATTATTATGATAACATTATTTATATTCTACATGCTTACCTACTTACCATCAAATAAGGTGCGGAGTTTTGTAATTATAGTAATTTTAGATTATTTTACTCCAGACCTCTAACATTGAAATTAACTCATCATCATCAGCAATTCGGCGCTACCCATTAGAGTATAGGCTTAATCAAAACGATAGCCAAATGCGGGTTCACAAACCCAGGCTATGCGTGACAAAACCGAAACGCGCTGCCCGACCTAGGAATTGAAGTCAAGATCTTCGGATTTCTCAGAGTGTGGTTGCCACTCCGTAAACTACCGTGGCTATTCAAAAGTGTAGAACAAAGCATTATTTATCTTTCACCCTACACTTTCGATTCAGTTGATAAACTTTGTATTGCCAATGAGCACGAAATAGGGTAAAAGTACCGGTTTGCCGGCCCTTACCCGTTTTCGGCCACTTCGCACATTATTTTAATAATAAAAATAAGATGAACTATTATTTTAAAATTTGCGGGTCATTTGATCTGGACGCACTTCACGATTCATTATCCGGCAGCATATCCTCGAAGATTACTATTTATGCTCTCAGTCGTTATTTTAAAATTTGTTGTGCAGACGCATGCAAAATTTAGCAAAAAACATAGCAGTAGACTAATTTTAAAAATATTTTCTTAAATGTTACTGTTGGGTAATTGGTGATTGGTTTGGTTTGTGCGTATTTAACATGTTGAATTTTTATATTTAAGTGCCACAAAGCAACAATGTTTCATAATTTAAGATATTTTGAGTGACCGGTGAACACGTTAACGAATTACTTCATAATCTAGTAAGCAAACTGGTTTTATTAATCGCATTTTTCTTTGCCATAATTTCGGAAAACTTTTATTCACCAACTGTCCCATTGTATTTATTAACCTAGTTAGATTTTTGTGAAATTTCAATCAGAGTCCGGCTGCCAATATGCCTTATATTTTCAAAAATATGACCTGTAGAAATATCAATTTTTAACGGCCGGTAACTAATCAAAATTAAACCTGTTTTCGGCCGACCCGACCGTAGGGTATAAAGACGGCCGAGAACTAGTAATATTTTACTATTTTTCGGCCTTATAATAAATTGATTAATTATAATCATTGACATATTTAATTACTCCGTTTTTTTTAGGTTATGTTAGGGCGTGTTGCTGAACATAGGAAAAAAGTCGGCCCTGTTTCTATATTTGGTTCTAAAGGATTATAACCATTATTAATTGGATAATCAAGTTTTGAAATGTGGAATTCCTACTAACAACCTACACACAAACTGATTTGAATGCTGTTAAAAAGTCGGCCCTGTCCCTATATTTGGTTCTAAAGGATTATTATAACCATTATTAATTGGATAATTAAGTTTTGAAATGTGGAATTCCTACTAACAACCTACACACAAACTGATTTTAATGCTGTTAAGTTGATTGTTGTGATTTAATTAATTGTTTTACTTATGTTGTTTCTGGCAGACACATTCCCAAACTAAAGAGATGCATTTTCAATATTTAGTTTTGGGTTCTGTGTCAATTCTGACACACACACACATGATAACATTACTATTATCAACCTTTTACTCTCTTTGATAATAGTCATTTTCCTCCTGTGAATAGTGTGGCCGATAACCGGTGAACGGTGGTCGATAATTAGTCTCAAATGGCCGGAAACCGGTATGTTTACCCTATTGGATTTCGCCTTTATCCCGTTTAACGGGAAAAGTGTTTAATGTCATATCATAGATTATGTAGGCATGTGTTATAAAGCCGCTGTACGGCCACTGGACCATCGGAGCGGTGCAGCCTGTCCTGGAGCGATGGGTTGACCGCAAGGCGGGGTCGCTAACCGTCCGGTTGGTGCAGATCCTCTCGGGGCATGGCTGCTTTGGGAGGTATCTGTGCCGAATAGCCAGAAGGGAGCCGACCACGGAGTGCCACCAGTGCGGGGCCGTAAGTGACACGGCCCAGCATACGCTGGAGGAATGCCCCAAATGGGCGGTGCAGCGCGCGGAGTTGGGCGCATTAGTAGGACCCGACGTCTCATTGCCGGCACTGGTGAAAGTCATGCTGGACGACGCCGGGTCGTGGAACGCAGTTCTCTCCTTCAGTGAGGAGGTGATGTCGCTGAAGGAGACCGCGGAGCGCGAAAGGGAAGATGACCCTAAATCAGAGGCAATTCGCAAGAGGCGAACAGGTCGGAGAAGGCGTGGTTTTGCCCAGCTTCTCCCCCCATAGGTTTGCAAGAGATCTGCTCCGAATGACGAGCAAGGAGAGCCCTCAGCAGGGCATCCGTCCCCACTTAGTTGCGGTAGAGTCGCCAGACGATTGCCCGGAACGTGTGTTGCGGAAGGCGGGCAACCCCGGTGGTTTTAGTGGGTCGGGTGGATATCGCCCATCCTCACATACCCCGTAAACGGGTCGAGCCAATACCCACTGCTCCCCGTGGGATGATCTGAAAGCAGATTTCCACCGGGTCAAAAAAAAAAAAAAAGGCATGTGTTATAAAGAGATTGGCTACAGAGAATGGTTACCTTCTAGTTTCACCTGTATTTTTAAATATATAAATTAAACTACCGATATCTAACTTATATTGTGTCAAAAACGGCTGTCGCTATAAACCTTTGTATATTCGTTCGTTACTATACGGCTATGGTACCTATTCTTCCTCTCTCCTGCTGTGATGGTGATGATCTGGTGCTGCATAATCATGGAGCCAGGATGATGACTTTTTGTTGCTGGGGTATAAGGGGTAACCGCTGAGGTATGCGAAACCAGCTCTTCTTTAAAGGTTTGATGACAAAATTAGAAGGTAATTTTCTGTTTCGTTAAAGTGCACGAAAAGAAAATTGTAAAGTATGTCAAAAGTAGTTATTAATTGTTTAATTAAGTAACCTGAGGCAAAAACCAACGATAAAGATATGAAATAAACCTTTATGTTTTTATTTTCATTAAAGTCCAATTTAATAGTTCATTGGAGCCCGCATTTCAAAAATATTCATTACACAACGAATTATTCGTCTTCAGCGCTGAATTTTTGTTGGCAACATATTTAGTATTTCGTTTCAAGAAAGGCTTTGTAATATTTTCCAAATAATATCCTAACCTTAGAACTACGTATTAGTACAAGTTGCCATGGATGACTTGTTTCCCGTTTACTTAGGTTTGAGTAAACGTTTGATTAGGTTGTAAAAAGTACCTTTCCACTACGAAATTTGCATTTCCGTGCCCACACACACAACTTTACTAATACGTAGTTCTAAGGTTAGGATATTATTTGGAAAATATTACAAAGCCTTTCTTGAAACGAAATACTAAATATGTTGCCAGCAAAAATTCAGCGCTGAAGACGAATAATTCGTTGTGTAATGAATATTTTTGAAATGCGGGCTCGTAGCTCACTCGTCATTTTCTATAGAGCTTAAATTAAGAGGTTCACTGGAGCAGGAGCACTCGTGTCGGATTTCAAATGTTCAACGGAAAAGAAATAGACATTGCGTCACACATACATCTGCAGAGGAACTGAGCTAAACAATTTGTAGTGGACATTTTCGAAGGCGGCATTTTATATTTTATTATACTCTTATAGACTTTTTAATTTTCACGCTCCATTTTTAACAGGACTTAACGCAATCTGCTTAGTATAGGTATCATGGGTACCTTTATACCTAAAGATTTTTGAATTTTATGTTTGATTTATGACAGTTATTAAAATACGTACAAGATAAGTAGTGCTCACATCGTAATAGTCTCGCGGGGTAGGTAATTGATAGCCATATTGCATGATGTAACTTCAAACTTTTCAAGAATGCATGTTACGCTGACTTTAATAGCTTAAGCGATAGATTATTGCTTTTGGCTGCAAGTACCATAGCGCGTCGCTGCCAACCTGTAAATTTTTCACTGCTGGGCACATAGCTTATCAACCGACAAAGATTTAAAAGCATAATATACACTTGTCTCTTAGTTGGCTTTTAACATGCACGGGAGAATACATTATTTTCACGTCCCAGACCAGCGTGGGATTATGCGATTTGAAAGACACAAATGTGAATACTTGTCCATTCAGTTCAACAATATCAAGATACTTACTACCAGTGAGATGGTAGACTTTTTACTTCCCATAAACTTAAGTGAGAATTTGATTTAAAAATGTAGCCTGCAGAGACTAAAGTCCTTATTATGAAATTTTACTCAATTGTGTAGGTTACTGTTCTTGAGTAGAGATTTGAGTGACGTTTTTCCTGATAGTAGGCTGGCTGCCTCGCCAAAAGTGCTCTCTTAACTGAATGTCGTGTGAATTTTCTGTATACATCTACGAGGGTATGGATGTGTGCGGGGGTAATCTCCAGACCGCGGAAGCAACTTGTTACGCCACAATCGACGAAAAACCATGGCGGACATGTTGATGACGTCAATGGTTCCCCACAGACCTTTACGAAGGGTACAATAAGCTGTTTCGAGATCCAGAACGCGCTTTGAACATATTCATACCTATTATAATGTCAAAGTTGATGCACACGACGACATTTAAACATGAGGCCTTGGCCGCGGGCCACTTAAAGATTTAAACCGTTGTTAGTTTAACCGAAACAGTTATTTTCCAGCAATATATCGATAATCGGCTCATTTAAAATATTGGAATCACATTTTACTTCGTATTAAATGTTTGCCTGTGTACGACTGTCATGCAGCGTTACCAGCAGGAGTATGAGCATTTGCTTAATTGGACAATGTGCATCCTTATGGACCAATTAGGACAACATTTTGTGAACAATGTGGTTGTTATAAAATATAATCCTTTTGAAATTCGTTTTCCGCATGTTGTCACAAATTTTATGAACATAATTAAAGGTAAGTAACTGCATACAACCAATCCGGACAAAGGATTTGTTAAGAGCGGTACCTGACAATACGAAAAGCCACACGAAAATTGGAATAACGTCGCTAGATTTCATTTATCCTCTTGAAAATTTAATAACCCTTGTCGAGTAGCAAAAGCGAAAACATTTTAAGCTCGATTTCTCTAAAGTCGTATTTTGTCCAACAACGGTCTAATGCAGGGTTTCCCATCCTTTTTTTCGTCGAGCCTCCCCGGATTATAAATAATATTTTCATGCCCCCCTTTCATTTTTTCATTACAAAAACAAACACTTTTTTAACGACTTTTATTTATTTAAATTTTAAGTGATACAAAATAATGTTAAGTCATATAATAATGAGATATTTGAGCTTGCATGCTCTGTACCAGTTGTTCAAATTCTAGGTTCAGTTTTTTCCAGAGCTATTGACAGATCGCTATCGAGGGCAAGACGATTTCGCTGTTTAGTTTTGATTAAAACCAGATAAAATGTAAACGCATTATGCTCAATTATGAAACGAAAATGCCCCCCTTGACATCTCTCTACACCCCCCTGGTTGGGAAGTCCTGGTCAAATGTATAGGTAGGTACTTGAAAGATTTAAAATTACGTAATTTATTTTTTTCCCATTTCATTTATATTGGTTTATGCATTTTGAAGATATTAAACTTTTAATTTTGTTTAGAACACTTAACTTTAAATTTAATAACAAAGTTACTGATATTTAGCCGTGTGCGTTGTTCATCTTATGGACCTTCCACATGGTGGCCATTCAAAATGCTAATAATATACATTTATCAGTCTGGAACTCCTGAGCAGTCATTTTACATAAAACTTCTGTTTAAAAGCCTATGCTAGCAATTTTGACGATGAAATAAATCCAAAGTAGCTCCTATTTGTTATTTTTGTACAATAAACGGATATAAATAAAAATTCGAGACTTGAATTAAAGAAAGAAAATTATTAATGTTTAAATAATTTTTAACGCAAATTTTATTCTTCCAATTGAGCTATCGTGGTTCTAACCAGCCCGCCGAAATTATATGGTTAGAACCACGATAGCTCAATTGGAAGAGCACCTGACCCGGAATGTCAGAAGGGTGCAGGTCCAAATCCTGCTCGTGGAAATTTTTTCAACATTTGTGTTTTTGTAATTTGTTCGCAACAAAATTTGCGTTAAAAATTATTTGAACATTTATAAATAGCTTGCTTACTTCTTAACTGATCCTTAATATTTGTAAAAATATGATCGGATGTTAGTGACGGTAGTTGTTGACATTGAATGGGCGCCTTTGGCTTTCAAAGTAAAAAGTGTTGAATATTTTCGGCGGGCTGGTTAGAACCACGATAGCTCAATTGGAAGAGCACCTGACCCGGAATGTCAGAAGGGTGCAGGTTCAATTCCTGCTCGTGGAAATTTTTTCAACATTTGTGTTTTTGTAAGAAAATTATTATTTTCTTAATTTTGATACAGGGAGAGTTTTAGATAATTATGTTGGTTTTTGCACTTGCGTTAATGCTAAAACGAACAGCGTTAACACGCGGCCTGACGAGAGGATATTCGAACTGGAGAAAGAACCGGTAGGACATAGTGGGATTATCTGAAGTTCGAAAAGAGGGGGAGGACTCGATAATCCTCAAGTCTGGTAACATGCTTTATGATTTATTCCTTTTTCTGTGAGCGCGAACAACATTAACTGTTCCAAGGTAGTGTCGGTTCAATGTCCACAAGACCCCTGTGAACAACTTCGTCGAGACTAGGAGTATGTCGTCTGGGTTAGCGTAACTAAGAATAACCCATTGGTATTCGTTGAAAGTCATAGGTTTATGCTCCAACTACGACACACCCTGACGAAAGGGTGCAGGCAACGTATGGTGTCGTCTTTAGAACCATACAAGCCTCCAAAACTTCTCACGCCATTGGCATGGTAGATATTTCGCAAAACTAGGCAATCGAAGCGGCGATGATCTGAGAGTGAGATGGTTTGGGATTTGTAATCTGATCTCCCGGGGCCAACTGCTTTTCTGGAAAAGGAGGGACTCTTTATGATTAATTCCTTTTTCAGAAAGGCTGAACACCGCAAGTGGAACTGGATGAGTCCCGATGGTAAAACAAAACTAAATTTATTGATTGACAATTTTAGGTTTTGTCATCCGAGGGCAGCGTAGGCTCTATAATATTCCTTGTGATTAGTACCTATAAAGCCATACAGTAATATCTGATCGTATCAATAATAAGTATTTATGTACAAGCGCACGGCTAACTTCCTAGACTTCCATCCATTCAATAGTTACACACCAAAGTTGGCAAACTCCTCGGCTACTGCAATGCAACTACAGCGAGGTATTCCACGAAGCACACCTAAACGAAGCACACCCAGACAAATCACACCTAAAGTATTCCACGAAGCACACTTGTGTTTGTTTAAACATTCTGCAATATAACTTTTGCAACCCAATCACGGCATAGAGAATCAAAAACATCTCAGTGATATTTACTCATCACTGGTTCGACCCTAGCCAATATAACGGTAATATTTCGATTTGGTACGCAAGTGCATTTGAGTTTCGGATATATCTTATACCCGAAACTCAAATGTCAAATTTCGCCTCAATAACTATATTTCGAGACTACGGAAATTACATGAGCATAGATTGGCAATGCAGTATGTGACATTCGTGGCAATGGCAACCCTTTTTCAAAACGCGTTCAACGATGAGATGTATTATATAGGTATAGCTGAAAGATATATCTTATAAGTTTATAGAATTAAAATTGTAAAAAAAGAGACAACATTTTTTTTTAAATTATCTGTAGGTATACGTGATGCAAAAACTTATCGGCCGTTTTTAAAAGCATTGGTATTAGTAGTAGGTAGTTAGTTATACTCGTAGTTAAAATTAATTTGGAGGAGGAGTCCAGACAGATAAAAAGAAAAAACTGAAACCACGGCTAAAACTCTCTGAGGTGCAATACTTTTGACTGTGATGTTCTATTGGCGCGAAGAGTTTTATGTTAGTCTGTAGTCAAACAGTCGCACAGTGTTGAAATTATCATTAAGGAATTTATGTTTAATATTATATATCTTAGTATGCCTTACTAGTAATAATACATAGGTAGGTACAATCAAAAAAATTGTACTTTTCTTACGCACAATGCGCACACAGAGACTTCGAGTTTTTAGCATAGATAGATTAAGTTCATATCACATTGTATAAACGTTGTAGGTATAGTTTATGAATCAAGGTCAAATTTCAACCACTGGGCGACCACTAGTTTATTTAAAAATGTATTTGTGCATGATGAATAGTAACTGGATGACCAAGCTTTGCTCGGTATTTTTAACGGATAAAACGACGTTTTCTAAAAATGAAATCTTAGCTAGATCGATTTATCGCCCCCGAAACCCCCTGCATACAAAATTTCATGAAAATCGTTGGAGCCAGATTATATATATACATATATACAAGAATTGCTCGTTTGAAGGTATTAGATATGTAAGATGACATCTCATATACCATAACATTCGTTCATATCATAATACTTAATGTATTGTAACATGTACTATCTAATAAAGTATTGAGTAGGTAGGTAGTGAAAATTCCGGAAAAGAGATGTCACCGTTAAGCTTGTCGATGCATTTACCCTGTGCGGCGAAGTTTCATACCACAAGTTTTGCCGCCTCATCATCAAATTGGGGTAGCGTGGGTTCACCAATCTACCAAGTTTCACCTCGCTACAGTGCTCCTTTTGAAATGCAATTTACTCTCCATCTATCCAGTGTTTGCCTTTGACTTTACCTCTCGGAGTTTCGTTTCAATACTTTGAAAGCATCTAGTGTCATCTAGCTTTTACATGCTTTTAGTAACTTCACTGAAATTATTAGCAGCGACTGTGCTGCCAAAAAATGTATGTATTGTCTGATATGATTGTGGAATTTGCTTTTTTTAAAGGACAACGCCACGGTGTTTGATTGGCAAACGATGCCCGATGCTCGAAGATCCTGGGTTCAATTGTCAGGTCAGGCAAAGTGTGTTTTAGATTTTCGTTGCATAGCCCGGGTTTGTGATCACCAGTGGTCGGCGTAGGTAGTGCTATTTCACGAGATTCGTCGATCGTGGCATAATGTGGACCCTCTCATCTCAAAATCCCGGGATTGTAAAAATCACCTTTAATCAAATATTGCCTACATTTAATTTATGTAAATGAAATCCTAAAAATGTCACCATTTTTTAACTATGACTACTTACCTTGTTAGCAATAAGAGAACAGCAGTTTCATAAAAACAATTTCGTTGCTATAAGCGTTACGACCAACTAGTACTACTACAAACACTGTTTTAAATCTGTAGTGATTTCTATACATATGTCCATACTATTTCTTGTCAACAGGTCGTAATTGTCTAAATGGTTACATAACACAAACACCACATGTACAATTTCGACGGTTTTACCGCTTAACGCGATCTGCTCCAGATAATAAACAGTATAACAATTATAGTTTCTACCTATGTTAAAAATAAGTAAACTCAATATCGATTTTGAAATCTTCAATCCCGGGGCATGTCCATGTTCATATACTATACCTTTGTGGTCATTCACCCCATATGACACTACCTACGCCGACCACTGGTGATCACCAACCTGTATTTGGCAAGCGTGGTGGTCACCACTGGTGATTAAGCCAATACCCATCAATTGTAGCGATGATTTGATTTCAATGATGGAGGTCTTTGCCCAGAGGGATGTATAAAGTCTATTAACTTTAACTTAAAGACAACATTGCACGTACCATACTATGTTCTTACTTATAGAAAACGCTACGGTAAGAGGCTTACGCGAAACAGTTGTTTATTTGCCAGCCAAGTGAGTTGTTTACTCTTTCAATTGAATAAACTTGCAGAAACATCGTTTTCAATTAATTACCGCAACGCCGCCGCCCGCTCTTCTCTCGTAATTTTCTTTTAAACCTAACTGCATTTTATAATGTGTAAAGGCAGGTTTATTAACGTCAAGCGGTTTTACACGGGAACTTACTTCACTTGTTGCAAATCTATAAATAATAAAGATTCATTTGATGTAGGTACTTTTAGTGATTATACTTTGGTACACTTATTATAACAGTTTTACACTCATAGTGCTGGCAGTACAAAACACGTACCTAATGTTCAAAAGCATTTGTAGTCATCATCATAATCACCATCATCATCATCATCATCAATCAATCAATCAATCAATCAATCAATCAATCAATCAAATGCGCTCATCAGCTCTAGGCTTTATAAAACTATAAAAGTCCTACTTTCTGCAATTCCGTTCAGTTATAAAAATTGCACGTGTAAAATGTATTGGGTACATTAAATACTTACTTACTCAGTAGACGCGTCCAAAAGTATGCACGATAAATTACAAAAAGCGCATCTCGAAATAAACTTCACCTTAATACAAAAGGCGAAAGCGTGCGGGTCGCCATGTTTACAAGTTAAAAAACAATCGGGATTGTTTGAATATGTATCCTGCAATGTCACTACACTACTAGAAGCGCCACTAGCACAGTTACGTGAACATATTATATAACACTATATACTTATTTTTTATTAATATTAGTGCGTAATCATTTACGTAACGATTTGTTTTAATTAAGGTCGTATTAATCAAATTTCAAAAGCAATTACTGTTACACTTTACAATAGCTTAAACTGTACAAACACAGGTTTGGCGCATGTAGAGTACCTATAATAAAGTGATGTAATTTAAAACTAAGGCGTAATACACGCAGTAATTCGAATTATCCAATAATAAAATTAATTTATATCGGCTGCCACAGGTTACCAATAACAAAGACGTTATTTTTGGCAGCTGGCGCCGCGCCCCGGCCGGCCGTCTGCTAAGACAACCGTTCCACATAATCTATACATTTTATATGTCATATAAATGCTTTGTCCTGAATGGCTGACTGACGGATCAACGTACAGTATAAACAGCTGATCGTAGAGACCTGAAACTTGGAGGGTGTGTTCTTTGTATGACGTAGGCATCCGATAACAAAGGATTTTCCGAAATTCTACCCCTATGAGGGTGAAAAAGGGGCGCAAAGTTTGTATGGGACAATGTGGTTCCTTGGTCCAATCTACTTCAAATTATGCATAAACCTTTTTTAAGAGATTTGAGGGAAGACGTGTTTCGTATTTTATTGAAATTCATCCCCTAACGGGGTTAAAAGGGAGTCGAAACTTTTTTCTTCGAAGATTTTCATTTGTTTTTCTTACTGTCAAGATGAGTGAATCTAATAAAGAAATTCGATACATTTTAAAATTTTACTACAAAAAAGGTAAAGGTAAGCCGCGAAAAAAAATTGCGATGTTTATGCAGTGTCTGTGAGAGTAGGACAAATTTGGTTTAAGCGTTTTCACTCCGGTAATTTTGATGTCAAAGATGCACATCGCTCGCTAGTCCTGACCTTGCACCTTCAGATTTCCACCTGTTTCGGTCTCTTCAGAATAGGCGTGACGAAAGATTTTGAAATCCTCTTCCGTAATGTAGGTACACATTTAATATTTACGAAAATACCTATAATTCGGTAATAAACTTAAGTTTAACGAAGTTTTAAGCCATTTTTCTAATATTAATTTAACATGGTATTAACTCTAAAGTAACAGCTTACAAGTGAGGGAGCTAACTTTAAAAATAAACAATGACAAGTTTATTGTAAAATAACCTATGAAATTAAAATAAAATAAACTCGCATGAGTTCAAAACGAGTTTGATTATATCTAAGTTGGTTACAAGGAAGTTTTCACGTTTCTAAACTCAGACGAGCAAAATCTTTATTTGTTACGAGGAAATCGCCTAACATCAAGACATCAATCCTGGGCAAATTTGAGCTGTTTGCCTTAACAAAGCTTGGTTCCATTGGTATAGTCGAGTGGAGTCGATAAATCACACGTAAACGAATAAAAAAATCAATTCAAATGCGTAATCAGTAGTATTCACAACAACAAAACACAGGGAAGGACAATATTGACAGCGTAGGTTACCTTATCGTGACGTCATGCGGTGTTTCAGTCAAAATGGCCGATTGCAGTATTTTAATGTTTTATTTTATTGAAAATCTTAATAATCTCAATTTTTTTAATAAAACTAAACCAGTGTTTAAATTTTTTTTTAATTATTAAATCTTTGTTTTTTTATACTGTCGTCATGCCTATTCTTTAGGCAGTATCAGGTTAACATCACGAGAGGACTGCCAAAACCACTTGTCGCGGTATTTTGATCAGAAGCCCCAAAATTTCTATACTTAGCAATGAAATCATGTCCCTACATGTACAAGATGGCAAAAAGTTATCGAACAAAATGGCACCTACACATACTTTAGTTAAATGTAAATAAACTATATTAAAGAATGTTTTGAATTTTCATAAAAAATGCGAAGAAACTTTTTCCCCAACCTAATATAATATATACCTACTTAAATTCGTTTGTATAAAAATAGTAGTAGGTATAAAAAACAACTAAATGTTAATTCTGTTATGAATAATTTGTATTGTATGTTTGTATTATTAAACTTTTTGATTGGGCTATACGAGTGTACCTATATTAATTAAATAATTATTTATAACTACTCGCGAGTTCGTCCGCGTGGATTTGAGATTAAAAATTAAACTCTTTTTTTAATAAAAAAAATAGCCTATGTTACCCGCGAGGGATGTAGCTTTCTATCAGTTAAATGTTTTTTGGAATTGGAGCAGTAGTTCCAGAGATTAGCCCCGACATACAAACAAACAAAGTCACA
Source organism: Eudonia mercurella (assembly GCA_963082485.1). Lineage (NCBI taxonomy): Eukaryota > Metazoa > Arthropoda > Insecta > Lepidoptera > Crambidae > Eudonia > Eudonia mercurella. The sequence continues at coordinate 5,924,773 of OY720022.1, forward strand.
AACTTTACCTCTTTATTAATATTTATAGTAAACTAACGGTCGTCTCTTTCGGGGGACTTTGTCCACTTGAAAACACCCGTATCCCATTATATGGTCCCCATTGCAGCGCCACTTACAGGGTCCAATGTGAATCAAAACCATCTAGAGACCCACTCAATGCACCCAAAAGAATCATCAAAATCTGTCCAGCTGTTTAGCAGGAGTTCAGAGACGCACGTATTGAAGAATTATACTATATAAAAGAATGAATAGCGTTTCTAATAAATATTTATATTCTATTTTTTTTGTAGCGTATACCTTCTCACGACATCACTACATAAATCTGGCCAATGTGAAATGATGACGCGCAACATCGCGCGCCTTTGTTTATTGTTACTAATATGTATAACATGTATTACATCATACATGACACCGCAGTCCATATCACGAAGCCCATGTCTGTACCACAGTCGGTCAAATATTTAATTATTACCAGCTTTAACAAATAGCCATTACTTCTCTTTGTTTATTATGCAGTAATACTCATCACTTCATCACCAGCTTATTTTTGTACCTACCCATTTTTGGGGCACGAGCCCTCCTTATAAATGATATGGAAAAACGGGCCATAAACCACCACGCGGGCCAAGTGCGGTTTGGTGGTTGTTAACGACTGCTCATGCAGCCGGGACCAAAACGGCTTCATATGGCCTCCGAAGCTCGGAGATGGAGATGTTAAACTTTTGGTCACCTATCCGATACCATACACATACCTGGCCCGTTTACCGCTGCGCCATCTACCTCCTCAATAATACTCTTTGTTCGATATTCCTTAATCTTAGAAAACACAGACGCTTTTCATCAGTCCATCTGATCTTTTGTTAAATATTAACTCAAAACGTTGTTCGATTATCAGGAAATTTTCAGGAAAGCCCAGAGCAGTATTAAGTGAATGTTATTGAGTGGTGTTTTGTATAATTTTATTAGAAGCCGCGGTGGGCGCCTCGACCAGTCGTGCAACAATATAAGCAAGACCGTTGTTGTTTAACTGCCATTTATAATGTTTATTGGACACGCACGTTTCCTACTACTTTAGAAATTCTAAGTTATTGTAAGGTCTTTGAAAAATTTCAGCATTGAGATTCCTAAATAAACGGGGTAAATTAACTTTGTATACTTCTTTGTATTTTGTATACTCGTACAACATTCGTATTTGGAGTACTTATATTGAAAGAAGAAATTATTTTGTATCATTATTCAATCCTATAATGTACGAGTAGTTGCATGTGTGCTACAAGATATTATAGCCGTTGTTTATACCCTTACTGATTTTTTTATTCCTTATTGGCTTAATTTTCACTTAAATTTCTAAACATTAACCAATGTAAAACATAATATTTGCAAACTAAACACAAGTAACTAAACTATTGTGTGTTGTCTGAGGCTTGCGTGTCGGAGGCGCTAATATGTATTATACATTGACATTTGCCGGTGGAATCATGACCCTTTGCCTAACCTGGTTATAAATACCGACACCGATTACGACGAAGTACATTCCATACTGCTGAGCTTAAAGACTAATAGTGCCACTGGATGGGATAAAATATCATCAAATTACCTTAAGCTTGCAAAAGACGAAGTAATTCCAATTATCACCCATCTAGCAAACACTTGTTTCAAAAATGGAGTCTTCCCAGCTTTATTAAAGCAGTCAATTATCACTCCTGTGCACAAGGGAGGGGATAGAGAGGACATAAACAATTATCGGCCAATATCGGTGTTACCTACAATTTCCAAAATATTAGAAAAATTAATAAATTCTAGGCTTTTAAAATATCTTGAAAAATTTAATCTCCTAGCTTCATCTCAATATGGCTTTAGAAAAGGAAAATCGACTGAAGACGCTGTACTGGCCCTAAGCTCGTTGATTACCGATACACTTGACAAAGGCAAAAAATGTTTGGCAGTATTTATTGACTTAAAAAAGGCGTTTGATACCGTATCTATCCCCACTCTTGTGCATAAGCTTGAAAGCTATGGTATAAGGGGTGTCCCCTTGGCGCTTTTCAGAGACTACCTTTCGAAAAGAAGACAGCAGGTTAAGGTTGGAGAATATCTGAGCATTAATAGGGACATAAGCTATGGCGTCCCTCAAGGCAGCGTATTAGGACCTACGCTTTTCTTAATTTACATAAATGACCTTTGCAACATGAAAGTGAATGGTGCTCACATATTCTCCTATGCAGATGACACTGCTGTCGTCTTTAAGGGATCTTCTTGGGACTACCTACGTAACAAAGCAGAGGAGGGAATGGAAAAGATTGCATGCTGGCTTGATAAAAATTTACTTACCCTAAATACTAAGAAAACCAATTATATTTGCTTTAGCCTGACAAATCGAATGCAACCCGAGAATGATTTCAAAATAAAAATACATAAATGCAATAATAATAGTTACAGTAACAAAAATATATGTACATGTCCTATGATTGATAAGGTTTCTCACACAAAGTACTTGGGGGTCATAGTGGATCAAAGATTGTCTTGGCACAACCAAATTGAATACCTTTCAAATAGAATAAGGAAATTAACGTGGATTTTCAAAAGTTTAAGACATGTGGTACCAGCTAATACTGAAGCACAATCTAGTCAAAATAAAAATAAAACTTTATTGAATATAATTTACATTGCATTAGTACAGTCAGTATTAACATATTGTCTTCCTATATGGGGCGGGGCAAACAAAACAAAATTTCTTGAACTAGAAAGGTCCCAAAGATCCCTGTTAAAAGTGATGTATTTTAAACGGCGTAGATTCCCTACTGAAGAATTGTATGCTATAAGTGGAGCTCTTTCAGTAAGAAAACTTTTCATACTACATATAATTTTAAAAAGGCATAAATTATTAGAATTCGATTCAAAGAAACTAAAAAAGAGATTAAAATATGTAGTCGCTCGAACGAAACCAACCAAGACAGCATTTGCGGGACGTCAATTTAACAAACTGTCTACGCACTTGTACAATAAAATAAATAAAATTACAAATATATATTCGAAAAACTTACATAATACTAAAATTATATTATTTAACTGGATAAAAACTGTTAACTATAGTGAGACGGAAGATCTTTTAAAATATATCGTATAGATATAAATAAAAATATATTTTTAGTGTAGTAGTATCCATACATCTATAATATTATAATACGCACGCACGCAGGCACGCAAACACACACACACACACACACACACACACACACACACACACACACACCCCACACACACACACACACACACACACACACACACACACACACACACACACACACACACACACACACCACTCATATGTAAATTACGTATAATTAGTTAATAATAAAAAACTGGAAATGTTTATGGCTATGGAAGAGCGGGGTCTTCTGAAACAGATATATACGTATGTCTAAAAGAAGTCCCCAAAAATCTGTAAATGTATCCTTACTCTAGTTACGAAAAATAAATATTTTTGTATTTTTTTGTATTTTGTATTTTGTAAATAACTTCATTGTCTACACGTATTCCAATACCCGCTTATCTCCTTTAGATTAAAGTTTCGTTTGTGGCTACCATCCTTGAAAGTTTCCTCGCTTTTCGTTTGTTTAGTTTATAGCCTACTCGTAACGCCTCTACTCGGCTGTATACATTTTCTTATTCATTCGCATCAATCTTCTCAACGCCTAGCTACTTTAGCAAATTGGCTCCTAATGAATTCCTCGTTTCTGCTATAATTTTGCTCAACCCTTCCTCTTAATTTGTAAATCATGGCAAGTCTTAAGAAAGAACGAATCAATATGCAAAGTGGGTTGGAAAGCAATGTGGAGGTCGCGACGTGCGTGTCGTTGATCGATGGTACTGCGTGCGTGTTGGGCGCGTGGTAAGGTCGCGGGCGGCTTCGCTGCGGCCGGGCGGCCCAGCAAGCTCGCGGGCGTGTGACGCGGCTTCGCTTTGTTCCTTGCTCCCGCCGCGCCGCTGGCACCTCTTACTCCGCCTCGGACCACTTCGCGCCGCCGCGCCTATCTTGTTGCGCGCATGCTCCGCTCTATCTTCATGCGTCCCCACTACGGCACGATTTAAAATGTTACGTTGTGCGAAGTAGCGGACATTCGGCTCGTCGTCACAGTCGGGATAAAGCCGATGCGACCGGTGTAGTAGGTGTCTGTACGTCCCTACAGTCCGTGGCGTCAGTCCGGCCCCAGTGAGTCGAGTACTCGAAAGGGAGCGCGCGGTAGTCGGTATCGATCTGAGCATTTCGTGTGCCCGCTCAAGCACAACGTTCTCTCGGGATATTCGCCCAGCGTTCGCCGTCGTCGGCGCCGGCCTTGCTGCCCTGTTTACGCGCCGTGTATACCTGTTTCATCCGCGCGATGTGCAGCGGCACTGATTGCTAACGCGACACACGCTGCCAGTACACCTGAGAGCCGAACTTGGTCTTTACCGCGTTTTTTGATCGATCTCGTGCAGCGAAAACTTAGGTAAGTAAATGAGATGAAATAGTTTTGCTTGGTTTCCCAACTTTTTCACGTGTTTAAAAATGTATCACTGTCCAAAGCGAATGTTTTATTTTTTATTACTATTATTTTATTGACTTCCCTTATGAACCCGCTGTTAGTCTGACAGAATGTGTAATATTGCTTGTGATAATTATTACTTACACTCTTTCAAATGTGTGTGTTAAATATTTGTTCCAATATTTCTATAGAGTGTTAGCTAGCCATCTGGTTTACGTTTCTAAAGTTAGATTGTAAAATCGTAAACCACTGAGAATCATCAATATAGATATTTTCGGGGCCGCTGGTTCATCGCTATTGGTTTCAATCTCCAAAAATCTGGAGTAAAATCCAATTAAATTGCAGTATAATATTAAAAATGGAAGTATTACTACAGTTATTAAAAATAAAGTCATTAGAAGTGATAAATGAGTAGAATAAATGAAAATGAAAGGCATTTTCCGCACGTGATATATTTCTTTTTCTTACTGCGCATGTCTTGAGGTCTGGATCTTTTGTCATAAAGCTGCACAAAGGAATTCTAAAATATTAATAACTGTTGATTCTCTCATTTCATGCAAGAAGTTAGAACAGTATTTCCTAACCCATCTAAGAAACTTTTAATTATTGAATATGAATAACTGCGAAAGAATATAGATCCGACGGTCCATCTGCCACAGTTCTTATAAATTATTACCAAGCACAAATATTTATTGCATCATCGTCTACCTGCTAAAACGCGGTACCTACGATCGGATGACCGATAGATCTTGCAAAACTTTTATTCGATTTGAAACTTCTGATACAGTATATTCTTTCTAGACTCAAAGCGAGCTAGGTTCAACATTTCGCTCTCCGCATAGTGTAGTCCAGGCCAACTTTCGAACCTCTTCAGTTTTGTTCAGCATTAACTCGTTTCCTCAACTGGTTACAAAATGGTCCCCTCCATTTGTTCTAACGAAAATAAACTGTTCGAGAATTGTGCCAGTGGACGCCTCCATATTTTACACTAAAAGCCGGGTTATCTTCATCAGAAATCGGTTTGCGTGTACGACTGCCTACTTCTCTACTTGTACGCATGTGTGACTAATTGTTGTTGTAATTTGTGCTTTATTTTATTTATCAGCACGTACTTTGTACCTTTGTCTTTCATAAGGGTTAGGGTAAAACCTTTCAAAGAAAATTACGGTAGTGTTAATCGCAGAATTACAAATATGGTCGTTCAATAAATAAAGAGTTAATAAAAGAAAAGTAAAAATATAAGTACCTAACACTGAAAAAAAATGGCTACGTGATGGTGAATAGAGTTGTAAAAAAAACGTTTGACAACTATAATTTTAGATCAGAAAGATTATAATTTTCACCATGCGTGCCTGAGAAATGTTAGGTTGGCGATTAAACTGTTGGCTTCACTTCCAACTACTTTGGGTGGGCCCCCACTTAATACCTGATTGTACTAGAATAACAGAGTTTGAAATTCTATAAATTGTTCTTTTTGTTTTTTAAAAAATTTACATCTAATAGAAAATTTCATTTTAAATTCTTCATTAAAAATAGTGAATACAGTTAAAGCGTTGAAAAGCGCCGACGGTAATTCTAACAATTAACTACTTTAATAATTATTAAAATGGATATGAAAATGTTCACGGCGTGTTAATAAACTTATTATTAGTGAACAACACAAAAATCAACACAATAAACTGTAATTGTAAATGTTGGCTTGAAAAACTGAACTCTCGGTTTCGTTTCGTTTGTGGTTTGTTTTGTTTTGTTTGGCTTTCGGAAAAATGATTTTAAATTCTTGCTTTTGTTTTGAAACAAAGCGCTTGTTCTAAAGCTTTTTAGCCTTTTCGTATTTTAAACCTAGTACCTAACGAACGATATTGGACGTCTCTTCTTACGAGTTTAAATTAATACGTATAAAATCTCATTGTTTTTTTACCTATGAAGTTGAAATTTTATCGCCTATGACCCTTGGTGGTCTCGTGGTACCGTTGTTAGATCTAGTGACGCGGGGTTCAATTCCACCGGCGGTTTATTATGATCGGTTTGGTTAATTGTGATGGGGTTGGTTTATGGAAGGGCATGTTCTTTTTATACTTAAGTACGCCATACCAACAATAAAATTGTTGATGTTATCCGTTAGTTAAAAGGCCTGAGCTTTTGGGGTTAAATAGTACCACAGGTACCACATGTATATAGTTTATGATAGGTACTAATTTTCGAGTACAATGAAACCATCGTGATCGCTAATCGCAATTTTGTAACCGATAACGTTATAATTTATCTAAGTACGTACGTACTTTTACATACGGTGTTATAAACTTAATGAACGTCACAAGAGCAACGAGTGGTGCTACCTATACTTATATGAACCAATTGCTGTTTTTATCTTTTTAATAAATGAAATGTGCAGGTAACTTATCGCATTATAGTTGAAAATACGTTAAACAACTTAAAACACGTATATCATAGCGTGCTAAAAAAGGAAATAAGTAAGTACTAGTTTTTGCAGTGCTACTTGCCTGGCACTTTTAATTCTACCTAATGTGCTAATTAAAGCGCAAAATATTTATCTTTCACTTTGTAATTTCTTCAATCGTTCAATCGATAACATCTAGGCCTTGTTTTGGAGTAAAAATACAAATATTATAATATTTACATAAAAGAATAAAGTGAGTAGTTCATTTTATTGATAAACATCACTACAAAAAACTTAATAGGTCTGACAAATGTAATCAGTACTTTATATTTGAATTTAGTTAATGGAAAGGTAATACTTACTCAAATAAAAATATCAATTGGAAATTGGAATTTTTTAGCGTTCGAGCAAATTACGTAGGGTGGTTTATTATTTTATTGTTATTATAAATGACGCCGAGCTCCATTGAAATATAATTTCAATCATTTCGTTTTAATTAAAACAGGTGTGTACGTCCACAAAATATCGTGTTATTATCCCAAAGTGAAGTTTCGACGTGATACCGATTAACGATTAACATTTCCCAATGTTGTTATTGATATCTCATAAATGCTAAAAGCAATTGTGAAAAAATGCTTCAGTTAGGACTCTATCCCACGATTTTTTTTGCAACAAGCTTTTGCTGTTGCTTTTGTTGAGGTGTTCCGCGGCAGAGCAACTTTAACTAACTAAATAAAAAATAACTAAATAACTATCCTCTTTTTAAAAGTTTTCGCTAAAAGTTGCAGCAACAGTTTACGGTTGCCGCAATTCTTATTAAACTTTTTAAATCCATAGTCAACAGTAGTCAACACTCAGTGAGTTGGAGAAACCGGCAACTTGATTTACGCTAATTTGAAAATTCCGCGAGCTGGATTTGAACCCGCACGCCATGACATGCCGGGTCAAGTGCACTATCAACTATGCTATCGTGGCTCAATCCAACTCGCCGAAATTAATCAACACTAGGTATCTACTATAGATAATAAATATAAAGTAAAAAACCTTTTTAAAAGCTTTTATTTAAATGCGCTAAAAAGAAAAAATAAACTTTTACTTTAAAACTTTTACTATTTTTTCTTTTTTTTTATAAATAGCTCGGCAGAAGACTTCGTCCCACCTGATGTTAAGTGGAAATGGAGTCCAGATGCGAAGATAACTGGTGCAACGTAAAAACAAACGCAGCATCAGTTAACCTCATTCTGACGGCCCACAAGGTGCTTCTTCACGCCTCTTTTGTAGGACCCTATATCATAGGAAGGAGGGAAAACATGTGCTGGTAGACTATTCCATCTTTTGGAGGTGCGACAAAGAAACGAGTCACCAAATTTCTTTGTACGCAATGGGATATTTGAGACAGTGAAGCGGTGATTCCGAAGAGCAGCACGTGTACTCCTATGAAGGAAGGGAGAAGGTGGGATAAGGTCAAAGAGCTCTTCGGAGCACTCGCCATGGTATAAGCAGTAAAACACGCTGAGTGACGCAACTCTTTACGCAATTGCAGAGATTCGAGAGTATTTGTGACTTCTGCATTGCCGATAATGCGTTCAGCGCGACGCTGTAATCTGTCCAAGGCATCGAGAAGGTATTTTGCGTAACCGTCCTAGATGTGCGAGCAATACTCAACGCAAGACCGTACCTGTGTCTTGTTTAAAAGGCACAACTGGTCCGGGGTAAAGAATCGCCGCACTCTGGTTCAGAATACCGAGTTTTCGTGAGGCTGTTTTGATCACGGCTTCGATGTAGTCCCTTTGGTTCAGATCGCAGCGAATCGTCATACCGAGTAAGTTGATACTGCTTTGCAGGCTTAGAGATGTACCCTGAAGAATTGAAAGGGGGAAGGAATGGTGACTTTTTTTGCCGTGAACGCACATACTTGTGTTTTCTTGGCATTGAATTCAACCAGATTATTGGAGCCCCAATTAGATACGAGTTTTTTTTTTATATTAAAAGGAGACAAACGAGCAGGTGGGTCATCTGATGGGCAGTAATCGCCGCCGCCCATGGACACCCGCAAAAGCAAAGTAATCGCAGATGCGTTGCCGGCCTTGAGGAAGGAGTTGGATCTTGAGGGAGAAGTAGAAATTGGGAAGGGGGAGGGGTGAGAGATGGGCCTTCGGTACTTTCACTCACCAGACGAAACACAACAGCAACGAGTGCCATTGTTTCACGCCAATATTCTGTGAGATGGTGGTATTACGCCGGGCGGCCCATTTCGTGCTGCAACGCAGCGTGACTCTACCACTCAGAAGAATCCAATACCCGTTTGAGCTCAATGACAAGATTCACTTCGGTTTCGACCCGCCCTGCCGCTGGATGACCGTTATATCTCCCATGCACCGTGCAATCATCTGCATAGCAATGAATATTTCCAAGTGGAAGCATATCATTGATATGCAGAAGGAACAGCGTGGGGGACAGAACGGAGCCTTGAGGGACCCCAGCGTTCTCTTACATGAGCCGCGAAGCGCATCCATCAGATAACGCATGAGTGCATGCAGGAAGCCAGCGACCCAGTTACAGAACTGAGCAGGCAGACCGTATGCCGGGAGCTTGGAGAGAAGAGCTTTGTGCCAGACCCGTTCAACTAACAACAACAACTAACTAACAGCCACCGACTATCAACTTATCACGTCATTACGCAACTTATATGATATAAAAGCTTGTCGCGGGATTTAAGTACTCGTATTTACCTACTTAGATTTAAAATTTTAATAGTTAAAATCAATCTACACAAGTAAATCTCGCGACAAGCTATTATATCATATAAATTGTGTAATGACGTGATAAGTTGATAATAAAAGTTTTAAAGTAAAAGTAATTTTTTTCATTTTAGCGTATTTAAATAAAAGCTTGTTTTTTAAAATGGTTTTTACTTTTAATTTATTTTTTACTTTTTAGTTATCGTCCTTTCATTTGATACCCATATTGTAGGAAGAGGAATGCATTAAAAATAATTAGTTCGCCATCTTGGGTGTGCCGCCGCGTTGGATTTAGAGTGACTTTATTTTTCGAGTTAATCTCAGCAAGCCCTTTCATTTGATACCCATATTGCAGGGATGCATTTAAAATAATTAGTCCGCCATCTTAGATATAGAATGACGTTACACAACTACTTTTTTTTACTTTTTTTAGTTAACTGTACCACAGAATAAATAATAATAGGTACTAGTACTGTACATCTCACACCTCGGATTTTACTGTCGGTCGAGTTGACGACGAAAAAAGTAGGTATAATCAAATGGTGCCTGCGTCTGCGCTGCGTCTTAGCTAGCGGTCGGTCGCGTCGCGTTTTCCTTTTTTGGTCATTGGGATTTATGTACATAGTAGCACCTGCCATACTGCTTACTTACTGGTCGACATTTCGTTCCAGTTACACCGAACTTGGTAATGAGCGAGCCAAGTCCTGGCCCCGGTCAAGATTCCTGTAAAAAATATTTTTGTAATATTAATATTAATTTTATAATAAATATTAAATCAAATTAATCCGTAGTAGTTGAATTTCAATTAACGGTTAAATTTATTATACTTTATTATTTTAACATGTTGAAAACTGTAAACGTATTATTTAAAAAAAAACAACACCACGTACTGCGGGGTCAATAAAATAAATACAAGGATGTTATTACGATTACAAATAGAATCGATCCCCTGTTTTTATTGCGATTATCATGCAGGCTTTTCTGTATCACCCTAACGATTCAAAAATATATGCGTTAGATATTTATTATCATAAGCAAATGTACTCTCGGAAACCTCTAGACAGCTTATATGTCGGAAGTTCGCTCGAATCTAGTTCCGAGCTCGTTAGACAATTTGTAGCTCGTTACACAATTTGTAAGCAGACACCACTTGAATTGCAGTTGAACGTCTATAGAAGTTTGTTAAGTTGGTCTTGCAATCGGAGTTGTAGTGTTTACAGGAAGGCAACCCTCTAGCCTTATTCAGTATAGTTGTCTTCATAACTAGATAAACGTCATTCGATACAACAATAAACAATCAACATTTGGTCGACAATATTTAGCTTACTTGACGTAAAACGGAAAAAAAGTTAATTATGTTTCTAGCGCGTGAAATGAAATGTAGTTTGAATTTCTAACAGTAAACTAATACTACCCCAATACTAATGAAATTCTACTGTTTTGTTAAGTAAATACCTCGAACTACATATTTGTACAATATAGGTATTGTACCAACGTAAGTGGGCTGATTTGTAAATTTGAATAAAACATAATTATTATGAACTCCATTATAAAAGCAAAGCAAGTATAGCTGTAATACAAGACAGGAAAAGCCAATAATAAATTTATACTTTTGTCTTAAGAAATTAGTCTTAAAACTATATTTAACTCAAAATGTATTCATTGCAATTAGACTAGCAAATTGTTTAAAGCAAGAAAGACTAAAGACAAAGTCACTAACAACATTTCTCTAAAAACAGCATGAACTATAAACACAATAAGTAGTGAACTTTCAAAAGGGTGTACATGAGAATGGTTCTAAATCAGTCTACATCTAAGTATGTATGTATTTACATGCGATGTCTAGAAAAAGAATGGACCACTTGATTTTATTAAAAGGCAATTGAAAAACAAAACAAATTATACGGTATTGTTCTATAAAATGATATAGTTGGAGTATTCTGGAAACTGGAAAAATGGAGACGGGAAAAATTTGTTTACATTAAACCTTTGAATAGAGCGATTGAACTTCATGAGTTTTCCAATTATCAAGGTTTGTTTTCCGATTGGCCACTCCCATTCCACTAACAAGCGGACAATAAAGCGCCACTAGAATATTTTTAACGACACTTCGTTACCAATCCGTGTGTTTCGTACTCCACAACGTGCATATAAGCATGGCTAGACATGAGCTTTTGAAGAGGCCATTAATTTTGCCCAACTTTTCAGTTCCGCCAAAATTTATAACAAAGAGGATTATAAAAGTGTATTATGCTCTGTGAACATTTCAATCTCTTTGTTTGTGCCTTTTAACGGCAATGTTTGCAAGTAACAGTGTACTTATATGTAGCTTTCTTTATAAAATTTTCCTTGTAAGACCTTGATATAGGTAAGTTATTAGATTTACTACACTAATTTCCCATTTGATGGTCTGTAATCTTTTAAAATATGTAACTGGGTTAATTATAACCCTCTTTCTATGCTTTATGAAAATAATAATATGTAAATAGACTTTTATAAAATATTACCCCTTAAACAAACTTTGTGTTAACGCATCTCCTATTTTACAACACTGAAAATGAATTCTGAGAAATTTGAAATACTTTTATGTTGTTTCCTTTGCTTAACTTTAGGTGGGTAATTTAAAAGTTTTATGTTAATCGACTAAAGAAATTTAAAATGACAAAAAACCCGCCTGCGTAAAAAATAATAACTAAATAGAAAATCAAAAAGTTGATTTTCTATTTAGTTATTATTTTTTACGTAGGCGGGTTTTTAGATTTTTTTTTTAATTTTAATTTTATTTATGTCTTTTTAGTTAGACAAATTACGTATCCGGTTCAATTCATTTAAAGAGTTTACATCATATGGTTTTTGGTTTTTTTTAAATTTTTTATGGTCAAGAGAACTAATAGCAAGTTCGGAAAGAGATAAATTATAATCGTAGACTGATGATGTATTTTTTTTAGTATTACGGTAATGATAATCATGATATACCTTTTTGAAATCCTTGTGTTGAGCCCTCTAATTTGATACCCATAATGTAGAACTTATTCGAAAAAAAAATATTGTTTTTCACTAAGTTTTTTTAACGTCACTTATCTGAGAACACTTGGGCAGCTAAGTATGTAAATCCTCAATTATGTAAATCCGTTCAGCAGTTCTGGAGATGTGAGGTAATAAAGAATATTACATACAAGATAGGCGCTAAAAACAATACCCTTCCTTTGCAGTCGGTTAAAAATATCGTTCCGATAACAAAAATTAAATAGGTATTTGTTTTTTGTCTGACTTGTATTGACGAAATAAATCACCGCCGTATTTGATTGATTCGGAAAAATTCTAAATCTTTTTTACTGGTCAGTCATAAAATATGCAAGCCAACAAGGTTTAGAAATATATTGATAATATTTTTTAAATTTATTATTGTTTAATACAAAACACACTTGCACAGCCCACCTTTTGCTCTCGTTGTAAAAACCTCTGCCTGTTGCCATAATGAGTTCGTTGGATCCCATTGTTACGAGTTCAAATTACTCTTTCTAAGCTTACAACCGCAATTTTCTACGCGTGTGATAAATATGAAATGCCACTGAAGGTACTTTATGTAGGCAATATTTTACTCCTTGTTTTGTTAGCTTGCTTTCTATTGAAATAAGAAAGAATATATATGTAGCAATGCCATAGGAACTGTTTATGTGCTTGTAGTGTAGGTAGATTATAGTTTTATATGTTACTTTTTTAGGCCGCAAGCAAGAATACGGTCTGCCTGGTGGAATGCGACAAGGGAAGCTGTTTTAGTAAACCAGACCTATCAAGTAAAGATATATTAAAACCCCTATGTTGTAGTCTCATGGTGAAAGGATTTTGTGACTTGATGAAGTCTTCAACTCGCAACCTGTGCGCTCGCAGACGCATATTCCCTGATACCGCCGCAACCGCACTGTGCTCGTCCTTTTAGAAACAACCGACTGATAAAGAGAGACCTTAAGAGCCATTACATATTTCAGTTTGCCTTAAAACTTTCTAATTTTAATATATTATTATAAGCATGTTCCAATGAAACTTTTGAAATTCTGAAATCTAATAAGTTACTGAACAACATTAAAAGAAAACGGTTTATTTACGCAAAGTCCACTAGGGGAAACGGTGAACAGCATGAATTCAAATGAAGAAACCTGTTTAGTTAATTGTTGTCCCCAGATCCCTGTATTCTCCTAAAACAGAAAGAAAACTTCATTGGATTTGGCTTAAGGTTTGAAAAACTGTTTGGGAAACCAAAATGTACGAATATAAAGGCTCTTGAGTACAAGTTAGTTGAACATTTTTACATTAAATTCCAACATTGTACTCGCCGACGTGGTTTCGTGACTCAGCCGTTGGTGCACTGCGATCCGTTGCCAATTTTATCGATACACCAAGTGGCTGTCGTCCCGTTAAATACTTAGTTTGTGGGCTACATCGTGGCATTGCTGCTCTTTGATAAATTTGAGAGCATTTACTCGTGCTAGAATTCGTTCGGCTGTTTGTTAATCTTTATCTATGTAACGTTTCTCCACTTTTTAAGATTTATAAAAAATGCATTAAATCCGGGACAGCAATAGGAAATTCTTGCTGTAAAAGTGGATCTAGACACGCGGTAGCGTGTCAAGTCAAGTTCAAGCTAACAGAACTGGCGAACAGCATAGCACCGTGTGTAATATTACACGAACCATTTGGAGCCACTTTTGACCCCCTCATAACTCAAAAATTATTTCACATAAACATGACTTTGGCTCATATATTGAGACTTGCGAGATACATTTGTGCTCCAAATTTCATAAACATACCTCAAACGGTTATTCAAATATTAACGTCCAAAAATCGTCATGTTTATCACTGACTGATTCACTGATCTATAGATAGATCAAAACTCTAACCCATTTCTAATGACTTAGAAAGTTCAAATTTGGCATCCAGATAGGTAGTTGGGCGAATACAAAGGAATAAATCAGAAACTAGTAAAATTTTCAATGAATTGATTTTATTAGGAACACTTAGTTATAGATGCCTGTAATGTAAGAATCAGCAATTGAAATCGATGACAGCCGGTCTTTATGTAGATTTTAAGGTCTTCACGTGTATATGTAATGAGTGGAATACCTACCCCCCCAATTAAAAAAAAAATCCAAACATATCAGTTTTAGTACTTATAACTAATTAGAACTAAGAGTATAAAGTTATTATTAACTGGGATTTAGTATTAATTATTATTTCAATAATTAGCGCACATCAATAATGCGAAAGTATCTTCGCGCTGCAACATCCGTTCCATCCGGATGGATTTGGATGAAATTCAGCACACAGATAGTTTATATTTATCCTGTTATTCCCACGGGAATGAATGGAAACTGTTAAAGCGGTGCGAAGTTCGCCGGGTCCACTAGTAATTAAATAATACCACGGACCGCGGCCGTGGAGCAGCGGGGTGGGGAGCGGTGCAATAATTTTATTATGAACTAGCTGACCCGGCGGACTTTGTACCGATTTGACAGTTTCTATGACAACAAAAAAAAACAAATCGTTAAATAGTTTACGTGTGAAAGGGTATCGCACAAACAAACAAACAACAAACTCACTTTTTCAACAAACTCAAATTTCATGATGATCGGTTGAACGCGTGAAAGCGTAACAAAACAAATAAACTCACTTTCGCATATTAAGTTAGATTACTGTTAGTTAGGATAGTCAGGGTATAAACTCTGATTTAGACACACATCTGCTTACAACGTACAACACTATTGTAACCCTGTAAAGGCCACCCCAATCCTATCCAAACTACTCGGAGAATTTAGTAGAGTGCGGGCGCACGTTTGCGTGATGCCATTCCCTCTAGAAACCTTCTGACGTTGTTTTGATCGTGATCAAGCAGTGTGGCTTGAGGAATCCTTTAAGTTTGTCGCCGCCCTCAAAAAACGCTGTGAAGGCCGTTTACAGATAACAACAAACTCTCGCCTAAAATTTTATAAGCAAATCACCGCCAAAATAACATTCTACTCCATTTTAACCCCGTTAGGGGATGAATTTCAATAAAATACGAAACATGTATTCCATCAATTCTGTTAAAAGGTTTATGCAAAATTTTAAGTAGATTGGACCAAGGAATCACATTGTCCCATACAAACTTTGCCCCCCCTTTTCACCCCCTTAGGGGTAGAATTTCGGAAAATCCTTTCTTATCGGATGCCTACGTCATACAAAGAACACACCCTCCAAGTTTCAGATCTTTACGATCAGCGGTTTAGGCTGTGCGTTGATCCGTCAGTCAGTCATTCAGGACAAAGCATTTTATACAGGGTGTTTGGCGTATGGACCGACAGAATTTTTTGGGGTGCTGGTGGGGTCATTTCCTACCTTTCCATCCTTAGTCCTTGGTCTAAGGAGTTACGGCTATGGAGAAATGATTTTTTGCCCTTTTTTCTTAAAATTTCATAACTACCGCAATTAAAACCCCATTAACTTTTTATTTTTCATTATAACAGCAATTCTTTTTTCCAATTGTATTCTGTAATGTATGCTTTTTCATAAAAACAACACGTTTTGTCCCAATTTACATCAATAATTAGGAAAATGCACCTTTTTTTAAAAAACAATGGTGAACGTATGAATAAAATTCAACTTTAAAATTCATTTACAAAAAAAGTAACAGGTATTGAGAATTTCGTTTTCTTTTAAAAAGTTCTGTAGTTTATGACCTTTCTAACGGTATACGACACTTTACAAAAAAATAAAAATTTTGCCTCAAAAAAATATGATTTCGCTAGAGAGGTCAATTTCTCTTAAAGTTTTTTTTATTTAACAGTATTATTTTTCATAAGTTGAATAAAACCTCTAAATAGGCAGGCCCGGTCATTTTATAAATTTTTGTAAAGGTCGCTTGTCCAATTGGAACAAATCTAGTTTTTTTTTTTAGGCGCTTATGTTACAGAATTCAATTTATGAAAAATAATGCTGTTAAATAAAAACAAAACTTTAAAAGAAATTGACCTCTCTAACGTAATCATATTTTTTGAGGCAAAATTTTAATTTTTTAGTAAAGTGTCGTATACCGTTAGAAAGGTCATAAACTACAGAACTTTTTAAAAGAAAACGAAATTCTCAATACCTGTTACTTTTTTTGTAAATGAATTTTAAAGTTGAATTTTATTCATACCTTCACCATTGTTTTTTAAAAAAAGGTGCATTTTCCTAATTATGGATGTAAATTGGGACAAAAAGTGTTGTTTTTATAAAAAAGCATACATTACAGAATCCAATTGGAAAAAAGAATTGCTGTTATAATGAAAAATAAAAAGTTAATGGGGTTTTAATTGCGGTAGTTATGAAATTTTAAGAAAAAAGGGCAAAAAATCATTTCTCCATAGCCGTAACTCCTTAGACCAATGACTAAAGATGGAAAGGTAGGAAATGACCCCACCAGCACCCCAAAAAATTCTGTCGGTCCATGCGCCAAACAGCCTGTATGTACAGATTTTCTTTTTACGACAATTAACTGACACTTTTACACTTTTTTTATTTTTGAATCAGAACTGTTTTGTATTCCAACAAAACGGACCATAGAGATCGGACCTCATACTACAGCTACGAAACAGACAAATTTCTGAACGTACCTATAAATATTTGACAACCAAGTGACAAAAGACATCAAATGTTTCACAGCTAGGAACATTTTGTAGACCCGGCGGACTTCGTACCACTTTGTCAGTTTCCATGACAACAAAACAAACAAATCATTTTGTATTGGAAAATTAAATTGTCGTTTTTAGTATTTTCCGTTACTTAGTTATTATTTATGTTTTTCACCGTTTAAACCTTCCCTGAACTTCCACTAATATTATAAAATCAAAATTACTCAAATCGGTCCCGCCATTCTCGAGTTTTAGCGAGACTAACGAACAGCAATTGATTTTTATAGATAAATACCCACTAATAATTTCTGTACAAAAGTCATGATCAACGTCATCAAAAACATTAAATTTGAAATGAGAGCCAAGTTCAATTTTATGATATATGCCTTGGTTGTTGACTTCAACGACAAAAGCAGTGAGATCTAAATGGGTGCCAAGTTAGGATAATGTATTGAAGCCTAAGGTCTGACTTGGCTAGTTTTCATATACAAGACAAGTTTGGTTTGGTTAATCATAACGATTTAGCATTAAATATTAGTATTCATTTGGCCGTAGTAGGCCATAGTTTTACTAACAAGATTTATATAATTACTAAAAATTATATCTTAATTTTTTCCGTTACAATCGTTACGCAAAATCTGGATTCAATGTATGCCACAACAAAAATACGACTTTATGTGTACTATCTTTAATCTCTTTATGGCAGACATTTTATACCATGTCTTATATAGTACACGACTTGGAGTACCGATAACCGTCCAATGCAATTTCGTCCGCCGTCATCGAGTTAGCTTTGAGTTAACCCTTTAGGTGTAACACGCCACATCCTATGGGCGAACAGCCTCTGCCTCAAAGCGAACACATGTTGCAATTACGGTCACTGTCCACTGAGGCAGATGAGGCAAAGTAGGCGACACCTAAATTAAAACCTCTAAATTATATCAAGCCATGCAGGGTTAGTGCTATTGATTATTCATTAAAACCATATTAGTCACTTGCATGAGAATCGTTTTAGTTGCAGTTCGTTGGTCTAATGTTCATTTAGTCATTTCTATCTGGCATTTAGTTGAATATTTAGAGAGAGAACTGATCGTTCATTACCAAAGAAACTCTTTAAAAAAAAATTGCGTTTAGTTCACATTTTATATTAACGTCAGGATAAATAATATGTAACCGTAAATACGTTTATATAAAGTATATGATATTATTTATAGCTAATATTTGAAACTAATTTTCTATTCTGGTTGAACTGGACAAACTGTCAAAGAACCTCATCCGGAAATACAGTTTCAGAACAGTGGGTACCTAAAACTTGCAGTTTTGTTATGCTCGACTTCGAAATTGACAAAGACATTTTTTGTTTTACTGATGTACCTCCTCGTACATTTTGAAACATACCTACAAGTGTTATATTAACAACATTTTCTTTTAAGTACCGGAAATAGCTTTTTGTTTACCTGTTCTTTCATTTTATAAACAATTTGCCAGCTGAACATTTTCATATTCTGAGAGTGAGTTTTTTTAAATAGACGTTGCATAAATAATTTTGGTTAAGATAAGAACTCTAACAGGTTAAACAGGGTTTAGCGTAAGAGACGAGCAAACTATTGGACAAAGGATTACGACGGGTACGTGTTCCAACTACTTCTAACTGACGCGAGAAATTGAACAGAGTAAAGGTAAAGACAAAGTGGATGGGACGAAAGATCGATGCCTGTTGACATAGTTTCCAAATTATTAACGTTTGTTTGCTGCCGTTTACTGCCGTAACTGAAGTAACGTAAATTGACGTAACTGAGTGCAGTTAATAATTACTTAAAACTCAAATATTTTATTCAAATAATCCTACTAACTAATAATCATAGAAAATATTGTTGGGTGAGAGAAAATGAAAAAAAGTATCCAAGATAATAGTACGTTATTTATGTCTATGAGTGGATCAGGGTCCAATGCGTGTTCGAAATTGTTGTAATAAGTTGAATTGTACATTATTGCAACTTATTACAACAATTTCGAAAGTGCCACTCCTGATAAACC
The DNA here is from genome assembly GCA_963082485.1 of Eudonia mercurella. Lineage (NCBI taxonomy): Eukaryota > Metazoa > Arthropoda > Insecta > Lepidoptera > Crambidae > Eudonia > Eudonia mercurella. The sequence goes on from OY720022.1 coordinate 5,944,124, forward strand.
ATTAGTTTCGAAGAAGGGTCTCAATGGTCTCACGTACTTGTCTCAATGGGCTCGATTAGTCTGGAGAATCTATTAAAGTATGAAGACAAACTCGCAAGATGCCGACCCCTAGAAAACCTTCGGGGTTTGATCGGTTACTACGCCATGAAGAAACACCAAGTTTCTCGCTGCCTACAAACTAGCTTAAAGGCAATAATAGAAAGCCCTGTTAGCCTTTATTAACAAAAAAAAAGAAAGGCTGGTGATGAATATTATATATTAATATTATCTATCTAAACGCCATCTACATTTCGGTAGACTTTTCAGATTTTAACAAACTTTATCAATTGAATAAGCCTTTGGTCTAATCAGATGGAAATGTTACCTGTAACAAAAGAAAAGTCAGAATATTACCCTAACTTTAAAATGGTTGTACAATTACGATAGCAGACTGATTTAGCCTTTATTAACAAAAAAAAAGAAAGGCTGGTGATGAATATTATATATAAATATTATCTATCTAAACGACATCTACATTTCGGTAGACTTTTCAGATTTTAACAAACTTTATCAATTGAATAAGCCTTTGGTCTAATCAGATGGAAATGTTACCTGTAACAAAAGAAAAGTCAGAATATTACCCTAACTTTAAAATGGTTGTACAATTACGATAGCAGACTGATTTGTATCAACTTTAGTAAAGTAGTATAAAAGTAGTCTTAGTTTGCAGACTAGTAGAGGGGCGGAGAGAAAAAAAAAAGCACGTAGCTCGAAAGAAAGCAGCTTTTAGTCACATTTGAAGCGTGGGTAGACCAACTAGGAGACGCTTGAATGAGAGAAAAGGACGTTTTTCCTCCTAGCCACGTTTGACTACTACCGTTAGACTGTCACTGGGAAACAACGCGCACAACTCCTAAAAGAAAACGTATTATCTTACTGCAGGGGCCAAGCGGACCATTATAATAAAGTTTTAACAGCCTCTGTGGTCTAGGGGTTAAGACTACCTGTTTAGATCCATAGGTCCCGGGTTCGATTTCTAGCGTGGGGGTCCATGTATGTGTACTTGGTTTAGTTGGTGGTAGGGCTTGTTTGCCCGCTTGGCTAACTACCACCATCTTATTTAAATATGTTACCATAACATCTTGCAGGTTTCATGGTCACAAAGATAAAAGTAAACACTAATTTCGTGAATAAGAGCTTTTCTAAATGTGTAGTGCCCTACAAATAAACAAAGAATAAGCTCCGAATATTTATTTACCATTTCAATTAATCCTTAATCCTCGCTAGCGGAATGGCGGGCATCAGTGTGAGTTCGTTAATAAATGTTTTTGAAATGTTTTAAGCTTTAAAACCAATGCAGTTTTCTCGCTTCTCGTTATGAAATGTTAATTAGGTTTCAACTGTAGGTATTGCCAGCGAATCGCTTGTTTTTTACTGAAATGGAACGTTGGAAAAGCAAAAACAACTTTCCTGTTCCATCTGCAGGGTATTTTTATTTTATATTTCTTATTCATGATCCAGTTGCCTTTGATTAAAGTAAAGAAATCAAATTAATTTCAAAACCACCGAGAACTTTGATTGATCGTTAAATGGTAATTACCGTTACTGCATTGACAACTTCCTCAGTGGTTAAAGATTCCAAATTAAATTCGTTTGCGTTTTTCTCCATTCCTTCCTTTGGTCCGTCGAGACGAATATAACGAAACAGCTTTCGTCACTGTTTAAATAATTTAAATAGGAACATAATAAATACAGAAGATACGAGGGCGACACTGAAAGTTTTAGAACTGGTCAGTTGTAAAAGATATAGTAAAAAAATAAGTTCAAATGTCGAAAATGAAACTCTTTGCCAGAACTTCTTGGCGGGAGAGTGAAGAGTCATGTCTGCGGTTTTGTTTTATTTTCTAAAATTTGTAAAATTTGTAATGTCGAATATTAATGTAAAATAATGGTGGATTATTAACCGTTAAGTGTTCGTGAGTGTGCATGAGTGTTGGCAAATGAAACAAAACAGTGCAACGTCACTTTTCAAATTCTCTCAAGAAGTTCGCCCGAGGACTTAGTAAAGCCCCACTGCCCCACATCTTTACTGAGATACTCGAGGGGTTGGGGGGTATATCATTTCTCGCTTCTCATTTTTGTTATCATTCATCATCATCATACAAGATGGAAATATTGTTTCTTTATATTTGTATTACTTGTAAGAAAAATTACTTTGACACTGGCTAAATGTACTAATCGCACGAAGCCATCAATCAAAGAAAAAAAAACTTTTTGCCAATATTATTGTGTATGTATTTCATTCATGTCTGTGTTACGTCGTCGTCATGAATTTAACTCGAGAAAATTTTCGTACAGTGATTTTATATACCCCATCTCGTGCCACTGTTTACAACTGGTTTAATGAATTTAAACGTGGTCGCACTAATCTAATCGATGATCTGCGTGAGGGACGGCCTCTAAGGCGACGACTGAAGATAACATCAGTGTTGTGCGGCGTATGATAGAGACTGACAAAAGAGTGACCTATCAGCAAATTCGGACAAGCTTAGGCATCGGTATGAGTCAAGTGCACAAAATCCTCCATGAACATTTAGCGGTCAGGATCAGGAAGCTTTGTGCCCGGTGGATACCTTATAATTTGACAGAGGCCCAAAAACTCTGACGTGTGGATTGGTGAAATGGTTCAAAGATTTAACGGAAGTGACTCAAATGCTGTGTTCGACATACTTACGGGTGACGAAAGCTGGATTTACTGTTATGATCCTCAAACTAAAAGACAGTCTGCTGAGTGAGTGTTTTCTTCCGAGGAGTTACCAACTAAAGTCGAGAGAGGTCGAAGCGTGTGAAAAAAGATGGTAGCATCGTTCTTCGGAAGGACAGGTCATTACACAACAATTGTTTTAGAGGCGACCCTCTAACTCGACTCTCTTTTTCGACAAAAACAGTTACTGCAGAGCGGTACACTAACAATTGTTTGCCACTTGTCTTGGAAAAAGTTTGTGAGAAACGACCTCGCAGTAGGATCCTCCTTCACCACGACAACGCCTAGTTGCACACCGCCAAGCAAACGATCGACTATTTGGCGACGTCAGACGTGGAATTACTGGGTCACCCGCCGTATAGTCCCGACCTCGCACCTTGCGATTTTTATTTATTCCCGAAAATAAAAGAAAAACTTTGAGGTAAACGTTAAAACTAATAACTTGCTAGTTTGTTCAGTATTTGTTTATCTAAGAACTTACAGCGTCGCCCTCGTACGCATAGAAAAACAATATATATTTTATTTAAATGTATAGTGTACAGTTTTTTTTCACCAATACTATGCTTCAAACTATTTGATACTGAATGAATATGCATAAAATAGAAGCACTAATGGCATTTTTTTAATATGTTTTGTGTAAGTGTAAAGTGTAGAATATCTAAAAAAATTACAATTACATAAAAATTTAAAAGGCTGCATTGCGTGTTCAGTTAAAGAAAATATGAACCGTATGAACATACAACTACATCTGCTTGACAGATTTTTTAAGAAATTACGCCACTCGCAATGTCTGTTCACGGGCGAGCGAGATTAAATTAGTAGTGGATAATAGTGGACCAAGTATATTGTTACTAAATAAGTTTACATGAGGCTCTACTTTTAATGGAGTAGGTAATGCTACTCTTTATTTTTTCCAACAGTTAGAAAAATCATTCAGTATATTGTTTTCTGAAGTTATCGCGAACGTGAACGCTACACATTGAAATTAAACAAATTTAGACGGATCTAGCGTTTATTTTAAAAGCTAATTTAATTTAATTGTATCGTGACGTTTCGAACCCTTTGCAGGTTGGGCTTCAAAACTTCAGAATAAAATAAAATAAAATCAATGTATAAAATAAACGCGAGTGGATCCGTAAAAATTGTTTCATTTCATCCAGTACTTATAGTATAGTTTGTTCACAAAGAGAGTTTGAAAATGTCGCAGTACTGATAACATAATACTGATATTACTATTGGCGTGCATCTAACTCTGTTATAATTGACTGAACATAGGCACTGTAGGTACTATTTATTTTAATCGATTCAGTAAGTAACCATAATGACAGGGTAGGCTTAGAAATGATTGTGACAAAGCGTTGAATGCCTTTCCAATGCATAATTCCCGTCGACGAACAATCTAATATTCCCTCAGTTAAAACTTTGCTTATTTTCAGTAGAGGGCACTGGGAACCACACCTTTTTAGGTTATTCATGTAGTTCCGCTAACTTTGTGTGTAAGCCTCTCCGATCGCGTTTATGAAATGGCTTTTGCTCTCAAAAAAGTTATGAGTTTGGTGCGCTTTTGTGAAAGTTCAAACAATTGAAAAGTCGTTTTGTGCATTCCAGTGCGTCTATGCCAATGGCAAAAATGGAACCGTTTTCATAACTGGGGTAAATAACTGGATAAAGACTGTTATTGTGATTTAATATACTCATTGTCGAGTGATATTTAGTTTTCGGTTGAGAAAACGAGAGTAAATGGTGCGTCATACGTCATCAGTCCTGTACTACTCGTATACTTTTCGGTAAGTTAATTGATTGATGTTCATAGCCGTTCGTAAGTTTTCTATTGATAAATGTCTTACGTGTTCAGTCTTACTTTATATCATTAAGAGTTTGCTGTGTGATTACGAAATTGCTTACAATAAGACCGATAGATTTATGCCGAATGGTGAAATATCACATAAACATTTTATATAATGTCGTAAAAAGGAAAAACAAGCAACTAGCGTTTCATGTTTTAGCGATATAATACTTCAATCTGAAATTAACAATAAGCTAATTTTAACTAAGTTGTTTAAAATTCAATAAGCCACCTCCTTTTAAAACTTTCACTTTGAAACACCTGACGAAACCACATTTGTTCTTTTTCAATATAAGATAACTATTGTAACTAATTAACTAATCTAAATAAGCCATGACCATAATGCTAAAAAATAAATGTATTGATTTGAATAATAACATCGATATTTATATTGATATAAGGAAGTCTAAAGGATTAAAAACAAAAGGAAGGGAAATTATGTTATACCGTTGAGCTGTCGCGTATTTGGGCGGGCAATCGCCCGCCGCCGTCGGTCGATCGCTGCGAGCGAGCGCTATGGTCGACGACGACGCCGCCTGCAAAGTTTTTTGGTTAAATTCCAACGTGCCAGCAGTCTTCAACTGAGCGGCAGCCTGTTAATTAGTTAATTAGACTGCTCTTTGAAATTCCTTATCTACTAACCCTGATAGGTAGGGTATGGCAGCTGGAACTACGGGTCTGGCTGTCTTTTCAAGAGTACTACGGGAGTTCCGGTCCTGAGCCCCCTGCCGGTTATGCCTTCGCGGGCGTCTCCCCGGATATGGTTAGACTCGTGGTGGCATGTGGTTAGCTGTAGAAGTGGGAATGTTCGTCTGCCTGGTGGTGTGGCCAGGCTTCCATTTCATGCACAGCGAGCGGGTCCGAGTAGCGGTCTCGAGGGGCCCAATACGAAAGGACTTGCGGGGCACGTGAATGGCCCATAGTTGGTCGCTATGTTCGGTGGTTCTCACTGAGCAGAACTCCGACATCTCCGGTACCAGCCTGGATTACTAGTAGAGGTGCCCGCTAGATGCAATACCTCCGGTCGAGCCAGCCGCGTAGGATTGTGGAACTGGCAAGGTGAAAATGAAAAATGAAAAATGAAATGAAATGAAATAATAATTTATTGGCACATTTTGTGCCTAGATGGGTACTGAAAAGTGAGTGGGCTTACAACTCCGCCACCAAAGAGGACATTTGGTACTGTTCTCCCTATCCATCCATGGGGGAAGGCTCGTGCCCCAGCAGTGGGGACATAAAATGAGCTGATGATGATGATGATGATGAATACAACTACACACTACACTATACAACAACTGTGTAGTTGTATCGGTTAATGATATAAATATATTCTGAAATTTAAATATATTTTTAAGTTCCATCTGTGTCACTTATAATGTAAACTTATATACATCCATCTTAATGGCCTATTAACGTCCCATAGCTCAGGCACATAAACAAAAGCGCATGGGGAGATTTAAAAAAGCTTTAGAAGTGGAGCCTTTCACAATGAATGCGTGATAGTTGTTAGTTGTTATTACGTCTGTCAATCCAGATATTAGTCGTGTATCAGGTGTAGATAGCATCCTTATTTTCTACAATATGAGTGCATAGCTGGCTTGATAGGCAAAGGTAACATGGTTAAGGCATACTTGTGCGTGATTTGACCGTTTGTCTGTTGTTACTGTGCAAACCACGAAACTAGATACCTAGCTGTTCTAATTAGTGTGCTTTTATCAACTACCAGCAACATCCAATAACAGATACGATTACCACAACAACATGGGCCGGCCTAATTGGCTTTACAGACTTACTAGTTGGTGCCAGATAATAATGTGTAATATAATGCTCATAACAATAATATTGTTTGCAAGAAATCCTACGTAGCCAGATATTTTGGAAAATTTTCATATTTTTTTTTCACGAAATTTTATTGGAAAAAAAATTCGGAAACATTCTGAAATATTCATCTCTAGGAGTAAAACATTTTCGGGCCAAACGGAAAATATTGCGAGATCTGCATCATTTTAAAATGTTGAATGTTGCCTACAAGCATCCTGTTGCCGTAAAAAAAATCGATTGCTATGATATAACCGGAAAGAAAAATAACCAGCACTATATTTCATAGGGAAATAGAAAAAATTACGACGCTGGACAAATTGCCTGTCATTTTTCATTTCACAAAACGTTCTATATAGTTACGAACCGTCTAATACGACTAACGCTTTAGGCAAGCGCTAGGCTTTGTTCCCGCTAATATAATTATCACGTAATAGTTTACCGTGAGTTTCGTCGCCTTAACTTCGCTTCGCTATGAAGTTAAATTGCGCACATACCAGTATACCTTCTGGAACGGCTACACAGGGCTTGATCAATTCCTTAACTAGACCAGACGTGGATACAGAAGTTTATATCCTGTGTCTCGTTATAATTGTCTTTGATTATTCCCTGAATATAAATAGATGGGCCTATACTCACCAACCTGGACCGGCTTGGACTAGTTGACTTAAGGGTCAAATCTGCCCGGTCTGTCGAGGTTGAAACTTTTTCTTTCTTCAGGATGTTGTGAGTTCAAGTATAAAACTATACTTGTACTTTAACCTTTATGAAGACAACGCGTTATGAAACAACTACGCTCTGAAACCTTTAGCAATAATTTTATTCTTGACTCAGAGATACTTAGAAGATACATATATGTAACTAACTGTGCTAGATTGAAAATAGTATTTAATCACACTAGTAGCTGTCATATAGAGCTGACTATTTATTAATGTGTACGTGGAACCCATGGATGGACACCCTATTGTCACGTGTCACTGTGTTTCTGAGATACACGCTACTCACTTGTAGCGCCCACAGCCTTCATAAAACATGTAGAATGCACGCGACGTTCTATTTGTAGCCTAACTAGAAAGTCGCAAAGCCTTTTAACTTTGATGTTTCAATTACACCGTTTACGTTGCGACTGCATTCGTTTGTAATCGTGGAAATGAATAATGGTAATTGTCACCTTGTTGCATCGACAACGCGCTGTTTTTTTTAAAGTAGATATTGGAATTAACCGTTTTGTTCAATTCTTTTGACATGTATAATTTAAATTATAGTATCAATCATATCTGTCAGTTCTTTTTATTTAATATTAATGCTATATTAAATTATACTTACGTGCAAAGTTCTTTGACAATGTAATTTTACATTGACAATACTAACTTCTATCTATACCAAATTATTTCAACTTAGTGGGATTTTAGAGTTTTTCCGACTAGCGAAGCGTAGCTGGGAGCAGACAAGTTAAAGCTTTCCGTCCCCATAAGTATTAGCGATAGTTTTTATACATACGCACATACCCTGTCTATAGTTATTGCTTCCCTTTTCTACCCACTCTCTAATTTTCTTGACACCTACTCTCCAACAATATCTGCAGTACGCTGTATCTCTTGCCGCGAGAGGTGCGATTTTTTGCTTCTTTATATCCCACAACGGATAAGCGCTGGGCTTTTATCTCAACTGGTAGGAAGTGACTTTAAGGTTAAAGATTAAAAACCCAGAATTTAGGAATTGATTTTATGAAAGAGAACCTAACATTTATGGTAATCTTGTTTCATATTTTATAAATCATACACTTCTGCACAGAATACATAATAGTACAAGTACAGAAGATGCACTTCGCAAAGTCATTTAAGTAAATAGCGACTCTTGCTAAGATACAATAACGTCGCACACAGCTCCCTTCCCTATAGTTATATTCACCTAGAAGTTGCCTCTCGTTCTATCGCGTAGCTCTTATCTCTTCTAAGGACTTCAGGGTTGTCTTCTTTTAAATAATAATTAATCTAAATACTTAATTTATTACAAGTTATTGTTGAAAAAATTTCCACGAGCAGAATTTGAACCGGCACCCTTCTGACATTCCGAGTCAGGTGCTCTTCCAATTGAGCTATCGTGATTCTAACCAGCCCGCCGAAATTATTCAACACTTTTTACTTTGAAAGCCAAAGGCGCCCATTCAATGTCAACAACTACCGTCACTAACGTCCGATCATAATATTTTTACAAATATTAAAGATCAGTTAAGAAGTAAGCAAGCTATTTATAAATGTTCAAATAATTTTTAACGCAAATTTTGTTGCGAACAAATTACAAAAACACAAATGTTGAAAAAAGGAGCAAACAGGATTTGAACCTGTACCCTTCTGACATTCCGGGTCAGGTGCTCTTCCAATTGAGCTATCGTGGTTCTAACCAGCCCGCCGAAATTATTCAACACTTTTTACTTTGAAAGCCAAAGGCGCCCATTTAATGTCAACAACTACCGTCTCTTACATCCGATCATAATATTTTTACAAATATTAAAGATCAGTTAAGAAGTAAGCAAGCTATTTATAAATGTTCAAATAATTTTTAACGCAAATTTTGTTGCGAACAAATTACAAAAAGACAAATGTTGAAAAAAATTCCACGAGCAGGATTTGAACCTGCACCCTTCTGAAATTCCGCGTCAGGTGCTCTTCCAATTGAGCTATCGTGGTTCTAACCAGCCCGCCGAAATTATTCAACACTTTTTACTTTGAAAGCCAAAGGCGCCCATTTAATGTCAACAACTACCGTCACTAACATCCGATTATAATATTTTTACAAATATTAAAGATCAGTTAAGAAGTAAGCAAGCTATTTATAAATGTTCAAATAATTTTTAACGCAAATTTTGCAGCGAACAAATTACAAAAACACAAATGTTGAAAAAGTTTCCACGAGCAGGTTTTGAACCAACAACAAAATTTGCTAAGAATAAACGGACTATTAAATACTAACTAGGTACATACTACCTACCTATAAGTAGACAAGCATTCTTCTTACCTTTCGATGTTGTTTGGAAGTTTGAAAAACGTGAGATTCGAATCCTTTTTATTATTTTTAAGGCAGTTCATTGTCATGCAATATGCCTTCATTTTGGTTAATTTTTATAATAGGTTACAACTTTGCTATCTGACTGTACTTTTGATAAAAATATTCAAGTAATAAATTTTATCGCACTAAAACGAAATCGGGTGCCTCCACCACGGGGGCGTCACACACCGGGGGCCTTACCCACGAACCCAAATAAATATCATAAATTGCGAACGAACGACGCGACAATACGCTACGCGACGCGGCGGCGCGGCGCTTGAGTGAGTCGAACTAATGTTGCTAAAGTGCGACCCGGCCGGAATGTGACAGCCCTCTGAAATTGGTCCGTTAGAACGGACCCGCCGCCGGCTACTTGTAGCTTCACACCTAAAGCACATGAGTAATCATGAGCCTAAAGCGCGGAGTGCGCCTGGCCTGATAGAGCTTAGCTTTTATCCACAAAATATCAATGTTACCAACAGTAATGCGTTAGGATAAGATACCTCCTGTCTTTTTTTGATTACTACACAAAACTTTTTCAAATACAAACTTACAATACGAAATTGTGAATAATACAAAAGTAGCATGTGCAATTAGAATAAGAGTCTTATTGACGAAACCCGACGAACTTTATGGGCACTAAACCTTTTTATACCGAGGTGGTTCATCTTGGCGCTGCGGTTAGAAAATATTTGTAATAATACTGGATTGGATACTGGCCGTGTAGACGGCGTAATAGCTGATACAGAGAGATTGCTTTTTTATCGCAACTGTACATCTGTAGTAGAAAAGTTGCATTAGAGTGAGTCAACTTAGCTGCTAAGGTATGTGTATGTACGAGTTTGTACAGATTTATATTTATTCGTAAACTATTATCTTAAATGAAAGCTTGATGACCTCATAAGTCAATTTAATATGATTGAAAGTGATTAAGTTTGGAATTATTATTGCCTCTTCTATATGCAGATATTTGGCTGTAATATAAAAACCCTATATAATGCAGAGTAGTTTATACAGCTCAATTCAACATCAAATAGCAATCTCATGCTAAATTTTATTGCTGCGTCGTCGTTAAGCTTCGCTTCACTGACAGTAATATAAACAAATTAAATTTTCCTGTCGGTTAAACAGAAGAAAGATGATAATTTTGCTAAGCTTACAAAAACACAAATGTTGAAAAAATTTCCACGAGCAGGATTTGAATCTGCGCCCTTCTGACATACTACCGGATCAGGTGCAAGGTTCCAATTGAGCTATCGTGGTTCTAACCAGCCCGCCGAAATTATTCAACACTTTTGCTTTGAAAGGCAAAGGTGGCCGTTCAATGTCAACAACTACCGTCACTAACATCCGATCATAATATTTAAGAAGTCAAGCTATTTATAAAATGGTCAAATAATAATTTTTAACGCAAATTTTGTTGCGAACAAATTACAATTACAAAATTTCCACGAGCAGAATTTGAACTTGCACCCTTCTGTCATACCGGGTCAGGTGCTTGGTGCTCAGTTGGAAATTTTTTCAACATTTGTGTTTTTGTAATTTGTTCGCAACAAAATTTGCGTTAAAAATTATATAAACATTTCGCTAAGCTTCTCAAATGATCTTTTATTTTTTTATTCAAATTTTATTCAAATTTTTAACTATAATTTACAGTTATCAAATACTAGTTTACTCGGCCCCGCGTTGGTGTACGTGTATAAAAGATTTTGTTTTTTTTTCATTTGTGTGAAGTGGACAACAATTCACACAATGGACACTTCCTGAGGAAGAAGAAGTATTAAAAACTTCTGAAATCAAACAGAGGCAATCTTAGGAAAATAATATAATTTTGCAAATGTTTGTACCTTTATTTTATTTTATTTATTTTATATTTAGTTAGGTTTATAGAAGAAACATTACGAAAATTGGGTGATTTTCTAGTGTTTTACGTGTACGAACAAACGGACATATCATTGTACACTTATTTAAATTGTGTGTTAACCCGTTTATGCTTACCTCATTCTCTGAACACGATACAATGTGCATCATTGCCATATCCGCGGATCCCGGAAACTCCGGAAGATCACCGTGAACAAGAATAGTACGGCAACGGGGAATAGTTCAGTAATGTTCTTCAGTGAAGCTCTGTTTATTATAAATTCAACGTTTGTTGCGAAATAAGTTGAAACATTATTATCACAACACGAATATCTCTATATTAACCACAATGAAATCTTCATCTTACCGACCTGGTTGGTATAAGACAATAAGGCCGAAGTGGAAGTACACCGCACTTCAACAGATATCCTCAGCCACTGAGGACTGGCTATCTGTTATGTTGGCAGGCTCCGGCAGGAGTTAGTTAGCAAGGCTAATTATTAGAACAAATGTTAGCACCAACTCCACCCGAGAACTCTTAAGACTAAGACCATCAACCAGACCTCATGTACAAAGTTGTAGAGAAATTGTGAAACGAAGAGTAGGTAAATGACGACGGTGGAAGTACGAAGTAACAACGAGCTCGCGTAAATTATCTACGAGAATATACCCAACACATAATTGATGTGAGTGCAGTATGTCAGGACAGTAGCAATTAAAGTCCCAGGATCTCTGAATTCCCCCTTAGGGAAACAGGTGTGGAAGCATTTATGTATGTATGCATATACAAAAAGCACTATACCTAAGTGGTCATGTGAAGTTACAAAATGCTTTAATGGCACTATGTACCCATGTGCTATTGTCTATGTGAGAAAGCCTGCCCGCAATGCCGTCAGTATAATAATGTCTACGTATAGGAACACAGCAATTTTGATTCAGTATCACGTCCTCGGTATAGCTTGTTGGGACGGGGCGCCATTATCAAGTTATGACATTAAAGTGGTGGCTGGAACGTTTAATCGAAATAGATGCTGATCACACATTGCTGGTGTACTGAAACGCTGCATGATTTGAGCCGACCTTATTCGAGTTGGATCAATGAACATTTTTATACCTATCTCGTTTGCAGTTTAGCAGGGTCTTTTAAATTTGATCTGTCTACACGATCTAGCTTTTCGCAAAACAATGCAGTCCATCTGGACTGCATTGTTTTGATGTCAAACAGCGGTTTAAAAAGCGTCAAAAAAATGACGAAACGAACGAAAAAGTTTTGCCTTGCCTTTTAACCAATTGAAACCTAACCTTTTAACGTCTCGTTTCTATCACCCAAAAGCCAGTCCATTTACGACTTTGTATGCATTCCAGCTAACTGAAACTGGACAATGGGATAAGTTGGAAGCCAGTGTCTGGCTGTCTGTCGCACCGTAGCTCTCGAACAAATGAAACGATTTCAAAGCGGGAGTTTTTATTCGATAGCCTGTTTTTAAGAGATGGTTATTAGCTAGGATTTGTGGAAACAAAGCAGACGTTTCAAGATATTAGTCGTAGAGGAAGAATAGTACTTGAAAAGGAATTTCTGACTATGGCAGGTTTAAGAAATATTTTTCAATGTTGATAGCGTTTCTTCTTTCTCGTACCGAGCGTTTTATGGTGACCAGCTCTATGCACCACCCCTTTTAATCAGGCAGGTAGTAGTAATCCTAATCAGTTAGGAATACTACTACAGGTGGTTAGCTACGTGTTAATTAGAATTACTACCTGTCTGAGACATGGGTCTAATAGAGTAGAGCCCCCTCTAATTAATATCTAAAAACACATAGAAAGTTCCAATTTTAAAATAATATGTATTTTTATGAAATTAATTCCTAACTTACCGACGAACTCGATAAGTTTAAATAATTAAAAATATTTTAATAAATAAGAAAATGCGTACATCGTGTTGTTCTCGTAATAATTATGTATGTGAGCTAATGAGTGTTGTACAACCAGCCTCAAGGGCTGAGAGCTCAATGGCGCATGACGTAGCGTTACCTTACTTATATGTATTTGTAGAGAAACTAAACTAGGCCAGACTTCATAATTGTAAATGCTAAGACATGTTCCCCACGGCATCTGTACTCTGTCTCTTCTCGTTAATACGTACATTGACGTGATGACGGTGACATTCGAAATATTAAGGAAATTGTTTGATCTCAAATGGGCTGCCCAAATTTTGCTAAAAACCCGTTTTACCCGACTGCAAAGAAAGGGTATTGTTAAATTCACTGTGCCGCTGAATAGTACCAATCTACAAGAAACTTAAAAAATAATAAGAATTTATTTTGTTGTTTTATTGAAAGAGATATAACGTTACGATAAAAATGTAATACAGCAACAGCAGGTCAAAAAAGTTGGTGCGCTGCCGTATACCCGCTGTACTCTTTATAACATAGTACCTATTTTACGACATCATCCATAAGACAAAGACGGTTCAATACATATATAATTTATTAATTGTGATGTATTGTACCAAATAAAGCTTTTTTCCATTCCTATTACTATACCTACTAGCGGTGCCCCGCGGTTTCACCCGCGTAATTTCCCGTTTTTGCAATATTTTTCATTGCTGCTCCACTCCTATTAGTCATAGATGTAATGTAATGAGCCTTTCTCAATAAATGAACTATTCAACACAGAAATAATTTTTCAATTCCAACCAGTAGTTTCTGAGATTAGCGCGTTCAACCAAACAAACAAACTCTTCAGCTTTATAGTATTAAGTATAGATTTACCACCAGAGATCCGATCGATAAAATTTGCGAACGAACGAATAAATAAATATTGTTTGTCATGTGTTACAGAATTAGATATCTAGCTGAATCTCATGAGACTATGATTTTTTAATGACTCGTTCCAGATTTGTTCGATTTGGATATATATGTATATGGCATAGAATATTTAGTGCACTATTGTGCAATACTGTGCTGTAAATAAAAGCTATTTCTAACTTTGAATAGAATGAAATAAATATGAAATATCGGTTGGCCTAATTGACTATGTTTTGACGATATTGTGAATTGGAAATTGTGAGTTGTCTGGAAAGTCACTTACCAAACAAACTGATTATTATACCATTAGCTATTAATAAATTATTTCTAAATTAATTATTTATCGTAAATTTTATTTCTTTTTCATAGGTGGGACTATATTATCTTAGTGCTGCTGACTGACTGTGGTGAAACCTTATTTTGTATAATTTATTATGTCAAAACCAATAGACAAGTCCTATTTTATAAAACAGTAAAAAAGAGAATTGACATTATAAATTATACAAAATAAGGTTTCACCACAGTCAGTCAGCAACACTTAGGTTGCGATTCTTTTGATGCTCGTTTGTAGATGTAGATAAATTTAAACATATTATAACATGTTGTATACCATAGTTTTTGCCCCAAGCTGATTGCTTTACATAAAAAACGCGTAGTATAGTTTGAAATATGTTATGTATGTAATCAAGTACTGTTAATGACAAAATGGCTCAATTTACTGCAACAGTTTTCCGTCGAGAGAATCTCTTTCGTAAATTTTAATGGGAAGAATCCCATTTGCATTATTATCGTAAAAGATAAGCCAACAAAAATTTTCAAAAAACTAATTATTATTTGTTGAGAAAAGGAATAAAATTGGCCTTAGAATTTTACTTCTAAATCAGGAGGTCTAGTTTGAGTTTCATTTGACATTCGGTCATGTTAACGATAACGAAAATTAGTACGGCATTGAAGCAGCGCCATGCGAAAAGAGTAACAATTATGCCATACAAATTTTTGTCTTCGTAAACGTAATCGAATGAGTACAGATAGTAAACAAAACACATTAGGCACTCCGATCAAAACAATCTTTGAATGAATCAATCTAACATCTTTGTTCGATACAAAGATGCAATGAGATTGCGTGTATTTTATTGTGTATGTGTATGTATTGTATAAAGAAGCGTTCTATGCATGAAATCAAAATAAAGAAAAAAGAAAACATATTAGTCAAGCATTTTTAAAAATAAAATTAATTAAATTTAAAGTAACCTAGTTACCGATTAATTGGTTGCCACACTCAACATAACGGCTCCGGCCCGCGACCGACTTTTTGTAGGACGGGTGCATTGCAATATGTTGTTGTGAATTCCATACGTTTCATTTTCACCGACTAAAAAATCGGTCACCGATTATCGGACGTGGGCGAGGACTCTAATGTCATGACATTATTATTATGCCAAAGCACTGTTTTCTGTGAAACCATAAGGAAAAGGAAATATGTTGAAATATATGTCTATGCAATTCACATTGGTGCTATATTTTTTGAACAAATCCAATAATGGCATATCTAGATGGCAATGCATATGGCCTTCTTAGAAGGATGGAATCAGAAATTAATCTGCATCGTGATTGCGCTGAGTACTTATGGCTTGTTATGTAACGTTCCCTGTAAGCAATTACTTACTCTCAATATGGTGATGAGAGCGGACTCCGTGAGATGTATATGAGATTGGTACCTGAGCTAATATTATCCATCCATTTGGAAATGGATACCTAGGTACATATGTCATCTATAAAACAAACTCCTACCTATATTGGTAAGTTATTTAACCGCTCATAATATATGCGGCAATACATATGCATATAAAACTGATTAGTGCCCTAAACATTAGTGTCTAGGGCAAAATGCTCGGTTTGATATCCGTAGGTCTTGGATTCAATTAACTGGTCTGACATAGTGTGACTCACCGGACTTTGGAAAGAATGGTGATTAAGCCAATACCCATTAATCTTAGCAGTAACTTGATTTCAATGATGTCTTTGTCCAGTCAGGTTACCTATAGGCTATTTCTTTACCTTTATTTTTTAAATATCATAAATATAAATTTAAATATCTTAATACTATCCTTATACTAATATCCTTGTTTTTTATTATTAAACTACTTACATCAAAAATGTCTAGGGGTCAAGTACATTTTTAGCTATAAAAAAATTATAATCATATTTACCTAATCTGGTTTTCCAGACTGGCTTCTTGCTTCTTTTTTATGTTTTAGTAAACACATTTATCCCTATTATGTTGAAAAAATTAAGAAAAAATGCAATTTTAACAAATTGGGGAAATTTAGCTTACGTTGAGGTCGTCACTTAATTGACAAAGAAAGCAAGAACAAGGTTGACTTTTTAAAATTAAGTATATTGTAAAAATAAAAAAATATATAGTCTGTATTTCTACTATTCACACGAATCACACAAGCACAGCGATTTGGCATGCCTAAAATTAGTTCATCCAAATCACTTTGATGAATAGCCGCCCACGTTCTTTCTAACAAGTCAAAAAGTTGTTGTGGGGTGTGCAGGTGCACGGCATCCACACTCTTCAGCTCTTCTTTGGAGCATGTCCCACGCATGTTCAATTGGCTTGAGGTCTAGTGATTCTGCAGGCCACGGCAGGACGTTGATATGAGAATCGGCAAGAGTGCGTGGTACGACTCTAGCCGTGTGTGGACGTGCATTGTCATGCATTAGTCGAAACGAATCACCCAATCGGCCTCGCAAGGGGATGATCACATCTGAAACAATCCTCTCTGCGTAGATTTGAACGTTAAGGTTGCCCCGTTGCCCCATCCAAATGAGATCGGTTCTTCCACCGATCCAAATACCGGCCGGTATTTTGACTATGATTGTTCCCCCTCCATGTTGATGAACTTCCTGACAAAATCTCATGTGTTCTTGACGTCCAGATGTCCTCCAAACTCGAGTGCGTCTTGTATCCGGCCTCATACCGATACGTGATTCATCAGAGAAGCAAACAACTGTGTTTGCTTCTTTGATGAATCACGTTTCGGCACTGGCCAGTACTTCAATCTCCCAATTTCGGTGTTCGCGAGCCCATTGTAAACGGGCCCTAGGGTTGTGGGGTGATTTCCTATCAACAGCCTTCGGGAACGCAGACGCACTTCGTGTAAAAGATTCCGGATGGTTTGGTCGCTTATCAGCAAGCCTGAAGCGCTGTGGAGCCTTGTGGCCAACATCATAGCGGTCATGGTACAATTCCGTCGAACAGTATTTTGGATGTACTGGTCTTGTCTTCGAGTGGTGATACGAGATCTTCCTCCATGTCGCTCGGCCACGCTGCCCGTGATACGATAGCGTGTCCAGAGGCGGCCTATGACACTCTGTGTACTGCCAATAGTGGCAGCCACAATACATTGCCTGGAACCAGCTTCCAACATTCCAACGGCTCTCAACATCTCTTTTCTTGTCAAATGTCGTCGTCGCTCCATATCGTTGCAAATCTTTTCACTTACGGTGCAGAAATTGTACTGCTTTTGTAAAATTGCCATTACGCTCTTTTATAGGAATTCAGATTGACAGTTAATTTTCCATATTTAAACTCATATCGTGAAATTCACTAAAAAGAATCAATAACGATCCAAAAAAGTTAAAATATTAATTCGATGACGTAATGATACTTTAAAATGTATTTGATCCCTAGACATTTTTGATGTGTGTAGTCAAGAAACAAGCTTCCAGTCCGCCTTATGAAAGTAGTCACTGCAATCTATAGACGCTCGAAATCCAAACAACAAACAACTTGGATATAAAGCTGCTTGCAGATTTCCGGTATTAGGTCCAGGAATAAAGATGAAATTAAACACTTTTAACGGATCTACGCGCGTTTATATTACATACAATTTTCTCTTGCTGTTTCGAGCCCTTTGCAGGGTTTGTGGTCACGGGGAAATAGATGTTGGTCGGTGTCGGTCCTAATTAAATTATGTCTTAAGATTAATTAAATAGATTGAAGAAGGTTCGCCTATTATTCGAAGTTAGTCATCCTTCCTTATGTGTTTAGCTTAGTGTTAAATAAAACGAATAATAGTTAAATGAGAGTGGTGTTTTGTAAAAATGGTTGGTCTTTGAAGGTTTACATAACTATATCTACTTATATATTAGCTGACCCGGCAATCGTTGTTCTGCCATATACATTTAAAAAAAACTCTGGGTAGATACTCCCTAATCACCCAGCGATATGAAATATACTTTACGCCCTATTCTCAGACCTACCGAATATATACATATAAAATTCCATAAAAATCGATCGAGCCGTTTCGGAGGAGTATGGCAACTAACATTGTGACACGAGAATTTTATATACATGCTAGCTGTCCCGCGGACTTCGTATCGCTTTGACAGTTTTTATGTCAACAATACAAACAAATCGTTTCTATGACAACAAAACAAACAAATCGTATGCTTCACAGCTAGGAACATTTTGTATTGGAAAATTAAACAAAAAATTGGGGTGGACCACCCTTATTATCACTTAGGGGTATGAAAAATAGATTACGACCGATTGTCAGACTTACCGAATATACATATAAAATTTCATAAAAATCGATCGAGCAGTTTCGGAGGAGTATGGCAACTAACACGTGACACGAGAATTTTATATATATAGTAGATAGAAGAAGAAAGAAAGCAATAAAGATAGATACGTGAAGCAAATCCTTTGGATCCTTTTTTAAGCAAATTGCGCGCATGAAGGAGTGTGAGATTTGGTATAGTTAAAGTTTAAGTGGAGTAGATCACGCAAACGTTAAAATATATGTATAACCAGTGGACCCGGCGGACTTCGTACCGCTTTGACAGTTTCAAAAGTCTGTCAAAATTTCAATAAAAAAGTTTAAATGACTATCAAATAGGTTCTATTCCTAACATCAAATCCAGTAAATTAAACTATTAGTTTTATTCCTGTGGGAATATCGGGATAAAAACTATCATATGTGTTAATCCAGGTTATAAACTATCTGTATGCCGAATTTCATCCAAATCCATCCATCCGTGCGTGAAGAAGCAACAAATATACACACATACACAAACTTTCGCATTTCTAATATTAGTGAATAGTATACACGTGAAAGCGTAACAAATAACAAACAAACAAACAAACAAACTTAATTTCGCATATTAAGTTAGGTTACTATTAGTTAGGATTTGATTTAGACACACATCTGCTTATAACGTAAGTACACCACTATTGTAACCCTGTAAAGGCCATCCCAATACTATCCAAACTACTCGGAGAATCTAGCACGCTTACGCTTGCGTGATGCGTGATGAAGTGTTTGTTTTTTTAATTTTTGTTGGTTCGAGTCTCGGGCGAGGTAAGAGAGTTTTAGAAAATATTTGATAGCAGTTTTGCTTCTTTTTAAAAATAAAGGAATGTCTCCCTTAAGTAAAATGAGCCAACTTAAGGATTTGAGGTAGTTAGTTTCCCTCCAGGGCCCGACTTATTTTTCCATCCTGTATAGAATATGTCTTTCAAATGTTTCATACATTTTAAAAAAAATTCAAAAATGCAAGGGGAGCGCCCGAAATCTGTCAATGCCAATCCGAACTCACATTCTATCTTTTTCAATTTTTCATTGCTAAAGGTACCAGTTGGCAACCGACTCCACGTAGCAGCAGCAGACGACGTGTCGTCGCGACACTACTGGTTTCTATGTATTTCTATGAAATTCCCTCCGTAGCTAGCGACACGTCGCTCGGCGTCGTCGTCATAGAAATACATAGAAAGCAAAGGTGTCGCGACGACACGTCGTCTGCTGCTGCTGCGTGGAGTCGGCTGCCAACTGATCCCTTTAGGATACAATCCCTGCAGCCTAAATAAAACATTGTTTCAAAAATGGAATCGGAGGAAACGAAGTAAGAGGGGTTAATGACAAACACTACTATATATTTTTTTTAAATTTTCATATTGAAATCGAAGGTGCTGTTTTGGAATATTATGACATTATATTTTGGAGATCCAAGAAGGCGGAGATTTTAATTTTTTTGTTAACTTTATCCTCAGAACAATATAAATTGGGTGCCGATTAAGATCTATTTCGAGATCCAAGATAACGGACGTGTTCTTATTTTAAAAAGTCAATATGGCTATCGTTTTAAGGTTTTTGTGGGTGCCAATCATGAATATGACATCTATTTCGAGATCCAAGATGGCGGCCGTATTATGGCGGCGTATATTTATATTGGTATTTCGTAAGATTTCGAAGGCAATCTCATGATGTCAACATATTAAACAGTTTTTTCACGTCTTCTTTAACATTAAAATGCTAGTGTGACACATTTCAATGACGGTAGACTCTTCAGTCAAAATCACGCAGCGCCGATTGAAGACTTAGCATTCCGGTCGCATGAATTTACTACTTATACAAATTGAGCGAGCAAATAGAAAACATCACATCATCATTAGTTAAAAAAAGTCGATGTGCAATACTGAGATACTTACAATAATTTTGACTGCTACGTTCTTCTGGCGTGTAGAGATTCCAAGTTAGCCTGTGTTCAAACAATCGCCTAGAGTAGAGATTGTCTTAAAGTTCATAAGGAGACGGATTGCAAATAGATAAAATGTATGTCTCAATATGTGTTACAAAAAAGACTTCAATAGATATTAAACATATGCGTATGTTAAATCTGTCAATGTCAAACACATATAATTTTTTTTAATTGTCGTGTCCATTACCTACAAACATCTTTTAATAAAAATAACCGTCGAATTTCGACCACTGGGCGACCACTAGTAATTTTATTATTATTTGTTTAAAACGCCCGCGTTAAATTACTGTCCTAAAAGTCTTTATTGAATGCACTTATGGAATATAACAATAAAAGGTAGCTAATACCACTAACGGATACTCCATCTTTCTCTGTACAAAAAATGACGTCGATCCATCGACAGTGCCGCGCTTTATATTATAAGTCTGTAGAGTCCCACTGCAATAATGGGATATACTAATATTATAAAGAGGAAACCTTTGTATTTTTTTGTATTGTATGTATCATATGTATGTAAGTATGTATGTTTGCAAGGAATAAACACAAAAACTACTGGACCGATTTAAAAAATTCTTTCACCATTAGAATGCTACGTTAGCGCTGAGTAACATAGACTATATTTAAAAAAATGTCCACCCGTGCGCAGCAGGGACGGGCCGCTAGTTAGTTATAAATACAATAATAATAATAAACGCATTTATTGTTTCAAGTGCTCAGTAAGAATATGAAAGAAAATTATGAAACACGACATAATATTGCTTCATCATAATTCACGAAACGAAAAGCTGGCAACCGACAAGTTTCCACCAAACTTTAGGAAAGCGGAAGTGCTTTCAGATACTTTTGCAAACGTAGGTATCTAGGTATAGTATAAAGTCTAATTAGGTTTTGAAATCGATTTATAACGTGGCGAGGCGATAGCGAGTTACCAGCTCGACTTTAATTACTAGCCGAATATCAACGGTTAGTGATCTGATGAAATTGTTAATTGCGAAAAGACAAGTAATTAACATGTTAATGAAAGCAAATAATAGCAGAAGGGCTATTATTATTATTGTAAAAAGATTGGAAACACCACTGATAGGTTATTATGAATGCTTAAAAATGAATGGGAAACAAAAATATTATATGTAAAAAGGTGTTACTAATAATACAAGGACAAATAAGTGATAAAGTCTGGTCACCGATCACCAATAATTATACAGCAATGAAATTTATGATTTTAACCATTTGAACCTTTTGAAATTACTGTTAGACAGATCAGTGATAAAAAGCTTTTTTTATCGAATTTACAGTACAACAAAATATATCTACATCAGATAACTTGTCATTATCGTTATAAAGTTTGCAGGCACGCTTTATGAACATGTTTTTACAGTAGGATGTTTTACAATTAGGGATACAAAACAAATCTTTTCTTTTCTGGATCACTGGATTCAAGATTACTGGATCTTGACTATTCAACATTACTCATAACATAAGTATCGCTATAGATGCAAAGATTCAGTGGAACCCACTAATTAGAGCCATTGCGGGGAGAGGTTCGCAGTCAGAATACAGACGAAGAAAAACTGCTTGTTAAGTCTATTTCAGAGCCTTTCACATTGTAATTCTGGTATTCTTTTGGTATTCTCTTTGTACAATTAGTAGTAGTATTTACTTATTTGTTAGAAAAAAATCATGTCAATATTTCCCTATCGATCTTGCCGAATTGTTCTCAAATTCGCGGTAGTAGAATTCAATGTTAAAAAATAATTATAAGTTTATTAAATTACTTGAATTTGAACTTCCATTAATTAATACTTTGGCTATTATAAATATGACAAAATTACACACTGAATAATTCTCCACAAACACGAGTCTACGTATCAAGCAAAAGAAAAACGTTTTGCAACTTCCTTGACGGTTTTCAACGCCATGAAACCTCTTTTCATGAGTTGACATTTGCCTCGCTATTATAGTGGCGCGGACGCCGCGCTTCCAAAGCCCTCGCTCGCCCTGACAGTCATTGTGTCGTATTCCATAGGCTGCTACTTCTTCTAAGGCCCGAGCGATATGTGCATATTGTTTTATTTATAGTGGCCTATAAGGAATGCTTCGCTGCAAGGTGTCAGGGCTACTGCACGCCATTGGATATATCGAACATGTATTAATAGCTTATATACCTACTGTGAACTACTGTCCCACTAGGCAAAGGCTTGAAGTCAATTAATCGCTACCATTTAATTGACTTAATCACCACGCTTGTAAAATGCAGGTTGGTCATCACTCAGCACAAAACGGACATCGAATATCCAAAAAACACTCGACCCTGGAATGGAATCTTAGATCTATAGATATCGGGCCAAGCGCTTTGCCACTCTGCCACTACGGCGGTCTTTATATAATATACGACCTTAATATTACACGTTAATTGATTATTTTTGTTTCTTTCAAAAAAGTATCAGGTTTGTAAATTAACACGGGTCCGTGTAAGAAATTTCTCTGGACAAGAGCAATTTATATTGCATTTGAATGACAATTTTAACGTGTAAAGCTAAACACGTTCGGTTGTTGATCTCGCATTAGGATATGGCGGCGACAGAATGACGCTGACGGCCATTTGCACGTTCGCGAGACAATACCGGCTAATGTACGGTGGCGGGCGGTGCGACACATTAGGCTAATATTGAACGTCATTTTGCATTCCCGGTACGTGGAGGCGAGTTGGAGTGCATGTATTCGTCGTGATTTAATTATTGTTCAAACTTTGTTTGGCACGCTTTCATTGATGCCGTACAGTCACACGTGTCACGTTGTAATATCACACAGGCAGGGCTTGATCAGCATCATCACCTTCATCTCAGCCAAAGACGTCCACTGCTGGACAAAGGCCTCCCCCAAGGATCTCCACAACGACCGGTATTGTGTTTTGTTTTTGTTTCAGGGCTTGATAGCGTTACTAAATTCACACTATAAGTATCGTTAAGTAACGTTATTATTCCTATAAAGTTAAATTGGTAGCGGTAATGCAGGTAACGTTATCTCATCACAAGCATCATCATTAGCATTTTTAATGAAACAGAGATAATGATATGTTGTCTATATATTAGTAAGTTCACATGTATATATATTATATGTATTATATTTTGGTAATTATTTAGGTTGGTATTGTGAACTTTCAATGTTTTTTTTTCAATGTTTTCTTGTGAACCTTGTGTCACATAGCAACTATTTGTCACTTGTTAATATTCTATACACGTAAAAAGGATAGTATCATAGAGAATATCTTCTTTATTAACCAGTGAGGTGCGAAAAAAGGCAACCACAACTTTATAACTACTTTTTAAAGTGGGTAATAGATAGTGTCCTTAATATGCAAAGGCCGCAGAAGGTCCAACGATGCAAACTTTGTACATACAACCGTCTGTCTAGAATCCGAAATCTCGACACGCATTGCTAGAGCTGCTGCAGCCTTTGGAAAACTACATCAAAGAGTTTGGAAAAACCCTGATCTGAAAATATAGACAAAAATGCTTGTGTATAAAGCAATTATTCTACCTCTTTTGCTTTATGCGTCAGAGACGTGGTGCCTTTATATAGGTGATATTCGACGCCTCGACACATTCCATCTGAAATGCCTCATGGCTATCTTATGTGCCAGTTGGGAGGACCGTGTTCCTAACACCGAAATCTTACGTCGAACAAAAATAAGCGGCATGGAGTGCCTTCTTATGAAGGGACAGCTTAGGTGGTGTGGGCACTTGGTGCGAATGGGTTCTTCGAGGCTGCCGAAAGCTGTTTTCTATTCCCAGCTAAGTTGTGGAAAACGTAAAGCAGGTGGTCAATCCCTTCGATATGAAGATGTCTTGAAACGCCACTTAGGCTCAACCAATATATCTGTGAACACGTGGGAGGGCCTTGCACAACAAAGACCAGAATGGAGGACAGTAATTACTACAAGCGATCTTGACGCCAAACGCCAGATTCGGAAAACTCGTCCCAAGCCCTCCTACAAATACACTTTAAACTCAAACGGTCAACTTTATTGCGCCGCCTGTGACCGTGTATTTAAGAGCAAATTTGGATTAGCCTCACATGTCCGTGCGCATGCTCGGGTCTGAAATTTATTTGCCAGGGTGTCGCCGTCGACGAAATCGTTTTGGAGGACATCATCATCATCAATTTCTGAGCGCAATAAGTTTTCGAAATAAGCAGATTATTCAAAGCTCGCATTGCGATGGGAACGCGTGACCGCAATGTGACCAAATTGTTTACTGTATTTTATAATCCTCTCGTGTTTTAGTGTGTTACAGTTAAATACACTGTTCATTCATTAATTTAATGTGTTTGCTCCATTTGTAAGCCTGGTGGTAATATTCTGTTCAGAGTGGGACTGGATGGATCGAACGATCACCTTTAATACCTACTAGCGGCCCGCCCCGGCTTCGCACGGGTGTACTTTTATTTTTAATATTTTTTTTATATAGCCTATGTTATTTAGCGCTAATGTAGCATTCTAAAGGTGAAAGAATTTTTTAAATCAGTCCAGTAGTTTTTGAGTTTATTTGTTGCAAACATACATACATACATACAAAATACAAAGGTTTTCTCTTTATAATATTATTGTTATAGTATAGTAGTATAGATATGGATTACAGCCGCCAAGCAGGATTCTGGTTTCCGCTTTTAAAGAGATTAAATACACCTAACCACCATATACGTATGAAAACTGATGTTTCAGGATCTGCAACGTGCGAGTAATTGGTGTTGCAAGTGTGCAAGGACGGCTGTGACCTCTTTTCGTACACTCGTTTGCCGCCTCGTAACATAAAAGAAACTCAGTTGGATTTCTGGTTCAATGTTTTAAATACTTTTTAAGTGAGCGCCGACATTGCTATTACGTGAGGACGTCTTACCAGTGCTAACTACTGGAGAATTTATCAGGCGCTGCAAGCGCTCGACGTGCCTGGCATATTTGATAGCTTTAATGTCACCATCCTTATGCTTTGACTGTAAACGAGCTGGCGGCTCTTTAGGTGCTATTTAACTGCTAATGAATTTAAATTGAGGTCGCATGTACCAATTGGAGGCCATCCTGCATGCATCCGATATAAAATACCGATGAAGACGGCCAATCCTCCAGTCGTCGTCTTCAGAAAATATACATCTGTTATTATTACGATTGAGATGCTTACTACATTTCAATTTGTCATTTACTGCTATCGTACGTACGGAAGGTGAATGAAACTTGAGTACTGTAATTGTAAGAGATTTAAAATATTTTCCTAATCTGGTCTCTGGATAAGTGTGTTACTTTGCTTTCATCTTTCGCGTTTGACGTCAATCGCGCCATAGTAATTTCTGGTCCGTTTACGTAAGTCCGTTGTTTGTGCGACTTGTCAAATATCTGATGGCATTGCGCGATTTACTATGCGAGGACTCGGACCGTTGCTCTCGTCAACTTCGCCATTGGAAACAGCCTTCAGGATTTATAGTAAAACTATTTCGGTGCACCAACACTCCGTTGTTTAATGGACATCAATCACTTTGCTATTTTTTTAACGGAATGATTGAAATGTTTCCATTCCAATGTAACTCTTGTTATCGGTTTTGTTTTGTAACGTAGCAACGTAGCTCTGTGATACATGATGATGGATAGGTGAAAGGAATGGCATTGTTTTGAAAGTATTTTTTAATTCCACTATGAGAAGCGCGTTAGCTATATATCTCGCTTGATGGTAAATGACGATCTACCATCAAGCGTGATGGTAGATCGTCACTAAACTACATTATCTCTACCTAAACGATTAATTAATTATCTACACTAACTAACCCTGCGGAGTGCAGGCGAGTTAGCGATTGCAATTTGCGAAAGTTAACGACTGCAATTAGTAAGTGCTAACGAAGATTAGTGTTAATTTGCAATAACATGAGTGACTGGGTATACCCACTTGAGCGTTGTAGAACCTGATGCCTTAGTTATTACATGATATTATATATGTTTCTCATTTATCTCACACAAACAAAAGGGTTTTAAAATATTTTATTTTGGTGACTTGCCGGGCACTGTAAATGGAAAAGGGGAGGATGAAGATTTATAATATTAGTTAATTATTTAATTACCCTAACATACTAATATACAGCAGGACACATCTATTTAACTGCAGATAAAAGGTATGAGGGTCGGTAGCCAGACGGGTTTATACGGGAGAATATTTTTCAATAAATGAGGGTAGATTACACAATAAAGATCATTTTGCTAATCTCATCTAAAGGTTTATGGATGAATGAATGTTGGATGAATGAATTGCAAAGATAAATGGTTTCGAGATACCTTTGAAACAATGTTTGCTGTAAATATGATTGGAGAGCTGTCTGTCACAAGGGAACGGTTTTTGTTTGGTTCTGATGACTTGCCAAAATTGTTAAATTCCAATACGGTTTGGCGGTTTTAATAATGCTATAGTCTGGGTAGTTCCACTTGAATGGAATAAAAACTTTTAACCAATTATAGAGTACAAATCATATTTGTTTCTGCTCAGCTACATTTTTAAGTCACTATATAGTTATCACCAACAAAAACGTACTTTCAGAATGTGGTCACGTTATTTATACTGATTTATAGCTTCTACCCTAGGCATAACATTTTGTTGAAGTGTAGATGACCACGAACTTTCTATTGTTCTTGCCAACTACTATCTATATATAAATTAGAAACAATACTACAAAAATTAAATACCAAGTCAAGAAAAATAAAAATATGTGGAGATTTGAATATAGATATCTTAAAGAATAATTCCAATACACAAAAACTACTTAGCATTTTACAAAATTACAACTTGATTTCACACATTCAGACACCAACCAGAAAAAAAGCTTACCTTGATTTGATAGCGAGTAAAATAGAAAATGCAAAAGGATTAACAAAACAGTTATTTCTATATGATCATAATACATGCCAAATATTATCACTTTTAATAAAGAAAAAGGACTCTTACTGGTATGAAATGAAAAGGGACTTTAATATTGAAAACATGAAATTATTTTATCAACATATTAGTACTTTGAAATTTGATGACGTGCTAAGCAAACAAATACTAATGAGGCTTTTAATATATTGCATGACATTCTGTGTATGCTTTTTAAACAATGCTTTTCGATAATTGAACGAAGATGTAGTAATACTAAAAAAAAATTACCATGGTGTACAAAAAGACTTAAAACTAGCTGTGTCATAAAACAAAAATTGCATAAAAAATATATATAATCAGATAATAAACTATTGCAAAAATGTATTCATGTCGCTCAAAGAATAAATAATTCAAAATATCTATTAAATGCTAAAAATAAGTGTAAAGCATCATGGAACATAGTAAATAATAACATTAATAAATCAATGAATACAAGTTACATACAAACAATAAAAAGAAATAATGACATTTTAAGCAATATAACTGACATAGCGGAGACATTTAATAATTACTATATAGACATATTTAAAAATACCGACACGAATACTGAAAATACCAATAGACATAAAGTGAATTCCAGTATTTTTTTATGTAATATTAATCGAAGAGATTCATGTAAACCACTATTTCAGCAACATAAGATACTAAATCTACCCTGTTTGTACATAGCTGAAATGTGCTTATTTGTAAAAAATAATTCTGAATACTTTGATAAAAACAAGCAAACAAAATCAAATGTTCGAGATTCGAGGAAAAACAAATTAGCAATACCAAAATGTAATCTGACACTGTTTATGAAAAATGCATATTATATGGCAATCACACTATTTAATAAATTGCCACTAGGGCTAAGAGGTCTTCCAATGGCTAATAATAAATTTAAAAACAATTTATTACGTTGGCTTAATAAAATAAATTTTATTAAAAAATAAAAATTATGCTTAAATAGTTTTTATGAATATGGGGGTTAGCTTTTAAGGAATCTTGACATTGTTGAATCGTATA
Organism: Eudonia mercurella; assembly: GCA_963082485.1. Lineage (NCBI taxonomy): Eukaryota > Metazoa > Arthropoda > Insecta > Lepidoptera > Crambidae > Eudonia > Eudonia mercurella. The sequence continues at coordinate 5,972,753 of OY720022.1, forward strand.
TTTGTATACAGGTTTTTTTTTACACAAAACAAATTTTTGTCAAAACACATTTGGTCGAATGAATGTTGATGTTTTGACATAACTATTACTAAAATGTATGGAACAACTGAATTTTATTTTCGAGTTAGGTAGTTGGTCCTATAGTAAGAGTTGTTCGGTTGTATCCCGGGAGTCATCTTAGAAGGTTTGGACGGTGATAAAAAAGTCAATCTGTAGAATGATGTTGATATAAATTTGAATATATTAGTACCATGTTTAACATAATTATTAAGAATTGTTATTAAGTACTACATTTTTAATGACATAAATAGGTAATTAATTAATCGAAATTGACATATTGACTGTACCATAATTTTAAAATAATATTATTAATGTTCCTAATTTATTGTGCTAATGATTTGTTATTGTTAACACTAATTTTATAAAATATTTGTAGGTATGCCTACATTTATAAGGTATAATACTGTTGATTCCATTTAATTGATTTATTATCCACAATCTATGTACCTACATGGTATTAAGCAATTACATTTTTTATTCTATTCTATTCTATTCTAACTTCTATGAATATTTTGTTTACGTGATATCTCTGGAGCCCAGCTGTTTAATTTCGTTAAACAACGAAGTAGTTTATACTGAAGTGTGGAGAACCTTACATATACTATAAAGTACTGCAATACTTAGAAACCTTGTTACAATAATTATATTATATATCTACAGCGCGGTACGAGTAACAAGTAGTAGCAAGAATTTGAACATTAACGACTTACGCAGTTAATGAGTCGAAGCAGAAAATTTTAATGTTCTTGGAAGTTATAAGAGTAGTAAGTAGGGTATTATAGGTATGATGTATACATCATAATACCCTACCTACTATATGAAGTACGAGTAAAACATTGTACAAGTAAGTTCTTTAAGCCGAACGCCTGTTAGCCCAGGACACGGGCAACCGAGAGGCCCTAAACTTTAGAAACCCTCGGGTTTGCCGCTCTTGTCGACTCACTAAAACGTTTTGGAGAATCTAGTAAAGCGCGTGTTGCAAGCGCCTCTCGGAAAACTCAAAAGAAGATTAATAAGAAGAAACTTAAGTTTCTCTCAGCCCTCTAAATCTGATTACACTGTATAGGGAAAATTCAAAATATTTTCTAAAATACGTTTTTCTGTTATGTGCTCTTTCACCGCAACAACTTGTACGAGTATAACGGCGCGTTCACAAATATGTAAACGCTTAGTAAATTCTACTAGTGATATTATAAATGCTTAAATTTTTTTTTTAGTTTTGTAGTACTTTACGTACGTACTCAATCAATACTATCGTCACTCCTTTTAGAAAAGTAGCACAATGTTTACGGTCGCCGAAAGATAGTTTTCCCTTTGAAAAGCTTGGTGTATACAAGATCGATTGCAGCTGCGGTAGCTCCTATAGTGACCAAACGAAACGTACAGTCGCCTGCCGAATTAAGGAGCACATCAAAGCTGTCAAGAACAACGATATCAAAAATCGGCCATTGCTGAACATCTGATCCAGTCGGGTCCTAATCACTGGATTGAGTTTTACAACCCTCAGATAATTTCGACAGAACGCCACTACGTACCTAGATAGAGAAGCGATTGAAATTACGAAATACAAAAATTTCAATCGTGAAGATGGATTCAAACTGACGCGTGTCCGGAATCCAGTGATTAGTCTTGTTAAAAACAGCAAAACCAACAATAAAGCCGTTTCGCCTTCCGATACTGTGAGTATAGTGTGTCGTGAGCAATTTCGAGTGAATAGTGATTTAGAAACCGGTTGTACGGGCATCGAGCTCAAAAAACGACTAATGAAGAGAGTATATAGATCGTTTTGTCTGCTCATGAAAAACTCACCTGCATTAACTTCAGTAATTCCGTGATCATGGCACATGCAACTGTGCCGAAATATCATCATATAAACATGGTAAAAATCCCGTTTATAATTACTCTATTGCAAATGACCATGATAGTTTAAATAGTTATTTGGTACACATGTACATTTTATTCCATCTTAAGCCTCCGAGAGATTTGGGGTAAAATTAAATCTAAAACAATTCGTGTACAAACCGCCCAAGATATTCGACAATCTCATTATGGTTAAAATATGTATCAAGCTTCAGATATTGAGGGCAAACTGTTGAAGCAATTGTACGATAGGTCCCCTCGCTTACTTCACAACCTCACCCAAGGGTGTGTCGCCGGCTAAACAAGTCGTATGATGGATTTGCCAGATGATGTTGCGTTTTATCGGTTTATCGATAGCCCACCCCTTTTCATCAAATTTCCCCTGTTAGTTGATAGCTATCTTCATTAAATTATCTGCCACGGGCTCAAGCCTTGTCTTTCAAATGAATATTTGAAAAAATATTGTTAGAACACTTCTATTTCGAAGAACTAAATTTTATAAAGTTAAGTTTTTTGATTGAGTAACTTAATTTAATGTACATTAAATACTAATGATCAAATCGAGGAATCGTTGGCAACGCGATCAAGCCGTATTTGTAATGATCGGAAACGTTAGGCTACATTCGTTGCGGTTGATATCAGGACGATATCAGATATATTGATATCAGGACGTTCATAAAACTGATTATAAACGGTATAATCTGTCTTTGACCACGGGGTTGTGAGCAGCCATGATCCAGCCGCTTGAAAGCTGTATCAGAAAATTGCATTTGATAAAACAAGCCTTTTAAAAACCTGAAATGAAAAATTCTGACCTAGATTCACGCGATATAAAAAAAAGAAAAATCAATCATACCTAGTTACCTACCTTAGTTTCAAGTTCCGATAGTAGCTTTTCTTCTTACAAATGCTAATATGTATCACGTGGCTGTAATAAATATACAGAATAGCATTATACCATAAAGTAAAACTGAATCAGCAGCTTTTGCTAAGCCTATAAACCTTAAAGTTCACTTTTCCGATTGGCTGCTTCTGGCAGAACTCTTTAAAAATAAATGCATGCTCATAAATCAACAGGCGTGAAAACTTCGTCGAGGCTCTGTGTCCTTACTCATCGGATATTATTAGGTTCTTTGTCACTTGTTGTTGCGCTGTGACACCTGTTACCGTAAAGAACCTCTTTACTCTCCTTTATCCGAACGTCATTTCCTCTATTTTGTGAGGCGGATATGACGCTTCGTAAAACTGTTTTGTTTTGGTTTTGAATACTCTAAAATTCCTGTGAAATATGATGCTAGTGAAAGAAATGCTTTTTTTTAATAAGCTCTCCTTAGTAATATTATGTTCCCTTCAAACTAATGACTTTTTATATAAAATTTTACATTTATGTTTTTTAAGTGATCGTCTTTAAAATCTTTAAAACTATCTTTCTTAGAAGAGTAGAAGAGTTTTCTATCATTCAAGAATGTATTTCCATTCAAAACATTTATTTCTGTAAAGAAGAATATAAAAAAAGGTTTAAAAAAACGTAGTTAAGGAGCTTGCAACTCAATTTCCTCTCAGTATTGCCTCGAAGATGGTTATATGATCCGATTAGCCACCCCGTTTAAACGTTCTAGGGATTTCTGTATAATTTAATCTGCAATAGAAGCCTTTAATCTAGTCGGTGTTAGGGTTTCGCACAGAATTCGTGTTCCGGTTTGAAGGGTATGAGCTCTAATAAAATTACTGCGCACAGGGGCATAATAACTAAGGCTGAGGGCGGGCGAAGCGCGATTTATACCCATGGTGTCCCTTGCTGCAGTTGTATGAACGGTGTGGTTACAAAATATGTTATTGTGTATGTGCTCAGTTTAACATTATAAAGTCAGCTTTTGTTTACTTTGGTATCATTTCAAGTCTCACTACAACACTACATATAAGATTATTAAGAATTATTAATAATATATTCAGTATTATTTCTCTTTTAAAGAGCAGCGTTCAATGACTCTCTTACGCTCATGGCAAGGATAAATTTTTAATTAAGTTCTAGGTTAGGAATATTTTTGCAAAGTTTATTTCGTTAGAAGTTGGTTAGTGTTCCGTTTAAAAATTGTAAATGCAGAAACCTGTAATTGGCTTTACTTATTGTAATTATCACCAGAATAAGTATACCTACATTGTAATAAGCTGTTGGTTTCTATAAATAGAATAGATAAAAGCAAATCGGTTCTGTTAATATTGCAAGTTAGTTGAACACTGTAGTCTGCTTTTGACAGGTCTCTAAGATGCAGACATAATAGGTTCTCTCACCCGACATAATTATCAATTGCACATCTCAGTGGTAAGACGACACTCTCGATTAGCTACTTAAGTGATCATCTTATAGATAAGCTAGAATTTTATCAGTAACCCATCCAAGATTGTCAACTCTCGATTGAGAAACCAATACAATTAAGTAGGTGTTCTTCTTACGTAACTTTAACTTTATCCTACGAAACCTAACTTTAACATGTTTTAATATCCAGATGGGTTAAATGAACATATACATTTACTCATTGGTGGTAATGTCTTCCTGTTTTTGGAAGGCGGTTAAAAATATATACTTTTTTGCACCGCAAACTGCAAACTGTCTTTCCATAAATGACCTGACTAGCTATGGGTATGGCCTGTTGGCTATTACTAAACTCCGTAGACCACGTAGACGCCTGCATTTGCGGCAATCAGCAAACATAGATTTACTCGCAAACGGTCCAGACACCTTTGAGTTTATGTGTCTGCTGCGACGTGGACGATACAAGATACATTTCAGCTCGGTATTAGAAAATGCCAGCCACCTGTCGGTGAAATATCGCAATACAAATATGAAATGACCTATTGAAACTTCATGCGAAATTCATGGAACCTTAAAAAATATTCATATTAAATTCTGTAAGTCGCAAAATGGTTTTTGTAAGTATCAAAAGCAAAGGCTCGCGTTCGCTTTGACAAATTTTGCGCCCGTGAAAAGCAAGTGAAAAGCTCGGAACAATTTTTTTTGACACATGTTAACGTCGAAAAGTATACTTTTAAAATTTTACGCTATTTAAAAATGAAAAAATTTATTGTATGTAAGATAATCATGGCCTTTTATTTCTCATAGTATGCAAGTAATATGACTGTCGGATTCATATGTTCATTCATCTCAAAAAGATTTTCTGCTTTGCTACAGGGAAGCCTAAAAGAGACAACCATTTATTTTATAACATATCCTTTATACGAATATTCTTTACCATCTACTTATATACTCGTAGTTGCGAAGTCGACAACACATATAGGTACTTAAATTGTGTTGTCGACTTCGCTCTATGCTCGACTCTCCTCTTGTAGCACTTCCACGAATGTGCTAACGAATGCTGACGAACGGTTCGCGCGCGCTAACTTTCAACAAGCCTTTACTCGCTCGGTTATTTTGATCGTCATGGAATCGAGCTCATATTTATGCAGGTGGGGCCAATCCAATATCAGGGACAGCTTCCATCTGACGTTGTTAGAAATGAAATGTACGAGTATATGTGTAACAAAATATCGACATTTGTGAATGTGGGTGGAGTAGTTTTGTTGTTTCTAATGGAACGTTTGAAAACTACGATGGTCCCTTGTGATACATGACATGACATGCCATTACTTCAGAAATAAGTGAGTGAATAGCCTATATACCTACTGTCAAAAAACATACGGCAAAAATCTAGTTGCGGGTTGGTGATCATAAACCCGGGCTATGTATGCATCGAAAATCCCGAAACATACTTTTCCCGAGCACATTAAAGCACATGATTAAAGTATTCCTCGTAATATTTTTGCCAGTTGCTCTTCGCAGAATAATAAAACACTTCATTTAAATAATTGTAAACTTTTTGTTGATATACTCCATCCCAGGTAATGTAGACTAACGAAGTTAGTTTTGTAAGACGTACCGTAAATATTCAAACATTTTAAAACTTCAGTGGCTTGACTTCCTGTGTCGTAAGGTAACTAACTTATTCAAAGACTTCCATTACTATCCCGAAGTAGGTGGGGCGACGAGTGGGTATTCGCAGCACGCTTTATCTTTATCGGTGTTGTGTCCGTGACATTTCCACGCCCTAAGCCCTGTGTCGCTGTCGCATCAAACCCTCCTTTGTCCAATGACACAATAAGCATTCGACTAATGAACGGCAATTTATCTTTTTCCTATAGCTGAAATCATGTTATGCTTTTTAATAAAAACGTATCATGGAACTTTCTGTCCTCGATATATGGGCGAGCGAATACTTTATCACATTATGTGCGTCGCAGTATATTGTAAAAATAGTCAAGTGAAATCACGCTATCATTTAAATTATAACTCAATTTTGTCAATCCCTATTCCCTAAACATGAATTGTGTGCATAAAAAAAAGAGTGAATATAAATAACTACAAAAGTATTCTAACCAAATAAATACATTTTCGAATTTCCATGCTGTTAGTCAACGTTAAACCCACACTGAAGTGAAAACAATATCTTGTTACAATATTCCATTAATTAGTATATGGTTAACCCAATAGATGCATAAATTTATAACAACATATTAATGTTTATTTTATCATTTCACTGATAAGTTTGTAATCTGATTAAACCACTAACTGGGGTGGCGCAAAATAAATACACATAGAGAATGTTCAAATATTTTTTTACAAAATGACCCGGTATGTCAGAAGGGTGCAGGTTCAAATTTTGCTCGTGGAAATTTTTTCAACATTTATGTTTTTGTAATTTGTTCGCAACAAAATTTGCGTTAATAAAAATATATTTGAACATTTTATAAATAGCTTGCTTACTTCTTAACTGATCTTTAATATTTGTAAAAATATTATGATCGGTTAGTGATGGTAGTTGTTGACATTGAATGGGCGCCTTTGGCTTTCAAAGTAAAAAGTGTTGAATAATTTCAGCGGGCTGGTTAGAACTACGATAGCTCAATTGATAGAGCACCTGACCCGGTATGTCAGAAGGGTGCAGTTTCAAATTCTGCTCGTGGAAATGTTTTTAACATTTGTGTTTTTCATATAGAGGATATCAAAATTTGTTACGTATCAATTAATTCTAAAACGAATATATAAATTATATTATATATGTAAGTGTGATATTTTATACAATTGACTACTCTTCTACACTGTTATCGAGAATACTCTGAAATAAGATCTGTTCATCCAGCAAAGAGAAATTTACAATAGAAAGTGCAGAAATTCATTTCTAAAAGTATTTGTTGCCTCAATACGGATGCGAAATACAAAAACGACGAGGGCTGAAATGTGAACCATCTATTTTGAAGCAAACGTTCGTTGATACTAAGTGCCGATCGATCCGGAGGTTTAGCACGGAAAATGTAAATGTTTATAGCGGAGACAAGCTTGCATGTAAATAAGTTTTAATGCCCGGTTTCAAGTTCCTAAAATGAATCATTACTGTAACAGGTTGTTTTTATACAAGGCATATAGGATAGGATTTATAGGCACCTGATTCAGAACTTTTAGCTGCGGAGAAGAATAACAGCACAGCTTTTGAACAACTGAAATGTATTTACCAAATTATGCAATATACATTAATGAGTATAAAATTAAAAAGTTATTCATGCTCACTATCAGTAGCATTATTATGAACGCCTGTTATTTTTAGCGGAACTAGAGAGAGAAAGAACAAAATATTTTAATTTTAAAAATCCTGTTTTGGTTCTGGTGTTTGCGGCGATTGTCGGTACTATTGACCACATCCGAAAATAGTAGCACTTACTCGTTACGGTAATAGAAGTCTTCTAATAGTGTGTTTGGAGTTCTACTCTTTTATAGTTCATGCTGTGCGGGTAAAAATATTACTGTACGATAAAAAGTGGGTTGAGCGTTAACTAGTTTGACGGAAATAGTCTTCACCATTACGGTGGGCGGTCAATGTGAATGTGCCGTCGAATGGCATTTAATCGCCTCCCGATTTAATGGTCAGATCACCAAATTCAGACCGGTAGGTGCTTGGCTCAGTGTCGCTCGTCGCACTTAATTCTTGGCAAGGCTAGTTAATATAGTAGTAGAGCTAGTTTTAACTACGTTTGGCGAGCTTTTACCATGAAATCTTATTACGTCGCGTCGGCCTGTCGGCGACAGCCAGACGTAAGATAGTCATTAAGATATTCATGTCCTCAATTGATGAACAGTTCGCGGGTGAACTGGGTTATCTTTTATATTACCCTTGTCATCTTTAATATTTTAAGTATATTACCGGATATTATTAAGAATAGTTCTTGTTACGTAATATTGTTTTTTTAAGTAGTGGCACATTTCAAATATGGTTTTACAATTATTGCACCTTTGATGAGTGGTCCAGAGACATAGATTAGATTTGACAATTTTATGGTTAAATAATAAGTTTGCTATTTGATTTCAACGGGCACGCAATGTGTGCGTTTTTTAAACCAGGTGCTGATCATTAAACGTAAAATAAAAATAAATAAACAGACATACCTACTATAAAACTAAAAGCAGATAAACTTCTTAGGCTAATGCATTACTCAATGGCCTATCATAGCTTATTTTATATGGTAGGTTCATAAAAATAGAATATTCCATTCCGAAAGCACTTTGTATTATGAACGGATTTGTGCTTAAAAAGGAATTTTTAATTAAATTATGGCAACTCATCATCATTTGCCTGCCCTGTTCACAATCTTATTTTGGCTCGGCGGCAGGCGCAACAAATTATGGCAACAGTGATCCTCCAAATTAAAAATCTCGTGAACTTATCAAGGGCTTCGTTACTTAACCACGTATTATATCAGAATTGAGAATAAAGTTCTATACCGATTTACAATTTTTAAATCAAAAAAGACGCTTTGATTAAGTGTCATTTTTGCTTTCGATGATTTTTACAACAGATTTACAGTGGTTCTATTGATTGAAACTGCCAATATTATATATAAGGAAGCAGGTTTCGTGCTACTCGTGTAATAAATGGACCTTCAATTTATCGTTCGATCGATTTTCAGGTTCTATAACGAGTAGTTCTGCGTTCCATAAAATCCCTCGATTAAATTAAAGGAAGTTTTTACTAAAACATTAAATTACATAAATACTTTTCAAATGCCATCAATTTTTATTTAAAATCTTTCGATTAAGTTAGTTTGTTAAACCTTTTTTAATTAAATTGTTTTTTTTTTCTTGTAAACAATTAAATGTTTGAGTATATTTATCTTTTAATTCATGTCTAGTTTCAAGGAATGTTAATTGCTGAAAATATATGTAGGTATATTATTTGAGCTGTCGTAGCGCAAATGTATAAATCAAAATTTTCGTAAAAAGAAATGTCTGCTTTTAATTAAATAGTTTCAAGCGGCTAACAGGATTATTTCTGTACGATTTCATTATAGTTTTATTGAATTGACAGAGGCATTCGCCATTGTGATTTTGTGCAGTGAGCGTCGTCGGTGTCATGATACCGATATTCACTCGACCAACAGTGGCCACATTTCGCATCGCCTCGACCGACATAACAAATAATATACACGTTCCGCAGTGATGCTCTTTGTTCTATAACGTAATTCCTTGTTGTCATAACTATTTATTATATCTGCAAAGCAGGTAATATAAAATAGTAGGCTTAACATTAATAACTTGCAGTGAATCAATTGAAATATCACGGGTACTTTTCTGATTGATTAGTGATTGTATATTGCTGCGTTGAATTGGCACAGCGATAAAGTGCAATTTTTGAACGTTATCAAAAGTTATGAGACGTGTTTAGAGTTATTACTAAACATTGACTTTTCTATTGTTTCAGAAGTCAAAATGGGCTGCTTCGTCAGTAAAGACAAACTCACCAAAGAGGATATGGATTTCCTCAAGACCCACACGTCATACGATGAAACCACTATCAAGGAGTGGTATAAGGGGTTCAAGGTAATTGGTCCGCAAGTCGCGCCCCGTAACAAATCGTGGCCATTTATATGTCTCCGCCGAAATATCATAATTCAAGCCTCAAACAGACGCTAACGATGGCTCATTTGGCTTCTGGTTTGGTTTACAAAATTCTTGAGCTATGAATAATGATATTACACTAACTATATATAACTATTATTATATAATTATACTATTCTTTGTACAAATTCTTGAATTGTTTCTTTGAATTTCAGCAAGACTGCCCTAATGGTCGACTAACGCCTGCCAAATTCGTCGACATGTACAAGATGTTTTTCCCCTCTGGCAATGCGGTCGAGTTCTGCGACCACGTTTTCCGCACCTTTGACATGGATAAGAACGGATACATCGATTTTAAGGTATATATATTATAGGTATACCTATCATGAACTGTATTTCAACGCAGACACTTCTTACTAACTTTGCCAATTGCGAATATGCTAGCGATACTAAGAACTCAAAGTGCACTAAATATTTCATGCGTGCGCGAATTATTTAACTATAGTTTTGCTAAACTCTAGCGACTTCCATTTTTTACTAGTTCATTGTTTACTAATTTTGTTTGAACAAGAGCGACTTCCTTGTTCTATCTGTTCGGAAGTCTAACCGCATCGAGAGGAATGTGTTTGTTATAGGAATTTCTGCAGGCGATTCATGTGACATCGAGTGGTACCCCCGAGGAGAAGCTCAAGTGGGCTTTCCGTATGTATGATGTGGATGGCAACGGCGTCATCGACATTCAGGAAATGACGAAAATAGTCCAGGTACGGCTCTACGTGTAGTAGTTTTTGTCTTACGCGCGTGCATATACAGATGGGTTGCATATATGAGCTTTCGAATATTAGAGATTGACAGTGCGGACACTTAATACATTGCATATTTATACGAGTAGTTTCATACGATGTTCATACATAAATGCTTATAACCTGCTTCCCAAGGGTAGAGATCGATAACGCAGACGTTTAATGTGTTTATGCTAATAGGAAAGAGGGGTTGTGACCCTGTATGTGCACTTTCGTAAGATTTACTATACATTTATTTTAAGCGCTGTGTTAAAAATTACTACTTTATAGTGTCAAATTCAATTTGGTTAACAACATATAATTATGATTTTATATTTTCATATATTTTACTGAATTAGTTCAGTTGCATACACCAATTACACTAACCAAGAAACACGATATATAATATGTTATTAAAAATGATTTTTCATTTTTAAAGTTTCTAAATTAAAAAAAGAAAAAATCAATAATAATAATAGTCAGTTAATATACTTACTTAGATTACCTTTTTACATTTGATATCCTATAAAAAATATCACAATGGATTAAAAAAAATAACTTTGAAGTTTGTTTGTAGTCTTGTATGGCTATACAAACTTTCTGTTTGTAGGAAAATATAGTAAAAATAAATAGATACAATTAAAAAAAAAACAACAGATTATGCAATTTAAAGTCCACTGATGTGGAAAGTTTCAAATTGCATAAATTGAGTTGAACAAACGCTTTCTACCTTGAGATCTCTTTATTTTCCTTAAAGCATAAACGTTTTATAAATCCTTGCTTATTATTAGGTATGAAGATATTTGAACTTTGAAGGTCGTATAGCATAACAAAATGTATAAATGTACGGTCTTTTAGTGTTTGTGGTCACTGGCGACCATTAACTTTTAATTGTGTCTGGTTTTGAGGTAGTCCAACCTGAGGAGGTTCATCCTGTTAAAAATTCAATTGCTACCTCGTTTATTTATTTTAAAATGGGCTTGTAGTTTTCTATTTTTGAGTTGTGGTATATATCGTAAAGTAATTTAATAAGGAGAATTTTAAACGATGCTTCAATAAATAATGTTGGAATAAGAGAAGACGTTGACCTATTCAAATCTATATTAATACGTGAAGCAAAAACTTTGTACCCGTTTTTACGAAAATTGCGCGGAAGGAGGAGTATGAAATTTCGCACACTTATAGTTTATATAGAGAAGGTTATCCGAATGTTAATTTTTTTTTTAAAATATGCATAATAAATACATTAAATCAACAAAAACAACATTACGCACACTACCATGTATTTGACACACACGTATTGTTTGTCTTTAATGCGGCCGACATCTGTCAATGCTAAACCAAACTCACATTCTTTCTTTTTAAATTTTTCGTTTTCATTGCTTAGGATATAATCCGTGCAGCCTTATTATTATTATTATTTATTTAATAAAATTACGGTCGAATTTCGACCACTGGGCGACCACTAGTGTATTTTTATTAGACATTTCATTTTAGTAAAGCATGCCGTCCTTTGTTACCAGTACACCATTTGCGTCGATGTTTGTCGATAGCTCGAAACCACATTAAGGCGACACACTAAAAAAATTCACCAACTTTCGTCGAATAGTTGATATAATATGAATAACGAATCAGAAATGTTGATACCTATATAAATTCATGTCTTTATCTTGAATTTGCTAGCTCAAATACACGATTGTATAATTTTGACTCAATCATAATTATTTTCGAAAACACCTCTAAAAAATCACTATTGTTGATTGAGGCCGTTCGGCGCCCGACGTCCACAAATCAGCCGCACTGTTTGGTGCAAATAGTCCAATCCTTCAGCTCACTTCACACATCGGCTAAAAGTAGGTCTGTTTAATCTGAAAACCTTTGAGATAATCTCACAAGCCATCATGTGTGTTTAACATAGTGACAGTATTATAAACAAACTCGTGAAGAATACAACTCAATTATAAAAGCAGTGCTTTAACTTGTAACCGTATCGGTGATTTAGTGGATAGACCATTGTGCTTTAATTCAGAGTGTTCTAGTTTCAACTCCCAGCGGGGGTACAACATTTATTTGGATTGGTTTAGTTAATGATAATAAGTTTGGTTCAAGTAGTAGGGCGTGTTTTAAGTCCGCAATGGCTAGCTACCACCTAAAGCTAAAGCCGTAGAAGCAATGCTAACAGCATTTGCCTGTGAAGGTTAAGTCATTGATAGCCACTTCTTCAGTAATTGAGAAACGTTTCTTTGAGTTATACCATTTAAGATAGAATTTCTACGTTAGCATCTTAAAATTAGTATGCTGAGTACATTTTTCATCGAACATTACTTGAACATTTGTGTTTGCAGGCCATTTACGACATGCTCGGCGCGTGCTCAAGTAACAGGCCGGCCGACTCCGCCGAGGAGCGCGCCAAGAACATCTTCGCCAAGATGGACGAGAACAACGACGGCCAGCTGACGCAGGACGAGTTCCTCAAGGGCTGCCTCCAGGACGAGGAGCTGTCCAAGATGCTCGCGCCCTAAGCGCGCCGCCCTCTTTCGCACGGCCCGGTCCACTAATCCACCCCTTCAATGCTACCTTCACGTCCCCCGGCGGCCTGCGCGCGCGCTCCGACGTACCCTCACCCAAAGTCCCTACTTACACTCCCTTTAGTCGGTTCTTATCTAAACGAAGGTTATAAGCACGTTCGGAACGTCAATTCCTGAAAATGTACACCACAAATATAACATTCCGACCAACGACGGGCTTTAAGGCGGTGGTTACAAATTCGAAATTTTTATATATCGAATTTTTAAGTGTCACGTAGATATTTAGATTTTTAAATAACCTGCCCCGGTTGCGGTTGTATTGGCGGCGGGCGGCGACGCTGTCGTGACACACGCTAACTATTTCCGCTGCTAATTGTAAGGCTGAACTCGCAGGAGTATCCTTTCGTGCAGTGCACAAGGCTATGCATGCGGCTCACAATGCGGACCGCTCTCGTGGAGTGCACCCTACGTATGTATCTCGCAAACGTAAACTAGCGAACTACCGCAGTACCGCAATTTACGCGCGCGCCAGTATTGACACTTCTCTAACAGCCTGAGTACGCCAGAGAAAACGGCTAAATCCATACACGAACGCTCCGCTGCTGTATATAAAACAGCCCGGTAAATGGCGCATGGCGGAGCTCGCTACGAGTTTAATTTTTCATTTCTTGTAATAAGAAAGACACCTTGCATTTTATTCCAGTGGCCATTTTAATATAATCCAATTCAAATCGGTTTCGCTACTCTTCGACAAAGATGTTGTTTGAGCTACTTTCTCATCATTTTTAACCTAAACTATTAGTATTTTCGGCGAACATTTGTTATCAAAATTGAAATAATAGTAAAGCCAAACTGATGCGTTGCAAGTGTGAGTTAGCTTCTACGTTATTCCAGCCATAGTAAACACAACACGAGCCGATTGATTGCATCTGCATGTTAGACGCATGGCATGTGGTTTCTAAATGAAATAGCTGCTCTTAAAACAGGCAGATCGATAACGAACGTTTAGATAAAGCGATATTGGGCGCGCCCCTTCTCACTTCAAAGAAACATCGCGAGTTGCGCTTCCAAAAAACAACGGGCGACAGAATTTGTAAAAAAATATATTATTAGGTAAAATTGGTGTACGCACCAATGACTTTGAGTATTAAATTGTCCATTCCTATTTCGATGAATGTATTAAGGACGATAAATGTATGTATTGTGAAGTTTCTGTCGTGGTCGGATTGTCCACTAATCTAATCATCGTATTAATACAATTACTATGTCCGAATTCACCTCAATCAATCGATCCTCGATCAAAGTATTACCCCGAACATATTACTATATCTACGTCTATCTGATTCTTATTAATATCCGATAGATGAATACTGCACAGTATGAACTAATGTCAATCTTAAATATTTTTAAATTAAGGTAACTATTAGTGTAGCGATGTGTAAACTGAAAAGGTCAGATTGGTAACCGTTTGTTCGGAGGTGCGTGTGTACCGAGCCAATTTGATCAGTTCTGTGAAACTTTAAGTCATAATAAAGTAACCGTAAAATTTTAAAAGAGTAACATCTATTTATGTATCTCGGTGTTATCTGTGGTCGTTCATTCGTCAGGGTTCCTCAACCTTCTTACGTTCGGTTCCAAACCGACTCCTCTACGAGCTTTTTGTCTCTTCATGATTTCAGAGCTTTAAAATGTAATGAGTTTTTCTCTTTGTACAATTTAGGGCTATAAAATATATATTTGAGATTTCAACTCTAGTAATAAATGATATCATCTATTCTATACTACGCTGAAGTTATAATAACTTATTTAGGTGTCACATCATTTCCACACTACTGTGCCTTCTAGTTCTCTGTAAATACTTTTCCGATCTTCGTTTTATTCAGTTTTTGCTTCCCGCAAATTCATTATTTGTCAACTTTCTTACCTACATTTTATACCAAAATTGACCAGTCATTATGCAGTGATGCATTTAAGTAGCCGCAATACCAAACCGTTAAGTGTGTCCTAGTCACAATTTAGTTCGTATTTTAATTGTATTATATCCCTATTCTATTTGATAGTTTCGAAACAGCTGCACAAATGTAGGGGTCGCGAAAATATAGTATTTTACATAATATGTAATGATAGCATTTTCAATTGGTTCTCGACTACAGTGCACAAATCACGTATATTTTTTTGTATCTTCATGTCATAAGAGGCCAAACTTGAATGTTACACGTAACTCCTCAGTATTATTTTCGTAAGTATAAAATGCAAACGTAGTATATAATCACAATTTCTAAAATTAATGTAAATTAACGTTGACCATAATAAAAAGTACAGTCACTATGAGGATGAAATAAAGGGTAAAATGTCTGCATTTATTTTTCAATCACATGACACAAAATTTTATAAAAATAACAATTTTAAAAAAATGTCTCCGCATTGTCAGACTCAAGTCACACAAAACCGTTGCACAATAACAAAAATTGTCTTGTCTTAAAATTTTGATATTTTCTGTCACTTCATACTGTAATTTTAAGATTGGTGACGACGGATTAGCCCACAAAACTACGTTGAAAACAAATTGTTAGCAATGACGCGCTACTAACAGTGATGTTTCTTCCTTTACCGATTTTAACATACCTATTTAGTGATACAATATACCTATTTCCAGATACAATTTTATTTGTGATGCTGTATTTTTAAAGTATTTTAACCTTGAAGAAATAGTGATAAGCGTCGAGTACTGAATGACTAACCCTAACATAATTTATTGTTGAATATGTACATTCCACACGAAAGAAAGAATTATTAAATAGTTTCTAAATTAAGTATTTTTGTAACTTATTGTACAACGTCACAATGCTGGTAATTCTCATTTGATCTGTTGTGATGTTTGACTCTGGAGTTTTAGCTTTTCTATTTAGGTTTACCAGATGTTTTGTAATTTTTTTGTAAACCACTTCAATGATATCTTTTAAGCTTTGAAGAATGTTGAATTATTATTTTGCATACAAATCAAGGAATTAATTTTAAAGTTAATTCAATTTTCAAACGAGATC
This sequence comes from Eudonia mercurella, assembly GCA_963082485.1. Lineage (NCBI taxonomy): Eukaryota > Metazoa > Arthropoda > Insecta > Lepidoptera > Crambidae > Eudonia > Eudonia mercurella. The sequence continues at coordinate 5,988,969 of OY720022.1, forward strand.
AATCAAAATTATGCAACAATTTTTACCAAGATTTATAAGGACATTATTATTGTAATGATAAAATGATTAAACGACTGAATTTTTTTAAAAGTAGGAAAGTGGGATCAATAATACTCATATTGCACCTGAAGGTAGCTCTCGCAGACAGGGTGTTGTGTTACATATCACCAGTGTGAAACTGTATTGGAATGCTAAAATCATTACGTTGCCAACTGCTTAGGAAGACGTGTCCAACAGTTCGGCTCCAACAGTTCTTAATGTCAATGAAGTACTTAGTCAAAAGCGTCATTTCAAATGACGCTAACAGAAATGAACTTTGAGCTTCACTTAAATTAACATATCTCGAAAATTGGAAAATTAAATTCTAAATTTTTCTGTCGTTTGTTTTTATTATTAAGTTTATTGCGCGACCCAGTTATGACCCAGGCCTAGTTGCTATTATCGTAACAGAGGCTACACAGTAGGTAGTCGCTATTTATATTTAGATGTACTTTAAAACTTGTTTCCTAATCTTTTACCTCGATCTCGCTACACAGTGACTTGTATATGAACTATTTGCAGTAATGTAACGAGCAATTACGCGGCACGAATGTAAAACGATATGTCTTAAAGTCTTAAATCCCAACTCTGTAGTGATATTGTACTTTAATGTGAAAATGTTGCCACCTCTCTGTGTTTTTAAGTACATAATATATTTTGCAAATGTTAAAATTCTCGCTTCGCACAAAATTGTAAATCATTATGATCAAAATCTATGTGGGTAAATATAGTTTGGCGATTGTATCCATTTTCAATGAACCCGAAATTTATTTTTCTTATTAAATCTTGGAATATCTGTCACGAACTATTTCTGCTTGGTCTCAAATTAAAATCTCATATGAGTTTAAATCTAAGCCTACTCTGTCAATATTAATAAGAAATATTTTCTATAAAATTTTAGGTAAAAATGTATTGGAGATGAATTGTTAATATCTGTCGTATCGTGTTTTCACATTGCTGTGACAAATATATATCAAAATAGTCAATAGAAAGAGCCTAAAATAATTTTCTTAACACTTCTTCACTGTCAAAGTAGTATTATAATATAATGTGTATACTGTAATTATAGTAGGAGGATTTCATATTTGTCTATAGTCATATTGCGAGAGTTGAAAATACATCACGGCTAGTTGCGCACAGGGAAACAAAAACCATTGACCAAATTTAGAAAGACCCACGAATGGTTTGTATGCACCAACATTTGTAGCCTTTTCGCTGTATGACTGCAGGCACAGGACCAATTTCTCAATCTTCAAAATAACCTCGCCAAATGTTACTTCAAGCGTGTAGGTAACCGAAAGGTAAAGATCCGAAATTTGACCTCCGTATCTTTCAAAAATTCCAGCCTTTTGAAGATTGTTACGTTGGGATCACACTACTATGATAATCATAGAAATGTACTTACCTTAATATATGTGTCGCCATTTTAAAAATCTAATTATATTCTACCATAATTAAATATATGTAGTAACATTAACTTTGATGTTAAACATTCAATTTTTGTGTTAGTTGGGTAGCTATTGCATAATAATTGTACGTAATACATAGTGAGCAAGCACAATTCATTTATAACACAATCAACTGTTTATTTCTATAGTAATAGTATAAGTATATTTTTAAATGTGAATTTAGCAACATTAAATGCACTAAGTGGCCATAGAATTTTGAAAATAAACTAGCTGATCCCTCGGAACTTGCAGCTTTCATGAATACTCCTTTTTCCAGATTTAAGCTAACATTTCAATTGATTTTTATAAACGACATTTCATTTATGTTTCTCGAAAATGTTAGTTCAATTCTTTTTATTTCTATGGACGGATTAAAAAGTCCAGCTCCCATTGTATATTGTTTTTACAAAACTGTCCAACATGTGTTTAATACATTAAAACTCAATTAACGATGAACGATTTGATTGTACGTGATGATTTGATACTTCTATACTTTTTTATTTAACAATTTACCTTTAAATTACCTTTAATGAGCTGCAAATGCATTGTAGGCACTATCGAATACTGTCTTGACAAAACTGTACCTACATATGAAAATATTTTGAAACCTACAAGTCTAGGTGGAGACTTTTTTAATATTTATCGTGTATTGTATACAAACTCCTTGTGTGCAAAGAATGCGATAAATGTAGTTTCATTCGCGTCCGAACCCGGTGTAATTATTAGTATATTAATAATTAGGCACTTGTAATAGGTAGAACTAACCACAATGTCCCCATCCAGTCTCTGTTATATGTCTAAGAGTAACTTATTTTTAATGATTCACATTTTGCCTATTCATGTATAATATACAAATTGAAAAAGTCCAATATTGGTCTCGTTATTTGATAAAACCGTTTTTTGTTTTTAATACTTTTCGTTTCGCTGACAATATTATTTATTATGCTTTTTTAATATTCAGCAACAGTTAATGGGTGCTAATAATGTTCGCAGTATAAAACAGAAGGTATAGAAATGTTCACTAACAGAGCTATAGCATATACCAAACTATTTCAAACTATTTATTTTAAATTGTGTATTTAAATGTAATGTTTGCTAATTTATTATGTTTTAGGGCACAACAATCGACTAACTAACTAGACAAGTAGTTGGTTGTGTACTATTTTAAAGCGTCCTATATCACATTCTAAAGCAGCAATACAATGGGTAAACAAAATAGCAAACTAAAGCCGGAGGTGTTAGAAGATCTGAAGCAGAACACAGAATTTTCAGGTAATAACCGGAGACAGTTAAAATATTTAACAGGAAGATGAATAAGTATCGAACTGAAATTTTCAGTTCGATCATATTAGATAATGTATGTATATGGCCGTTCTCTTATTTACCTACTTAAAATTTAATTGACTTCTTTTTGTTTTTACAAATGTATAGGTAGGTACTTAATTGTTTGCTAGACATCGAAACTAATACAAGTTTTATTAAAAGCAAACGAAAATTTTTAGAAGTAGCATTATACGAATTTGTCGTCATTAAAGAGACGGGGAAAAGAAAGAACCACCTACCAAAGGCTTCCAAAGTTGAACCTTTGTTAACAAAGGTTTTCCTGTATGACTCATCATACTTAATCGTTTAATGTTTTATGGAAAAAAGTACTTATATTTACCTCAATTACAGACGCAGAAATACAAGAATGGTACAAAGGATTTTTAAAGGATTGCCCTAGTGGGCACCTGTCCGTAGAAGAGTTTAAAAAAATATACGGTAATTTCTTCCCATATGGAGACGCTAGTAAGGTACGTAACGTATTTGCTTGTTTATTCTACGGCGCTAGGATAGGCTGCCCTGATTTGTCTGGTCAAATATGCTGGTCTACTGTTTTTATTGAAGACTTCCATAACTTTTTAGTTCTGCTACTGCTAACTAAGTTGCTACTTTGATAACATGGCGCCTCTTTTTGTCAAGGTCGTACTATATTATACGTATATCCAAAGGAACCCTTTTAGAACTACTGTTCTTATAGTTCACGAGTAGAGGTCAAAACGAAAACAGAACCTTGGGTTGTGACTTATAAATAGATACAGATAGTTATATACTCTTACCTTCTGTTGTTGTCTTTAAAGTAAGCTAGTACAACTTACCAAATCCCTGTCTCTAGTTTGCAGAACACGTGTTCCGAACGTTTGACGCGAACGGTGACGGGACGATAGACTTCCGAGAATTCCTGTGTGCGCTGAGCGTCACGTCTCGCGGGAAATTGGAGCAGAAGCTCAAGTGGGCTTTCTCCATGTACGACCTTGACGGCAACGGGTACATCTCGCGGCAAGAAATGCTGGAGATCGTCACTGTAAGTACAGCCATTATTTGAGTATCTTTAGCTGTTCACTGCAGAGGCATGGCGAGCAATGAGACCAGACCTTCATCTGGTTTCCGATGGGAACGGGTAGATCTCGCGGCAGGCAATGCTGGAGATCGTCACTGTAAGTGCAGACATAATTTGATTGCATATAACTGTTCACTATAGAGGTGTGGCGAGCAATTAGACCTGATACTCATCTGGTTCCCGACGGGAACGGCTAAATCTCGCGGCTGGTAATGTGGCTGAGATCGTAACTATAAATACAGCCAATATTTGAGTGACCTTAGCTGTTCACTGCAGAGGCGTGTCATGATACTCGAGCTGACGCTTAAGTGGGCCTTCTCCAGTCACAAAGTCGACGAGAACGGGTATATCTGGCGGCAGAAAAAGGCTTGATATAGTTATTGGTTAGTATAGCTGTTATCTGAGTTATTCTTACAGCTGAAATTAATAACCTATCCTGAGCAAGAAATAGGCCTACTAAAGCTTTGTTGCTTAGTTATTTATGTTAATTATCGGAAAATAACAGCGGTTGCTTGGTAACTAAACTGAGATATAGGCCTATCTCTTACCAGAGATAGGTTATTAATTTCGGCTGTTAGTGTTCACCACTACAAAGGTGTGGCGAGATACTCAAGTTGACGCTTAATTGGGCCTTCTCCATGACAGCGATGCGAACGGGTAAAACTCACAGCAGAAAATGCTGCAGATCGACACTAAGTAAAGCTAGTTAGATTCAATTTAATGTTTATCGTTTCATTTTTTTGTGCAACGCGTGCACTGTTGCGGTGGCTGGATTAGAACAGGACGACAGCAATCGTTAGTTGATATTAAAAAGTGCCATGTTTTTACGACAACTACGGTAAGCGGAACCAGAGAGCGCCTTACAATTCTCAAAGGCAATTGCAAAGGTACAGTAATTTATTGGATAAAGTTACCAAATGAAATACGGGGAAACAGTTCCGGGGATGAGATTGGGTTATCTACAGCGCTACAATTTTTATAAGGCAGCCACTAAAACGATTTGAACGTGCAATCGGATCAATGTTTATTCAACGGCCAATGAATGTCAACGACCTCGCCCTATATTTTTTATTGAGTACTTTGCATTTGCATTCGCTGTTGATGAATTCTAGCGAGTTTTCATCGTGGCACGACTTCGTTTAATAACTTTAAGTGCCTGATAAGAAATCATGAGGCAACAGTTTACTTTGCAGTCATTATACTCAAGGTTTTCGTGACACATTACTACATGATTGAACCGCTAGCAGAAGTTCAGATCGAGTAACAATACCAAGAGGTCTAATAGGTTAGTAAGAGGGTTACTGGGATATTGCTCAGTCGGTTCATTAAGGGTTTTTTAACTCCGCTTGGCTAGCTTAGCTACCACCATCAAATACTAAGTCCATTATTTCAACAATGTTAGTTGCATTGTATTAATTGTTTTGTCCTGAATAAACGTACACAACGTATACACGTGTTCATATTAAATTGCAGGCTATCTACAAAATGGTCGGGTCCGTGATGAAGATGCCCGAGGACGAGTCGACGCCAGAGAAGCGGACCGACAAAATATTCCGGCAGATGGACAGAAATAAGGACGGGAAGCTCTCCCTCGAGGAGTTCATAGAGGGCGCCAAGAGCGACCCCTCCATCGTGCGGCTGCTCCAGTGCGACCCACAGTCACAGTGATACCTCAAATACTAACCTCGCTACAGCGAGACACACTTCATAAATACCCCACACATAATGATTGTAATATATCAATATCACCCTTATTACCATGCTTTTAAGAGCTAGTGCGCGGCATATGAAATCTCTTGATTTTCGTCCTGTTGCTTGGCTGTCGACGTACGATAAGTCATTCTTTTCTTTATTGGTATAGGCCTCTTTTACTATGCAATCACTATGATCAATACACTATATGCATACTTTACGTCTATAGCTTAGTAAAGGGTTTCTTAAGTTTTGGTGTAAGGTATAAAAGGATTATGGTAATAATGGATAACTTTGAATGCGTGAATGATGTATGGAGCTCTCAATGGGACTTCTGCTGAGAACTCGGGCTGTAAACTATAAGGAGTTGGCTAAAATTCTAAATAATTGCAATAAATTGAGAAACTACTGTTTTCTTGATACGGAATAATTCTAAATTGCTAGTACAAATTGTAAACACTACTTTAGATGACAAAAAGTTTTTAGAGATAGATAATATATTTGGATCCTGTATTTTTAAAGTTTACTTAAGCACTGTAGCGCAGCCAGTCTGCAAGTTAGGTCATGTGAGTTCATTAATATAATGTGTTAAAACTTTCCCCAATTGTTAGGTAAGTTTAAAACTTTGGTCCGCAGCGGATTTAATATATCAATTAAGCGGGACAGCCTGCTATTAGTTAAAGCCATTGTTATCATTGATTCACGGATCACATCAATATTCCACTTTAAATAACACGGTTGTAATTCGAAACACTTTTGAAATCATTTGATCTTTCCAATCTGCTCACTAAATACTGATTTCAAAACGGTTCTTACTACAATTGTTGTATCTTGTAATCACTATGGTGTTTTTCTTATATACCTAATGCCTATTACGAATAGCCTTATCCAATAATAAAATTATGACGTAGTCAAATTAAGCTCTTGGTCCATTAAAATCATTAAACGAACAGCTTTGAGCTTCAGTGGAACGTGAAGTCTGCACCATACGCGTAGGGATAGGTATTACAACTGTTCATATATCGTAGAAACGCTTTATAGGATATTGTTATCTTTATAGTTTTGTATATCTGGGACGCTGCTCCGTTAAGGATGGATAATTGTACTAAATAGTTGGCGCTAATGTGGCCTGAATCGAAAAGGTTCAATAACGGCACTACGCGTATGTAGTTCTGCGACTTCACCATAGATGGCAGTAATAAGGGGTAATTTGCTGTCTTCTCCTTGCTAGCTTTCATCAAAATAAAATAATGTGTCAACGTCGAGTTATCACACTGATAATATTTACTGCCTCTGGTAGTTTAACTCTGAGTCATTCATTTTTTTTATTGTTATTTTTATATCCCGCTATAAATTGTTGTTGCTATAAAACAGTTTATAAATAATAATGTTATATTATTGACCTCGTAGGTATGGAAAATACGTTAGATTATGTATAAATGTATGCGTTATTTATTTTGTGTTGTTATATATATTATGTTATGTACTGAAGCTAGCATTGAAAGGATGTCACGATACATTGCACAACATGAAGACATAACGCAACAAATGACACAGACGTTTAATAATATACAAATAATTTTAATTATATATATTATATGCCGATCTATATCGCGTAACTGATATTATTAAGGTTTAGTTTTAATAAACGATGAGAAAAGAAAATAAAAAACAATGATAGTCCCAGGTCAGCCTAAGTATTATTCAATTGTTTTGTTGTTGGTCATGATTTTATGGTGTTTTTTTTCTTTAATCGTTAGTTTTACATAACATTTGATAGTAGGAAGTTGATCTTGAATTATTTGCTGCGGCGTGCTTGTACTGCGGTTTTGTTACCTTCATGATTATGTTCCAATTAAAGAATCGATAAAAATCATAAAGTTAGACTGAAATATGTTACTTTGTTTTCGTCGTAATAAATAATATTTTTTATCCCGCACGTGTTAGAAAATGTTACCCGATGCAACCAAATATTATCACTACTTTGTTAATTCTTTATTCTAAATTACGATTTCTATCGATACTAATGCATGTTAAATATCGTTTGCAAATTATCCAGCAAGTAATCATGACATCCGCAGGCAACATACGATTCCCGAAAGCAGGCAAATTGACTGATCTAATTTCTTAGGAGTTCTACATTTACGATTATTATTACTAACTATTATGTAGTTATTTGATGTATTATTTGATTATATTGACTGTAATAGTAAGACGAATACAATTTCTATAATTACTTTTAAATATTTATACGATAATTGTATAACAGACTCGCAGTTACGAGTCTCGTTCAGAATAATGCTGCGTCTGACATAGTGCTAATGCTGCTGTCTATTTACTAACGAAATCGTTGCGGATTGAAAAGTTGTTTTTCACAATGCTTTTTTTGACTAACACGAATATTTGACGCACGCTTAAATTTTGTTAATCGTATTTAGATTTCTTTTTTGGCTTTATTTTGATGTATTTTGATCGAATTCTCATTTTTTAATTTGTATTATAAAATTAATTAACTAATTTATTGTCTTTTTTATTTTGCTTCTCTATTAGCTAGCTAGTTGGCTCTAAATAATATCGAATCAAATGCACAATTCTTTATTTTTCGCACAATTTCTTCGTTTAATGAGTTTTTAATGTACGCTTTGGTATTTTGACTCAACCATTATTGTGGATTTGATTTGATGTTGGCATCTTCCGAATACAATTCACTTCCATCACGATAAATGCCTATAATATATTTATGTATTTAAGTAGCTACCAGTGGGTCATTCGAAGTTTTCCATAAGTACAAGTAGAAAGCGAGTGAGACTCGCGTCGTTCGATTAGGATAGCCGGTGGCAATACGATAATAAATTGAATATTCTAAATGCGTGGGTCGAAGTGCACCGCCGCCGCCCGCAATAATTGATTTCTAAATCTCGACGTCGAAACTAATATGATAGAGATCAATATTTTTAATATAATCATTTTAATTGATGTACAGATTGTTAGGTGTTCGTCAAATTTTTACGATGTTTTGTCGTTTATTTGTTAGTATATAATATAAATTACCATGTCTGTCTTTTGCGTACTTCTATAGTGTTCTGTGTCCGATGTTAGAGTTAATTGACAGTTTATGATCAAAATTCAAATTTAAGATTAGTAAATAAATTAATCAAACGTCTTTATAAATATATAGTAATGTGAGTTAATATCATATAATATGAATTACGCGAAAGTACCTTAGTGTGTATAATAGGCATACTTTGCATGTATGCTTTTTATAAGTTATAGTATAGCGTCAGGGCAGTTAAAATAAACTTTATATATTGTGTTACACAACCGATTGATAAAAAACTGTTACCAATCTGCTTTTAGAAATTGCTCTTGTTAGCGATGTCGTGTCAGGTGATTTAAAATAAATTAAACTGATTATTTTAAAGATTAACACGCTGACATACTGTATTCTGTTGTATTAAGTGTGAAAAAGAAGACAACTGGCATCGAGGAGATGATACAGCTTAAAATTGTTCATCTCGATCCATCCGATTTTAAGGACAGGGGTGATGCATACGATCCCTATCTTACCTCGATTCACCGCGGCGTTCCAGTCGTATGACGAACTGCTTGAATAGATTTATTTTCATAGCATAGAGAAATAGTAAATAAAAAAATACTTGATATACAGCTCGTGTCATCGAGATTATCGCTAATCAATTGTATTACAATTTAGAATGCAGGTGTGGTCTAGTGATTATAGCACCGGGGTCGAATCGAGGTAAATATTGCATAGTTTAACTACCGCAAATAACCACCCACCATGGTTCGACTTCCCGAAAGTCCGCCTGGCTAGCAGCCATCACATTACCTAAGACTTGCTATAATAAAACAAGTTACTTTCTGAGGATCTTTCTTGAGGATTCCGGGTAAAGTGCTAAACCAAAATTTAATCAAAATAAATTAAAATACACATCATTCCCTAAAGATGATACTTCAAACCGTGAATAATTGTATTGAGCGCCAATTTTGATTACTGAGTTTTGGTGTAGACAGACAGTTTAAATAAATATGGATTATGGCTTGGCACCATTTCTATGAAAATTGAAGCAACAAAATTCCAATTAACTATAGATAAAGATAATTGATACGCGGGTTCACAGTTGGTTATTGCGTACCTATGGAAAGTTAACAATAGTTAAATTAATAGGTAGTATTGAAAAAGCTTAAAAGAAATCAAAACAAAAAGTCAATTCAGCAAAAAAGATACACGGTTCCGGTTTCGTTTTTTTTCTCGTCGATGATATTTTAGACGTTCATCACATCTGAGGTTCGCACGCCTGCGGCGGCGGCGTCACGTGGTAGTTTCATTTGTGAAAAAAGTGCATTGTTTGCGACACTGCGCGGCCGCCATGTTTCTACGCACAGAGCGGCAACGTCGCCCGCCTAGCTCAATTATACCGTACGTACGGTCGAGTATGGTTCTTTTGTTCAACGGAGGAAAACGTAATTTTCGCCAAACACCGCGTGTTCCTTTGTAAGTAAGCAACATTCCATCGCGTACAAAGAAATTTGGTGATTCTTTATTTTGTCGCACTTCCAAAAGATGGAATAGTCTTCCAGCACACGTTTTCGTTCCTTTCGACATGGGGTCCTTCAAACGAGACGTGCAAAGATAGGCACCTTGTGGGCCGGCAGGGTGAGGGTGACTTAAGCTGTGTTGTTTTCTCGCTGCACTGGTTGTCTTCGCGTCTGGACCCCATTTTCAACTTATATCAGGTGAAGTGGAGACATTTGCTGTGCAATATCTATATGAAAAAAACTAACCAAATCATCTGACTGACTTGCTTAGATAGAGAGATACTATACCTAACATTTAGATAGGACTAGTTCAAAGTGCTGTATTCCAGGTTTCGTTAACGTCGTTTGTTCCATTATACACAACAAATAGATTTTTTTACCGTCTTCCAGTATTATAAGCAGTAGACAACTATTCTAATTATTGGCCTTTACAATAACAATAATCCGTTTTGAATATTGAGTAGATACCTAGAAGAGTTAGATGCACCATACTAGTTTATTGCTAGCATTACATGGGTGCTAATTTTACATAACATAATGAACCTTTACCGCTTCTGGTGTTACATTGACAGCTCATATGGCGACTATATATATGTATATATATATATTGTAATTATACCTAAATCTATGATAATTTAATAATAGATTAAGATATTTACAGTTTCCCAAACACCTAACTAGACACGTTTTTGCTCTTGTCACCAATGCTTTCGCCTCCTTAGTATGTAATTAACACTATTTAATATCATCACTGATTATAATCTATGGTGCATAAATTCTCCTACGAGATAAAAGGATTGTTAGATAAATATCTAATTATTGCATTTCGTTTCGTAAGTATCATTAACTAATACATTGTGCTTATAGTGAGTCCAATAACATAATTGGATACGAGTACTTTATTGAAAGTATCTCAGAAAAAAATACTTACAGATTTAATTACCCAGGGTGCTATATTAGCTCTAGCGCGCGAAAGCCTCTTGGAGTTCGTGAATGCTCTCTACACGACGCTGGACAGTTTGAATTCTAGGTTTACTTTAAAAATCGAAACGAAACAGTCGGCATAAAAAAACAAAATATCAAAGGTGATAAATATTAGCCTCAGTATAAAAAATACCTGCTGTGATCGATACCCACTTTGTGCAGCGTTGAGACAGAAAACGATTACTTCAAATAATTGTTAACGGTGGTCGGCTTTTTGTAGTGTCTGTATACAATATTTATTTGTATTGGATCTTTAGTGATATGTGAATTGCATTATATAATATTTATTTATCTAAAGTCAGTAATGCGTAATAAGGCTTTACTGTCCCCCGCGACCGCTTGAAACTACCTACATTATTTTTCCAGCAGTATCTGGAAGTATCCTAAGCATCACTTCTACCACAATTATTTTGTGCTTCTACTATGTCGGTCAGTAAAACTTATTTGTAACTACATTAGTTATTTCTTCTCTTTGTATTTTATGAACAGTAAAAAACTTGCATGAGCCGCATAATTTATAATAAAAACAAAATTTGATAATGTCTTACTTATATCTTAAAATGCAATACTAAACTTATTTGTAAGAAATCAATTTCGTTCAAAAAACGACACATAGTCAGTCAGTAAAAAATCGTAAATCCAGCATATCACCCGTTATCTAAGGCCGATGGAATGGATATCACCATTCGTTTCGATTTTAAGAGAAGTCTAGAATGTCACGTCGTTCAACGAGCCATGACGACAGAGATTAATTTATCCAAGATCCAATAGCCTCACGTTAACTTTATGAATAACATACATAGGTAACCTAATAACATCGCTTGACATCAAAGCTATCAGCGTTTACTTACATCTCGTAGTTGTGTCAAGTCTTTCTTTACTGTAGAATTTTCATTCCCAAAGAATATTACCTGGACGAATCTGTCGCAATTAGAAAACTTCGACTATAAGACCGCGAACGCAGTACAAACTAGAGTTATATAATTGAGTAGGTATTTAAGGATGGAGAGACTATTACTCCACATTTGCGCTGGACACGAAAAATGCGCCGAACATGAACCTTCCCTGCACTTGATTTCATATTCTTGAAGCCTTAATAATGTAAAAACAATGTAGTTTTAATATAAAGTACCTGGCTGGGGTCACTGTACAATTTAAATGTAGATCACAGCAAAAGTAATAAAATAAATTATGTTTACTAATCGAAATATGAAAATCTGCAAGGCCACAGCGGGCTTTACCTACATAAGTGGGGACTGCATTTGACAGTATCAGATGAAAGTTTGTGTAGCGCAGTTTAGTCTAAACAAACTTAATCTAGACTAGCCCATACTCACGGAAATGAAAAGCTACATTTTTACGTCTACCGCTGAGCTTATGTAGAAAATTACTCGCATAATTAAATGCTCCACCGTTATCTATTACTTATATACTTTTACGTTGAACACGTGCATACACATTCTTAACTTTATTCTATCACCTGCTAGAATAAAGTTGTTATCTAAAGCAGTTGAAAACGTTACAAACTTTTTGAAATATATATTTCATTATAAATTATAATGATTAAAGATAAATTAATAAGATAAAGAACTTAACTTTTGTGATCAAGTGCAAAAAGGTTTCGTGTGTTTGTACGATACGAACCCCCAAAAATTTCTAATCGATTTCAAGGACCAAATGTACGAGAGTGGTAGTATGTACCTATTATGTAAGAGTAGGTACACTGGCTGTCGGATTATACTCCGACGACGTTTGAATCGTACGTGTATGTATTCCACTGTTGTGTATAACATATCAATACGCTTCGTGCTGCGGTATTGTATCGACACTGCTTTTATCGGTTGTTCGACGTCATTGGTTCATAATAGCACCCTGTACCTATTCGATAATTGTTATTGGCAAATACCCTGACTTGTTTTCTTGAAATTTGAAAGTTTGGCTCATCTTTAAGATTAAAACTTAACTCGGTTTCAAGTTCAATTTGGTCTTTGTATAGGCAACGGGAAGGTTTTGTCCTGCGTTGTGTTTGTAAGATACATAACAGGAATGGCATGTCATGAAAGCTATGCTTGAGTGAGTGACGAGTGGGATGTGATGCGGAATGGTTTCAGATTGTCTAATTAAGTCTAAATTGTACTCGATCAACGCTCTTATTCCTAACAATCTAAAATGCATTTTGTCTCAAGAATCTATCGTTCTGTGTAGTCAATTTGTGATTCCTAACATAATTTTCTTTATAATTAACCTTCTTGTTCTGATAATCTGTTTTAGATAAAAATATAATATCTATTTATTAAAATCTTTCTCCTCTCGAATTGTGTTTTATTGGTGTTCCGCCATATCCCTTTTTAGGTAAGTATGGTAATTTTATGTAAGTTTAGTAGGTAAGTACTGCAACGAATTTGGTATTAACGTAAGTATACATATTAGAATGTTAGCAACGGCTAACGTGAACTTACCATCTGGGACGGTGAACTTTTTGACTTTACTTCTAGCTTTGCAGCTGCTGTACGATGAATAAAATAATAATAATTTGTTCTTGACTGTTGATCTATTTATTTGTTTCTCTATTGTCTTGGTTTTTATTCTTAATTACTGTACTTAAAAATACTTCATATTTTAGAAAAACCTTGAATTAAATAATCTCTAAATGTTTTTATATTTAATAATCTACCTACTAAGAGGCTGCTACCATTGAATAACGTCTGTTAAGCTGATTATTTGTGGTCCATGTATTTTTTTTTACAAAAAAAAAAACAAACAACCTTCAAATTTAAAAGTAGGTAATTACCGTAAAATCCAAGCTTATGTACAAAATTCCTGTACTGCTAACATCTCAATATTTTTAATTAAATTTAAAAATGGTCCAAGTGTTACAGTAGCGTATGGTTATTAAATGCGCACCTGACGTGTGGCTCATCTTGGCGTAGCCACCTCACCAACTGGAAATCTGACTTCATAGATAATTTGTCGATAATATTTCGGAATTTGTCGTGAAATCTCAGAATTTGTCGGTCCACCGTTCAAAAGTTATAAGGGGTTCAAGGTGGCCACGCCAGGATGAGCGCTCATCCTGGCGTGGCCACCTTATATCTCTGAAACTACGGGTCGTAGCGAAGATCTGATTACACCAATAATTTGTCGGAATTTGTCGACAAACGCCAGAATTTGTCGGTGCTTCTATGAAAAGTTATATCAACTTCTTTTTTCCCCATAGTAGGTAAATGTACAATCGCGTACACGAAGCTTATTGATATTGTAAATAAACGACTTAAAAGGCATAAAGAGTGCAATTAAGTAATATACGTAGTGAATCGGATAAATATATGGATGAAAATGAAACTAAATCTTACTAATATTTTTAAATTATGTGAAGTTTCGATGTCTGTTACCTACTCAATCATGCTTCAACCACTGGACGGATCTGGATGAAACTTGGTACAATAGGTTAGGACCTGAAATAGGACATAGGCTACTTATCCCTCGGCATTCCCACGGGAACTGGAACCACGCGAGTGAAACCGCAGGCGGAAGCTAGTATATAATTTTATACATGACATTAATTTACTGTCGTCAAATGCAAAAAAGTAAAATGGTAGGTAGTTAATTTATAAAAAGGCTCATTTAATGCTGTTCAATTCAATAACCTATTCGTAGACTGAACAGAAAGTTTCTCGATAATGATTGATCATAAAATGCGGTCCATGATTGTATTTTGTTCTGTGCTTAGCAAAAAATAAATACATAAATTAAATTTGATTCTGTAACGTTCATGAATAGAACAAATGCTACTTTAATTAAACGCATATATTAATTAAGTACCTACTAATATTAAGTACTTGCTTCCGCCCGCGGTTTCACCGTCTCGTTCCCGTGGGATTGCCGAAATAAAAAGTGTCCTATGTCTTATTCCAGGACTTGACCTATATGTGTGCCAAATTTCACCCCGATACGTAAAGTGGTTGAAACGTGATTGAGTAACAAACATCCAAACATTCGCATATTTTATAATAATAAAATATGCGAATGTTTGAACTAGTTAGTAAGACCATAGTTCGGAAAGTAGGTACTTACCTATCTATATTTTTTAAATAATTGCGTTACATAACGTGACAACACCTATGTACCCACATACTCATTCAAATTCGCACAAAATGTATAACAGTGTCATAGTTTATTGACTGAGCCTATGTTTTTATCTATTGTTAAGAAAAATAGGTACGTACTTTATATTAGAATAGAAGAAGGAGGCAAACGAGCAGGCGCGGGTCCGCAAAACCAGAGGAATCGCAGTTGCGTTGCCGGCCGGTAATTTACTAAAAAGATAAAACGACATGTTTACACTTGTGTGAACGACTTTATTTCGTGCTCTACAAAGTTCACAATACCTTTTACACAAAAAAGCACGCAAAACATTGCACTTCGCTTAGCACTTGTAGTCTTTCAAAGAGATAACAGATGGCGCTGAATAGTAGTTTCATTATTTTCAATACCAAAATAACCTTTATGATCTTATACAGAACGATCAATGTTGAATGATCAACGGCGATGTTTGTTATTGTTTGGCACGGACCGGGATAAGTACAAATAGCGGGTTAGAGAACTGCCTCATTTCGCAGTGGTGTATTTAGCAGTTCTACTTGTTTTGTTTTATAAGGGCTGATTTTTTAAACGTCAGTTAAAGTTTATTCATTAAATAATTTGACATAATGACAGATTCTCTTTAGAAAATATGTCACAATGACAATCTTATTCTTTGGTTAGGACTTATCTGAGGACTTATTCTAAGTCTGAGGATTGAAAAATCGGGCCTAAATGGTATATTTTGCGCGATACTTAGGAAGATAAAATCAAGCAAGTGTTTTAATATTTTATTTGCTAACAAAATACCTAGTTGAAATTCTTACTTTTTACTTAGAGAAGATATCAATTTCTCAATTTCAAAGCCCGAACAAAAAGCACCTGCGCCGATGACGTAATTCGCAAGATGGCGATTTGACGAAAAAAAAATTTGAAATTAAAAAATAAAATTGAAAACGAACAAAAAATAAAGTTTTGGGTGTTTAGAGTGTAGCTAGCCTAGTTTGTTTATGGCTAAACTTCTTCATACAAAAGTAGGCTCTAAATAGACGAATCCTGGTCCTAATGTCGAGTGACGAGTGCGTTCATAATTGATCGCTTGGGGTTTTACAGAATTTCGCCGTTTTCAATTTCGAACACTTCGGAGTGGAAAGGCTAACTTCTTATTGAATTAATAGTCGACATCGGTGCTTAATTGGAAAATAGTAATTAGAAATATCTACCTATTAATTTTCTTTGTACTACTTGTAGGCCGTGTGGTGGCGGCTCCTTTTAAGAATACTGTTACACCATTCCTTGTCTTGGATGTCGTAAAAGGCGACTTAACGGACTGAGAACTGCACATGCATACATCCAACTGCTTATAGCGGCGACAGGCTTACTACCTACCACGCTGAGTACATGTGCAGTAGTAATTTCGTGAAACTCGGACTGTGGCAGTAGTAGCTTTCGCGGTGCTAACTGACTAGTCTCTGACTAACCCTCTAGGGACAATAGTCGTGAATATATATGTAACTACTTGTAATAGCTAAAGTCTTTAGAGTGCTGTAGACCTTAAATAGGTATTTAAAGTTTATTACTCAAAACTCTAGCATAGTAGATAGGTACTAGTTCAATGGGTATATAGATTTATCTATGAAGGCGCGTGATTGTTGAATTATTGCTCATAACTATTTTTAGTTTTTGTATCATTGAAAACTTTCATGCAGCTTAGCGTCGAGCCTATTTTTAGCCCAGGACAACAGATCATCTTGTTCAATTATTAAGCTTAATTGCCTATGATTAGTTCACTTTTGAAATTGTGATTTTTAGAAGTACCAAGTAAGTAAATTAGTAGATAATATTTTGAAATAAAGCCCTATTTTACTAAGTATTTTTTTAATCAGTATTCCTATTTTGTTAAACCTCTCGTAACGGTCTTAACTCTCCATGCAACTATCATAAACATTGGATAACCTATATTGTCGATTATAATGTTATGGACTGATTTTTTAACAATTGAATAAAACTTATCCAGCTGATAAAAAGTTACCAAATCAAATTAAAATGTCACCCTATGATACAAGAAACAACGAGATGACAACATATTTTTTAAATGGCTGTATGTATAATAATCTATTAGGATAGGTAATCAATTATATCTGGGGATTGCAAAATCGATAAAACAGTGCATTAAAAATGCGCCTTTTCTGTGTTAAATACACATGTATTGTTAAATTACAGTCAAATTTACGACAGGAAAAAGGCCATCAGGTAGGTACCGCTCCTTAAGGACATGTTGTTGTTGTATGAGAAAAAAGAAGTTGATACAACTTTTCATAGAAGCACCGACGAATTGTGGCGTTTGTCGACAAATTCCGACAAATTATCCACAAAATTATTGGTGTAATCAGATCTTCGCTACGACCCGTAGTTTCAGAAATACAAGGTGGCTACGCCAGGTTGAGCGCTCATCCTGGCGGGGCCACCTTGAACCCCTTATAACTTTTGAACGGTGGACCGACATATTCTGAGATTTCGCGACAAATTCCGACAAATTATCGACAAATCATCTATACAGTCAGATTTCCAGTTGGTGATGGTGGCTACGCCAAGATGAGCCACACGCACCTGACCCGGATTGTCAAATCGGGCTCGAATCCCGCTCGTGTAAAGTATTTTAACACTATTTTTTTTATTTTTAGTACAAAAACCCAGACATTGTTAAAATAATAATGATCCTTCTACATTGCGAACTTACACGGGGTGTTTTCGAAGAGATTGTTAGATTACCACGGCTAGGTAGGTACTGTACCTAGCCCGCTACGTTCTTACATATTTTACTACCGATAAAAAACATAATCCAAATCGCTGTCATAGACGATAAAATAAAATAATATATAAGTACATCCAAATTAAGAACCTCCTTATTTTGAAGTCTGTTTTACGAGGACACTGTGGTTTACTAGCATTGTTAAATGATAGTATCAAACCTATGATCGCCTTGATGTTAGACTCTGATCCTCTCGCGTGACGGTACAACGAGGGAACGACCTCTGTTGAACTAGTGAGGAGGTTATTTATTCAGGTAAAAGCATACTGTCTGTCAACCTAAAGTTTGGTAAGGTCAACATTTAGTTTCCAGGTCTTCCGTTAGATGGCTAGCCGACGACCAAGAAAATATATCGAGTCTTATGTACCTACTTTTTTAGTATTGAGACAATGGTTTTTACTTTAGTGAAAGAAATAGGCTTGTCGTTAATCTAAGAAGGTTTTTGTTGAATTTTAGCAGATATAATTATAATTGAATATTGATATGACTCAAACAGTAGGTAAAGGGTTGTATAGAATAGACTAAAGCTATAGAATACAATTCCTTATACTGGCTATAGGTACCAAGTCTAGTAGCACAAGTATTCGTCACAGAAACCCAAAGTTTGATATCAGTTTTCTTCGCTAAAAATAACAGACTTTAATTGAAATTTTGTTAGATGACATCTAAGAGTTTGAGCCTGCTCCTGTTTATAGAATTACCCTTGAGCGATATAATTGTAAATAGAAATAACTGTACGTCGTTCATCGGTACGAAGAAAATATTTTCAGCCGCTACCTTTATTTACCGACAGCTCGGTTCGCCGAAAGAATGTTAAAAATCAGTTATGACCCCGATACTCAGTAATGATTAATGTTAATTGACGTCTCTAAGTGCGGTAGTTTAAGGGTGAAGCTGAGCATAATCACCCTCATTCAGCTTTTTGTTAGGTCAACAATCAATAAGTAAGGGATAAGTGCGGTTTCTCTGACAAACTGTTACGCTTGTTATGTGGTCCACTGTACATGGGTGCTTTAGTTCGCGATTTTTTACCATTCGATAACGTTAACGAAAACAAAAGTTGTGTTGATGATAATATTTCAATTCTTCTCGTTTGTCACCAGGAGGCACCCTGCGGTATCTAATGCTATATAACTTCTCATTTTTATTAGTTTTTTTCGTCGATGTGATCATAGTTTTTATGGTTAATAATACTCACTCTCAGTCACAGCACGGCAGTCTAAAATGAGAGTTTTGTCACAGTTTTGTCATCGAGTTACCTATTAATAATTTCGCAGAATTTAGACGCTAAACCGAAAAATATTGCAAAGCAACGCCCCGCTTACCGATATTCGTTTTACAAGTTCGTCGGTAGATGCCGCTGCTTAGATTTATTATATTAAAAATATTAGACAACATCGCATACATTGCTCTGACTCCAAAGACCTTGTGTATGTTGTATGTATGTTTAAGTACTTATGTATGTAAATCAGGAGCAATGACGGTACCACAACTACCCAAAGAGAAAATATAGAAAAAGTTCGTTTCGTTTCGCTCGTTCGTTCGGCAACACCAGGGTGAGGGTGCGAGTTTTATTCGCCCTTCGATCACGTTAACGAAAACGAGAATTTGTATGGCAAAATTTTAACTCTTCTCGTATGTCGCCAGGAGGCGCTGCTTGAATTCCATACAAATTTTTGCTGTCGTAACCGTAATCGAATGAATACGTATAGTAAACACAACTCACACTAGGCACTAAGAAACCGACGCCGGCGCCGCCGGAGGTCCACGGTACGGAGGACTATGCTGCCGTGCTAATTAAAAACTCAGTAAGGAATATTTTTTCAAGTATTGAGTTACATATATGTAGCTTCGGAATCCTCGCGAAGAGCTCTTTACAGCAATTTGATTGTTATTTCTATAGCTATACAGAACTTTATGCTTTGGCGTAAATGCTACTGCATTTACGCCAAAGTATAAAGTTCTGTAGTATATGTAGTATAAAGTTCTGTCTCTCTGTAAAAATGAATTACTTAAAAGAGAACCGCAGGTGCGTGTAGCTTTTTGCCGATGGGACTTTTGTAAGGTGAGATTTATTACACAAATTAAATGAAAGCAGTAGCTTCGCTTACTGCTATTATAATTTGTGAAACAAAACTAGTAAAGTGATCATAAATACAACTTTGAACTGCAGTAATATAGGATACTGCACTTTATTCATTAGTCGTTTTGACATTTGGAAAAAGAGGTAATACTAATCTGAAGAGCAGTTTCATGTGTTACTGCTTTCAGTGTCACAAGTCACAATGAATTACTAACAATAAACGCAGTAACTCCCAATTACTAGTCAAGAGCGCTGCAAGTCCGTCCTTACTGCATTTAAAGTTTGTATAGTTCGCTTTATTCACCAAAACCATGCTAAGAAAATATGTTAAAAAAAATTTAAATTGCTGTGTTATGATATTTTTAATGAAACTATGCATATCAAGCTATACAATAACAGTAGAACATTTTTTTTTAACTTTAAAATAACGCCATTGTAGGTATTTAAACAATTAAAATATATTTAACCGCCATTTACTCGAAAGTTGACTAATTAACCTTTCTTACTGCGTTTTAAATTAGCACAGCAGAACGTAGGCTGGTTTCAGAGCTGTGCGAGCCGCACGTACGGGCTCCCGAAGCGGAGACACATGTGAGGCGCGTAGAACATCGTTTCACAGCAACGCGGTGTGACCCGCTCCGGGTAAAGTCCGTAATACAACGCCTAAGCGCCTTATACAGAGTGGAAAGATTGAATGCCACATGGATGGCAACTACCTTAAATATTGGAAATAGCACAATCTGTGTAAAGGAGACTTTCCTTTATTTTTAAAAACAAAATTCTGAATTTATGGATTTTTGAAAAATCGCTTGTCTTAGGCGGGACTCGAACCAGTCAAATGCGACAAAAAATAACATGCTGTATTTTATGATGCAGATCGCAAGGGTTACTGATAAGGTTCATTTTTCTCTAAATGACAAACACAATCAAAATGACGGAAGGTCATGAAAACTAACAATTACTTTTTAATTTTGTTTTCACCCTTCACGTGAAATGCACAGCAACTACTTTAAAATACGCATCATAAAATACGGCATGTTATTTTTACCACATGTGATCGGTTTGATTCCCGGTTAAGGCAGACGATTTTTGAAAAATCCATAATTGAAGTATGTATTATTCTCTAAAATAAAGGTACGTCTCCATTGCGTACAATTTGCTATCTCCAATAATTAAAGTAGTTGCGGTGCATTTCACGAGACGGGTGAAAATAAAGTTGCTAGTTTTCATGGCCTTCCGTTATCTTGATTGTGTTTGTTGTTTAGAGAAAAATGAACCTTATCAGTAACCCTTTCGATCTGCGTCATGAAATAAATACGGCATGTTATTTTTGTCGCATTTGACTGGTTCGAGTCTCGCCTTAAGACAAGCGATTTTTTAATAATCCATAAATGCAGAGTTTATTGTTTTTAAAAATAAAGGAAAGTCTCCTTTACACAGAATGTGCTATTTCCAATATTTAAGGTAGTCGCCATCCATGTGGCATTCGATCTTTCCACCCTGTATAGTGTCTCCGCTCTGGGAGCCCGTACGGGCGGCCCGCACAGCTCTGAAACCAGTCTTTTTTCTTACAATTTATCATTTATTTTAATGAAAGCTTTATGATCAAATATCAACTAAAAAAAAGACGAATTGAGTTCACCGATGCCATTTACAATTCTCCACTTAAAGGTTTTAATTAAGTAGGTGAGTTGTATGATCTAATAATCTTGTATGTTTTAAGTTCAATAAAATAAACAAATACAGTTGAGCTTACGCTGTAGAAAAATGTAAGTTAAATCACTATTCAATTCTAATGACTAATAAATTTAAAAAAAAATATATAAAAAAAATAGATATTAAAAGTTTCATAACTGAAGTTATTTATGACTTATGCCAATCATGGGACAGCTTATTAAATGAGCTACTTGCAAGTAAGACGAATGTGTTTGTAGTAAAATTTAACTCGATCGGGCGAAAAAGCTTTCTCTAGGCAAACAGTTACACAACATTAGTTGTTTAGTTGAAATGCGAGAATATGGTTCTCCTCTGTGTATAGGTAACATAGAACAGCCATGTCTGGCTTAAGGCACTGCGCAGTTTAAAAACATCTGAGACTGTTTTCATGTAAGCTTCGATCAATGACGACCTCCTTGGTCGAGTGGCTTGCACACCGGTTTTCATGGTGTCGCCATCTCTGAGGTCCCAGGTTCGATCCCCGGTCGGATCAATTTAGAAATACCTGTTTTTCTATATTGTTTCGGGTCTGGGTGTTTCTTATGTATAATAAGTATGTATTTAAGTATATTATGTATGTTTATCCGTTGTCTAGTTAACCATATAACGAGTTTCTTAAGGAAGCTTTTCTTGGGGCTAGATAATTGGTGTGAGTGTGGAAAACATTTATTTATTTATTTATTTTATTTAATGATATGGATTAAAGGTCTCTGGTAACAGACTTGTTCATAGTTTGTAATATTATTCATTGACACTATCTATGCGCAACACTTCACCTTCATCTCCTCTAAAATTAAGTGATGATATTATGCCTGTACATAGAAATACGCTCACTTCAGTATATATCCTAATTCTTAGAAGGAACGGGCCATCTTTTGGTTATCTGCACAGTTAAAATTTCTAGAACTGACTACTATGCTACTCACGTCACATGGTTTAAAAACACGAATATTTTTATAGCTATGAAATGCTAATGTTATCTCGACCGCTAAGTCGGTTTTCTTAATTGTTTTACACTTCCCTCACTCGTCACTGTCAGTTTCCTAATTATAAAGGACCAGGGTATAGATTCTGCTATTTTCAAACGTGTTTTAGTTGCTTGTTTTTGATGTGTAACATCTTTCCGCTCGCTTACTATACAGCGTGGGAAGGAGTATACCGACAAATTGAAACCAAGGATTCCTGGTGGTATTACGAGTAAATTATGTTATATCAATATGGGTCTAAAACTGCGTAATTAACTTACTTTATTTTTAGAACAAAAATAATAATTATCGACAGTACTTCCTTGTAAACAAAACCTAAGTTCAAAGAGTGAAATAGAAAACGCCAAACTTCACGAAAGACTCCGACAAAATACGATAAACGACGAATGAAGTCAACGTCAGTGTGAGACATTGATTATTAATTATTACTATGTACTTGTGTGAAGGTGTGTGTGATTACGTCAAATAGTTAGGGCGTGTTACCCTTGAGATTTTTTGAACTTGTGAATTACTTAAAAAATTAATATCTCGAAAATTAGGCTTTACTGGCCCATGTTTATATTACTTTTTTTTGTCCAAATAGGCATTAGAATCTTTGGTTATAATTTGTCGGTATACTCCTACCCACGCTGTATATACAATTTGTGGGAGTGATTTCGTAGAAAAGGGACGGAAGTACGTAACAGTGTGATCCGTAACACCCACCAGTGATCGACACTTTAAGCCCAATGTCCGTTGTAGGTAGTAATATTTGTGGGAGTGATTTCGTAGAAATGTGATCGTAACAGTGTGATACTGCCGCACAATTTATGAACGCACTAGCTATTGCCCCGCGGCTTCGCTCGCGTAGTAAGTGTGATTTTTGTAATAATTGTTGAACTGTTACGCCGACTTATTACACTTACCCTTCGTCAAAACCTTTAATGTTATTTGTTTTTACAAAAATATCGTATTATATTTTTTTCTATTTATTATTATTAAGTACCTAATGCAGCTGGGGTACTCGGCTTCGCTCAGAGAGTTGATATGAGATTGTGTGGTAGTTGGAATAAAAGAATATTTTTTTTTTATTTAAAGTATATTCTAACTACAATACTTCTATTTACAATACTTGTTTGTAAACAACATTTTTCATTTTGTTGTCCGTAGTATATAGGTATAAATTTTTTGGGTTTCCTCGAGAGCAAGCTACGTAGTTGACCGTTAGAAAAACAGGAGTCTTTGAGGTTAATGCCGCAATATTTTAAAGTTTGTCCGTGTGCTTTGTTAATTGTAAAACTATAAGCTAATTTGATTGGAAATTGCAGTCTTTTAAACTGGAATGGCACTTCAGTAGAGATTAGTGATATTCTGGGGATAAATACTGTGTGTCCTTTGTCTTTCCCAGTCATAAGTTCGTTCGGCTTCGATGATGTTATTCGATAGCTGTTTGACGATCGTCCTTGTTCTATTACATAGTTTTGGTGAGTTGAAATTTCTTAGTAGTATGATCGGAGATCCAATTTTCAGTCGAAAGCAATGTAATGGCATTCCTGGTACTTGCAAAGAATTTAAAAATTCTGTAGGGAAGTTGACACTTTCATCAACGTTTTCCATTGTGTCGATCGATTTGTATATTTTTTCTTCACCGGGAATTTTCTTTTGAATATTAAAGTTGATATCGTCGACAATATTATTTTTAGTTGCTAAAATTGCCCTCTGAAATAGCCACTCCGGATTGGTATAGTTATGAACAGTGTTTGGATAAATTTGGTCGATGAGTTCATTTACAGTAGAGGCTATGTTGCAGAAATCAGTGTTGAGTTCAATGAGGCCGGTCGTCTGGTCAGTAGGATATGTGCCTTCGCCTATTTGTAAAAGTTGTTGGACAAAATGTGCTATTGTTTCGTCTTTCGATAATTCAACTCTCATATTTTTTAGTCGCAGTATTTGTATGTGTTGCCAGAGAGATGATTTTTTTAAGCATGTATTGATTTCGTCTGCTGGTGTTGACTTGGGGATAACTGGAAATGTTTGTCAAAAATCTCCTGACAGTATAAGTAGAGCTCCTCCAATCACCTCAGAGTTTCCTCGCTAATCTTGTAATGTTCTGTCCGGCTTCGAGTGATTTCTTATGGACCATCGTGCATTCGTCCCAGAAGATAATTTTAGCTTGTTTTAGAAGTTCTCCTCGTCTAGATGCTTTTGAGATTTTACATACCGGGAATTGCTCTTCGGCTATATTCAACGGTAGTTGGAGGGCGGAATGGGCAGTTTGCCCTCCTTCTATAAGTGTGGCGGCAATGCCAGATGATGCCAGTGCAAATGCGATGTGTTGTTGACTACGTATTTCTGCCAGGAATAGATTTATCAGAAACGTTTTCCCGGTGCCGCCTGGTGCGTCCAAGTAAATAATTCCGCCAGTGTTGTTGTTGATCCGGTCCATGATAACGTTGTAATTTTTTTTTATTGTTTTTGAGTAGTGGTTTGTTGCGAGCAATGTATTGAAATAGTTCGTTGGAGTTGTAACTTTTTCCTTTATAGTTTCGATGTTTAGCACACTGAAATCAAAAACACTCATTCGTCTAGAAAGACGAATGAGTGTTTGATTGAAGATGTCGTCGTTGAATTCAATGGCCAGTTATGGATTAGCTTGTTGGATTTGGTACAGTATATCATCACTCATACTCTCTTTGAAGGAGTCCCATAGCTGTTTTGGATTCGATGAGTTACATGTTGTTAGAATTAGTGCGAATAAGTCTCTGATTTTCTCAGCTGAGGCTGTGAGTGAGGCTTCTTGTAGTGTTAATACCCAGTGGTTTTCATTTTCCAGTAGTTCTAAGCGTTGGCATGCTTCTCTATACGTCTTGCATAGGTAACCGTCAACAGTCTTGAGATGTGTGAAAATTTTTGGTCCCCGTATTTCGTGTAGCAACATCCGGAGATAGAAACATTCGGCGTTGTTCGTATGTACAGTGTATACTCGGCCTAGTGCGTTAGTTTTCATGATTCCTGGATGATCCTCTACTGAAATTCCTTGTTTTCGTCGTTGAAAGATTTTTTATGTTGTGTTCCACGTATAATAGGTAGGGACGTGGACATATAATGATGTTTTCACGAATGGATCCGTTTGGCTCAGTTAGAAAAAAGCTGTTAATGTTGTGTTCTTAGGTAGTTCGCTTGCAATTTTTCTGGCGCTGTCTTTTTTGAAGTAAACTCTCTGTCCATTCTCTAAATGTATTGCTAGATGTTGCACAGCTGGTTCGTGTTCGTGTATAGAATAACCGAAAATACGCCACGCTGTTTCGTTACTGTTGATGATCTTCCCATTTGGTACATGAGGATCTCGTCGTTTCTGTTTTGTTGCTCGCTGTATTTAGCTATTTGAAATACAGTCATGTCACTGCCTTTGTTCACATACTTACAGACATATTTAATGGATTTCACTGAATTGCAATATTCAACGTTTATGTGTGCTTGGAACATTTTGGAAAGTAGTGGGTTAGTAGGTACCCATTGATTATCTATTTCCAGTTCGTCTCTGCCTCGTATTCGTATTTTTGCTGTGAAGCCACCTTTTTTGGGTGATCGTCTTCTGTATTTGGGATAACTATCATCTCCGGTTTGTGTGTCGTCCAAGTATGGTTTTGGGTATTTTTTTGTAAATTTTCCATCACACATACAAGGTGAATTGAAGTTTAATGGCCCGCATGGTCCGTGAATCATGTTTTTCACAACTATGTTGTATAGCTCCGGATCTTCTTGTGGATTGGGATTTTCAGCTTGGATAATTTTGTCAATATCCGTGCGATGAATTTTGTTGTCTAGCCATATGAGATTGTATGAGTGAGGCAGTCCTCGTTTTTGCCACTCATTTGTGTACATCCAGCATCTAACGGTTCCAAAGATGTGATATTTTGTGATGACTTCAATAAATATCATTTGTTTTTGTCGAAAAATCTCGGGCTATTACATCGTGTCGATCCATGTCCGTATCTTAGTTGTTCTTTGATTTCTGGCCATGATGAGTTGCATGTGAATGTTATGAAGAGGTCAAGGTCGTCCATATTTTTTTACGAGGGTCATAGCATCTTGAGTATATTCGTGCATATGTCTTGGACTTCCTATGTAAGATGAAGGTAAGATTACCATTGTTCCAATGTCGTCAATGTTTTCGTTATTTATGATTCGCGTTGCTAAATTGGCAGATGATATCGATTTTTTAAATTACGAAGTGTTTGTGTTTGTTATATTCTTTCGTCGGGTTGTAGTGGAATGCTTTATTTGTTAGGTTGTATTGTTTACTTATCTTCATCCGCGCTTCTCGTAGAGTGATATTTTCATGGGTGGCTTGCGTTTGCAGTCTTTTATTATAAGATTGTGTCACAATTCATAATTTTTAATTCGTTCATTTCTTTGTTCTTCGGTTTCTCTACTTCTCGCAGTGATCATTCTGGTTCGTTGGGAACGTAAACGTGCTTCGCGCTCTTCGACTGTTTCGTTTTTCGCTGTTCTTTTTGTTTTCGACGTTTTGCTTCAGAACTTGAAGATCGCCTCCTTTTTTACGTCTAGGCATTGTATAAAATATAAATCGAAGCTTTTTAGTAAGAAATGCACTAAGTATGGAACACTTTAAACACTTTTTACACTTTATTTTCGATTTATACTCAGTCACTATATCACTTTGCTGCCCTTCACTGGTGAGAAACTGACGTTCAAACATACGACGCATCATGCTTTATATACCCCTACCGATGAGTTCCACAATAAACCTGAATGTTCGCGGATGTTCCCGAACGTTCGAACCCACGATAGATCTCCTATCAGTAGGTAGCTTTACCCATAGAGAAAAGTCTTCGAATGGTCCAAAATGTTCCAGAATATTCCACAACATTCGAGAATGTTCTGGATGTTCCACAATAATCTGAGATATTCCTGAACATTCCAGACTATTCCCGAACATTCCACAACATTCCAGAATGTTCCAGAATGTTCGAACCCACGATAGATCTCCTATCAGTAGGTAGCTTTACCTACAGAAAAAAGTTTTCGAATGGTCTACAATGTTCCAGAATATTCAATAACATTCGAGAATGTTCTGGAATGTTCTACAATGATCTGGAATATTCTGTGGAATTCTCTCGAATATTCTCGAATGTTCTTGACTATTCTAGAAATTTCTATAGGGCAAAACTTCCAACCCTTATATTTTCAAAAGCACACCCTTCAGGTAAAAACGGGAACCTTCCTCATGGACGGGAGATAGAGGGCTATCACACCATATAACTACCTTGATCGTACCGGGACACATTTCTGAGTTTTAGCGGCACGCACATTGTACACTTTCTTTTATAATATATATTGATTGATTAGACTACTGATACAAGGTGGTGGACGTTTTTAAATATCTGTGTGGTTTTAATGTAAACGTAAATTCACCATGAAAAAAGTACATTTAAACTCGTCACAGATTTATTTAACGTTATGAACTATTTTGATATGTGTGGAAAATGTATGTATGGGTATTTTTAGATGCTTGTGTTGAGTTTTTTTTTTCAATGTTAAATGTTAATGTGATGGATTTACTTTACGGTGAGTTTTCAATAATCCCACTGTGATAAGTTTTCGAGACCTCTTACTCGTAGTAACAACAAATGTAACATTTCTTTAATGTCGTGTGTAGGTATTTTTCATGTGCTTTTATTTATTAAATTGTTCTTCATTCTTTCTTCTACTTTTTCTTTTGTGCCATTTTCGAAGATTTTGTTATCGTTAAGTAGGTGTAACTAACTCGTCACTAGGTGACGCTGCTTTGTTCGCTCACAAATTGTAGTTAACTATTCGTTTGCAGAATGATAGCTAGAGACTAAGAACTCAGAAGATGAAAATAAAGTAGCATTTACTTCTAGTTCGAAAGTATAGTAAATTAAATACGTTTATTTAAATAAATATTTTTTGAACTTTTATTTAGTTTTTTAAGTAAAACTCATCACAGCTTCTTGCAACCTTAAAAGTACCTAAATCGAAATGTTTTTAACACTTAAATATGTAACACAGTCAAGTCATCGTCTTAACACACCTCATTAAGAGACAGGGGCGCCAAAAAAGTGTCAACCGTATTTTAATCACGTCCAGAAACTGGAATCTCTCATCAAGTCCAAAGTCTACGAGTCGATTACGTCCTATTACGAGTTTACGAGTCGAATCGTTGCGTGTTATAAATCGAGAACTGTGTTGTAACAATCCGTTGACATAACCTTATTTATGTTTGGTTTATTTTTACTCTTAGATCAAACAATTTTACATTATAGGTACTTACCTATCTTTATTTTGTAATTTTCAATAATAAAGAATATATTAATAAATGAAAAATAACAATTCCAAATAAAAAATCGTTATTTGTCCAATTTTTTAAATAATTCTTCAAATTACTTTAATAATCTCGTAGAATTAGTATTCTAACATACCGGCTATCGTAGCAGTTTGGTACGCTCTGCTACGAAAGTCGCTGAGCAATAACGTGTATACACTTTTAACTCTTATTCCATTGTATTAAGAGTTACATTGTTTACACGATAATGCTCGTGACCCTACCATGTCGTAATAACTTTAAGACAAATTGATTAGCGTGTGTTTGATGCTTTATTTGCTTTAAAGTGCTAAAGTGTTAAGCGTGTTTTGTTGCTCAATGTATCAGCGTACTAGAAGAGATTGCCAAATATATATTTTTTAAGTTGGGTAAGTAGCACCCAACCCACTTTAAAAAAAAAGGAAATTATATTTACATTAAAAAAAATTAAAATATTAAAATTAAAAAACTAAAACTAATACAAAATTAAAATATGGCGTCAAAAAATTCCTCCGCGTCACAGTCGACTGGTAAAGTACCCAAGAGACTTGCGGCATTGCCACGTTGAATGGCAATGCTTAGTCTATGGCTAAGGAAAAAGCCAGCCTTTAGGTCATGGGAAGTGTCAACCAGCCGTTTGAAGATGTCATTAAACAAAACAAGAGCATTCGGACCCCACGGCCCGAGGGTTTCAACCCCAAAGGGCTCGAAAATATAATTACCGATAAGGTTATTATACTTTTGCCGCTTGAGATTTTCTGCAGCCGCAGCAGCAGCACCAGCACAGCACGCAGTGCTAGGAAGATGGGATGGCGCAAGAGTATCGACACAAGTTGCATCCCACAAAGTAATTAACAGCTCAACTTTAAAAGCAATTCGTTTTACATAATTTTAAATATCATACCTAAATAAAGTAGATAGGTATTGAAAAAAGAAAGACAAAATGTTGAAAAAATTCCACGAGCGGGATTCGAACGCGCACCCCATGACATGCCGGGTCAGCTGCACAACAACTATGTTATCGTGGCTCAATCCAACTCGCCGAAATTAGTCAACACTCTACTCTTACTAGAATTAGATAGATAAGTACCTATAGGTATGTCAAATAATGACCCTATTTTACCTTCATCAGATCTAATAGCGACCATTGTCAAATTTATAAAATTATTGTCGAACACATCTCGAGGGGAGTGCGCTGGTGCTTGTGAGACAGGCTGACGCTTACTTAGCTCGGGCACCAGTCGCTCACAATCTTAATTAGAACAAAAAAGGGTTTTATATATTATAAAATTATAAATTTAAGATTGTGGAAAAACATATATAGTTACTTACTTACATACTTATTTCAGAACCTATACTAGGTGCCTACAGCGTTTTAAATAACACCAAAATTACATAAAACTCAAACTAAGTTGGAAACAATAAAGAAGAAAGCTGTCAAAAAATGGTGGATATCGGCGAAACTTCAATCGCAAAGAACAAAACAAAGCTTTTAGATCCGCAACCCTTTCATTAGCCGAGAACAGCAAACGTCCAATTTGTTATTGTCTATTCGGATCCAATCAAGTTATTCGCAATGAAATTATATGGCAAATTGATTTAAGCTATGCACGTAGCTACGTACTAGGTGGGCACCTACGAAATTGCGTATTTAAATAAGTATCTATATATAAATACACATATGAGAGAGTTTGTAGAGGTTGGCGGCAGAGTTAGTTCGCTCGGTACTATGCGTGAGGTGGGCAGGGTGGTCAAAGGGGGGCCGGGCCCACCCACCCCACCCACTACGCCCTAAACGCGCCTAAGGGGCCTCGTCCAGAGAAAGTAAAACATCCTGGTATGAGGGAGGCTAGCATTGTCAAGTCGATGTATAAGTATATCTTTAAACTATATATCGGGCCCTATACTATACGTTGTGGAGTACTTATTTACATATATATGTATATAAGTTTATCCATTATGCAGACATAGGAAGTGGAGCAGGTTGCGAGAGGGACGCTCGAAATTTACTTACGTACGTACCTACGTTCGGAAGCGTAAACGTAATTGTTTAAATTGATTCTTGTATCACGAGCGCTTTGGTTGTCCGAATTCCTATGATTATCTTGCTTCGTTTATGTCTTTGACGCATACACGTGTGTCTATTTTACAACGAAGAAGTACTTGGGTAAGTTGTCATAAGTCCAAAGATGGAAGCGCTCTCAAGTACCTATTCTCAACCAAAA
This sequence comes from Eudonia mercurella, assembly GCA_963082485.1. Taxonomy (NCBI): domain Eukaryota; kingdom Metazoa; phylum Arthropoda; class Insecta; order Lepidoptera; family Crambidae; genus Eudonia; species Eudonia mercurella. The sequence continues at coordinate 6,020,299 of OY720022.1, forward strand.
ACGAACTGTCTTGCTCGAACTGTCGAAACTCTTACTGTTACTGATGTTATTGGTGTTGCTGATAGACCTTGATATGATGATGATAGAAGCTAATCAGACAGAGCAAACCCTATCACTAACCAAGTCGACTGCAATGAGACTCCCCGTTAGGAATCGAACCCGGGGGTACCAGAGATGTTAATTAATAATTTTTCCAACCGTACCACGTAAAACGTGGGTCAAAAAATGACTAGATTTTGACTTGACTTTTTAATAGTTAAACATTTACATTAGGTGATGAAAAAGGTAACGATACTTTACTAGGTAACGTTACCACGCATTAGGTAATAAAAAACTAAATACGATATAACCTACCTGCATTACCGCCAAATTAACTATAAAAAAACAACGTTACATAACGATACTTATAGTGTGTAACTTGGTAACGTTACTAAGCCCTGCTGTAACGTATGTAACGTTATTATAAGTATTCCTGCGTCAGACAATAAGTGTTAAATGTTTTGCGCGAGTTAATTAGATTTAATTGCGACGGCTACTGAAGGGCGACCGTCCCGGAAACCACAGTGTAAGTTGCCACAGAATGCCCAAATAAAAGAAAGAAAGTTATCGAAGTCAAACAAACGTATTTATTGCCATCTAAGTAATAGTAATAATAACTAGTGGTCGCCTATTGGTCGAAATTTCACCGTAATTCACAAAATGTATAATTATGTACCTATAAAAAAAATTAATTAAAAAAAAATTAATTTTCTGTTTTTATATTGGCCTACGTATTGTAAACTTTTAATTGTTTAGTATAGGCTCTGATAGAACCTAACCTATACAGAAAAAAAACTTCTGAACTGATTTTAGGTTATACAATAGGCTGTGGTATCAGGGTGTTATTAAAATGTACTCTATAAAAAAATTATAAGGCTTCAATTTTATTGTCCGTCTTACACGCGAAACAACAAAAATGTTTCACAATGGCATTGACACTTATTTATAGCCTTAGAATAATAACGCCTAGAAGCCGAGTACGCGCACGGCGATTGAGGCAAGTTTAACCAAGCCATATGTGGCTTGGTTGGCCGAACGGCTCGCTAGTATCCAAGGTCACGTCGTGTCGTAAGCAGCTCCGCAATTTTTGTTTATGATGACGATTTGTGCCATCAAAGGATGCTTTCACAAGTCAGAATCTAGCAAAAAGGATGCTAAGATTACATTTCACCTGTAAGAACAGCTAATCAATGTCTATTATTTCGTAAAACACGATATTAATGTTCGAAAATTTGTAATATGTCATTCCATGTATGTTTTGCTAGATGTAGGAAAATTTTTACCCCATTTTATGTTCCGAGTTATTTTTATTTAGAGTAGTTTTTATCCAAGTCTAGAGTCCAAGAAAGACAATTTATCACGATTGCTGTTATCAAAGCGCCAGTTATTTAGAAAATAGTTACAGCTACAAGGATTTTAAACTGTCATGCTGAAAAAATGTTATAACAGTATTTTTTCTGATAAGACTGATTTTTGTGCAATTAAGTAAATGAATAAATATTGGCATTCTTATTTATCACCAAACATTGTTACATTTACATAACATTACATGTACATGTTTTCGTGTTATATGTAAGTATCTTTAAATAAGTAGCTAATGATATGAAAATTGTGGTAGTCGTAGCTTCACCGCCATCTAACTAAAGGCTCGAAATAATATTCAATGCATAATGAGATAAAATTATGCTTCCAAATAGTTTAAGAGAGAAGTGGCGGTCCATTGTCTCTGCCCACCCCTCCTGAGGGATTGAGGCGTAAGCTAATTATGTATGTATGTACCTTACAATTTTTACTTTTTTAAATAATAATCACAAACTAAAATGAAAACATCTTAATGTATATAACAGTTAATATTATTAATGTATGCCGTTAATATAATAAAATAAAATTATGTAAATTATTACGATTATTGACTTTGTGGCTATTTTCACATAAAAAAATTGAAGTAATTAAAAAAATCATATGTAACAACAATACAATTTTTAAACTATGAAACAAGATAAGAGTTTAGTAACTTACCCATTTACCCCGATTTGGGGAAATTACCATTTTACTTGCAACATTTATTCATACGGTTGTGTGTGTAATGACAAGCTGCTGACGCACACGACGGAGTATTTTGTGCCTCAATATTTTGACGAACTTTGTTTGACACTATCGTTCTAGGCGTTATTATTCTAAGTTTATAGCGAAAGAAAGTCTAAGAAATTAAAACTTCATAAAAGCAACAAACCTAAATAGAAATAAAAAAACCGGCCAAGTGCGTGCTGGACACGCGCAATATAGGGTTCCGTAGCCTATCTCAATATTGCGGACTTTGAGAAGAGGGCTTTTATGAACATTTAGGTAACTATAGTTCATATATTTAAATGTAGCTACTACCGGTTTCACACACCTGACAACGTTATTTATGTAGTTCTCAATGAGGAATTTGTACTGCGCCAAGTACATTTTATAAGTTGGTCGACTGTTACTCGTAAACTTGTAAAGCCTACTTAGTTGTGTTAGTTTTCCTTTTAACTTCTACCGTGAATTTTTTCACATATCCAAAAACAACCATTTGGCTGGCAGGGGGACACACACTTGATTATAACAAAATTTTACACTTTAAAGCTTAATAGCTCACGAACGGATACCTCAATCAAAAACTGTAATCACAAATCCGCAATATTTTTGAACCCCACATTATGGGGTAGACAAGAAAAAAAATGACATCCCCACTTTACGTAAAAGGAAGGTAACCTAAAAAAAAATATTTTTCAAAATTTTACTTGACCACTTTGTCGGCGTGATTAATATGTATATCCATGCCAAATTACAGCTTTCTTGTACTAAGAGTCTATGAGCTAGGCTGGGGACAGACTGACAGACAGACGGACATGGCGAATCTATAAGGGTTCCTTGTTGACTACGGAACCCTAAAAAAGAGTGATTCGAAACTATTCTACATCGACACAAGGACCGACCCAAGAACAGTTAGTTAACAAAATGCTGGTTTCAAGGCTTATATTTAACCGCCTCTGTGGTCTAGTGGTTAAGACCACCGGTTTAGACCCATAGTTCCCGGGTTCGATTCCCAGCGGAGGGTACATGTTTGATAACTCGGTTTGGTTGGTGGTAGGGCTTGTTAACTTATCTAAACATGTCTCCATAACATCATGTTTGTAGTATTGTTGTATTCCGGCAGCTAGAGATAAGATAGCCAGTGCCTCAGTAGTTGAGGATTCCGGGTGAAGTGCGCTTCCACCTTCGGCCTTATCGTCACTTAACATCAGGTGAGATGAAGGCCCAAGTGCTTCCCAGTAAGATATAAAAATACATTCGAGCATGTGAACGAAAACGAAGAAGAAGAAACAGAAAGCAAAAATTACCAAATTGAAACTCGAGGCATAAAATATTGGTGTTATCTATTTAGTGACAAAATAACATATTTGGTCTGAAATGCAGTTAAAAGGTATTCATATATTCTTAAGGCATTTAATATAAATATAAATTGTATCCTTTTTATAGTATTTTAGGAAACACAATTTGTTGAGAATTTATACGGTAAGCGTTTCGAATTGTATTGGTAGTAGAATTGATACATTTTTGGTAGGCGTTACAAAAATAAGCATTTTATTAATTTGACTATCATCGATGCAATAACTGCAGGTTCCAAGTGGCGCGTGGAGTCTCGCATATTATTAATTATCGTGATAAATTATCATTGATAATTTTCCTTTCCAACCGTGATGGTTATACGTAAACCTAGCCAAAAACCATTTAGTATAGAAATAAGCCGAACCCCTCGGCGAATCTAGTAGGGGACGGGGACCCGCACCAGTGCGTGATGCTATCTCCTCTAGAAAACCTCTGACGGTGTTAAGATCACACGGCAGAAGTGAGAAGTCAGAAGGGTGAAGGTTCAAATCTTGCTCGTGGAAATTTTTTCAACATTTGTGTTTTTGTAATTTGTTTCGCAACAAAATTTGCATTAAATTTATATAAACAAAACAAAAACATTTTATAAATGGCTTGCCTACTTCTTAACTGATCTTTAGTATTTGTTAAAATATTATGATCGGATGTTAACCACGGTAATTGTTGACATTGAATGGGGCCTTTGGCTTTCAAAGTAAAAATGTAAATAGTGTTGAATAATTTCGGCGGGCTGGTTAGAACCACGATAGCTCAATTGGTAGAGCACCTGACCCGGTATGTCAGAAGGGTGAAGGTTTAAATCCTGCTCGTGGAAATTTTTTCAACATTTGTGTTTTTGTAATTTGTTTCGCAACAAAATTTGCATTCAAATTATATAAACAAAACAAAAACATTTTACTTCACAATAAGTTATCAAAGAAATCGTAAATACTACGATTTAAAATACATTCTCAATTGTGAGTTTGTAAATTACAATATTCTGAACACTGCCTGTTATGAACTTCGTCGATAGTGATACAAATTGAAGCAGCAATACAGCAAAGTATGCGGACAAATGATGATTATGATTATACACAAATTTGTTGAACTAGTATTCGGATGCGTTCCGTTTTACGCAAAACGCGAGTAACTAAATACGTAAAAAATGTTACAAATCAAACACTGCAGTGTTCGCGCGTATACTTCATAGAGCAATGACTGAACATTTTTGTACATATAACATTATGTTGATGACGATTGTCTAGTATCGATAGGCTAATTTTCGATTTAAAAAACAACATAAGTTTTTTTAGAACCGTGGCCTTTACAGAGTAACAGGAACAAGCCATGGTGATCGAACCGCCCCGGTAGATCAAGGCGTCAGCGTCACGTGAACTGTCTTACTAGACCCTCCGGTGGCTTCGAGTCCTTTATCCAGAAACAATCAATCGGGACGTAACAACTAAAAAACAAAAATGTTATATTGAACTTTCCAAAAAGCTTTAATACGTCTCAGTTGGTAATAAGTACAGTCAGTCTTAAAGTAATCGTTGCAAAATAATTGGCCAAAATTTTCTTTATGCTTAAGAAAAACCAACCATGTTGTTATACATTTAGAGTATGCTTTACGAGCCCTCGATTTATTCGTGCTGATACTAAAAAATATACAAAATAAATACTAAATACTTAATTTAATCTCATCTGTGGCTTTAAGCTCAAATTCGCAACATTGCACCTCTTTTTATCACAAACGGTCCGCTGCAATAAAATATAAAATTAATAGCCTTTAAAAATAGCCTATACCACAACACTAATTTTGTTTATTTTTGAACTGCTCCGATTAACTAGGTTACTTTGCCTGGGGTGATAGGATCTTGCTAAGAGTGTTCACTATGTAGGTCAGCTGTTGACTATGTGGGTCAATTTATTTTTGACGATGTAGGTCAACTATTGACTTTGACTATGTAGGTCAACTGTTGACTATGTGAGTCAATTCTTGACTATGTAGGTCAACTATTGACTATGTAGGTCAATTGATGACTATGTAGGTCAGCTGTTGACTATGTAACTCAATTGTTGACTATGCAGGTCCATTGTTGACTATGTACGTCAACTGATGACTAAAATTACTGATGACTAACATAAAAGTAATTTCAGCTCTTAGTCATCACGCTTCTCGTAAGTTTACATAAAGTTTTGTGATGAGGAGATCTGACAAAAACTCAGCATGTGCACTGGGCATAAGAGGCTGGCAGAAGCTACGGAGTTTCAGCCTTAATTTTAGTTTATGTTAAGTAAATATAAAATAGTGATGTGTACTCTGTTTTTCTCTCTTTCTCCTCAGCATTTGTTAATCCCATCAAATCCTTACTATCCTTACTAATATTATAAATGTGAATGTGACTTTGTTTGTTACGCTTTCACCCAGAAACTACTCAACCGATCATCATGAAACTTTGTACACATATTCTCAAAGGTATTGGGAAGGATATAGGATACTTTTTATGAAAAAAAATATAGATATAAAATACTAAAAACGACAATTTAATTTTCCAATACAAAATAATTTGTTTGTTTTGTTGTCATGGAAACTGTCAAAGCGGTACGAAGTCCGCCGGGTGAGCTAGTCTAACTCTTAAGTATAATTTACTTTACGAATGTGATCAAGCTATGATGAAGTTTACTATCGCCAACAACATTATTTACTGCCATCTTCATAATGAAGTTTGGATATCAGTACACAAAATCCCTGTGATTCCATGTTACATATTTTAACTGACGATAGTATGAAAACTTTACTATAATGATGAAATTTAATTAAGTTCGATCGAGATGTTGATATGGGTGAACTGGGCTCGCTGAGCACCGCATGTAAATGCCCCAGCGTTGCCGGTGCAGGGTGGAATGGAAAATATATATCAAGCGAAAAGTCCACTATACACCCGTGGGGGGAAGGACGTGCGTTCGCTCCAAACGAGCCCAACCTCCCCCGCCGGACGACCCACTGCCGGCCGCTCAGTGCCGTGTCGACTCTATTGACGCCATCTCAGAGATTCCCGGTTCGTATGCCGGATTGGTAGAATTGGAAAAGCGGCACAGTTTTTTAACGGAGATCCGTATAAACATAAACTATTGAGTAAAGGTACACGAACTTCACATTTAATTGTTTAACGTAAAATGCGAAAGTTTTTTTTTTTTTTTTGTTTTTTTAATCAACCCTTTTTTAAGTTTTGCGTTTGTTTTTTTGTCTCTTTACTGGTAAGCACTTGGCATTTATGTTACCTGATGTATGTATGTGTGTATGTATAGACAGTTCTGGATGATACCTCGATTCGTGAACATTTAAAGCGGCTAATCCTTACAGACGCTGTTATAAGGTCTAAAATAAGTAGCGCCCGCGGCAATTGAAACCGTTTAGAAAATTACAGAACGTTAAAACATTTGACTGATTCCCAAGCAAATAGATTAAGTTATATTGTTGCAATTTCAGTAATATAGACTTTTGAGAGGTGTTTCCAAAAATAATTATGGTCGAGTCAAAATTACACAATCTTGTTAATTTACTTATATAAAAAATCTACATTCGTTTATTTTCTTATAGTTCTATACTATTCGACGAAAGTTGGTGCATTTTTTCAGTGTTATAGACACGACGTTGCTAGACGGGACGGCGACCGACGGACCAAGTCGGTGACGGAGTGGTGGCCCAGAGATGGGAAGCGACTTCATGGTAGACCACTTGCCAGATGGCCAGACGATATCATCAGGTAACCGGGGGGCAGTGGACGAGGCTCGCACGAGATTGGATTAGTTGGTATATTAAAGGGGAGTCTAACACCCAGCAGTGGGCGCTGAAATGATCATAATAATTAAGGTTCTAAGTGTTTAATACTCTTAATTTAATAGGTACGCCTTTTATCATCATCATCATCATCATCATCATCATCATCATCATCATCATCATCATCATTTTATGTCCCCACTGCTGGGGCACGAGCCTTCCCTATGGATGGATAGGGAGAACGGCCCGTAAACCACCACGCAGGCCCAGTGCGGGTTGGTGGTTATCAACGACTGCTAATGCAGCCGGAACCAACGGCTTTACGTGCCTTCCGAAACACAGAGGAGCTCGAGATAATACATTTTTAGTCACCCATCCGATGACCGGCCTTTGCGAAAATTGCTTAACCTCAGCACTCGCAGACCGGGCGCGTTAACCACTGCGCCATCGAGCTCCTCATGCTAAGCCGCTCTAAATATATCGTGAGATGGCACTCAGGCAGGCATCACGATGGTAAGACTCTTTTTGTCATATTCACATACACATATGTACCTACACTCGCATAGGCCCAAGTACAGTACTTGTAGAACAAGAGTACGAGGACCCGGTTTACACGCGCTCTATACCAGGTGCAGACAGTACCTAGGCGCTTCTCTCAACCCCCAAGACCCAGTCAAACCGAGCCGAGGTCAAACTTGTAGTGAAATCTTGTAGGGAAATCTTGTAGTTCCTTCTAGAAACCCTCTCACCGTGTTTCGATCACACGGCTTGAGGAACCCTTTAAGTTTCTCTCCACCCGCGCCCTTATAAAAGTTCGGTGATGCTGTAAAGAACGTTTGAAGACTACAGCAAACCCTCTCCGAAAAATATTAATTTTCTCTCTTTGTTCTACAACTTTTCTATTCAAATCTATTTGTGTCCACTAAAGATGAACATTTATTTAAATAGCAACGCGACAATATACCATTTAAAAATTTTAGACTTCAGATTTTTAGGACAAAAGTCAGCATCAGCTTGCAGGCTATAGGACATTCTCTCTTTGCAGCCACAAGAGAAACAGCAGAAGTTTACTTAATTGCCGATTTACGATATCCTGCGACGCTGCACAGGCCAGCAAACAACAATAGACCCTTTAAAAATGTAACACACGTGGCGCGGTGTGCCCGGCCAGCAGCGAGCGTCTTTCAGATGTAATTTCAGATTCGGCCGTGGCCCCAGGAGGCTCTCGCGAAAAATAAATATGCTTAAACCCGACTCCGTGCCAGTGGGAGAGGAAAAAAAGTATTTAAAATTAAGAAAATATTTGTTTTTCAGTTATGTAAACATCTCTAATTACGACCTGTTCAAATTATTATTTTTTCTGTGCACCGTGCGGAGCGGGCTCTAATTAACATCTATTGCTGGAGGTATTTTCGGAACAGAGCGTAGTATCATTTGGCGAGGGCGCTGAGTACACTCAATTAAAGGGAGTCGCCCCGCTCCCCCGCCCTGCCGCTGCCCGTTTCTTAACTCCGTTTTAATGTCCATCTCTTTGATATTTATTGGGAAAACGCGGTGACATGAGCATTGAGGACAGTCACCGGTGGCTGGTGAGGGTGTTGTGTTCTACTCGTACATTCGAACACGTTAAGGCGCTTACAACCATGAAACAGCGGTCACTGTCGATCTGCATACCAGTAAAAGGGAGGCAAAGTGCGTGATCCATTGTTATCCAAATTAATAAACAATAACGTTTTTCTTATAAGTTTTACGAATATGTATACTGAGATGATGATGATGATACGTAATTTCATCCACGTACTTTAGTAAATGAAAAGATAATCATGTAAATATATACTGTTTACAGGTTTAACTTTGGTTTTTATATATACTTATATCAAGGAAGTTTTATAATTATTCATTTTGAGAACCATAACACTGTTGCAAATGGTGTATTATATCACGTCATAATATTTTTCTTGGCGTTGAAGGTTGCATACTTTATAAAACTATCTATCTAAACCATACTTTCTAACTATTTATTTAAACCGTGCATGAATGTACTTAGAATTTTGTTTAGTTTTTATTGTTATATGTAAACAGATTAGTTATGTAATTGGGCTATGCGCCCGTGTAACTTATAATAAATAAAAACATAAATGAACGCATTTATGCCTTAATGTCCATCTCTTTAATATTTTATCGGGGTGACATGACCAGCTACTATGCTGGCTAGGCTGGTGATGCATTATTCTCCATTTGAAAACGTTAACAGAAATGAGAATTTGAATGGCATTGAAGCAGCGCCTTTCGGTGATAGGAGACACCGTGGGTTGGGATTTTTGAACCAGTAACTAATTCTCACGCTATGATATAAATGAAGAAAGCTCCTTTTCAGTCGTATTCAAAGTCACTGATGAAAAATTCTTGACGCTAAAAATTCTCGCACGTTATTTATATTAATAAAGAAATATTAAATAATGCAAACACTATCCTATATTGTTTCATATTGTATTTTATGTCACTTAAAAATACCAGATCATCCATCGGTGAGTTTAAAATATCACCTCACTACAGAGTGCCTGTATTGCGAGTTGTACTTATCCGCCACTCGACAACACTAGCTAAAAAACTAAAAATTTGTTTGGCAAAATTTAAACTGTTCTCGCATGTCTTACATTATATATGTACAAGTACGTACAAGTACGTATATTATGGATTTTTTGACAACTATTATTTTGCATAAAATTGGTTGCAAAAAGAACTCAAAATAATAAGCTTTTACAATATGAATTTTGTTACCGAAACAATTGAAATGAAACTCAAAAATTAGGTAATAAACTGATTAAACAATTTTTATAAGACAGTTTAATTATGTACAGTTTAAATTACTTAACAGGATACAACCTGCTCAAAATATCATTCTGTATTCACATTAAAACAGATGAAAATATTTTATACTAGATTATTGCTAAAATTTGATTAAAAAAAATTGTCAAACGAAAAAATGCTACAATGGCTAACATTTGTCAAATTAGCTGTATAAGAGCGCTATAACGTTGTTAGAACTTTTAAATTGTTATTCGCACACGACACACACCTACTTATGATAATAATTAGAGGCCAGTCCGGGCCGGCGTGGCTCGGGCTGGCGCAGCGCGTCCGGCAGGCGACGCTACCCCGTGGTCACCCGTTCGGAACGGGCCTTTAACCCCCTACCCCCCTTTAAAAGCCAGTGGCGAGTTTCAAGAGAAAGTGCCGCGTGTGTACGCTCACATGCGTACGCCTTCGCTCGGGTTATGTGGAGGCGGCTCTCCTGTATGCGTAAGTGCGTACACACAGACCTACCAACATACATTTGCATAGTGACATTGTACGACGGTAATAATGTATGTGACCACTCGGCTCGGCCTGCGGCGACATCTTTCAATAGCTCGCCCGCCCGCCGCCGCCCGCCCCCCCCCGCCCGTAACTCCACTGCCGGTTTCTAATTAAAATACGCCCTATGTATAAAGACTTTAAATTACTTAACGCTGTTATGTTACTTCCATTTTCACCTATTCTCAGCCTGAAATGTCTGACACGCACCGTTCGTAATCAAAAAGGATTATATGTACTCGCAGGTAGGTATATGAAGTTCTGGACGCAATTTCAATTCTTAACTGCCAAAACTTTAGTAACAAGACCTACATTAAAACTTGGGACACGTAGTTTATAATATCCGTTAAGGTATATGTGATTTTGATTTACATACGAGTAGGTAGGTAGGTACGAGAGGATTTCTTGAAGTTTCGTCGATATAATGGAGGGGTAGGGGGGTGCGGCGGGTGGGGCCGGCCGCGGTGTGTGTGCGCGTCTCGGACATGCACGCTACGCAGATTTCTCTAACGATTTTCCCGGAGTGTGAAATGTAAAATAAGGGGTTAGTCGAGCCTCAGCCCGCCCCCCGCGCCCCGCCAAATTGATGACCAGCCACCCTTCGGGAGATCTGCTCAAATTTAACACATATCGTATTTAAAAGTAGAACGCCTCGGAGCCCCGTACCCTGCTCATTAATATTCCCTTGAAAATTGTTCGCTTATTTTGCCATGGAGTTCTTTAACTTTACAATGTATTATAATAACTCCGCTTGGCCGACACATATAAGTTTTCGTCGGGATACAATCATAAATGTTTATTGCTTAAATACAATTACAGAGTTTCATATTCGATAGTACCAAAAAACAAAAGGCACAGTTATTCATAAAATATTGAAGCAGTTCTGTTTCCTGCGATAGGCTGACTTGTAGGTATTGCAGGCCCCTCTTAGAAGGAAATTATTGTAGCCTTTGATACTACTTAAAAGATGGGTTATTTATTTTTTTCAAGATGTAACATTCTGAAAAATTTTCACTTGCCGGATTCAAACCCGCAACTTCGGCATATGGGCTATGCATTAAGCGGACGTGCTATGTCAGACTTAAAATTTTCGAAAACTACCATTTTTAAGCACATTTTCTGTATCTTTGTTTGCATAAAAAATGTGTACCTACATACCAATTGTATATTTGGTCAGATGGGAGATATGAAAAATATGCCTTTTAAAAAATAAAAGTTTAGTGTTTTCTTGTAGTAGTTAGTAGTATGGGTCGTTACTCATAAAAATACTTTTACAATGAAGAACTAATGCAACAATATTATTTGCGATAAATGGTATAATTTTCTGCTGGAGTGATTCATGATTATTATTATTATTATTACTGCCTTTATTTATTTTTCAACATATTCATTTACATTTTTAAATATTCTCTAAAAACAAAACAAACAAAACATTTAAAAATATAAAAAAATAGGGGTCCGCCCGCCGGCATTGGGACCAGGATCCAAGCTACCGGTGGTTAGGGCTCCAGAGATAGACAGACAGACATTATTATTATTATCTTCTTTATTTTTCTTTTTTCTTAGCCTAGGTTTGTTATACTATTAATATAAAAGTAAAATACAAAAGCACATACAAAACATAAAAATATTATAAAAAACCTAGCCTAGGGTGCCGCCGGCAACGGGGCAGAGCTCGAGCTGCCGGTGGTTAGGGCTGCAGAGACAGGAACCTTCGGACTATCCGCGCCGTGTCCAAGAGTACCGCCTTCTGTATCTGACCCTTGATCCAACCACTGAGCGAGAGTCTCTTAAGGTGTTGGTCGAGACTCTTCGCTACAATATCCCACATGGCGGTTACCTCATGAGCCAAGTCAAGGTACTTGCTGAACTTGTCCGTGATGACAGCTCGATAGACAGGTCTTTCATAGACCAATAGCTCCTCCAGGCATTTTCAGTCCGCCTTTCAATTTCCTTGTCTTGTCGTGCCTGGAAGGAAACTATTTGGCCCAGATAGATGTATTCTTGGACATATTGCATTTCCTCCCCATACGTCTTGACCTTGACTTTAGCACTATTGGTCATGAGCTTGGTCTTTGCCATGTTCATCCTCAGTCCCACCTCAAGGCTTGTCTCCCTGTTTCACGCCTTATGTTATTTTAAATGGTTTATGATTAGTTCATTAAATTAAAATATTGAAATAGTGTAATTGGTTATTTTACCGTTTTAATTAAATAAATAAATGTATTGTATCTTAACTTAACTTTAAAGTCGACAGACGATTTCCACATTCGAAAAACTGTTTATCTGATGTAGTTTCGGACTTTCCCATACTGACCCATTAAGGCGTTGAACACTTGGAAATGCGCTTCTTTATGCATATTTTATATTAAAGGTATACCTACAACATCCATAAATAATTTTAAAAACATGTTATAAAATACTATATTAGCAACAAGGATATTATTTCCAAAATTAAGAATATTGAAATTTTTTCGATAGAACACAAAATCGGCCAAGTGCGAGTCGGACTCGCGCACGAAGGGTTCCGTACTTTATGACGTATTAAAAAAAATTACTTACTAGATCTCGTTCAAACCAATTTTCGGTGGAAATTTGCGTAGTAATCATAATCGTACATCATATTTTTTTTTTTAGTTTTGTCATTTTCTTATTTTAGAAGTTATAGGGGGGACACACACATTTTACCACTTTGAAAGTGTCTCTCGCGTAAACTATTCAATTTAGAAAAAAAATATATTAGAAACACGTTTGAGTTTGAAAAAAAATTTTTTGAGTTTCAATTCTAAGTATGGGGAACCCCCAAAATTTATTGTTATTTTTGTGTGAAAATCTTAATACGGTTTACAGAATACATCTACTCACCAAGTTTCAACAGTATAGTTCTTATAGTTTCGGAAAAAACGTGGCTGTGACGTACGGACGGACAGACAGACAGACAGACAGACAGACATGACGAATCCATAAGGGTTCCGTTTTTTGCCATTTGGCTACGGAACCCTAAAAACCAAAGTCACATCTAAACAGTATCTATTTACACGATTATCTTTCTCATTTACTAAAGTAGGTACGTCGATGACAAATTAAGTATACTTAATCGTTATACCTACTTATTTAAAAAAACGCTATTGTTTTATTTTAATATTTTAATATTATAATAAAACATCAAAATTTTAAATTAACAGGGTTTTTCGAAATTCCCGAGTGACTAGAGTAATAACGCCCTATTAGCATCCCTTTTCTTGTAAGCAGATCGACAGTAAGCGCTGTTTCATAGTTTTTAGCACCTTAAAGCTTAAATATAATTTGTATGAGACCGCAGCAGCCAGCGCCACCTAGTGGTAGCGATAAGTTGGTTTCACAAGATCATTACTAGGTGGCGCTACGTCATACCATACAAACCGTAGTTAACTTAAACTCGATGGAATAGTGAAGAAAACTCAATCCAGGAACTCGAACTCGTAAGTTCAGATGAACGTTTCATGGTGGAGGGTTGGATGATCGAGCTAGCTTGTAATGGGTTAAGGGTTAAGACAAAAGCGGGTCACAAATCTTTAGAAAATATGTCTTTAAAATTATTGATTGAACTACTTTGAAACAGAGCAAATTAATAGCGTAAACAAAAAATTGGATTTCCTAACCTCATCGTAGTAAAACTTTTGACTACCAAATATAAACAGCGATCATTGTTTCTTTTAATTTGAAAAAATATCTTGTATCACATAACGTTATTCCGACGCGTTCTATCGCACGAACCGGTTATACCACCCCCGGCTAACAGTAAAGTAGTTTTTTTACCCCGCTGCATTCCTGTGCACCCCTATCTCCGACCCCACAGTTGATTGTGATCATGTATTTTCTGATCCACATTTTTCTCAGTGAAATGAATCTCGGCGATGCGATGCTCGCTTGTTTCGAGTTTTTAATTAACCAAATAAAAAGTGATGTGACCTATTTTGTTGTCTATTACTTTTGAATGTAGAATTCGATTATAAATATTAAATATGCAAATCCTCTTTTTTATAATAGCAATATTTAAAAAATAAATTGACTATTTTTTTTAAAATACTTTTCATCTTTTTTAAATAAACTAGCTTACCCGGCGGACCTCGTACCGCTTTGACAGTTTCCATGACAACCAAACCAACAAATCATTTTGTATTGGAAAAATAAATTGTCGTTTTCAGTATTTTAAATATTTTATTACTATAAGGGGTATAATTTAAAAGAGTGTATCTTGAAGTACCTACATAGTTTTTGATTATTACTTGTAGAAAATGTGCTGAAAGATATCTACTCAGAAATTTAGCAAAAATGGTAAAATTTTGAAAACGTAACATTTAGAAAATTTGGAACAAATGTTTATATATATCGTTTTTTATAGTATAAAAACAGGAAATATTTAAAAGTTTGTTTAAATTTATCTTGAAAACAATTTACTTCCTTTTTAAAGTCCTTGAATGAGGTACTTAACTGAATTTAAATATATTTTTTATAACTTGTGTTACGAAGATAAACCTTACTGGTGACTTCAGGAGCTTGCTGCTTCTGGAAACTTGATGATATCTAAAATGTAGGGACATAATTGGTACTTTTATAAGGGATTATAAAAACTTAACTTAAACTTTTATTATTAGCCTATAGTAAAACTTCACATCACCTGTCAAAACGATACTCTTCCATAGAAATCGTGTGGGAATAGTGAACTATGACGTCACACTCACGTTAACCAATTGAGCGTTCATGAATTACTTTCATAGTTTTAAGTTAACTAGTGGTCGCCCAGTGGTCGAAATTCGACCGTAATTTTGATAAGGCTGCACGCATTGTCCTTAGTAATGAAAAATTAAAAAAGATAGAACGTGAGTTTGGATTGGCATTGACAGATTTCGGCCGCTCCTCTTCCATTTTTGAAATTTTTGAAAAGAGTATATGTATATGCGTGTGTGTCAAATGCATGGTAGTGTGTGTAATGTTTGTTTTATTGATTTAATGTATTTTTATGCATAATTAAAAAAAAATAACATTCTGTAATCCTTCTCTATATAAAAGTGTGCGAAATTTCATACTCCGCCGTCCGCGCAATTTTAGTAAAAAGGGGTACAAAGTTTTTGCTTCACGATAATTCGTGTTTATGCCACTAGTGATGTCGTTTGAAGACATTTGTATAAGAAGTATTTTTTATACAATTAAGCATTACTTTGAACTATTTTTGTAAATGGCATTGATTATATGATATTCTATTTATATTATTTTCTACTTTGACTTAAATATTGTTGTGTATTAATATTTAACTCCAAGTAGAATAGAATAGTGTGTGTGAGATCCTAAATGCTAAATGGTAGTGATGGTTTGCGAAGTATCTGTATTTTTGACGCTTTTATGAATGGTCTGTTTAAGTGTTACTAGCAAACAGAGTACCTACTTCAACATTGAATAATGTGGTAGTTACGAAGTTTAGGTAACACTGTGTACTGACGTCACGCTTTGCCATGTGCGACGGGTTTGTTCGCAGAAAAAGTGATACCCATGCCGTTTACAGGCGAGAACTTTAATGTGCAAAGAACTTTTGTTTTCCGTACGGTAATTTGAGACTTTACTCTTCACTACACACTGAAAGAACAAACGAAACACGCAAGCTGCAATTTTGCAATATCAAGAACCAAAGCAAGTTCGCAATCAAGTGCAACGCGAAAAAAAAACACCACGGCAGGCATTTTAGATGGCGTCACTCGAAATTGCGAAGCGAGTGTGACGCGGGCGCATCTTTGTTCCACGGCTGCGACTGTGTGGGTGCTAAGATTTTTTTACTTACCAACGAGCGAACGAGCTAGCTTTAAGTGTGGTGTAGGGATGTTATAGATACGGATATATTGATAATTTGATACCGCTGTTACGGCTATGAAATTGTTTCGGATTATCCGATGGACTCAGTTAGTTTCAGTTACGGTAACTTTTTTCAGGACTGGTGAAAAGAAATTATACAAGGCAATGCTTTGACTAAAAACAAAAACCTGGCTTAAGGGGTTGCAGCGCGGACGCAAAACTGCGAAAATCATAGAGTCTTTCAAGTTTCTTTATAATAGCGAGCGAGCGGCGCGTGGCAGTGGTGTGACAACGGCGCATGTCTACGAATACGCACGCACACTAATAACTGTACAGAGATGAGGCTGGTGATTTAATTAGAGCAATGTTTACTTTCGTAAAATCATAGGCGTTTGGGTAAAAAATAATAAAAGTCTTAATATTTTCATATTCATATTTTTTTTATTGAATAATAAGACAACAGTGACCTGCGGAATAACAATACAAACATTTTGATGTCGGATCATTGTTTCATTTGTGCTATATTTACAAAGTTTCTGAAGAAATAAGTTTTTAGATATCATTACTTTTACGTATTGTTCATGCAGTTTCTGGGAATTTGTTTCAAATTCCATGTATATGACCAATTCAGCGCCTAGCACCAGTGACTTAAAAACACGTAAAATTTTCGAAATTCCGCGCAGCACCCCCTTAACAGATCTCATTTCTCTCCGCCCCTATCCGAAATTTATTATTATATCAGATTCGGATATATTTTTATTTCGGATACCCGACAGTTTCGGTTACGGTTATCCGTAACCGCTCTATAGCATCGCTGGCGTGGTGCGCTAGCGCTTCCGAGAATCGCCCTACGCGCCCCGCTGTGTGCGTGCGACTGAGTGTTACACCTGTTGAGCGTGTGCGTGTGCGCGTCTTTTCTCCGTGCGAGGGTGGAAGCGATGTTGCTAGATGCATTTTTTTAGATGCACCGCAGTGTAGATTTGACAACGTCGCGAGATTCGGACACTTCGCTAGGCTAGCTGTAGTGTGCTGTTGCACTCGAGCATGTAGTTTAGGAATCTGTGGCATCTCCTTGGTTTAGTTTTCGACCGGTTTTTGACTATTTTTTACGTTTTTTCGGGAAAAACGAGATTTTAGAGTTTTAATTGATTGTAAGTGGGGAAAGACACGAATTGATCGCAGCTTAGTTTACTTAGGTAGTGTTAAAGACTATTTTTTTCAGTGTCGTTCAGTGAACGAACATATTTTCACTATTCCGTGGCTTTACTGTTGCGTAATATTTAGGTACTACATGATGACAACAGTACAGTTTATATGATGCATTAATCTTTTAAGATAAAATTGATTGAATATATAAATATTGGATTCTTCATTATAATAAAGTTGAAATATTTGACAACTTCAATTAAAGCCATTAATATTATTTTTGTAAACAATATACATTTTAAAATTATTAAAGTTTAAGCGTAGTTCATAAATTTCTGGCTTATACATATTCAAATGTTCTTTAGAACCCGACTGGTAGCGTGACTTAGATGTAGGTCATTTGGCCGAAAACCAGTAATATAATTATTGTAACAAAGAGTGTGGGTCGCCAGGGGTCATTGCAGACGCTGTGCCGACTGCAGACACAAACTGTTATTAGTAATCGCCATAATAACAGGTCTGCCATAATAATCGACTAAAAACGGGAGCGTTCATAGAATTAGCTATCAATGTGACCTAAGCTACAGTGATGCAAACGCCAGTATAACTGTTTTCACATTATTTGGAGATCTGAATGAATCTGATTTTTTTTCTTAGAGTACATTTTGAATCCTGCAACCCATTTTTTGAATGGGAGTACTTACATTTTGGGACTGACACATGCAAGTTATAATACTTATCTTTATGATAATTAACTAGTGTTATTAGTGTCACAACCTACCATACTAGGACCGATGAATCAAATCCAATCAGGTTTTTTTATTCAGTCACAAATAATAAACGAATATAATTATATATAAAATATAGAAATTAAACCGAAATGGACCCCGACAGCACATGTTGTAGCATGAACATCACCTGTAACGCTGCTATTCTGCGGAGCCCTATTGTTTAGTGTGTGTTTAGACAAGGAAAACCAGAAGCGACAAAATAGTATTTTGCTTTTACCCTTTTAAATAATTTCTTACATTACAAAATATTATTATATCATTTATGACATTATTAAGTAACAAATAAAATTGGTTGATATAAATTATTTCTCTTAAACTTGAACACATTAATAGTCGTCTTTTACAGATTTATTTGTTGATTAAAGACATTTAAAAAAATTACGTTTAAATAAACTGAGAATTAAATATCGTTTAAATAAACAAACGAGGTGTAAAATTGATTGTAAATAAATATTTGTAATTATTTAATGATTTTAATGATTGTAAAATTGTATTATATAATATTTACAAAGTGCTTTTATTTGTACTTGTTGGAAGTTTTGAAGAAAATTATTATTATTTTCTACTATATGTTTTACTTAGGTATTTAAATACAACTTTACTACAAACAGCATTTATTATTTTATTAGTTCATGAAATAAAAATAGGGAATATGCATGATTTTTTTAATTTCCTTAATTAATTATTTACATCTCTATAACATAGAAAAAATATAAATAGGCTTTACAATCGTCAAATTATTTTTCAAAGTGAAATTTATAAATTTGAGTCGTTCAAACGCCACTATTTAGCGCGCGCTTTTGATGACATCATTGATTATGTCCCGTGATTGTGTACAAAAGCGTTTCAGTTACTTTATACTTATTTTTAGTTTTAATTGCTCTACCATTCATGGAAGAAGTTAAAAAACCTTCTTACAAGTACTGTATGGTACCGAAGAGCAAAAACACTATTATTAGTACACCCGATAAAGTCTAATGCATATGCATAGAATTTAAATTACTATTAATTGAATTAATTATTATAGTAATAAATTACTATTAATAACAGCAATAGGGAATAGGGAATATTCCGTGTGAATGTTCCGTATGCAGAACCGGCCAATTTAATTTCATAAATACTTATATATATAATAATATATTATATTATCAAACTGATTTTATTCAGATTCAGAATCTATTCCATGTTTTTGCACATTGCCATATCACAGCACAGTAGCGTCAGTTTTTTTTAAATTATTTGTAACTAGCGGCCCGCCCCGGCTTCGCTCTGGTGTACTTTTATTTTTAAACATTTTTTTTTTGTAGCATTCTAATGGTGAAAGAATTTTTTAAATCAGTCCAGTAGTTTTTGAGTTTATTCGTCGCAAACATACATTCATACAAAAATACAAATGTTTCCTCTTTATAATATTAGTATAGACAAGTAATTGCTTGGCCGTCATCTCACCTCATGCTTAGTGACCTTCACTACTGAGAAATGTCAATATTACCTCCCAGTGCAATAATATCTTTTAATTTAATAAATTTATTTTATGTAAAACATATGTAGGTAATGCTTTGTTTATAAATAAATTAATAAAAAAGGGCAACCTGTTAAAAAAAGGTTGTTAATAGTCATTGCTCCTTTATCCTACTGCTTATCTAAACACTGTGAATAAAAATGACTCCTTCAAAATATCTAAGAACGTCATAATTGACCGTTGTTTTGTGGTTTATGAGAAACATAATTAAATTAATCGCAAACGTGGGATTTGCAGCTCAATGCAGACGATGATGGATGAATGCGATGAAAAAATATAGGATATAAGCATAAAACATAATAAGTACTGCAGTGTTTCGAAAAAACATAATTGCGTTAGTTTATAAAAATAAACTGTAAATAATGGTTAAGTTATTCGATGTTACTTAGATTCTGATGAAAAGTTTGGTAAAAAAATACTATATTACACTTTTTTAGTATATTAATTTATTTTAGGTACCCGAAATCCTACCTACAAAATATTTTACATGCAGTTGCATATTCTTTAATTATGCCGAAACAAGTGTATAAATTTAGAATGAAACATACGTATAGTATAAACTGAATTGACGTATAGGAAAGGACATACTTTATATCCCAGGATAATTACTCGTTCCTTTAGGTGTAGGCATTTTGTATCATAATGGCTCAATTTCCGTAAAAACGTAATTTAAAAATAAAAACTATACACTTTAGATGGATCATTTCGCGTTCCCTTAACAAAATTATTAGTAAATTAAAAAAAAACATGTAAATAGATTCTGTTTTGTTTGACATGACTTTGGTTTTTTTTCTACCAAGGATATTTTATAATGCAGAATGCATTTTGGAAACAATAACATAGCCGCAAATTGGTTATTTTTAACATACATTTTTCTTAGCGTTGTATGTTGTATAATTTTTATATAAACCATGCATAATTGAAGCGCATTTCACAGTTGTCAGCGTCTTTATAATTTTTTCACTTCAAAGTGTACTGTGTAATATTTCCATACCTAGTGTGAGTTTTATTCGCCATTCGATAACGTGAGGGAAAATGTGGTCATTTTAGGCAAAAAAAAACATAGTTGTCAGCGTCTTTATAATTTTTTCACTTCAAAGTGTACTGTGTAATATTTCCATACCTAGTGTGAGTTTTATTCGCCATTCGATAACGTGAGGGAAAATGTGGTCATTTTAGGCAAAAAAAAACATAGGTAACATGGTAAATTAAATTCGCACGAGGTTCCCTCAGAAACAGCTAGCACTACTTAAGCTCATGGTTCTACCGCCCTGTGCTTCTACTGTGACCTTAGGGTCTTGTTATTCTGGGCGTCCCTTTCAAGACTTTGTCGTGTGCGAAACTTCCTTGGCCCACAGATATTTAGTAAAAGGTATATCCGATGAGTTTCTGAATAATTAAAGGCATTTCTTTTATCCTAACTTATAGTTATATCGGGTGATAGAATAGCGTGCTAACATTGCTATAATCGTGCAAGTGAATCAACTTCCGCATGGCTTTGTTCCTGGACGGGTGACCGTATTTTATTTACTTATCTTAAGCTTCATAATGCTCTGTAATTCATAAATTCTGGTGCTGACTGTAACCATTCAGTGTCAGTGTAAGAAAAAGTGTAAACTGTTTAGCGTAGTGGCACCGGTGTCCGACACTTTAAGACCAATGTCCGACATGTTTTTCGTCACCAAAACATAACATAGATAATTATTGATTTTTACGGCATTGCATGACAGCTAGGAAGCAGGTCTGTTCAATTGTTGCTAAGCCTATAGCTGACCCCTGTCTTTAATGATTAAAGGAAAAAAATCTGTCAGCTATATGTTTTTTGGTCTGTAGCTTAAATTTATTCGTGAAAATGTAAGTTATTTAAGACATATTGTAATACTGATTACTGAACACGAGCATTATGTTTTCCAAGTGCCTTTTGATATTCTTAATATGTACCTAGTTTATGAATTAGTCTGAGATGTGGAATTCTCTAATTGGATTTAAGTATTAAGTTAAAATGTGTTTGCAAAAAAAGCTGTAGAATTTCCTAATAAATAAATAAAAAAATAAAAAAATCTGTGGTTCCTGTCGAACTCTGGGGCCACTACCCTACATGGTCCCCCATTTGACGTACAAATAGCAGTTATTGTGACTGTCTGTATAGCTGTCTTTGCTACAATACTTACCTACGAATGATTACAAAATTGTCTTTTATTTAAGTGGACACAAAACTCATCATCATCTACAACACATCTTCACCCACTGCTGCACCTATTGCTCGGGCTATTATTCGAATCTGTGGCAGCCTCAACCAGGTTCGGACCATGGCCGTATCGCCAACCGATCTCGCCACAGGACGTGCGACGAAGCGTCGTCGCGACGCTAAACAAAGTAAGAAAAAAATACCATTATAATTCTTATCGGCATTGGACGATTGTTTTACAATAAAGCTCTATAACAACTTCCGTTGTTACAACAACAAAAGGTTAAGGTTTTTAGCTGTACCACAGATTAGGTATGGCTGTACCGAGTACTGATAACGCCATATTGTTTAGTGTAGTACCTAATCAGACTCTTTCATCGGTGATTTTGTAATCATGTTGTGTGATTTTCATAGACAATAAAATATTCGAAGAATAAATGTAGTCACGAGTTAATTTGTTAAGTTAGATATTCCTTTGTTTATACATAGAACGAAAAAATATTTTTTGGTGTTGAGCCGGCTGTTATGGAAGGTTTTACAAATAAACACAACACTATGGCAGTATTTTTATTAAAGAATTCTGTAGGACCTATGTTGTAAAAACAAAGGATAATATTTTTTTTACACCTCTTTTATTTACATCGGTTGTTATTACCTTTCATATTTAAATTAAAGTATAAAGTAATTAGATTTTAATTACATGTTATATATTTTTTCATTTGTCTAGTTTTATAGTACTTACAATGTTCTTCTTATTGTATTCTATAGTTAATAATAACCTTCAGAAACGACGGGTTTCATCTAGCTAAAATTAGTGACGTAGTCGTAAAATGTCGAAAGAGGTCAACAACTCTGGTAGTCCATCTTTATAACCCTTTCTATATTTAATATTTCAAATTTCAAATTGTTAGAATTTCATTACATGATATCATATAAGTACACAATAATCTAATAATTAAATTACAAGCGAAACAATACTTTTTTAGATCGAAGTAGGTAGTAGTATAGTTGAAAATAACAAATTAAGACGAACGAATAAGCATACCGTCATCAAAACAAATTAACAGAATACCAAACAGTGGGGAATATTTAAATTCCACACGACTAAAACGGGATAGTTGAAATGCTGAACGTAAACAGGCGAGCGGGAGGTCCAGTGTAAAGTCGTAAGGGAGGTGTGGAAGCTATAGGAAGCGATCGGAGTGGTCCGAGAAAATCGATGCTGGCTCCCCTCATAGTTTGCATGGCCGCGGTCCAGCTATGCAAGAATTCGGCACAAATTCAATACCACGTTGTCGTGTCTATACACTCGTTTAGATCTGCGTACATTCCAAATTTGAATTTCGGAAGTTTTGTTTTTTAACCGGGCGTGTTAGCACTGGCCGCTTGTGCTTAGAAAAAATTAAAGACCCCCCCCCCCCCCCCCCCTCCCACCCCGCGGACGGCCGATGCAAAATTTCGTGGACTGCGCACCGCTCGGCCATCCCCGAAACATGTTTAGGAAGCAGACTTTCCTTGAAATCGAATCGAGTCAAACTAGGTGAAGCCTCAACCGTGCAGGCCGCCATCGACAACAACTAGTTTCCTTGTTCATTACTCTATGACGTTGATTTATGATAGGTTCAGATACAAGTATTTTTTTATTACACATGTTTTGTAATTACAAATTATCAGTTAGTTTAGTGTTATACGTCTAAGTCTATGCTTTAAATTCATTTCAGTGTTGAATATTATCTAATGTATAATTAATCGACAGTACTGACTTATTTTTAGATTCTGATTAGGATGTTTAAATAAGATAAACAAACTAAGTTGGTCGGCTATTGACATTGAATAGAAGTCATTGAAAGACTTTTGTATAAATAAGCAGTGAATTACATTGTAAACAAGACTATTATTAGTTTAATTAACCACAAATATCTTATTATTTGTATAAGTAGTTGCATTTTATATTATAATATTTGCATTCATTAATGCTTATCAAAATCATTGATAAAATACATTTAGGATGCGTACAAGTGGACATGTAGTACAACGTAGTTCGGATGGTCCAGCTTCAGTAAAATAAGACGAGGTTTAAAATTTATAGAAATTCGTCGCAGGGCTCTGTCCGCCCGCATCGCAAGGGTGGGTGCTATCGCCGTCCCACTCGGACGCAGCATCACCGGACATTTCGACCGGGCATTTCAATTTTGAGAAAGAGTAGGACCAGCCTCGCCCCCCTCGCCTCGCCCGACCCCGCCTCGCCCGTCTCTCTCGCACCAAGGACGCTCAAAAGGACGAAGGAGCGATAACTTCATCACTGCGTGCCGCTCTCGCTCGCACGCACGCCTCGGTGGGGGACGACGTTGCGAATTGTTATTGAAGTCATGCCCCCGAAGGCGACTTCGGGAAGGCTGTCAGTTGCTTGTAAACGGTCGCAGCGTCCGTACCCGGGTGACCCGCGTAGTGTCCGCGCCGTGCCTGCCATCTCCACACAAACTACGGCGCGCCGCCGGGCTTTATTTAAGTGCCAAGTTATCACGCCGCAAACTTTTCTGTGATTTTAGTTTTACAAACATTTAAAGACTTCGTGACAACAAGTTGTCGTAAACTATGAAACTTTGGAAAGAGTAACTTCGTGTGCCGGTCGTTGCAAGCGTACAGTCGCCGCCGGCGTGTGGGCGCTCGGAGCGCGGATTGTTTACTGCGCGCACGTGGCCGCGACCCGCGGAAATGCCGCGAAAAATTTCTTCGAAAACATCGCCCTAGAGTGACTCGCGGGGGACGCGAGCGAGGCATGGCCATGACTTCAACCTGTAGCGCCTGAACCGAAGCGGACTACATGTACGTCAATACTAACAGTGCAGTTTTTTTATTATTTTTTTTTCGTTGGAGGAGACGGGGCTCTCCGTTATATTGATGATTTAAATGGCTAACAGCAGCGCTGTGTCGTCGACCTTACCATCGAGGGATTACCACTGTAAGGTTTGCGATCTGTATTTGGACACTGTTGATTCGTTAGAGGTGCATTTACAATATCATAAAGAGAATTTGTACGTTAAATGGGGAACGCAGAACTCGCAAAATGATAGCGAAAATAATAACGGGGCGAAAGTGAAGAACGAAACGACAGTGTCGGCCCCGGCCGACTCGAGCGACAGCATGATCACGAAGCCCAGCACCGAGTTCCAGCAGCGCGCCACGCCGGAGACCTCGGGCCCGTTCCCGCACCCGGCGACGCCCCAGAGCTACCACAGTGCTCCGTCGCCCTACCAGAATCCGGATCAAACCAACTTCTCACCTGGAGCACAATTCGGTAACAATTATTCTCATACCGGCTTTCCACAAAATCAACACACTGAGCAAATAAGTTGGGAACAATCGCAATATAGTCAGGAATACCATAAGCCGACACGATTCCATCCATATAATATGCAAGATCGTGTGTCGCAAGTGTCATCGTCGAGCCCTTTGTACGGTCAGCCGCTGAACCAGCCGACGCCATCCCCGTCGCCCAACCAATGTGATAAGTGTGGCTTTGTTTGCGACTCTGCTGTGCAGCTCAACGAGCACTGCAACTCTGCCCATGCCGGCACCAGCTCTGCGCCATCCTCGGCGTCGCTGCCCTTCCAACAGTTCCAAGGAAAGCAGTACAACAATTCAGGTTACCCTAATGATAATGTAAAAGTCAAAGAAGAACATGAAGAGTCATCTGACATCTTGGACCTCGACTCCCAAAAAGTGGTCTACCAAGGCAATGAAGGTGAGCAACCAAACACTTCATATGAAGAAACACCGCAACCTGGTCGTGAAGTTAACACGAGGACTGTACCTATGATGCCATGGGAAACACAAAAGTTATACACCAACAATCCTCAGGTAAATGGAGATGTGTCGCTTTTCAAAGATCAAAAGATGTTCGCTGAACAAAAAACACCTTATCCGACAGAGCCAAAAATGTTTCACCCAGACCAAAAATTTGCTTATGCGCAAGAAAAGTTCCACCCTAGTCATCATGAGCAAAAACCATTTATGCACGTGGAACAGAAACTTTATCCGGGTGTCCAAATGCCACCTCTAACTGATTTCTCGGGAATGGGATCTGGTAATCCAGACATGAAGCCGCCATACCGGCCATACGACTCTACAGCGGCGTCTCAAATAACAAGTACACAACCTGCCAACCCCACTTCATCCACTTTACCTTCCATCGGTGGTAAAGGGGCAAATTGGAAATCGAATGAAGCGAGAAGACCTAAGACTTACAACTGCACCGCTTGTAATAAATGGTTTACAAGTTCCGGGCATCTGAAGAGGCATTACAACACCACATTACACAAGAACGCGGTGAGGTCATCGGGCCAGCCGGATCCAGCGACGATGCCGATCTCCAGCCACCACCACCCGAGCCGCGACTCGCTGCAGGCGCGCGCGCAGCAGCAGGCGGCGGACTCCAACACGCAGAGCCCGGTGCCGCCCGAGGACGGGCGCGGCGTCGACGACTCCTCGCTGCACTCGCCGTACTCCGCGCAGAGCTTCGAGCGCTCGCACCGCGTGGCCACCATGCAGTCCAAGTCGCCATATACGCATCTTCAACAGGGTAACTTAGATAATAATTTCAGTAATAATCCTTTAGCTAATCACCCTTTACAGCATCAAGTCGGATCCCATCCGCTTAACATAGGTAGTCAACCGCCCGGTATAGGGAATCCGAACGATAATAGTCAACAAGGTAACAAAGGTGTAACACTAACTACAGCTGGGAATCCCCCAAACGGGGAAGCAGGTCCCTCTGTTTCTCAAAACCATCATATGAGGGGCCTGCTATCAGTATCAACCAGCAATATTACAACCCTGCCTCTAGCTCAGAATACACCGGCTCTTACGGCGCACACGCTGCCCCCGTTCAGTCATTTGGGTGTCAACCCGTACAGCCCGAGGTCTACGGATCCTTTGGGGCCTTCGGTTCCGGACCCCACGCACACCCCATTATATTTGGGTCAGAATTTTCAGCAGACTATAGCACCGAATTACCCAAACGGGATGGCCCCCCACGTTATGGATATGGCTATCAACAATCTGCCTATAGCCAGTCCGGCTACTTTTGGTGAAGCGACACCCGAAGAAGTCGAAGTTATGGAACACGAAACGTCTAGTGAGCCTGCGGGTGGACGCCTGCCGAGTTTCACACAGCTCCAAACACAGAGCTTCAGCGTTTACGTTTCAAACTATATATCGCAGCCTAACGTGGGGGGTCAAATTCTCGCTGATGAGTCTACCGCAGGATATATTATCGTCGATCCGGTACACTCTTCCTTACAGTACAATAATCTTGATATGTGCGGTCAGAATATGGACTACGACTACAGTTTCTCTCCGCGAGCTACTCCAAAAGACAATGTCGTTAGTTACAGTCCGGAGCACATCAAAGTTTATCCTTACGGTTACGCAGTAGGCGGTAAAACGATTAAGCGTGAAGAAGAATTCATACACTCTAACTCGGGTCAAATTCAAATTTTAAAAATAGAAGATATAATGGATTACGCTGACAAAGAGAACTACGGCACTCAGATGAAGTCACCGGCGAGCCCGGAGAGCGCGAAGGCGGAGAACGAGAGCCGCGGCTCGCCGTCCGTCTCCTCGACCGTGAGCACGCCGCTGTCGGAGCGCAACCAGGTCAAGTCCAAGGCCGCGCCCGTCACCGTGCACAAGTGCTACGAGTGCGACAAAGTCTTCAACAAGGCCTGCTACCTCACGCAGCACAACAAGACTTTCCACTCGGGCGCTAAGCCCTTCAAGTGCGACCGGTGCGGCAAACGCTTCTCTGACGACGTTTCCTACGAGGGGCATTATCTGAAGCACACCGACAACAAACCGTTCAAATGTAACGAATGCCCAAAGTCTTTCAATCACAAAACTGACCTGCGCAGGCACATGTGTCTGCACTCCGGCTGCAAGCCGTTCGCGTGCGATCATTGCGGGAAAGGGTTCATTAGGAAGGACCACATGGTCAAGCATTTCGATACGCACGTCAAAAAAAATTTACGTTCGTCGTCTTCCGTGACGTCGACCACGTCGCCGCCGGGCTCGCTGCAACTCGTTCTTAATTAGTAATTGCGCGTCAACGCGTACACATATCATTTTCGATTATACCTACCTTTAAAGGAAACATTGCAATACCATAAAATATTTAATCGTTATCTACCTAAAATGTTGCTAAATCGATGTCATTTGTTTTACCTCGGCAAAGACAATTACGCGTCGCGAAATGCATATAATATATGTCCTACATAGCGAGGAGTACACTCAAAATTCAAAGTATTGAAAGTAAAGCACGGTTATTGAATTGAGACGCAGTAAAACTTGTTGTTGTCTACTATACTTTGACTCCTTAGCTTAGCGGCTGCAGTGCGCTCAGCTACATATACATGCATACGTGCGCCGGCGCCGCCAGTCGGCTGGTTAGTTTTTGTTGTTCATTCAACTTAACCTTCGCACAAGGTGACTTAACGTGCCTGGGTGTCTGGGCGCTAAACATATAATTACATGACGTCCGAGTTATGTTTTGCGATATCTTTTAAATGAATTCATATCAAATTTACATATGAAATACTAATAATATTAGGTACTTAAAGAAAGACCGGTAATATTTTATTATTTCAGGTCGAGCATAGCCATGACGCTCAGCAACATATCTTTTTTGACATAATCTAGGAACTATAGATTTGTTTAGTCAAATATAAAATTTTCTGACTATGATTGTTAATGTTAAATACTATTTTGTATTTCGAAAAACCTACTTAAGTAGATTAATTTCTGTAAATATTGAAAGGGACTCGAGTGCCAGCCATTTGTTTTTAAGTAGAACCTGCGGAGTAATGGATAATATGATTTGATGAACTTTTTACCGGTAAATGTTTCGATGTCAATAAAGTAAATTTTTCATTGAGAATGTAACGTTTTGATGCCAAATTTAATGATAGTATCGCCAAGAGTACAATATGGTCAAAATTGACCAGATATAAGTGTAACAATCTAGTTTAGGCAAAGGTGAGGAAGCGCGCGGGGCCGGCCGCCCGCCCCGCGCGTGCTGATGCTAGATGCACACATAGCGGTTTTGTTCTAGATATAAAAGTTCTTCTATTGATTATATCTTGTATTGATAATTTCCCGGTGCTTCCTATTATTTTGTCTGTTGACATTTGTTTTAATGTAAGCTAGTTGACTTTCTTTGTTTGATGAATCCGTTTTTTGTGGAAATAATATACTAATTTATGTCCAATTTAAGTTACCAATGTTATTTGAACGAATTTAGTTTTATACATTCCTGTTTCGTTAGTGGTAGGAAAGTAGTCTTCCTGAACGTTGCCAAATTAATTCCGCCAACTGTCTGTTGCGAAACGATTTAATTTTAATGATTTATTAGCCTAATGATAATAAAATTCTCTAGCAATAATTTAAAATAATAATGTAAATGTTTTTTGTATAGTATTAAATAGATTGTCACGACTATTGATTTATGTATTACTAAACAAATTATATGAAGAACTTAAATTCTTTGTACATATTATATGAGGATCGACGAATTTCCAGTTGGATGGGACATATCAAGGCCGAGTGCGCGGGCGCCGCAAAATATTCCTCTCGTTATTATTCGTACTTAATGCGGCGGGACTCCTGACACACATATAGAAATGTACGTATATATACGCATTCATGAATTATATACGTATAAATATATCCATCTACTATATATACAAAGACAACGATAAGAATATTTTGCCTCGCTCACACACCCATATCATTGGTCGATTGCAAGTTAGCACCGATTATTCGTTTACACTTAAAATGTGCAATATGCACATTATATCGACTTAATTTTGATAATGTTTGTAATTTTGAATGTTGATTATATTGCAGAAGTATTTTTATACAAATAGAATAAACACAATGTTGATCTACCTCATCAGTGACTTTGCATGTAATCATATTATAATGTACAATAAAATGTCGATAATTGAAAGCAATATGTACTGTCATACGATAATATTTAAATATGTATGGACCGAAATGGCCTACCTCTTAGATATGATAAACTTTTCATGTTATATACATAGTATGGTACATAAACATTATTATATACAAATAGTATACTTTATAGTATTTGTGTCAGACGGTTTGCGACTTAAGAGTTTACAAGCATATTTAGAAGTTTAAAATATAATAGCATAGTCGGTGCAGCCTCGTACACAATTCATATACGTACAAATTTATTGAGAAATTTATATACAGATAGCAGATGTTATATAATTGTTGACATTTTTTTTATATAACAGAGAAGTGTTTTCTTCGTAGAAATAATGTAACGA
This sequence comes from Eudonia mercurella, assembly GCA_963082485.1. Lineage (NCBI taxonomy): Eukaryota > Metazoa > Arthropoda > Insecta > Lepidoptera > Crambidae > Eudonia > Eudonia mercurella. The sequence goes on from OY720022.1 coordinate 6,050,699, forward strand.
TGGCACAATATTTGAAACTAAACTACCTCAGACGACGTGTATATGGCTAACTAGTGTTGTGTGGCGGGGCGGCGCGGCGGGCTCCTTAGCACTAGCTGCACCCTTGTTAAACTCAATACCTCATCTTGCCTTCCACCACAGTGATTCGCTAATAACTGTAGATTTGCCCACGCGCAGCCCGCGGCGTCGCATCCGCCGTTATTATATTATATATTATACAATAAATATTTTAAACAGACGTATTGTGTCTTTCCTCTGTTTAAAGTACACAATAGTAGTATCAGTTAGACATAATTAATGTAAATATTAAAAAAAATAACGATGAGTTTGTTATTTATCATATTCTATTATCGTATTCATCGATAGACTTATTTTGAAATAAGTTTAACGTAGTGATTTCAAGTTTATAACATTAGCCAGTAAGTATTTAGCGGTAAGATTTTTGTGATGATTATATTTGTGTATAATGTATTAATTTAAATAATCAGTTACCAGGTGATTTCTGTTACATTGAGTTGAGTAAATTTGAAAGAGTTAAATACGATAAGATGTTGTTTTTTTTAAAGATATTGTTCCCTCGTCCAATCGTGTTGATACATGTAGCAGAAGAAAGTGCATGCGTTCTATTAATTTTATAACGAACCTCGTTTACTATAAGCGTAGCGCAAAAATTAAACCACTAACGTCTGGCGGAGCTCTGGTGCGAACAATTTTAATAGTGCATCGTTTATAATTCAACGAACATTTGAAATTTTAAGTGCTATTAAAGTTTTCACGCATGAGCGTCGCCTGACCTATATTAGATAAGTTTCGGTCATAGATTATGCTAGTTTAAGGCTACGGATCTGTGGCACGCTACGGCGAAGGCTCCAACCCTGCTATGCGATGTGATTTGCTCTTATACGAACTAGAGTATTTGTTCAACTCTTCTTTAAAATCAACTTTGGATCTCATATATTGTTCTAAGTAGTTTTTACAACACTTATTATATTTGTATCCGAGAACTAACGTATGAGCAAGTCACATGAAATACCCAGTGCGAATTTCTTGTATTATTTTTAAGCCAAGCGATTTGATTGACTTGTTTGTCAAGATTTCTTCCCAGTATCTCACGATTGACGGGTGCAGAGAAATTTTGTCAAATGTGCGTGTCCACTCGGGCCTAGTGTCGGGGCCAGGCGTCGGCACGTAGGAGATCATGTACTCTTGACCACCTCATGGTGGCTCCAAGTTATTATGCGGTAGCAGTAGTGCTGGTTTCAGATCTGTGAGTTAATATAAATTTAATGTGAAAACATTGTTGTTTCATTTCCACTCCTCAATGCTCAGTGCGAATTTAATTAATTTTTAATTTTTTTTTTTTTTTGGCTAAATTTTTTATTTATATAGGTGAGAATTTTCCTGGTAGCAAAGTAAGGAATTTTTCGTACGTAGACGTAATAAATCAACTATTGACAGATTCCTAGAAAGAGACAGATCTCTATTGAGATCTTTGAAAATCGATACAAAATCGATAATTTTGATATAAATTTGATATAGTAAAGTAACTATTGATTTTAAATACTATATATATCGAAAGTATTGCCTTCGAAAGGACTCAACTTCGATCAAGTAAAATCGATATTGATCCACAATACTATGAATAGTATTGATTTATTGGTTACAGATAGAAATTTGATTACTCCTACGAACAGAAACAGTTTATTATCTAACTCTTATTAAATTTCCAAGCTAAAAAAGAATTTAATTAATGTTTTTAAAACCGATCAAAGACTTTTATGAGTTTAATATAGGCCAGATTATGTGTTCAAAAGTTTGTTTAAAAAAGCTGTATAAAAATACGTATTCATAAGATAAAAATAACAAAATATGAAATGTTTTTAATTACAGAACAATCAATTAAAAACTAAAAGAAAAGTTTTTATTAAATTAAAAAAAGTTAAAAGTTCAATGAAACTTGATTTTTAACAAGGTACCTTAAATTTTACAAAAAATAACAAGTTACATATAAAGAAAAGTGTGCATACGATTAATTCTCTTACATTACAACAACATGACCGAACAATTTCCCAAATTTTTCCCGACCGTTCCCATGAGCCCATAGTTGGAAGACATCTTTTATTTATAGACATTTAGTTTTTAATTTACTATTTTTATTTCTTTGGTTTTTTTTTTAAGTTCAGTTAAGTTATGTTTCTTTTTTTTGTTTTATGCTCTGTATATTTGTTAGTTTGTTCATTAAATACTTATTTTACTAATATAAGATAAGTGCCACAGATTTCTACTACTACTAACTACAAAAATCTTTCATAGTATACGAGCAGGACGCATGATTTAGCCATCGCTTCACAGAGACAAAGATACTGTTGAAAAAAAAACCTATTTAAAATTAAGCAATAACTTAAAATACGATTACTAATAGTAAAATCTTTTTATTAAAACCCAGGGTAATGGCACCAGTCTTGGACAGGAACCAGTGATCGACATGTTTCCTTTAATCTTAATGATTAAAGGAAAACATGTCGATCACTGGTTTCGACATGTCGACAATCGACATGTTTCCTTTAATCTTAATGATTAAAGGAAAACATGTCGATCACTGGTCAACAATAGGGGCCAGCAACTGATTTCATCTTTAGCAACAATCGATAACGCGCCCTGTCTGCGAGTGCTGAGGTTAAGCAACTTTCGCAAAGGCCGGTAATCGGATGGGTGACCAAAAATGTATCATCTCGAGCTCCTCCGTGCTTCAGAAGGCACGTAAAGCCGTTGGTCCCGGCTGCATTAGCAGTCGTTAACAACCAAGAATCCGCACTGGGCCCGCGTGGTGGTTTATGAACCGTTCTCCCTAACCTAAACAAATTAAGTCGCGTTTTAATATCTTTATGTGAGTACCTAAGTAAAGTTCGAAAATTCACATAGGAGCCAGAAACTCATTTCTAAAGTTTCGTACTTAAAATATCTTATTTTTTTCAAAACCTATGCAAGTAATGACATAAATTACATTCATAAGTTTTTAAATTTCTATTAATTCCTGCTAACTTGGTTTGGAACTAACCTTGAAGATATCGAGGGAGTGCAAGCGGCCTACGCAGCATCAGCAGATACATCGCAATCATTAGCGGACGTAAGTATAAGTGGTGAAAGTGTAAGTAGAATGGAGAATAAATGACAATGACTTAGGTAAGAATTCGACAACAAGCAAAAATGCACTTTTTACAAAAAAAAAATACAAGAGGAATTAGTCTAGTATATCTGTCTTATTTAGTACCTACCCTAAAATGATTACGTAGCATCTTATCTTCATTTTAAATTTTCATAGCAAAAAGTTTTTTCTTTAAATCATATAAAAATACGAGTACTGGTATAGTTACACTTAATATTTAAAAATAAGCACTTAAAATCATTAGAACCTAAATTTAAAATTTAAAATCTAAGCTATGTCATCATTTACGGTAATTTTAATCTGATTGCGGCATTATTATAGTTGAGGAATTCGATGGCGCAGTGGTTAACGCGCCCGGTCTGCGAGTGCTGAGGTTAAGCAACTTTCGCAAAGGTCGGTCATCGGATGGATGACTAAAAAAATTAATCATCTCGAGCTCCTCCGTCCTTCGGAAAGCACGTAAAGCCGTTGGTCCCGGCTGCATTAGCAGTCGTTAACAACCACCAATCCGCACTGGGCCCGCGTGGTGGTTTATGGCCCGTTTTCCCTATCCATCCGTAGGGAAGAGTTGTGCCCCAGCAGTGAGGACAAAAATGAGCTGATGATGATGATTATTATAGTTACCTGAATTTTATTAATTGTACAAGGAAAATGTACATCAGTATAATCGTAAATTAAACTACTAGCAACCAAACTTATATCAAGTATAACTAGCCACTATTAACCATAAATAAATAAAATACCTTTAGTTACCTAAATATACATTACAATCTTCTAATAATTTGCATTCAGTCGCCTATCTAACGACCTTCATACAAAGAAAGAAGACGAATAGAAAGTAGGAGGCCATTTTCATGATGAGCTAAATATTTTGTACCTACCTATATATTTCTATTTAAAGTAACTACTGAAGTATTTAAACATGACATTCTTCCCATGATACAAATGAGCTGATGATGTTGATGTCATCATCATCATCATAAATATTTAAAGTACTGAGAAATAATCGCGACTGTTAAAATCTATACTTAGGGCCTAACTACAATGCATAGTTACTGATATTTAACATATTTTATTTTCGATTAATCATAAACTGAGGTATGAAATACATAAAATACAAAATTTTAATTGCCCATACTGTATTTTATGTTTTTGATCTATATGAAAAAGTTCGAAACTGTAAGAGATGGGATGATGTGTTCTAAGGAACTCTGTTTTTAAAACTAAATTTAAGAAAAACTGCATTTTAAAAAGATTTTAAATTCTAGCGAGAGGACAACCACGGCCAAAAATAGTTTTGTATTTTTTTTAAATTAACTATAAAGTTATTAATGTGGTTTCACGTTACTTTAAAAACTATAATGAAATTTTCACCATCTTATAATAGTTTCAGACTTTCCCATACTGATAAATTTAGAATATTTAACATAATTCAATAAAAAAAAGGATGCGAACATTACTCTTATACAAAAGATTTCAACGCTGACTTATTTCTTACTTCTACGCTACGACGAACGTAGTTACAAACAACAGAACTTAAACCTGCGCTACGTAATAAATATTTTATAATAATAATAAATATAAAATCTTTATTTGTTTACCTTACTTTCTTTATTTACCTATCAAATTCAAATTCAAATTCAAAATATTTATTTGGCGTAGCAGTTGAGCTATATATCACTAAGATAAAGCGATAGTCGATAATAGAACATAATAAACAATATATTCATAAATACCTACGTATGATTGAAATGAAACATTTCGTATTATGATGCGGGTAGATCTGTAAAAGTGTAAAACTTCAATGTGTAGTGTTAAAAAACAATATGAAAATATGTTTAACTATATTTGTTTCATTTTCGTATAATATTCTAATATATGAAGGATTGAGTAATTACGCATTTGTAACTGTCAATAATATAAGTTATGCTTGAATCCACGCGAACCGAGTCACGCGTTGCATCTGTAAAGTTCCAAGAAAAACAATTGAAAGTACGATTATAGGGTTATCATATCAGGCTTAAAAGTTGATAAATCTTGGAATAACCTGCGTGATCCTGCGCGCGCGTTTTGTGGTACGTATATTTAAATATAACAAAGCTAAATATAGCATAGCTAAACGTGAGGGACCTAACGACATATTGCTTTTTGGCGTTTTAAAATTTGATTATTTTCCGTATCAAAAATTGTTACCGAGTTATTTTTAGTGACTTCGAATAAGAGTGATAAGGAGCACTCGTAATTGGTACAAAAATCGCACATTAGAACATAAGTGGTAAACCTTTTCTTGTAACTGCGCTAAAATTCCTTGCACTGCATACTCGTAGGTCCTGCAGCCCGTGACTTATGTGGGGCTCTCCGTGAAGTTGGCCAGGGTGGCATACCCACTAAAAACGCAGTACCATCCACTTGCAGAGGTGATTCGGGGCAACGGATAGCAGCCACCGAGTACCACCCTGCGTTCGAGTGGTGACCCTAGGTCCGGCCGCGCTCGAGCCGTGCGCATGCGAGCGCTGGCCGCACAATGACCCACACCGGTTTCGCTTTCCTCTGAAGGTCAACGCTGAATCACGACGCGACCCGCTTGCCGATATCGATACTTGTTCGCTGACGATGATGCCTCGCTCTTGCGGCATGCCTTTATATCGATGTTATTATTAGATATTATTATAAATTATCGAGCAGGCAGTTGAAACGACTCGTAAGTGCCTGTATCCTAATATACATCACTAGTCGTGATTATATTTTTTTGTTAAGTGGATATAATTATGTCGAGTCTGTTTTTAAACCATGGTGTATAATATTTGAATAGCAAGATTTAGGTTTTGGTTATAGTTTACATCTTTATAGCTATGTATATAAACAAGACCAGCAACCAAAATATAAATAAGTCATGATGTTATATCGGACGTTCCGTGTATACAATTCAGGTTTCTTCATGAAGATATTCATTACTATTAAAGATTAAAGAATATTGTAATTTTTCTAAGTCTAGCTTCACAACAACGTATAGCATTTATGTGTTCCAGCACTTAAAGATAAGTTAGCCAGTTCCACAGTAGGTCAGGAATCTCGGCGAATCGCGCTTCCATCTTGGATCTTATCACTTACCGTCAGATAAGCCTTTGGGCTAAGCGTGTAACCGTTTGTGTGCCTAATAAAGAATATAGGGTATTCGGCGCATGGTTGGACCAACGAAAACAGCGAAGTGGTGGGGTCATATACTATGTACTCACGCCCAAAAAGTTTGACATTTGTCCACGATTTTTTTTTTAAATGAATTTTATTGAAAAGTTCGAAAAACACAGAATTTACCACTTAAACCCATAGATATCCACAAAACGAAAATAAAACTGTCCAAAGCTGTTTATGTGTCTATATGTCTTTACGTATTAAACAACGTGTAACAGAAAGTTGTGGTCAAAATGAAAAGATCAAAAGAACAATAATTTGTCACGTAATTGTAAATTAAATATTGATATTAGTGAAGTGATGCACGTCAGGCGCGCATAAACAAGCAGTAGAGATCATAAATGTAAGTACACAGAGTTTACTAAACCACTAGGGCTGTGACTTGTTTATTTTGATGTGTGAAAATTGCTTAACAAATTAAAGTTAATAATCATGTCTTAGTAACTCTGCATACAAGATCTAGATCGGATATACTTTGGATCTTTTCATTTTGACCACACCTTTCTGTTACACGATGTATACAATTTTACAATTCCTTTGAATTAGAAATATTTGTTGAAATCTTTGGATTATTTCAAACCCATGCATGCTGTTTTGTCTCCTGTGTAATCAATCAGACACTTTATAGTAAGCTTTTCTTTAATGGTGGTATTAAGTTGATGTATATTCTAAAGATTATTGACTTGTGCACTTTAAATGTAGTAATGTTAATGTTACGAGCCCTGGCATGGTATGTTAGACCTAACTTCTTATCTCCGCACTTCTTCCTCATAGGTTTTATCTTTTCGGTGAAATGGGAAAATACAAGAGTTTTTTCTAAAATGTATTGTTTGTAATGTAGTGTGTGTGTAATGTAGTGTTTAATATGCTGTCAACCGCTTATAATTTTAACCGCCTTTGTGGTCTAGTGGTTAAGATCACCGGTTTAGACCCAGAGGACCCCGGGTTTGATTCCCAGCGTGGGGTACATTTTTGTGTACTAGGTTTAGTTGGTGGTAGGACTTGTATGTCCGCCTGGCTAGCTACCACCGTCTTATTTAAATATGTCGCCATAACATCAATGTTTGTAGTATTATTATGTTCCGGCAGCTAGAGATAAGATAGCCAGTGCCTCACTAGTTGAGGATCCCGGGTGAAGTGCGCTTTCACCAATTGGCCTTATCATCACTTAACATCAGGTGAGATCAAGGCACTGTGCTTACCCGTAAATATAGAAAAATATAAAAAATAAAATAACCTCTTTAGCGTAACTATTAAATTAAACAAAGATGAATTAGATGGTTTCTCGAGCCGCAGTGACCGAATTCAACAACTCCCACAGGCTTTGTAAGGGTCAAAAACGCGAGCGTACTTTACTAGGTTATGCAGGGCGTTTAAGTGAATATCTGCATAAAGTGCGTTAATGAGATACAGAAGAACATTGTATGATAGAGTATTTATATAAACCACAAAATGTAGCCTATTTTGCCCTTAAGGTATGTAGCATTATATTCGTGAAAGAATTTTTTAAATTGTACTAGTAATTCCAGAGATTACCCTCTGCAAACAAACAAGCAAACAAACTTTACCTCTTTATTAATATTATAAATTAGTCAAAATATTAACAAAACCATTTTGTTTAACAGCAAGTGCAGTGTCTAGTGCGAGTTTTTTTTGCTATTTGATTGTCTCCTTCACAACAGCGCTGACTGATCACAAACGAGGGACACTGACGAGGGAAACTGGCTGATCACCGTAGGGTTTACGAAGTCATGGCTTTGAATTGACGTTCAAAAAACACTTGTGAAACTTCATTTTGAATAAAAATTTGAATTTTGAATTTTGAATTTTTGAGGAGACTTATAATTTTGCCATAGGACAGTGTGTCAGTGTTCGACACTTTAAAGCCAGTGCTCGACACATTTTTGTCACAAAAGTTACATAGGTTTTCATTAAAATTTTACGGGATGAGAGATAGGATATAAGGACAGGCAGCCTGTATATTTTATTTATTTATCTATACCAATATTATAAAGAGGAAAACTTTGTTTTTTGTACGTATGTATGTTTGCAACGAATAAACTCAAAAACTACTAGACCGATTTAAAAAATTATTTTACCATTAGAATGCTACATTAGCGCTGAGTAACATAGGCTATATCAAAAAATAAATGTCCACCCGTGCGAAGCAGGGACGGGCCGCTAGTTTATTTATAAAGACACATAACAGGTTACAATTAAAGTAACATAAATATACAAAGTATGTGGACAAGGAGCAAACTATAACCTAAAACATGTATCTCTAGCATGACCAATACTGAGCAAATAAAAAAATATGGACATAATACAGTTTTGAAATCATACAAATAATGATAGTGTTCGTAAAATACTAAAATACTAAACTAATTAAAAAGAGAGAAAGTTCTCCTTCTAAACCAATTTGGATTAGTCTTAAATATGTCAGAATTATTTTGACTGATCTCGTTGTAAAGGCGACGCATGCGGATTGTTGGGTTGTAAAAGAATGTGTTATTACCAGAGGAACTAGGTAGAGTTATTTATGTAATTACACTGATTTCATATAGCGAAAGAATAAAATGGGTATGCCTCAAATCCCGAGATTAATTTTTAACCAAAATTTTATCTTCACGAGTCTAGACTAGAAGCTAAAAAATGGCGAAGTACAAGTATGAGAATTTGCTTAAGACTATTAATAATTTGTATATAATGTATATACTAATAAAAATTGTACGTTTATTATCTTTGTTTTATTCGTCTTATCTATCTCTGATTTTTTAATTATTATTTCTTTGTAATATTGTTGGCCACACGGGATTGTCCATTAGAAATCCCGGGAAGATCCATATTAATATCAACATGTCGATGCAAGTACATAAATAACTCTAACTAATTCCGACCTCTGGTTATTACAGATTTGTAACTATTACAGATTTACGCAATTGTTTCAATGTTTTCAAAATAATGTCGATCACTGGGTCAGGATGAACATTGGTGCACAAAAATTTTACGTTTTCGTTATTATGATCTAATAGCAAATAAAACTTGCACTGGGCATCGAGCTTCGATGAGCTGTGTCGCAGTCACGTCTCAGCGAAACTAATCTTTTAGGCGTTTGGAATTTTCCGCTACATGTTTTTGTTGCTATTTTTAACAAATCTATATATTAATACGTGAAGCAAAAACTTTGTACCCCTTTTTACGAAAATTGCGCGGACGGAGACGTATGAAATTTCGCACACTTATAGTTTATATAGAAAAGGATTACAGAATGTTAATTATTTTTTTAAATTATGCATAAAAATACATTAAATCAACAAAACAAACATTACACACACTACCATGTATTTGACACACACGCATTTCAAAAATTTCAAAAATGGAAGAGGAGCGGCCAAAATCTGTCAATACCAATCCAAACTCACATTCTATCTTTTAAAAATGTTCATTGCTTAGGATACAATCCGTGCAGTTACGGTACACTGGGCGACCACTAGTAATTATAATTATTTCATTAATTTTATGCAAATTTTGTTGCGAACAAATTACGATTTGAAAAAATTGTTGCAAAATGTGTTAATCAATTTTGGCGAGCTGGACAGAACCACGATAGCATATTCGGTAGTGCACCTGACCCTACAAATCAAAGGGGGCCGGTTTGAATCCCGCTCGTGAAAATATTTTTCAACACGTTTTCAAATAATAATAATAACATTAAGCCAAATGAAAGCTTCGGTAGCCGAATAGAAAGATGATCTGGTTCAATTTCAGAAATCGTGGTTCAACCTCCATAGCTCCTTTAGATTACGGCCGTGAACCCATACGTACACGAGCATATTAGCTTTCCGGATTGGTCAACAGTCTAAATATTTACGTGTTTTTTTTATATATTTACGGGTAAGCACAGTGCCTTGATCTCACCTGATGTTAAGTGGTGGAAGCGCACTTCACCCGGAATCCTCAACTAGTGAGGCACTGGCTATCTTATCTCTAGCTGCAGGAACACAACAATGCTACAAACATTGATGTTATGGCGCCATATTTAGATAAGATGGTGGTAGCTAGCCAGGCGGACATACAAGTCCTACCACCAACCAAACCGAGTACACAAACATGTACCCCCTGCTGGGAATCGAACCCGGGACCTCTGGGTCTAAAAAGATGGTCTTAACTATTAGACCACAGAGGAAAAGAAGTTAAATGCGCACTATTAATAATCTTTAAAAAACGGAAATACTGCTTTTGTAATTTTAGTAACTTTTACCATGTTGGGTAGCGGCACCAGTGTTCGACAAGAACTAGTCATTGACATTGTCATCATCATCATCATCAGCTCATTTTATGTCCCCACTGCTGGGGCACGAGCCTTCCCTATGGATGGATAGGGAGAACGGGCCATAAACCACCACGCGGGCCTAGTGCGGATTGATGTTTCTTAACGACTGCTAAAGCAGCCGGGACCAACGGCTTTACGTGCCTCCCGAAGGACGGAGGAGCTCGAGATGATACATTTTTGGTCACCCATCCGATGACCGTCCTTTGCGAAAGTTGCTTATTCTCAGCACTCGCAGACCGGGCACGTTAACCACTGCGCCATCGAGCTCCTCGTCATTGACATATTTCCCTTTAAAAATAAAACGTAGGGGTTACTTTCCATCAGGTGACCCGCCTGCTCGTTTGCTTCCTTTTAATATAAAAAAATTAAATAAAAAATAAGGATTTAAAATACTTTATTATTTCTCTTTTTTCTATGAACAATACAGGGTAAATAACCAATATTGATTTGTTTTATAAGGTTCACTTAACTGGCTATACACACAAAACTTACACAAAAACATTACATGATATCGTAAACAAATATAGTGTACAACCTTCTCGGAGTGAACACTGCATGATATAAGTAATAATAACACTTCTAAACCCACACTAATCATAATTGAACATAAGTTTAAATGGAAAATAAAACAAATAAAAATGTACAATTTAGACTTATTATAAAACTGAACAATAATAAATGTTAGGTATAATTGTTAATAAATGCTAATAAATGCATAGGCAAAAAAAACAGGACATCAGGGGCTCATCTTTCTTTTTATAGACAATACAGAGGTATTCGAAATATCAATAGGTATCATGCCATATCGAGTTGATTGATCATGATATTAAAACAAATTTCAACACAACGGCTTTAACCAGTCATCACCGATTTAGGGAGCCTTGGCGCCAGCCGATTTCAAGTGAATCTGACCACATCGAAGCCTCCACGCCTTAATTCATGTGATCGAGAGATTCGCACTAGTGCGGAGTGCCGCCGGAAATTACCTGAATTCCATACTAGTTACTTTGTCGATAACCAAAGATGCTATTGTTATTACAATTGTTTATTTGAGATGTAGTTATTATATGATGTTAATAACTTAACTTGATGTGGGTTTTTCTATTACTTCTGGCCAGTTGTACCAGTTATTCAGAATTTCGTAAATAAAAATGAGTTATTTATGTTAGTTCACAGTAATTGAACGCTTATACATTATTACATTATTTTTTAATTATTTTTATTATTACTATTGCTTTGCCATTACGCCATCGGTTAATAAGTCTACAAGGCGGTTGTTATTGTACAGTCTCGAGCAAGGAAGCAATTGTAACTCTTAATGCAAGCGAATAAGAGTCAAAATGTGTACATATCTGTGCTCGTGATTGTACTGAGAAGAATGGGCAATTCAGCATAGGTATTTCTTATGTTTGTTTCTTTTCAAAAACAACTACACAATGATTGAAAAATAAAATAAAACATGGATATCACAAAGATACAGTTTTCTATCACGTACCATGTGATACGTGATATATTATCACATGAATTTTCGCTTATTCCATGTTCTTGCGTATTTTTAAGAGAAATTTAAAAAAATACGGTTTACACGAACGAGTTAATAAAAGTAATATGTAGTCTGTTCGTGATACTAACATTCTCTAAATCAGATTGTTTTAATTTGTTTTGTTGTTCTTAACCACTAACCCTTTTGTTGGTGGGTTGGTCCAATTACCCTTATGAACTCTTTCCATGTAGCAGAGCTTGAGCTTTGTGACTGATATAGAGGTGATGATGATATATCATGTGTAAAAAGTAACACTGTTTCCCATTTATATTTCTCACCATGTGATACAAATTTTGTAAGTATTTTTGTATGTAATCGTATCTATTATCAAAATTGTTAATCAAAAATGGAAACACAAAACCTAATTTTAGGAATCAAATAATTTTGTGTATCAATCACCTAAGGCACCATATTAAAATTATTTAAAAATTCTTGCAGCCCATCCGATTGTGTTTTGTCAGGATCGCGTGCGATCGCGGCGGGGTGTTAATGACCCGTTGCACTTGAGACGCGAGGTCATCGCCGCGAATGACGCCAATGCGCTTTGCAATTATAACTAACGTAATTGAAAATTGAAAAGCACACATTAAATGTCAAAACACACATTCTGCGATGCAACGGACTGACAGCGGTCGCTCGGACCGTGCCTGTTAACGTTTTGAGTCAGGTCAGTTTATTCGAGTGGCCTAGTAATAATGTACCTACTAGTTAAGGCGAAGGGTAAGGCACACTAGCGCCACCAATTGATAATTTGACAATTACTAAAGGACCGGATCTTTTTTTAAACATTGCGCACCGTTCGACAACAGGAAAGCATCCATAGTATTTATTTAATAATTGTGCACTACTTTTTGTTGCGTGGTGTATTCACAAAACGGGCTATCGCATTTATTCACAAACAATGGCCACTGTTGGTGTTAGCGAATGAATACAAAAACAAACCTAAAAGTAGTGCACAATCATTAATAGTTATTTGTTATACAAGAGTGCAAAGTTGCTTTTTAACCGCGTGCTCAAATTTGATGACCGAGCAAGCGAAGGATTCTAAAATTGAATCACGAGCGCAGCGAGAGTCTTTGCACTCGGGTGCAACACGTAACTTTTCATCCCACCTCAGCGAGGAAATGACTAAATGCAAAAAAAAAAATTTACAATCACAAGATACTTTTATTTCAGTTTATGTATTAACTACTACATTATGATAGATAAGTATTACAGAATAATCTTTAAATTATAACAAATAATACTTAGGTACAATTAAGAAAAATTGAAAGTAACGTTGCTACAGTTACTTAAGTTGAGCGTAATATTTTTGTTAGGTACTGTAATGTTGATGTTAGCAGTCACAAGTCTGTGTACTGATAAATTCGGCACCATGGAGGTAGAAGTAAATAGGTTTAATGATGTTTTGAATTCACTAACTTAGTGCACACGATGTTCTAAATTCAATTTACTTTATCCTCTAGCGGATAAAAACGGCTTTTGCACTCAGATATCGAAGAGCAAAATAGTCTTTCCGAGATGGGGGGGATGAAAATAATAGATGTTTGCCTGGTGTCGGAAGGTCCGCAATGTTTGAAAAAAAATCTAGTTTAGCAGTTATCGAATTAAATCCATTAGCGGCGCTACTGTGCCTTACCCTTCGCCTTAAAGGATCCGGAACAAAAATGCATCTCGAAAGTGATTCTTCATACCTATACCTACATTTAAATTTCGAATAACAAAATAAAAAAAACATTAGATACCATCAACAACTTCAGCTTACTATGAACCTTAAATCTTAAAAATAAAGATTAAATTAAGGTTGCAAAATATTTGTACTTAATATTTACTGTCATCGCCACTAACGTCATTGTGGCTCCAAAGTCGCCTACCGTATTTAAAGCGCCCATCGGGAACCTAGTACATAAATGATCGAAGGTAGATGAAGAAGGTAGCAGGGAGATGCCTGCATGATTCTTTTACTAATATTCTTTTCCTCTATGGATTGTTCAGTCAGTACGGATTGAGAAACTATTGTGCGTATATGCGGGTATAGCGTATATTATTGCAACGAATGCATCACTTGTTGTAGAAGGTAAGGAAAGTAAACTCAGGTATACTGTTCACGAATGTTCGGGTATATTGACTGAATTATTTAATTACACATTAAATCAACGGAATGTAGGTACAGGTTGAACGCGGGGAAGCGACTGGCATCGTGGCTAATCCGGCAGGCTTATTACCGTTCTATAGCAACTGGTTGCTAATTGTACAATAGCAACGCGATTACTACCAGTTGCGATTGTTAAACTGGTATTATGGATGTGAATCGCAAGCTGATTGCTCGCTTGGTGCATTCACGACTAAAATGTATGGCAACTAGCGCCACTCGCGATAGAACGGTAAACGCAAACGTCAAAAATGTATCCAACAAGATTTTAATTCTAATGTAGAAGGATTTTGTTTGCTTATCGCAAGTACACGCAGCACAACAAAAAATGTATTTCACGTGTCTAAGTGGTCTCAAATAAGAAACTTAAGTGTTTCGCGTTTTTTGTTTACTCAAAAGTTCACGACATAAACTTTGGAACATTTGCCTAGATAACCTATAGTGCGATCTGAATTCAAAGTCAGAAATCTCAAATGCGCTGCTGATGGCATTATTTCTGATTCTCCTCCGAATTCTAGTAGTGCTCCTCCTTCTACGACTTGCTTTTTCATTGAAATATTCCAACAACATGAGAGCTCGCGCCATCGCAGTTAAGAACACACTACTACAAGTAAAACATGACTATCAATAACGAATCACTAAACAATAATCTAATAACAGTTTTTAAAGTAATATCAATAGTCACTTACAATTAATGAGACGAAATAACAATTTAATTTGACAAAGCAACTAATAAGAAACACCAAACAATCACTATAGCACTAGTTGTTAAATCGAAGTCGCTATCGCTCTCACGTCGCTGTCAAATTTCGTTCCGTAATACGAATAAACAATCGGTCGCTTTGTTTCAAAGTGTTTGTCATGCAGTTTTAGTTAATTGATTGTTCGCTAGAGGCGCTGTTGGCGCTTGATCGCAGTTGTACGTTCCGTAATACGAATTTGCGTTTTGACAGCAATAAACGACTGATCGCAAAAGATCGGTAATAAGCCTGCCGGCCGCGTGGTCGGTTAAAACTGCTGACATAGTTTCAATTTACAAGGTAATAGGTAGGTCCCTACACTATAAACAAGTACTTATCTCTTGTCGTATCGGTTAGCGTACTGTATGAACCATAGATAACAAGCTATATTAGAATTCTCCCTTTGCTGCAAGCAAGCAATCATGCAGTTTTATAAGTATTTAGGTAATGAACATGAAAGTTTTAAAGTTTCCATTCTTCTGTGCTCTAACTTACTACCAACGGAAATAAGCGTTGCATCTGATTTATTTTGTTTGTGTTTACAAAACTCGTTTCTCCTTAGAGTTCCTCGCCGAGATTGAGTGACAGTATGAACAAGTATCTCGTATCGTATCATATATCGTTCTATATAAGCCATGTCGTCGACAAGCTAATCCATGCGTGAAGAAAAAAAATCGCGGATAGCGTACGTCGTTTTATACATTTTAGTCGCTTCTGCCGAGCGCTCGGGGTTCTCAACTAACAGTCGAATCAGGGATGCTTGGCCGTCCCCGTCGACACGCAACTTTGTTCGTACCGAAGAAACAGTGCGGCAACTAGAGACGAGCTTTTTTGGAGAGTTTGCCCATACGTAGCATTTTCGTAAGCGTGACCCTGCGTGATGCTATTCCCTCTAGAAACCGTCTGACGTTGTTTCGATCACACCGCTTGAGAAACACTTTAAATCTTTCACCGCCCTCAAAAAAGTCTGATGAAGCTGAAAATGCCGTCCGAGGCAAACAGCATATTTTCCCCCCAAAAAACGGCTCCTCCGTTCGAAAAGCTACGATGCCATAGGCTGACAGACAATGACTGCAAACAACATATTTGTGTTCGGAGTTAAAAATGAGATTAAAGCTTGTCAGTAGGCTCAATCGAAGCATTTCGGCAACTCTTTTTTGGAGACAAGGCATCATTTTCTGCGTCCCCAGACTTTTTTGAGGGCGGTGAGAAACTTAAAGGGTTCCTCATACCGTGTGATCGAAACACCGTCAAAGGGTTTCTAGAGGGAATGGCATCACGCAAGCGTGTCCCTACAAGTTTCTCCGAGGGGTTCGGATCGAAAAAGGAGCGGAAGGCTAGGACCTCTGCTCGTGTTGACCGGGTCGTGAGGGCGAAGTTTGCTACTGATGCCACCCATCCGAAAAACTGGCATTGTGAAGTTGTCTAAATTTAATGTATGAAATTTATAAAAAAAAATAATAAAGATAATTTATTACGTAGGTGTACATAATGCGAGCCTTCTCTTTTTTTTCTGAACTGATGGTTTCGTGCGATTAGCATATTTAGCCAGTGTCAAAGTTATTTTTCTTAAAAGTAATAAATAAATAAACAAATTTTCCATCTTGGATAATGATGATGAATGATAATAGAAATGAGAAGCGAGAAATGATATAACGCCTAACCCCTCGAGTATCTAATTTGAAAAGTGACGTTGCACTGTTTTGTTTCATTTGCCAACACTCATGCACACTCACGAACACTTAACGGTTAATAATCCACCATTATTTCACATTAATATTCGACATGACACAAATTTTAGAAAATAAAACAGAACCGCAGACATGACTCTTCACTTTCCTGCCAATAAGTCGAGCCTTCTCTTTATAAACTAATAATCATTATCCTATACTATCTTCCCACTGCTAGGCTTTAGTCAACAGCTGTTAGTAAACAATAGTTACATATTGACACACATAAAAATAATATGGGTTTGTGTTTTTATATAGGTACTTTGAACTTATCTGATAAATATGAAAAATTTTAACATTTAAATTTTATTTTGAATTTTGTTTTTGTACATTTAAAATTCGTATGCTAATGCTGCATATAATATTGTAATGACCATCTCCAAAGCACCCACTTCGTTCAAACGCTCATAAAGAATTGTATTTTATTTGTTTACTCTGATGTTGTGAAGTATATTTAAATTGAATAAAAGTGTAATTTAACACCTTTTTTTGTATCGCCTCTTACCATTAGTTTCCATTAGTTTAGTTTAAAGTAATAACTTTATTATTTTGCAACTTTTGCGATTCAGTCGTGAGATGACCACCTTAGTGTATCAGGGCATAAATTAAAACAGTACAACAATACTTTTCAAATCCCAAAAATAAAATAAATAACAGTTCTTTTGAATTTATTCAATTTTTATTAAATAATTAACATGTAAAGTTCCAAAGAGGTGCTATTTAGATCTGTATTTTAAAATTTAACTACGTTTTGAAGTTTGAATGAGTAGGTATTTAATATATTGTATAAACGCTCTTAAAAACCAAATTGGACCACACGGACCACATGGACACGCACTAGCGCGTGATGGCATTCCCTCTAGAAAACCTCTGGCGGTGTTTCGATCACACGGCTTGAGGAACCCTTTAAGTTTCTCGCCGACCCAAAAAAAGACCGGTGACGCTGAAAAATTTTTTTTCATTAGTCTCGTAAATCTACTTCTTGAGCCGACTGTACGTTGTTAGATGAACTTTAAGAAAAAAGTTGACAACTCTGACTACCTCCTCGCGGAATTTAGCACTACTTTATTTGCGTTTTATTTTGCTAAAGGTTAACACACTCTGAGGCTCTGGTTGGACACACAATTTATTTAGTCTTCAATAATAATCATTCTGGTTTCCTTTAAAACGAAACTGCTTGGATGTGAATAAGAAAACAATTTAAAAAAATAATTGTGATGTTAATAAATTAGCTGATGGTGATGTTGTTACTAAGTACCTACAAAATTTTATAGAAGTTTAAATATATACATATATATAGGTTTTTTTAATTATTTTGTTTTGTCTATAGATGCTTGTTCTTCGCAAATTTAGTTTGCATTTTGCGGGATCCGAACCCCGTTGGTGTACTAGGTAGTCAGGATCAGTCACCGCTTGACTAATGCGGCTGTCGCGTTAACAACGTAATTGTTTTTGTATTAAACAGGTATTTAAAAATTAATAACAACACGTCAAGACTTTTAAGGCTGTTGTTTTGGTCTCCTCCTAAATTATCGTATACTCGTATAATTAGTATGAAGTATCTGAATCGGTTTGAATATTTTTTATTTTGGCAACTCATGCTTGTCAAATGTTTGTGTGTCATTGTTATACTTATAGAATTAAAAAATATACTCATTCTTGTCTATTTATCAGGTATTTACATTGTTTTCGATTTCCTTTTGCTGTTCCATAATCATCTACTTACTTAAAAATAAAAAACACACCGGCTTTTTTACTCTTGGTTTTGTAATTTGATTCCGTAATTTTCAGTGAATCTTTCAATTAAAAATGAGTGATTAGAATTTGTTCTTCAGATTTCAACAGTTCTTTTATACCACTAAAATGGTATTTGATTGGACTCAGCTCAGCAGCTGATAAACAAAGTTTTCGTTCGATATATAGGTCCGATCCGACCCGTACCTCGGTAAGACTAGCAAAGAAAGGGGACACTCTTGCGTGATGCCATTTCCTCTAGAAACACTCTGACGGTGTTTCGATCAGACAGCTTGAGGATCCCTTTAAGTTTCTCGCCGTCTCCAAAAGAGTCAGGTGACGCTGTAAAGGATGCCTGAAGCCATGACGCCGGCGGCCGCTTCCCGCCACTCGTCGAAGCAGGGCCGAAGGGCACAGTCTACTTTACCTATGGCTAATTCATAAAAAGATGGAGGAGCTCGTTGGTGGTTAACGCAGCCGGTCTGCTAACGTTCTTCGCAAAGGCCGGTCATCGGATGGGCGACCAAAAATTTATCTCCTCGAGCTCCTCCGTGCTTCGGAAGGCAAGTAAAGCCGTTGGTCCCGGCTGCATTAGCAATCGTTAACAACCACCAATCCGCACTGGGCCCGCGTGGTAGTTTATAGCCCGTTCCCCTTTCCACCCATAGGGAAGGCTCGTACTTCAGCAATGGGGACATATAATGACCCGGTGATGATGGGTGATGATAACTTTTATAAAACCGTTGTAATACCAAGTACATGAATATACAAGCATCGACAGCCCTTCATTGCAGTCACTATAACTCAGTTCTCAAACATTTCAGAAAACTCTCTCAAAAAAAATCTAGATCTAAATATATAAATAAACTTCAACAACCACTTTAGTATGTGCGAGCTTCCTTATTTGCGTTAGTAATATATAATTTGTCCTTGCTGATGACCAGATAACCCCGGCCGGGTGGTCAAGTTATACGTAAATAAAAATGATTTGATTTTAAACAAAAAAAAAAACACGCGCTGGTGACTGGCCTTGCAGTTTGAAGGAGTTTGCAAGGGGAGCGGTTCTTTGACCGATATAGCAGGAGAGAAAGAATCTCGTGCAGTTCGCATATGTTTATTTATAAAGACTTTTGCAACATACTCGTACATTACATGGTGGATTGAGGCATTCCCTGCCAGTCAATCATAGGTTAGCAGAGATAACATGGTAGGTGCTATTGGTAGTTCAAGATACCTTTATGCCTCGAAACAGAAGGTGAAAGCGTACTTACGCACTTCCACAACACCGATCCGAGCCGAACCCCTCGGAGAATCTAGTAGGGCACGGGGACACGCACTAGTGCGTGATGCCGTTCCCTCTAGAAAACCTATGACGGTGATTTGTTTCACACGGCTTGAGAGGCCCTTTAAGTTTCTCGCCGCCCCCAAAAAGCCCCGTGAAGCTGAAAATGTCAAGTGGCAAACGGCTCTCAAAAAACTACCACAACTACTGAGGAGATGGCTGTCTGATCTTTAGAGATCCGCTAGACCGACAGACAGACAGGTCAGACAGCAGCAGTTTGCTGCTGAAACACAACGATGCTTCTATCAAAGTTGTATGATGAGGATATGATGATGCCAAACAAGCCAAGAATAACAGCGCTTCACCCGTTGTCTTCGTCTGGACTACATTTGCTCTTATCATCAGGTGGAGTGGAGTCATATGCCGTACAAATTATAAAAATAAAGCTTACCACAAACCTAAGTTAGTATGTACTATAATATGTATACTGGGAATAGAACCCGGTATCTCTTTATATAAGTCTCTGAGGAGCTCGATGGTGCAGTGGCCGGTCATCGGATGGGTGACTAAAAATGTATTATGGGCCCGCGTGGTGGTTCATGGCACGTTCTCCCTATCCATCCTTATCCCTATGGATATGGATGGAGAGGCTCGTGCCCTAACAGTGGGGACATAAATGAGCTGATGATGATGATGATCTCTTTATCTGAGACCGGCGGGCTAACCACTAGGCCACATTGGTGGATACCACATAATAAAACTTATTGTTTCCAGTGGCGTTCCTAGGATTGCACAATAGGGCCAGCCTGACTGTTATTCTAGTTTTTAACAGTTAGCAAAATTTTATCTATTTCGTTCTCAAAGGGCCCAATTGTCCTATCTGTTTTTTCCATAGTGATTGTTGGGTTACGTTTTGTCTATCCATAGATAGACCCCAAAACTATGTAAATAATCCCTAATATAGCCTAATATTAACCTAAAAATATCCAAAAGACTCTGTCTACTCTATAGCAGCGTTAAACTACGCAATTCAAAATTTAGTATTTCGTCTTAGCCCAAAATTCCTTTGTTCCACAAACAACTCTTACAAATTAATCACACCAATTTAAAATACAGCTTTAGTATAGCGAAACGTGCAATTAAGACGACTGTCCTTGAATCTCAGACGACCTTAGGGCATCGCGAGATATGCAGCATAAAGGATCAAACTCTAAACTGGGGCTTGGAAGGAACCGGTCGGCTTAGGGCTGCCGCCTGCTTCTGTAGTGATTTAATTGTATTTATTTTTGTAAAGTATTGCGTCAAAAATGTGGCAGATGAATATAGTAATAATTATAGTTTTATGATGGTTAATAAATAAAAATAAATGGATAATATTTTGGAAAAGTGTTGAAATAAGTGTGAGCAAAGAAATTGGAATTGGATTTAAATAGGAAGTGTATCTGATCCGGTATGTTAAAGGGTGCGGGTTCAAATCCGTTTCGTAGCAATTTTTACAACCCTTTTCCAATTTGAATATGGTCATTTTAAAGTGTTCAATCATCATTATGATCATAATCACCAGCCTACACCAGGAGCAGGCCGCGTTAACATTATGACCTATCATGCTTGTTTAAGCCTCGTTGCATCGTATGACAAGGAACCAACGGCTAAACGTGTCTTTTAAAGCATTTTTGTATATTATGTATTCGTAGTTGAATGTAGGTAAACAATTCATCTAATGCAGTTTTGTATTGCGTTAATTTTCCAATAAGCTTACCAAACTGATTATTTTGTAACTCAACAACTATATGCAGTCACTTTACTAGATTTTTTATTTATTTATTTATTTATTTATAATTTATGTACACACAAACGAATAAGAAGGGAGAACATAGTAAGAATGGACGTTTAACGTTTTAATTACTATATGATGCTGTTATATCTAATTGATGTTTAAAGTTTTACGTAAAGCGAGCATCGTGAATTAATAAGTAGTAAAAATCATAAATCAATTTAAATTAGCAACCAGATAGCGTATTAGGTAGGTTGGTGGTAAATAAATAAATATACTATAATTATTTTTTGCAATCGGCGCGCGACCCTAACTCGGTCCAGTCTTGCGTGACGTCACGTCGCGGCAACGTGAGTACTTCCGAACATATAGAAAACGACAGTTTGAAAACTGTTGTTGTATCCAGGCTCCCGATGCGCCAAGGTTGTCTGTAGTTTTCGCAATGTCTGCATATTTTGATAGAAATCGAAAGCTCGCCTAGATTTGGGCGAGGTTGTGCATGCGAATGGAATCGGGTCGTCAACACAAATACGTGAACACAAAGAATTTGTTACATTAGTACAAAACTAATTTTTAGTCACCATCCTTTTGGATGGTAGCACACATGAAATCATACACCTCTTGTGAGGGACCTACACTGAAAAAAACAGCTCTTTCATACGTAGCTAAAATCCGTCGAAAATGCTCGTAGTAGGTCACAAACTCATTTTGAGGCGACAACGGGGATATTAAAATCCATAATATAAAATGCCTATATTGAAAACGCCTGAAGAACTCCATAATTATTAAAATGCAATGCATAAGTTAAAATAGACAATTACGATTTGCTTCAATATATAGGAATTATTCGATATTTACAATTCTATAAATACCTACTAAAGAAAAATATAGTAAAGGAAACAGATATATAATAGTATATCTTAAATATCTCTCGCTCGGCTCTTGCGTTTTCTTTCATGTCCATCTTACATGTGCGTCGCAACGATCCATGCAACCTATTTATGTACACTCGTAATTATTGCAATCGTTATTAGGTATGTCATGGCACCTTATTTGGCGTTTGTAAATTAATTTACCGATTTGGCCGAAATTTGTTGTCATAAGTTATCAGTACTTACATATCGTGCTACATTAAACCGCAATATGCCAGCGTTAGTGGTCAGATGCCAATGTTTGTATATCACGAGCAGCCAGGCCTCACCCCACAACCCCCACGACCCGGTCAACCCGAGCCGAGATTCTAGCCTTGAGTGGCGGCCTCGGGTTGTCCTGCTTCCGATTCCATTCAAACCCCTTAGAAAATCTAGTATAACACGCTTGCGTGATGCCATTCCCCTATATTTATTTATTTATTTATTTATTCGTACAAAAATCTTAAAAGGTAACAGATTTTATATCCAAAGCGCAAATTATTAAATTAAAAATGAAAATAATTTCAATATATCAAGCTGAATGAAATTAAAACTTGAAACTTCTTAGATCATATCAATACAATCATATGTATATCGTCAAAATAACATAAACAAAAATAAGTCAATAAAATAAATGTCACAGAAGGTCAAATTATAAATTGGATTATCAAAATGATAAAAACAAAAATATTACGAAAGAATTAACGTCAAACATCAAATATACAAAAAATATAAATGAAAACAATTTTGGTCACACGGCTTGAGGTAAGTAAGCAAATAGCCTACCTATATACTATCCCACAACTGGGCAAAGGCCTCCATCATTGAAATCACGTCATCGCTACAATTGATGGGTATTGGCGAACAGCCGAAATTAATAATCTATCCTCAGCAAGAGATAGATCTACTAGAGCTTTGTTGCTTAGTTATTTCTGTTAATTATCGGTAAATAACAGCGGATGCGTGGTAATTAAACTAAGATATGTCTATCTCTTACCAGAGATAGGTTATTAATTTCGGCTGTTACTCACCACGCTTGCCAAGTGCGGGTTGATGATCGAACACAAACCCCGGGCTATGCATCGAGAAATCCGTAACACACTTTGCTCAGCCTGGGAATTGAACCCGGGAGCTTCGGTTATCGGGTCGAGTGCTTTGCCACTCGCCCACCGAGACCTGAGGTACCTTTTGATTATCTTGCCGCCCCCAAAAATGTCCGGTGTCACTGTAAAGGCGGCCAACAGCAAACTATCGCAAAATAAAGTCGGACTCGGCATTCATCAACATCATCGATCTGCGGCTACTCTTCCAGCTCTTGCCAAATTCGGCATTGCAGTAGAGGGACTGAAAACCAAAGCACAGATACACCGCCTCTGTGGTCTAGAGGTCAAGAGCATAGGTCCCAGGTTCAATTACCAGCGGAATATTTCTCATTAAGAATTACATCACGTCACTTACTGAGAAAAACTTTTTTTACTTAATAATTATTGCAATCAAAACCTCACTATCGTATACAATAAAAAACTAATTATTTTGTCGGGTAGGTACTACGAGTACATCACAAAAGTATCGGCGTCACTTGTGTGCCTCACAGAGCCACCACAGACATAAAATGTATAATTTATGTTATATTTACCATATCTGTACCAAAACTGAAAATACCTCGGTAACTTAGTTACAGTTAGTTGTCAGCCGGATTACGAAAGGTTGTGGTTTCGAGTACCAATTGAGCCTTTTATCAAATGTTTTTTCTGTTCAGGTATGATACTATAAATATAAAACATTATCTGAAAACGCCGGCACACGCCCCCTCTATCTACAAAACGATGACAAATTCGTGTTACGCACATGCGTAATCATTGAAAAAAATGGCATCCAATGACTTCCGGAGGCATTGTGTGGGGGATCATCTGAATGTTACCAAGCGATATGGAATAGGTTGACTATACATTCAGGCGACAAAATGAGACTGTTGTATGACTACAGTCTCATTTCTTCACCTGAATTTTCAATGGATGCCATTTTTTGTAGTGACTCATTGATAGGCATTTGTGTGTTATGTGCTCTGTGGTAACCACAAGCCACGGTATGACGCGAGACTGAAATAATTAGGTGCCGTATCATAGTTATGCGTGGAATAATACTAAACTATTCATCTTTCCCACTGCAGGGAATTCTGCATCTTCTTTTTTTTGCCTTGTGATATTTAAGGTCAATTCTTAGTAAGTAATACCAAATCCTATTGGGAAGTGTTTAATTTCAATTAATAGAAATGGTTTTTCGCCTGGCCAATTGAGGCGTTTACTCTTTATACGTCCGTAAATGGTGGGGTAAAATTACTACTAATCTTTCTGCATGATAGTTGTTTACTACACAATTCCTCTCTTCCTTGCCCATCTCCGCTTTGGTGGAAGCTAGCTCTTAAATCTGCTTAAAATTTTAAGATACAACCAGCCCCCCAACCGCCTAACTCTCTCGCTTTCGATCGCTTTGAAGGCGACACCCTCGCCTCGCTTTCTAATATAATATCGAATAATATCGAAAGCTATAGCCTATAGCTTTCGATATTGCTTTCATATTGCTTTCGAAATGACAAGATGACGCCTCCTCCGAGCCTCGCCTTCAAAGCGATCGAAAGCGAGAGAGTTAGGCGGTCGACCCCCTGTTGCAAAAAAACCTATACGTCTGAGACAACTAGAACACTACTGGCACATTTTACTATTATTACTTTCGTCACTTTTCTAACCTAAATACATTTGTTAAGACTTGTCTCACTTTTTGTGACGTGTGGTTGCAGCTTCACAAAATTCCAGTTCGGAACCGAAAACCGCAGTTACTCATCATCATAGGTCGTTGATGCGAAATGTTTTTTTTTAAATTTTTCATGACCTTGGTTTTGCGTGAGAAATAAATATTCTGAAAGACACATAATATACATATATTAAAGATAGCAATTTATATAAGTAAATACTGTAAGTTACGTTAAACTGTGTTTGGATTTATAGAATATCTTCGTACATTCTAGATGTAAGTAGAGCTTAGCAGGTAAAACAATTTTGTTGTTATATTTAAACAAACAAAGTGATGACTATGACTACATTTTTGAACAGCATTTAATTGTCATAGTTACTAGAGATATAGTAATCAGTAAGTCCAAACACATAATAAAAACAATACTTTCTGAAGAAAACTATAACTGCGACAATCTTACCATGTAGTCACACAATAAAGTAATGCTTATCTCATAACTCATAACAGATATGTTCATGCAAAAACCAAAATACCTACACAACAATAACCTACAAATACAAATTACAATATCAGTAATTCGCTACAAAGTGAAATGTATCCTAAGTACGCATGCCGATGGTCGAGATAGCTTTGTCTACCGCGCGGCCTTGAAGTTAATACGTCGACAACCGAATATGGTAGGGTTGTACTAACACAATAAATAAAAAAATAATGTATTCTAAAATTCTTTATTTATTTATTAGTTATAAAATTTTGTTAATGTTAATTACTAATTGGAATTCTCGTCTCCGGTTGTGGTCTAGTGATTGAACAGCCAGACCAAGATATGGCAGGTTGGATTCCCAATGGTGGTAAGTGGTATATCTTATTTTAACTCCGCATGGCTATCATCATTTTATCTAAGTCTGTACGTAGCATTGTTGTGTTCCGATGTAACCAGTGTCGTTAAAGCGCTCTGCAGACAGAGCAACTTAAGTTGAAGAAGCTATTCACTTTTCAAAAGTTTTCGTTATAGGTTGTCAGTTGCAGCAACAAAAAAACTCCAATTAATGGTTAATAGTCAGTTTTTGCCAGTTGGGAAAACCAGCAACTTGATACAACTTGTACAAATTTGACAGTTGCTAATTTTCGCTAATTTGAAACTGTTTCTGCCATCAAGTGCAGCAACTGAAAACTGTTGTCTATCATCGAAACTCGCAACTATAGTTGTTATGTCTGAGCAGTTTCTTTAGGTGATATGGAAACAGCTAGGTATAGCGATTTGCCTGTTGCCACAATACGGAGATCAAAGTTGCTCTTGTTGTTGTTTTATTATAATGATATATTTTGAATTTTGCTTTTTTACTATACAAATAGATATTATGAGGATGGTAGCTATCCAGCTGAGTTGTGTTGTTTTGATTGATACATCACAAAGATTACATTTAACTGACCACAGACAAGATGTTGCACCTTTACTTTTGCCACGACAGCGATTCAGAATCGTAAACAAGAATCCATTGAATCCGTTTACAATTGTAATACATCGCCTCGCTTGCCGGGTGCTCGCTTTGCTCTTTTGTGACCTCTGAATAATTGGGAAAAAACAAGCGTCATACGTTCGTTTTCAAAACTTAATCTGTAGGAGTGCGATGTATAACATTAAAAGTTGTTTGAAGGTGATAGATCAAACGCACCGCACGGGCTGTGTGGTCTTAGTGTTTATGCAGTCGGACAAAATAAAAATTCTCATGGACGATTACTGGTTAGGCTTAGAACACGGTACTTAGCATATTTGGATTGGATGGTGGCGAACGTTAGTAAGTGGTTATCGCCTGCATAATTCTTTTGCGCAGTTTCGCGATCTGTAACATGAAGATACAGAAAAATGTCGGGTTGATGGTTGATAGTGTGTTTAAAAAATTATTGACCCAAACCTCTATCTTATCTTATCTTAGTGGAGCCTGCTGAGGTTTTCCTCTCCCCGAAGATTCATAGTAGGAGTTTCGTGTAATCCCATCTAAGAACCACTGCTATTAAAAATATATTTATATATTTAATATTTTATTTTACCAAACATTTCTAACTTATACTTGATCTGTAAGAAATTTTGTTCCAGTAAAGATTTCCTTTAATCGTCACGTGCTGCTGCGACATCACATAGTATTTAACAGCCAGTGGTCCAGCTGATACATTGTTCTCGGTCGTGAACCTCGAGATCCAACAAAAAAGTCAAAACATGTCATGGTTGAACAAATATAATGTAATCAAATTTGAATTCTTGTAAATATGCTTTTGCATGTTAGCACGGTGTACTCAAAACTTGGTTTATGGCCGAAATATAACCAAGGCTATGTTTAACGGGAATATTACCAAACATCTTGTATAAACACTTAAAATACCACGGGAATGCTGTATAACAATGCTATGCTATGCTGTAATGTGCCTATTCGTTTTAGCAGTACCAAAAGCCATTGGTTTTATAATATTTTTACCACATGTGATTAACATAAATGTCAGTTACAGTTCTTTGCACACTGCCAGCCGGGCAGTCTTATTAAGTTTGAGCGAATTCGGATTGAGGCGATACTCGGAATCAGCGGTCAAGGCGAGATTTATTTTTCAATAAAAACAACCGTCTGACTTCATTGTAGTTGTGATGTGTTTTTTTTTATGTGACTTGTTGATATCGATTATTTTATCATGCACTTTGCAAGTAAAATTTTTGCGTGTGCGTACAGTCTTACAAGGACTGAGATACTGCATCCTTTACAAGGTCAGTATAGGTACTACTAAGTTTGTTGAAATATAAATAAATAAAAATCAATGATTCTTTGAAAACTGGATGGTTGATCATATTGCACCTAATGTCTACATCACCATCAACAGCACATTTTGTGTCCCCACTGCTGGGGCATAAGCCTTCCCTGTGAATGGATATGGAGAACAGGCCGTAAACCACCATGAAGGCCTTGTGCGGATTGGTGGTAGTTAAGGAGCTCGAGATGATAAGTTTTGGTAACAAATCCGATGACCAGCCTTTGCTTAACCTTAGCAAACGCAGACCGGTCGCATTAGCCACTGCGCCATCGAGCTATTTAATACAAAAGATACATATCAGCAAGAAATGTCATCATTTTTACTGCGCACTGGCAGGGAGTGGAATTATCTGCCATCGTCTGTGTTCATAAAAACTTAGAACCTGATTGCTTCAAGGCGAGAGTTAATAGGCATCTTCTGAGGCAGTTCGCTCCACCGTAGACCTCATCTACGCTCACCATTTGAAAACTGGATGACCAGATTCCTTTCTATTTATTTCTATCGAATTAGGATTAATATTTTTTTTAACAAATTAGACATTTCAATACTTTGAGCTTGTTAGGAATTACCTCTTTATTTCTGTATATTAAAAAAACATACAAATATGTACATATAATAAGTACTTAGCTATATAAAAATAAATGGTAGTTTATACAAGCATGGTGAATAAGACATTACCGTGGGTAATTACCCACTTGATGACTAAATTTTAGTGGGACAGTTGTAGGCTGATTACTTTACTTTTGCTTTTACCTTTTTTAGGGTTATGATATATACCGTCAAGTTCAATAATATCTCAGCAGTATAGGACCCTGTCGCTCTATAGTATTCATGGTTGCCATGGAATATAAGTTGAAAGCAGTTACTTTGACAAGATACAAAAGTGCTTATATTCATAAACACGAGTGTACATGCATCGGCCTCTTGCACCTGAATCTCCTTACATTAGAAAGGTTACGTTCCGATGTATTTTTAATTATAATCGAACAGTAAAACCCGGCTCAGAATTACTAAATAAAGCGGCACTTGAATTTTTTTAAAAGCTAATTTCTCGGTGGCTGTTGGGAACGCTTCGGTGACAACGCGCTTGACCCGATACCCGAGTTCGGTCCCGGGTTCAATTCCCAGGTCGGACAAAGTGTGTTTTCGGATTTTTCGATGCATAAAGAATGGTATGTGATCACTTACCCGCATTTGGCAAGCGTGGTGATTAAACCATTACCCAACAATTGTAGTCAAGCAAAAAGCTTATTACTGTCCCACTGCTGGGCAAAGGCCTCCATCATTGAAATCAAGTCATCACTACAAATGGGTAATGGCTTAAGGGGGTGCAGCGCGGAATTTGAAAATGTACGTGTTTTTAAGTCACTGGTGCTAGGCGCTGAATAGGTCTTATACATTAAAAGGAATAGTATAGGTTAGCTTGATCCTTTCACAAGGTCGTGGTTGTCTTGGAATTTGAAACAAATACCCAGAAACTGCATAAACAATACGTAAAATAATGATATCTAAAAACTTATTTCTTCAGAAACTTTGTAAATATAGCACAAATAAAACAATGATCCGACATCAAAATGTTTGTATTGATATTCCGCAGGTCACTGTTGCCTTATTTTTCAATAAAAAAACATGAATATGAAAATATTAAGACTTTTCTTATTTTTTACCCAAACGCCTATGATTTTACGAAAGTAAACATTGCTCTAATTAAATCACCAGCCTACTCTGTACAGATATTAGTGTGCGTGCGTATTCGTAGTCGTGCGCCGTTGTCACATCACTGCCACGCGCCGCTCGCTCGCTATCATAAAGAAACTTGAAACTCGCAGTTTTGCGTCCGCGCTGCACCCCCTTAATTACCACGCTTGCCAAATGCGGGTTGGTGGTCATAAACCCGGGCTATGCACCGAATAAATCCGAAACACACTTTGCCCGACCAACCTGGGTATCGAACCCGGGACGTTCGGGCCGAACTCTTCGCCACTAGGCCACCGAGGCGTTGTCATGGCTTGATTCAATGATGGAGGCCTTTGCCCAGCAGTGAGAGTTATAGGCTGTTTACTTACTTTTTACTGAAGCTTTTTTCTGTTTAAGGTTCGAAATAGCAACTACCATCATCATCATCATCATCATCATCATCATCATCATCATGATCAGCTCATTTATGTCCCCACTGCTGGGGCACGAGCCTTTCCTATAAAAAAAAATGTTTATTTTCCCATCACAAAAATAGGTCCATTTGAGTAAGGCTTATTTACTAAAAATTTAAATAGCTATGGATGGATAGGGAACTGGCCATAAACCACCACGCGGGCCCAGTGCGGATTGGTGGTTGTTAACGACTGCTAATGCAGCCGGGACCAACGGCTTAACGTGCCTTCCAAAGCACGGAAGAGCTCGAGATGATAAAATAATAGCAACTATACATTACTTATATTATTTTTGAAGCTATGTAAATTTTTCGTACAAAACTCCATGATGTACCTTTTTTTTACACTATCGATGCCGTTTTCGTTAAAAAGCCTGTTGTTAGTTGCAGCAACAAAAGGGCCCAGTTTAACATTGCTGCGATAATAAAAAAAAATTCCAATCCATGGTCGACAGACAGCGTTTTGCCAGTTGGGAAAACCAGCAACTTGACACAAAATTTGACGGTTACTAGTTGCGACAATTCAAAAGTGGAGTGAATAGTGCGAGTTTCATTCGCCATTAGACCACGACGTAATCGAGAATTTGTATGGCTAAATTTTCACTCTTCTCGCATGTAAAATAAAATTGTTGAAAGTTGTTTAATAAAATTACTGAAAGAAACTGCGCTAAAGTCAGCGCAACCAAAGCTGCTATGTCTGCGGAGCCTAAACTACAGGAGTACTTTACAATTTAGAAAGAAACAAATGTTGATCGCAATAGATCAAGTTCTTTCATAGTGGTGTATAGCTTTCGCTTGCTTGTTATAAAAACGTGCCTTTGATACTGAGCCTGCTGTGCACGTGCAAGGTTTCTACGGTAAACGTAAGAGAAGGGACAGTCATCTCATCTTTTCTTTATAAGCGTTTGTAGTTAGTCCTTTTTGTATATGTTGCTTGCAAGTGTAGTTATGTATAGGTTACCTTTATGTATGTGATAAGATAAAAGAAGAAAGAGACTAGGAAAAAATATATAAACTGGACAACCAAGAAGACATACAATAAAGACAAGGAAGCAGTTACAATTAAAAAAAAAGACAAAGTGTTGAAAAAATTCCACGAGCAAGATTCGAACCCGCATTCGACCCCGCGAAACTATGCTATCATAGGGTGCGGGTTCGAATCGCGCTCGTGGATTCGTTTCAACACTTTGTCTTTTTTCAAATTTTAATTTGTTCGCAACAATATTTGCGTAAAATTTAAAGTAAACAATCATAAGCAGTTACATTTTAACTTGAAACTTAAAGCTGTCTTAATTTAGGTTGTTACTAAATACTCTTAGTACAAAAAAACAAACCAGCAATAATAAAAAAAATAAACTTATTAAAAGCTTATTAGATAAATTAAACAGTTTTAGGTTTAAGAATACCGTGACGAGGATATTATGATGCTCCACCATCCACCACACACAGTACTCCTTACTTGTCTCACCTATTTCAATCAATCATCATCATCATCATCATCAGCTCATTTAAGTCCCCACTGCTGGGGCACGAGCCTTCCCTATGGATGGATAGGGAGAACGGGCCATGAATCACCACGCGGGCCCAGTGCGGATTGGTGGTTGTTAACGACTGCTAATGCAGCCGGGACCAACGGCTTAACGTGCCTTCCGAAGCACGGAGGAGCTCGAGATGATAAATTTTTGGTCACCCATCAGATGACCGGCCTTTGCGAAAGTTGCTTAACCTCGGCACTCGTAGACCGGGCGCGTTAACCATTGCGCCATCGAGCTCCTCGTTCAATCAATAATGCACTAGAATCCTGATGAGCGCTTAAAAACGGTAGGCGATTTATGCCCCGGAGTCACAATGACGTTTGTAGTAAATATTAAGTACTTATCTACAAATGTTTTGCAACCTTAATTAATCTTTATGGTTAAGATTTAAGGCTCACAGTAAGCTGAAGTTGTTGATGCTATCCAATGTTTTTTCAGATTTTGTTATTTGAAAATGTTTAAGTATGAGCAAACAGGACAACTTTTGAGAAGTATTTTGTTCCGGATCTTACATCTAGTAGAGGTACATTATTGATCGCGGCTCACCTACTATTATACACAACCATTGTATAAACAAGGCGTAATAGCCTATCTGTTCGTCAGCATAGCTCCGTTCGGTTCGCGCCCGAGCCTTTGTACCCACCGCCACCAGAGCCAGCCGGTGCCAACCAACGGCTAAGTACCGACGTGGTATTAATACCACGCTTTGTGCATGAATTATTGTTGGTAGCGAACGCTCATTAACATCAGCTTTGCGTTTTCGAGCATCGACCTTAATAACGACGTACGAGAATTAAAGTTCGCTTCCAGTTTACGCTGTCTTGACGTGTAGATAATTATGTGGGGGCATGCAACTGTAATAGTTTTCTTATCCAACATTTTATGAAGGAAATTGTAGATAGTTGAGTCTATGGTGTTTTATTATACTAGTGGTCGCCCAGTGGTCGAAATTCGACCGTAATTTTATTAAGACTGCACGGATTGTATCCTAAGCAATGAAAAATTAAAAAGATAGAATGTGAGTTTGGATTGGCATTGACAGATGTCGGCCGCATTAAAGACAAACAATACGTGTGTGTCAAATATATGGTAGTGTGTGTAATGTTGTTTTTGTTGATTTAATGTATTTCTTATGCATAATTTAAAAAAAATAACATTCGGATAACCTTCTCTATGTTAACTATAAGTGTGCGAAATTTCATACACCTCCGTCCGCGTAAATTTCGTAAAAACGGGTACAAAGTTTTTGCTTTACGTATTAATATATAGATAAGAAAGGCATCCGAGTTTATTTAACACTAGTGGACACGGCGGACTTCGTATCGCTTTGACATTTTCAAAAGTCTGTCAAAATTTCAATAAAAAGTATAAAAAACTACCAAATAGATTCTATTCTCAACATCAAATCCAAGACCTAAGTATTAGATTGTGGAACCAAATACATATAGAGAAATGGTATGAGTTTCATTCCCGTGGAAAAAAAAAATTATAAAAAAAAACTATCGTTTGTGTTAATCCTGGTTATAAACTATCTGTATGCCGAATTTCATCCAAATCCATCCATCATGTTGCAGCGAGAAAAAGCAACAAATATACACACATACAAACTTTCGCATTTATAATATTAGTGTGATTTCATCACAAAAACGAAAAATTGCCACAACCATTATCGTTTTATATTTTATACTATGTTAATTATTTGTTAAAATATATTTGTTTTTGGAGAGTCGCTGATTGCTCCATGCGGCATTTTCAGCGTCGCTGGACTTTTTTGAGGGTGGCGAGAAACATGAAGGGTTCTCCAAGCCGCGTGAAACTAAACACCGTCAAAAATTTTCTAGAGGGAACGGCAGCACGCACTAGTGCGTGTCCCCATTCCCTAGTAGATTCTTCGAGGGGTTTAGATTACATCGGGAGCGGAACAACTCGTGGGAGCCTCTATGACCTCAGCTCGGGTTGACCCGACTGTGGGGGTTACAAATTCTCGTTTTGGAGAACGAAACTTGCACTATATAGGCTGGAAGTGATTATCGTCGCCCAAGGACATCGGCTGCATCCGAAGAGCGGCCTTGCCTATGCGTTGCTGACTTTGAAAGCCCTATTTACACGCTTCTTGAAGAACTTTTTTGTATGGTTGTAATGGAAAAAGGTAAAAGGGGAAGGTGGACTGTATTAGGGAAGAAGATGGAAAAGTAAAGGTATAATAAAATTATAATTAAAAGAATAAAATATTTCAATAAAACATTACCATTATTAGCAACCATGATGACAATACAAAAGCGGGAAAAGCAAAACAAAAGAAGGTTGACAGTTAGAAGAGAAAAAAATATAAAAAGTATGTATATCATTCAAAAACGAATATTTACACCACAACAATAGCACAGTATAGGGAATTGTTTCAATGCTGTTGAAAGAAGCTGCACCTTTTGAAACTATACTCAAACACTGTCACTTTATACTTAATCAGCAAAGTTAATTTATAATTCAGTAATTGATAAAATAAACACAGATAGTGTGATCGTAAATCAATTAAAAGAATATAAATAAAAAGGACCACCCCTAAAGATTGCATCGGAAATAATAGTCGAACTAAACGTTTTTACAAAGATAATATGGAAGGAGACAGATGTATTGGAGCGCATGAGACAGCGATATCTGCCACGTGATGGGTGGTCGGTGGCTTCGATTTTTTTCTATTGCAATTTTTCTCTATTTCATTTTTGAAATTGATCGTGACTGCGCCTCGTTTAGAAACAAAGTAACTGTCACTTTTTACAGCTAATCAAACAATTTATATGTAATTTGGAAATACACTGTGGCGGCAACATTTTACCTTAGCACTTAAATAATCATAAAATCATGTTTAATTTTAATGAAATATATACTAGAAAAAAATATTCGAGTATCCGATATTTCGGCACAGTTGCATGCGCAAATATCAGATACTCAAACACAACAAAAAACATGGTAATAATCCCGTTAATAATATTTTATCTAATGTAAGTGACCATGATAGTTTAAAAATATATACGAGATATACCGGTTGGCTTTTTTATCACCGTCCAAACCTTCTGAGATGACTCACTTGATACAAATGAACAACTCTTACTATTGGACCAACTCCCTAACTCGAAAATAAAATTCAGCTGTTCCATACATTTTGGTCGAACGAATATTGATGTTTTGTATGGTACAGCTAAATTTTAATTTCAAGTTAGGGAGTTGGTCTAATGCCTCTTTTGCAAAAGGTCGCTTTCGCATAAGGTCTCTTTCGCAGAATGCCTCTTTCGCAAAATGTCACGATACTAACTTAGAATAAAATTTCGATTTTTAAAGGAAATCATTTATTATAGTTATAATGTAAACAAACCATAATTATGTCGTAATCATTTTGAAAATCATATATTGAAGTTATAAAGTAAACAATAATAATCATAAGTACAGACGCCAGCACCTCAACCTATTCAAAACTGTCAAATTTCTTTAATACATTTTCAACCATACGTCTTAAACATAAGGTTTAAAGTCTTTTGAGGAAATTTTACAGTTTTTAATAGGTTGATGTGCGCAGGCGTGTGTACCATAAAACTTACATACAATTTGAGAGTATAAATAACATAATGGTTTTACAAGAATAACATGCAAATGCAAAAAAATAGAAATTGCCAAAGCGACTTTTACAGAAACTAAATTAAAAAATGTCATAACTTAACGCCTAACGTTTTTTAAAAAGTAGGAAAAAAAATATAGATAGGTACTTGATAAGTACAAAAGATTAGTACTTACTTACAAAGAGTGGCCTTATCACAAAAAAATATATCTTCCACGCAGCAACAAGTGCAACAACTCAGGAACAACCTAACATATTATATTTTCAGAATTTTAATAATGGAAAAGACAGAATGACTTTTGGACCGATTGCATTTTGTTTTTTTCGTTTCGAATATTTCTTTCGTGTTTGGTTGGCGTTACTTCTTGTTTTTAGTTCGTCTGGCTAACTAACATGATCTTATACTGTCTACATATAAACAACACCGTTGTTTTCCGTTGCTTGTGTTTCTATAAGATAGCTACTTATTCCGCAGTTAAAGATTACGTGAGAGTACCGCATTTTTAGCATTATCGTCACTTTCCTTATGGTGAGATAAAAACCTAGCACAGTCAAATAGTGGTATAAAACCAAAATCAATTAATTAAATAAAAGTACTTATACAAATATACTTTCCAGTAATTTAGTAGTTAGATAAATAAATGAAATAACGATGAATTCTATACACAGCTACAACATGACCGCGCTCGCGGCCACTGAAAACCAGGTCCTGATGGGTTTCCGCCCCGTCCCGCGCTGTAGTTATATTTAGCGGGCCACCTTACGTACGACCGTGCGTACATATGGCGCGCGAGGGTTTAATCTAGACTATATAATAAAACGAGTTATATAGAATAGTTATGTAGCATGTTTTATTAGTATGGATAATAAGTGTCAATAAAATGCAGTATATGTATTATTATTTGTAGTTTTGTAACATGTTATATAACTTCTGTTATATAACATGTTACATAACTTTGGTTTTATAACAAAAGTTACATAACATGTTACTTAATGTAGACTCACCTTAACATGGCATAATGCGAAAGCCTTCATATCACATGTCACAGCTCATAGCAAGGAGTACTGAGCGGCCGAGTGAGTTATCCGGAAGCCCATAAATAAGGCAGAGGCGCCCGATTGAGCTGACACGTAGTTTCCAGCTCAGTCTGGCACGGGTCTGGCTCATAAAAAGCCGGGTAAAAACACAAGTGGGACACCTTGTACAAGAATGCCGGCTTTGGCACGACGTTGGGGTGCGTTCACACAGAAGACGTAAATAAAGGAAAAAAAAATTAGGTTTGATAAAAATTATAATTAAGAATCAAAAACTAAAATACATTTAGTTATATTAAAAAGGTTTTAGTGTATACGCGGACGCGGGAACGTACTAAGACGCCGCCGGCGAAGCGCCGCTATCGGTTTTCAGTGGCCGTGGAAAGGGACGAATGCTTATAATATATAATGATAAATCAAATAAACAAATATACAACAAATTAGAATTATAATTAGAATTTTTTGTATTACTTTGCATTCACGAGGATCCCTACTCGTACAAATTTAACATTGTAAAATATAGTAGGTACCGCAAGCATTAACATTTGACTGTTGCAAAAATTAATGTAAGCCATAGCATAACTACCTAATCCATTTGATAACTGATTCTTCCATCTTCCGTAAATGTTTCTAAAGTTATTATCACGTAGCTCTGTAAATTATAAAGAAACAATCACATTTATAATGTTAAGAGTTATTAGAGATATATGCCATGGCATCTGCGTGTAGCGTACCACCCTGGCTTAGTGTATCTGGTAAAGTCTACGCTTCGACCTCTCCATGTGGGGTCAGTAAATCTTATAAACAAAGAAACCATCAACTACTACATAAACCAAGATTTCAGATTTAACAGTAGCACAATATATTTTCGGAAGTAATGTCGTAGTTCCTTGGAGTTTTCATATTGTTTTTTATTTGTATGTTATTATAAAATAGCACTCTACTTATACTCTACAATAGCACGCTACTTCGTCCGCGTTGATTTTGTATTTTGCCGTACAAAAAGTAATACTAAATTTTTTTTATCAAAATAAAATATACCCTATGTTACCCGCAAGGGCTGTATCATTCTATCTGTGAAAGAATTTTTGGAATTGGACCTATATTTTCAGAGATTACCCTCATCAAACAGACAAAGTCACAAACTTTACCTTTTTATGAATAGTATAGATTTATAGATACATTTATTATTTACTTTGTTATATACCAAACAAGATGATTTATTTTTAGCATTTTCTTGCCGAATGCTTTACTTACAGTTTTAATGCAAGTTAAATTGTCTGATTGTTCATTTGTAACAAATGAATTACATTGATTCATATAGACCCTATTTGTGACAATAGCGCTTTGTGTTATTGCCGTATATTAGATTTGACGGTGTTTCGTTCAAAAGGTGCGATTGGACTGC
The DNA here is from genome assembly GCA_963082485.1 of Eudonia mercurella. NCBI lineage: Eukaryota > Metazoa > Arthropoda > Insecta > Lepidoptera > Crambidae > Eudonia > Eudonia mercurella. Next base: position 6,088,543 of record OY720022.1, read on the forward strand.
GTTAATGTCTAAGTGAAGCGGTAAAGGTTTGTTAGTTATTTGAGGATAACATTGAATTGGTGAATCTTGCATTTCTATAAAAGTATAATATTTTTATGGATACAATATCTTTAGGCAGATAGATAGGCGTCAAATTTCGAATTGCACCGATGACTTTGACTTTTGACACATGGTTTTGGGAAGAAGGGACTTAATAAAACTAAATGGGAAGAAGATAAATATATTTATTTTTGGATTTATAAGGTTATTTTGAATTAAGCCTTTTTGACTTTTACTATGTACTTAGCGCAACATGTAACGTAACGCGTAATTTCTTCAAGATTCGTTACAATTAGAATGGAAATAAGTTTGACATTTCCTATCTTTAGAATTCGAATACATGTGGTAATATCTATCACTCGACTAGTTAAATCTCATTTAAATGAAGCTCACAAATAAAATTATGACCTGATTTTATTATTTATGCATAGAAACCTTAAAAACGTGTAGAATTTTTCATAGGCAATTATGAAGCATCGACTTTTTTGAAACCCTGACTTTCTGGTGACCAAATGTATGAAACCAATGCGTCGTTTAAGTATATATTATGTGTCAGTTCATACGTTGTCCTTGCTTATAATATTCAGAATATTTAGTAGTGTAACATGGCAGTTGTGAACACACAACATCAAGAGCAACTGGGAGAGTCGAGGCATAGTCCAGTCTCATGTCTATCAATGTTTGACTATTGAAATTGTTATTATTTTTCCCTATTTACATGGAACCAACATATTTTAAACAACAATAAGTCATAGTACAACTTAGTGCCTCAACAAAGGTCATCTATGTTTAAGAGAATTTGTAGAAAAAGCTTAAACGTAGTAGGGTAATGTCACCCATCAGTGTTCATCAGGAACCAGTCATAGATTTTTTTTCCTTTTTCATAATAAATAAACTTATTAGCGTTTAGTTAGTTTAGTGTTTAGCAATGATTGAACACCTGCTTCCTAGCTGTATGACTCCCGTAAAATATGTCTTGACGATGAAAACTGTGTCGAACACTGAGCCAACCTTTGGTATGCGGGAGAATTGATCAGTACGCCAAACAATTTAAATTCTATTGTGTCTGTATTTGGCGTAGACGACGAATTAAAGTGTCGAACTAGTGCTTTTACCCTATAAGAAAATGAACTGGGCTTCAAACCGATACGAGACAGGCTTGCAACGAACAAAAGTACTATAGTATAAAAGTCAATCTGTTATTAAACACCAAAAAGTATGGAAGTGTTGTCGCCTTTCAAACCGTTGCTGTGGACACGGTCTAAGGCAGAGGCTACGATTATTCCATCGGCGGTGGTAGCGGCACAGTCGCGTTGGTTCGTGGCGAGGCCGCTTGCTGGTAACTATTGCCACTTTGAGCTTCCACTGAAAACGCGAACGGACGATTGTCATTTGTCATACAACGGCGATGTTCAACTGTCAATTTTACATTTTTCCCTTTTCGAAATGCGAAGTTCTTTTGTTTTTGTTGTTTGTTTTATATTTGTACAGTTGTCGCATGTGCGTCTCGTGTTGTTTTCGCGAACGTGTGCTTTTGTTTGTGATGTTTTTTATGTAGTGTCACGATAATTATGCGGCGTTCTGATTATTATTATTTAAATTATTATAAATATTTAAATTAGACGGGTATCAACATACTTTTTTACTAGGAAGAAATGACACACTAATAATTGTTGTATTGACAACATTTGAATTTGATATTTTGTTAGTTAAAGATTTCAGTTTTACAATGTGAAAATGGACCCTGCAAACGTCAGAAAAAAAATTATATGTAAACAAACGTTTTTTATGGTTTTTTAAATTAGTCACTGTTAATGTTTTAATAACTGTAAAGTGCTTAAAAATATGAAATACACAGGCACTTTCGGGCCCAGACACAATGGAATTCCATTGTTCTATGGTAACCAGAGCACTCCAGTCGCTATGTAAAAAGGGCTTACTGCAACAAAGTCAATTTATGTCACCGATACTTTGATTAAGATTGAAAATACGTTTATTGCTATTGAATCGGTGACACAATATATCCCGGTACCGACACCGATATTTCTCAAAAGTTATGAACCTAAATAAACAAATTGTAAATAATTCAAAAAATATAATTAAATATATTCTGTATTTATTGTCATCTTAATTTTAATATAACCATTAAAAATGTATATACTTATCGACATTTGTAAAACTTTGTAACATTATTGAATTAATTGAATAGGTATGCCACCAAAACTGAGTATGAAGTTAAAGGGGTGTAAAGTTAATTTATATTATTTAATAACTACTAGAAAAAAATATTTAAATAATGCTAAAAATTTCTCGTTTTCGTTGGTACTAACTAGGTACCTAGTACACTAACTACTTGCGTGAGCGAGGTATCTGGCAACGCTCCCAAGTCCCATTAGCGGGTCTTCGCCAATAATATTTTTCACGTTGAAATCGATTTTTAATGGCTGCAATGCAAACACGCGTATCGGCGGCGCCTTTGTCGTCCAACAGACACCGACAAAGGTGCCGAGCGACGTGCCATCGGGTTGCCTTTGTTGTCTTTAACTGCAGTACTTTATGGCTAGCATTGTAGGTGCGATGCGGAAAGCGGAATATTTCGTTTTCTACTTTTTTTTCGGAAGACAATTAGTCTTTTCATTAGTTTTAGCAACATTACAGTTTCAGCATGTTCGAAAACAAATGAATCAAAATTTTTTTCAGAGGCAATTTCTGTTATCTTTACCTAGAATAGTTTCAGTTGCGGCCTGGAACGAAAACAAATGATTAACACATTTCTAAACATAATATTTAAACAAATGACAAGAGATATAAGTAGGTACTGTCGGAACTTGCGGCGTCAGCTGCTAGTGCGTTTGGTTTACGATCGTGCATGTCAAGCAATTTTTGTAGTGTTGGCGCACCGGATGGGAGTTCAAATAATAAAACCCGCCATTCCGCATAAGGTCAGAACATAGTGGATTTTATGCAGTAATGTAAGAAGACCAAATGTGCTAAAGTCCAACTACCGACACATTATTGAGACGTTATTGGACTAGCAGATTTGAAGCCTTGAGCCTAGTTGTGGGACGTGATACGCGAGACGGACGCTTATGACCATCTATATTATTAAGACCAGAACCAGGCCTTTTTTGGCAGTGGAAAATTCTTCATACGATTACCACCGTGAGAACAAGGACCTGCTTATATTATTATAATAGATTTTTATAGTTCATAGTTTTAATTGTGTTACATGCAACTCTAATTAAATCAGCACTTTTGGAAGCACAGCATTAAGACAAGTTTTGTGGAAGAAAATATCTTTTATTTATTATCCTCTTTATTTATTTTTTCTCATATATAAATTTACATTTTTAAATATTTAAAAAAAAAAACAAAATAAATTTAAAATATTTAAAAATATCGGGACCAGGATCCAAGCTACCGGTGGTTAGGGCTCCAGGGACAGGAACCTCCTCACAATGCATGCCGTATCGAGGAGAACTGCCTTCTGAATCTGAGCCTTGATCCAGCCACCTAACGAAAGCCTCATTAGATGTTGATCAAGGCTTTTGCTTTATTTATTATTATAATTAATTAACTAAATTGTAGTTATGGTTTGCCTTCTTCATAAAAAAAATTTTAAAATACAAAGAAAATGGTAAATCTGTTACCAAAGCAAGTTGCAATCAACGTTAGGTAACTCTATTCGAAAAGTATTAGTTTGAACCAACTAAGTTTATTTTTTTAAATTCTTCAACGAAAAAGAACTCTAATCAAAGTTTCATACTTTTTAATACATACCACCAAACGAGGTTTTGTCTACTTTCTTTAGTGACACGACAAATCAAATCATGCGACATTTTTATATTAGTTCTTCTAGTCTAGGTGGAACGTCACGAAGGTACTCACAGAAATTAGCCAATAACATTAAAGTCAACAACGCTTTAGCGTTTCATCGCCTAAGTTTCTTAAGTAAATAATTTATTAGTGAATTTAAGCTTTTTTGTTTTATTATTCTCGCTTTCTACTTGCTAAATAATAGTAAAACTTATTTCTTCTACTACATTATTACTATTTATTAAATATTATATTCTATTACATTATTATTAACAAGTATTCTTATGTTCTTATTATTAAATTTTATGATTTCTGATAACTTTACAATACGTACTTTCACACTATTTATTTTTATTCTTTAATTTAGCACTTCACTATCGTCTTTATACAATTTTAATTTTAAATTCAAGCTTTGGTTGCCTCATCTCCGGATATACTTTCATCAGTATGCTATGTTTTCGTTATAAATAGAGTGTAGTTAGTTAAATTAACTATAATTCATCATTGTAATTGTACAATTAACTTGTTCTTTATTCTATAATTCAATAGATATCCGTTGAAAGGCACCCCACATGACAAACTTCCTCGTTTGGCGATGAAGTATCGCGGCGAGACGATTGGCTACAGTAGTGATACAGCTGCCGCTTTAATACTTAAATATACATTTCAAATCATGAGTTTAACTGCCGCAGTGGTTTAGTGTATAAAACTAACAGTCTTAACTGTCTAATAGTCTAATAGTGTAAGCAATATTTCATGTCAAAAGTGTTTATCTCTCTATCTGTCTATCTATCTTTCTACCTGTCTATCTTTCTTTCCATCTATCTATCTTTCTATCTATCTTTCGATCTATCTATCTATCTGTCTATATATCTATCTATCTATTGTACTCGGTTCGGTTGCTAGCAGAGCTTGATCTAAGTCCGTGTGGCTAGCTACCATTACCATAGTCTACAGCTACAATTGTTGTGTTCCGACAGTTAGAGATGCGTTCCTCAGCACTTGATGATTCCGGATGAAGTGAGCTTCTCTTTCTTTAGCCTTATCGTCACTTACCTATTATCAGGTGAGTGAAAAAAAAACAATAATTGATACTAAAAAAAGGTTAAGGCGAAACTTAATAACTTTACTTGATCTGTTTAAGTTAATATTGTTTTACTGGCAAAAATCTTTTTACTTAAAAAACCAGTTATAAGTTAAACCTTAATAATGTAGGTCGTCCAGGGCTTCGTTTCTACTATTTTAAAACTTCTGCCATTGTGTTGGCGGCCTGATTTGACATTTGTCCTCATTTTGGACGGAAAACTTCAGAATCAGGACACTGAGATGGTTGAGGACGTTTTGAAATAGTTAATGTAGTGGAATGTGTAGTGTAATTTAGTGTTAGTGTAATGTAATGTATTCCCTGGTCAGACGTTGGAGTGATGACCAAAAACTTAACACGTAAAGCACCGATTGTAAGATAAAACTTTTACGCAGGTTGTTCAGGTCAGCGGAAATATTATTTCCGAGCTAAAAATAACGCAAATCACTGTCAGTATAAAATGAACTTTAAAGCACATGCAAATAATAATTTATACCCGCAAGGTGGTTCCAATCATGTCTGATTCAATAAACCCTTATGATATTTTTGGTATGACAATAATTTATTATTGCAGTTCAAACGAAGTAATCTAACAACATGCAATTCTGAACTTTCTATAGAAACCATCCATTCTATTCAACGTTCACTATAAGATTGTCTAGCGCACAATTTTAGAGAGGGATAGATATATTTTTTGTGTGAGACAGACGTTATGGTTCCCACAATGATTACCTTCACCTGAGAGTCGGTAGGGATGTGCCGGAATTGATAGCTATTTTATGGAATCGATAGAATAGCTCTAGTGTGTTTAGAGCTTCACTGATTTATGTCACATGTTAAAACTTAAATTTATTGTATAACTACCTTTTCTTTAAAACTAAAATGGTTAATTTCTTATAAGTAATCCTTTTTTATAAACGTTCATTTTCAACCTCAATTTTGTTAAAAGTCTCAGTAACTTGTGAAATACTCGTAGTTTAATTGATTGCAATACAAATAAATATTTATAGCAAGAAAATACTTATATGGTTAATGATACTGTTGGCGACTAGCCCATCAAATACTTATTTAGCAAGTTTCCAAAATGTTGAGTCTATGTTTTAAATATGTGTTATAAATTATTTAAAAACAAAAAGAAATATAGTTAGTGTCATTATCATACTTCCTCTTTCGATATCGACAAAATCAAAGCTCCCTTATTAACCACATCACTAATAAGAATGCACCTTGACAGCACTAAGGGAAATGGTTTTTTTAATCACATCACTCTTCACAATATATCATCTCTTTATTTACTCAATGCATTGCTACATATTCGCGCACCAAGCTTTGTCTGTCACACATTTTAGGGCAAAGGGGTCTCAACTGTTGGAGCGTCTGGCTTTTTATGCCGGTCACAAGCTGAATAAATATATAATACCTATTTCGTTATGGGAACTTTTTGGAAGTAATAATATCGCAATCTTTTGTTTTCTTGCGTAATTAAAAATAGGTCATATTAACCATGGGACTGGAGATATATCAGTGAAGGAATAAACCGTTGACGCTCGACGTGGCTAGGCGGGGTCCGACTTGGGTCCTATTTCATTGAGCCCAGGGGGTCAGCGCATTGTGATGGTAATGCGGCCGTGGTGCGATGCGGTAGTACGGTCCTTATGACCCCCTTTGTGTTCGTGACCCTATGACAGGTTGCAATGGTCAACTTGCCGAACTGGTTTTATTTGATCTGCAAGTGTTCTTGTTTTGATACTTTTTTCTTGTGCATTGTTGGTGGGAGAACTCGATATTGTGCCAGCTCTGTGCTTTGTATTGCGGAATGTTGTCGGATTTTGATACGGGTTCGATACTTATAGTATGTAATGTTGTAATGTTGTAATGAAATCGGTAGGGTTCAGTAGCAACGTCTTAACAGTTTACCTTGATAAACAAACAATGGCGAAGCGGGGAATAAAATTTTATATTATCTTATAATGTATTTATTTACTCGTTCCTCGAATATTTTCATCGTCTAAATATTGCAAAACATTTGGAGCAAAACTTATTTGCGCGTTTCTTTTCACTGAAATCTTTCCACAATAATTTGTTAAGCCCCTTTGTTTGTCTTAATTTTCATTCAGAAGTGGAGAGTTAGTTGAGTTTGTTAAACACAATCTCTAAGTACAATATAATGAACTCGATCTATTGTTCCAAATCACTGACATTTTAATACCAGTAGAAGTCATCTTTTAAACTAAATTCTGTTCTTATAAATAAGCATTCTATTTTGAATAAAAAACCTTTCCTTTAGGTACTTAGTTTATACACAGAGAGATTTTAGTGGTTGTTTTCTCGCAGGTGGGTAGATCAGACCATGACACTAAACAACTTTCCCAAGAAACATAGGTCAAAAAACGAGATAATTTTTTAACTTTTCCATACAAACCATGCTCGGTCAATAGAGGCTTTGTATAGAAAAGTGAAAAAATTATCTCGTTTTTTGTACTATGTTTCTTGGGGAAAGTTGTTCAGTATCATGGTCTGATCTACCCACCTACGGGAAAACAACCACTAAAATATCTCGGGTGCATAAGTTTTGGCATAACTAATACTCGTCTTTTGTTCCGCTTGTCTGTAAAAAATAATGTTTTGTGAGGTCATTAAAAGATTTGCTTTCATATTTCTCCAAAGAAGATAATAATGCGACTTATACTAACTATATAGGTACATATATTAGTATAAAAAACTTAAGTAAGTTTTTTATTTTATGCTTTAAGTAGGTAGGTACTTACCTACTGCTATCAAATGCATTAGTAATTTTTTCTCCTTTTAAATTGTTCATTAACTTTTAAGCTTACTTTAACTCTAGCTCGTGTTATTACAAACAATATAAATCTGTTAAGATAATGGGTAACTACCCACGTGTATAGTAAATAGCCTTTGACTGTAACATTGTTGGGCAAACGCCCCCATCAATGAAATCAAGTCATCACTTAAATTGACCATTTAATTACCTTTCCATCAAATACCTAGGCTACTAGCATAAAATAAAAAACTTAAGTATGTACCTATTTAATATAAGTCGCATTATTATCTTCTGGATCAATACCAATAATCAACATTATTGGTTTAATTACCAAGCTTGCAAATGGCGGGCTGGTGATCAAAATGCCGAGCTATGCATCGAAAAAAATACGAAACACTCTTTTCTCGACCTGGGAATTAAACCCGCGACTCGGACACCGAAGCGTCGGCCACGAGGTAGTTGGGTATATATATATGAATCAATATTTAAAAACTCCACTCATCCAAAGGGTTCGACTTTGTTAATACGTAAACGTTTCGAAATTGCTTCGAGCCAGCAAAAATGTTTGGTTTCACTTATGAAAAGCAGTCAATTCAAGCAATGGCGAGCGTTTTGTGTCAGCTCACGTTTGCACGTACGAGTTCAACAGATTTTATAGAAACCATCGTAGGCGTAGTGCATCATGCATTTGGCGCCTAGCGAGATACACAGTTTTTTTACACAACAATTATTAAACTAAAATTCCTTTGGGCTACCATTTGTTTCATAATCAACCGTAAGATGATTAGTTAAAGACGGAAATCGTGTAAAGCCGAAAACCCAAGGATGAAATTTAAGTTAATCGTTTACATCATACTTTGTAATGTAAATTTCGTCCGTATCCTTTTGGGGTACGGTCGATATTCTTTTGGAGCGCTTCGTCCTTGTTCCAGGATAATAATAATGCATTTTTTGTTATCCTAGCAAGACGCGATGCACCAATGCGTCTGTGTGTGTACCGTAGCAGATGTTCCTATTATTTTGTCTGTGTCCGCGTGGTGTAGGGTAACTATTGCATTTTGATACTTTGCCTCTATCAGGATCTAATACTTGTAGTTGGTTCCATGCACAATTATAGGTTAACCTTTAAATATACTTACATGGAATCAAGTTCTGGTGTTGCAAAATCTTTGGTGGACATATTTTACAATATTGATTTACTTCCCTGCCTGCCAGGCGTTGGGAAAAATTTATGTCCAGCAGTGGACTATGACAAAAACTGATTATAATAGTGATGATGATGATGATTTATGTCTTCTCCTGTATTTTTACAGAATATTATATGCATAAGAGAAAATTCCCTAATTAAAAAAAAAAAACAACTTTTATTGTTATAAAATAATGTTCCTTTAGATAGTCCATTTTAAATATAGAACACCAATGAAAAGTTGATAGAAAAGAAATGAAAATGTTGGCGGGCTTTTATTATGTTGTTAACCGTTGCGTGACATTTTGACATTTGACTGAAAGAAAAAGGGAGGCGGTGAGTTACAACGCGTGTGTTCAGACTCAGTAATTATGCAAAGCGAAATTACCGATCACGGGTCGACACGATTGAGCCATTCAAATATTTAAGGGAAAATCATCGAAAAATCCGTGCCACTCTCTCTCTCAAGCATTATCAGTTATAGATTTAATTTATTAAATAGAGACGGTCTACACAGCTCATTATTATAATAAGCTTACAATGTTAGAATAGAAATCTGGGCAACTAACTATTACAACTTTAGTCTTGAACGTAACTGATACGTAAAAGCAAACGAGTTTGTTTAGTAAGTAGTTATGTAATCTTAACATTGCTCTCAAAGGAGGTTGTAGTACAGAAATATGTAAACAAATATCTAAATATATAAAAATTTTATAAATAACACATTCATATCTTCTTTAATTTATACAAATCTTAACCAGCTTCCATTTAACATACCATATCTAAACGAAAGGATCAAGTCACTTTGGCCGATTATAATAACATAGAAAAAAACTTTTTTTTGCATCTTTGCCAAGCTGTTCCCAAGAACATGTGGACCGCTACGTTGCTAGATCAAATACACTATCCTGCCGCCATTGTAGTTCCTTTATCAATAGTTTCCAAAAAAATCTTTGTGTAGCAGCCGTCTCTTTCTAATCCTCCGCAACTTTTTCTAGGTGAGAGTGAGACGGATATACGAAGATAACTAAACATAATTGCTTGAAAATGAATAGCTGATGTTAAACAATGGTTGTAGAGAACGGCAATTCTCTTTCTTCACAACAATTACCACTGCTGGACAATGGCAGTTTTGTTTCATAATGTGGTTACTTTATATTGCCCATCCGGCAATCGACATTAGCGCATCTTATATTGTTCTCTTAAGTTTACGCTAACACTACAAATTGAAATGTAAATGTTACTCGTTTTATAAAATAATGTTATCGTGGTGTTTTAGACCCTTTTTTGGATCCCTATTAACAGTCGAATTCTACTTATATCATATAAAATTTTGCTGACGACAGGGTTAAATAATATGTGAAATGTGCGATAGTACGTCCTGGTAAAGTGTTGATTTTTTGCCGATATTTTCGACTTCCGCCTTGCCAATGTTAAATTAAATAATTATACTTAGTTTAAGAAAAATTAGGTAGTTATGTAAGCTGCAATGGTGAAAAAGTACTTACTTATTTATGCGACAAAAAGGATTCGGCTATTTATGTGCAGGTAAAACTAAAGACGATTCAAATGCGCTACATTAATATGTATCTTGACTTTTACTTTGAATTTGAATCCTGAGTTAAAAGCAATTGAATCCTAAGCTGAAAACAATTTTAAAAACATTGGAGAAAGTTCATTTAAATTGAGACGTCACTCAGCTTGAAGTTCTTACCACTAATGAGCCAACTGTTTATTACTTGTAGTTTTAATTAAAAGTAATCACTACATAAGTATTTTTTTTGTTCTGCTAAGTCCGTCTATTAATTAAGACTGGCTGATTTATTTACTGAACAACATGTGTACTATTTTGACTCGGAGCTTTTGTTCTTATGCCTCTATGCTCAGAGATTTCACTAGATATGAGTAGTACCTTTCAAAGCAGACACTGCAATGTAATAAGTATGTTACTGCTATGTCACTAAAATGGGAGAGATATATAGAGTTGCCATTATCCCCCCAGACACTGCGCATCGATCAACACCAAAAAATGTGTCAAATAACACAACAAAAAGGCTACTCTATATCAATATTTTTCTATTATTTAAAATAGAATCAAAGACGCCTTTTTATGCAATAGCATATATCAATAGATGGAAGACTATGTTTTTTAAAATGTGGAGCTGCTTATATTCAATGGGGAGTTTGTTGCAATTGTAACGAATTTTACTAGCTTTACTATTATTTATCCTGACGTTTGTAACCAATTGCGTGGACACACGAGGATTGCTGTAGAAAACAATATGGAACAATATTGTATTTAGTTGTACCATATTTTTGTTGAGAATAGGTATCATTGAAAACGATAAGACGATTCTATCAAATGTTATAGTGACGTTGTATATTCATGAGTCTGTTTACTACTGTCGCGATGTCCTTGAACCGCCACCCCCCGTAAACGGCTCCAATTTTCCGAATTTCACAAACCACAATCGGACAAATTTAATATTATGGCGCGAAATCACGGTATTCGAATCAATTCAAATTACTTACACTTAGCCTTGAGTTGATGCCATCGATTTGACAATGTCAAGTTTGTCAGGATCGTGATACGTGCCACGAGGTGCTACTTTAAATATATTGCTAAAGCTACCCGTAGAAAAAGTAACAGTCTATCTTTAAATGAAATTTTTGAATTGAAAAGGTATTTCCAGAGATTACCCTTGACAAACTCACAAAGTCACAACAACTTTACTTCTTTATATCCTTGCATAGTTTCTGGTCTTTGCTGAGTTGCCATTGAACGGTTTACATAGCCAAGGCATGGCTAACCAGCCGCGTAGGTAATAGGAATTGATAGATAGTAGAAATGACAGTTCTGAATTATAGCAACATGATTATGAAACCTTTGTTCATTAGTCTATGTCAGTATCAGTTTTATATTTGAAAATAATGAAAATAAAAAAAAACATACTCCGCAGTTTCGTAGAGTGACGTCGTGTATTTACAAATTGTATTCTGTTTAAGGCGCTGCAACCATGAAACAGCGCTTTCTGTCGATCTGCATACAAGCGAAAGAGGTGCAAATAGTGCGTGATACACAGGATTCAAGTCAAAAGAACCGAATAAAAAGCTTTTTAATTAAATTCTAGATGTTTTATTATTAACAGAAAACACGGTTTTTTTTTAACAAACATTATGAAAAAAAAAACACAAATGTTGAAAATTATGAATTTAATTATTCAACATCGACGATTTTTACTAAAAAACCAAAAAGAATATCATGTAAATAAATACTGTTTATAGGTCAAAATCAAAATTTTTTGATTCAAATAAACTTACGAAAAGTGCTTTTGAATCGTCCATACATATTTTACCTACTACCCATTCAGGACTGGTGACTTGGGATTTCTTTTTATCAAGAAAATTGTATATTTGAAACTGTAGTCTTATACATATGTTTTCTTGGCGTTCTTTTTGTATACATTTTGTAGAAACCACCCATAAAGAAGCGCATTTAAGAGTATTCAGCGCCTTAATGGTTAACGACCTCCAGCCAAACCAGCCAAACCAGCCAAACCAGGTTATACAATAGAAGCATGCCTTCTGCAAATGGAATTAATATTTCATAGTATTTAGCATGGTCTTGGTCGTTATGGTAGCACAATGGCAAATTGACTTTGGTTTTTAACTGGTATTAGCGATTCGTATTACACAAAGTTCGTGCTGATATTTATTAACTAGCAAACGCCCGAGACTTTGTCCGCATAAACATCTGTGTCCCGCAATGAAGTATCCCAAGGGAGCTTCCCACTACGATACCTTGCCTACGTCAAGAAAGGAACCTACGCTTTCGATTTTGGTAGTTCTACAGCCAGATATTCGATAACGACAGTAACTTGAACGCAATTGTTATATTAATTCTAACTATTCACTACCAGGTGGTCATTAGCGATGAAGTGCGCACGGTTGCAGCTTCAGGAAAGGGTAAAGCCGGTGGTGAAGAAGCGACCGCCAACCGACAAGCCACGGAGGTATTGTCAGAAGAGGATGATCAACCCGGAGCACTCAGAGGACCCGCGGTGGGCTGACGCAACGCACAGGTAAAGGGACAACCTTAGCACTGCAGTGCTTGTAGATAATTGATACTATATTCAGTACTAGTGGTCCAAACGTAGCTTGTGATGGTTTTGCCAACACACAAACTTCCGTAGAAGTTTTCAGAAGAACTAAACACAATTCGGAGGAATGATATGGGTCTCCAACAAGACAAATAAGTATGTTAATATTCCTGATTGTAAAAAGAGATGGAATATATGGAAGCATTTAGATATTCTTTAGGTATTACTCATATTTGGATTCACAATGAAAACGCAAACAGTAAAAAATAGAATATATATATGTAATAATAAATAAGAATATTTTAATTCAAAATAAAATAAAATTTGTTTTTATTTTATTTTGAATTAAAATATTCTTCTGTTTTAAACTTCAAATCAAATACACGTTTACAATGAGAAGGTTGTCAAAACTTTAATAATTAACTCTGGTAAATGCCAATTTAATAAACCAATTAATGGCTTCAGCATTGCTATTATAATTTTCAGGTTCCACTGCAATACCCCCATAAATCTAGAAGAATTTCATGCAGATAACGACGCCCCCACCTCACGACAAAATTATGAAGATTTATTTCTAACAATTCAAAACATACAATTTCAAGGACACATTAAAGATATGAAGAGACCAAGAACAAGTTTTAAGTATAAGTCACTATCCGGCGACAAAAAGCATCGAATGTTCGTCAAACAAGTAGTTGAAGATGACTCCAATCAAATCGATGATAGCGTATCACAGTTGTCTAGTTATTACTTTGATGATTACGTTAAATACATATTGAGTGCCGATCGTTCTAGTTCTAGACCGTCAACTGGTAAGTCTAGTGTATTTCTGCAAAGTTTGAGTAATAAATTTATAGAGAAATCAACTCAAGCTGATAGTAAGAACGAAAGAGACGTTAAGAAACCTCGTAAGACAGAAAAAAAGAAAGATACGACAGTCAAAATAGTTAAATGTGACGTGGAGAAAGTGGAAAATAACAATCCGGAAGATAACAGTAGTATTGCTGACGCCAAAGTTGCATATCATAAGTCAGGCAAAAGAAAAAGCTTGACCATTTCCAGAGTACCGAGCCCAGAGACCGTGCAAGTGATAAGAGTCGACGTAGTCCGCAATTATAGCACTAGTTCAAATATTTCTGATAACGAAGAGAAAAAGTCTCAGCTGGACGACCTCACGAAATTGACCGACGAAAATTTGGAGAAAATTTCACTAAAGGGCTCTCACTTTACTGATAAATATTTGTTGACAAACACTATAAAGAGTGTTGATGAGAATCTGTCGTGTGGCTCCAAAGTCACTTTGCTGTGTAAAACTTTTAAATTGTCTAACAGAAATAAGTGTACTGAGAGGAAGTACACAAAAACTGTAAAAGATACATCCAAAAGCAAAAAACAAACATTGACCGCTAAATAAATTATATTTAAAAATCCTGTAAAAGGAAAAATAATTAGCAAGTATAATATACATATATAAAAAAATGGGGCAGTTGGCATACGCAATTAACGCAATATTGTATGATGGTGCCTAGTGCAAGTTTCATTCGTATGTCGCCAGGAGGCGCTGCTTTAATGCCATACTAATTTTCGTTTTGGTAAACGTAATCGAATGAATACGGATAGTAAACAAAACTCACACTAGGCACCCAGTAATTGTCAGTGCTATTCAGCTACATTTGCTTCCATCAAACCCAGATAAGAAATATTCTTCCAGGTTCAAAAAAACACATTAAAACGGCGCACTCGTTTGAGAGCTGATACTATCGACAGACACAGATGTAAAACTTATACACCCTTCCTTTTCTTTAGGTTAAAAGCACTGCTCTCAATAAAATTTCAATTCTGTAAATCTTTTAATGATTCTTAACAATTGAATACTCTTTTCGTTGTTTTCAAAGCATCAATGTAAACGTAGTTGTGTCTTCGGCTTGTGGATTGACGTCAAATACCTGCGAGCGAAACACGGCGTCACACTGGCGCCACCCTTACTTTCAAACGCCTGGTTCTAAAACTGTACTGTTCTAATACCAAGTGCGCTGGCGATGGCGGCTGCAACGATTTCCTACAAACGTTAAATACATTAAAGGCCTGGGCAGACGCGGGTATTCTTTTTTTTCTGCGTCGAATAGATCTATGTGATGATACGCAATTTAGGTGATATAATTTTGGATGGTCAAAAGTACGCCGTATAGTGTACCTCATTTGAGCTGTGCTTAAGAGAAATCCTAGTCACCTCCGTTAAATAGAATAGATGGAATTTGGTACCAGAAATTTACAATCTTGTGTTAGTAAAAGTTTATTTATAATGGAAAGTGTCCTTCGATTATATATGCGATTTCTCAACATGTTGACGCTGTAAATGAGAGAGAGACAAGAAATGCTCTTGCTGAATTTCTTGTTGGTTCTTCTCAGTACAATGTCTCCCGCCCTGTGTGAACGAAACGATGGCATAATGGCATTCCCAAGAGCTAATTCTCGTAGCCTAAACTAAATAGTTACAAGATTTACATTTTGAATTTATATATCCATACAAACCAGCAATCCACCTTGCAGCAGCCGCCATCGAAATGGTTAATAATATTTATTATAGGCTTACTATCAGACAATAATCTATAGCGAATGTAGAATATTTTATTGTTACATAATCAAAGATTTATTATATTAGGCAAAATATTTTACATTAAAGTACATATTAAGTAAAAATTAATTACTAATTTTCCCCCGTGTGGTGCTGGGAGTAAAGAATTGCACCACCCCATCTCTTCCCGTGGGTGTCGTAGAAGGCGACTATGGGACCATTCCAGAGGATGGGCAGCAGCGTCTCTCTGTGATTATTCTCACCTTACTGCGATCACCAACCCGCCTGCCAAGCGTGGCGATTATGGCAAATTCCCCTCAAAATGATTTATCATTGAGGGAGGCCTTTATCCAGTAGTGGACGTCTTAAATAAATAAAATAATTACTAATTTTGTAGAGGTATGTACGTACTGTCAAAATAAAGTTTCAGTAGTTATTCAAATTTTTAGCATACCAAGCGTATAACTAAAACAGCTTAATTTTTCTCAAGTAAAATAGTTTTAAATTTATCAATTTTGTAATGTTAATACTAGGTGTATAAGATATAAACAGTGCCTGCTTTACATGATGTATAGTAGAAAATCTAGTTTCTAACAATTTAGACTTTCGATTATCAGTCCCAAATCAAAAGTCCCGATCCCGACATATTGTTGTTGGTTTGGTAGGCAGTAAGGCATCCTGGCCAGCTATAACCATATTGTGCCTATAACAACAAAATACACTATACTATACTGTACTACACTACTACTGGGTTGGTTGGAGACCAAGTATTTTGTCCCAGCCAGAGTGAAAAAACCTTGTACCATTGAAATGATTCACTGTATTCTTTAAAATAATAATGATTAACTTGTGGTTATATCAAAATATTGTATAAATTTCTAAGTTCACATAATTATTGTAGTCTTAAGTGAAAACATATAAAATAAAATAAATTCCATTGGTGTACGTACTTATTTATTTTGTCGTTTCACACTTTGAGAATCGCTGCCGGGTGATTTAAAAAAAAGTTAGACGTAAATTTTTCACACACCCTGTGATTTAGTGCGACGGTGCGCTCAATCGATTTAGGTGGAAAAAAAACATTTAATCTCCAATTCCGGGCGAAAAAAACAAAAAAAAACAAACCTAAATGCTATTTGTAATCGATCTTTTACTTTTTTAAGAAACCTTGCTATAAAAAAAATGTTGGTTAGTTAAATTAAAACTAGAATTCAGATGGACGATAATATGACCGATCCATTTAAGGTAAAGTTGTTGATAGTTGTAACATGGATGCAATAGTATTTTTTAGTATTCTATAGTTACTAACTTTGGAAAATTCAAAAAAGTTTGATCAATTACAAAATTGTGTGATATTAATCCTATATTAATCCTTTATTTTACATTAAAAACACACATTAAAAACACGTTATACAAGACATATACAAAGAGCTTATCTCTAGAAGAGAGTTCTTTCAGCAATCTATGATATAAGTTATCTATCTAGTGTACCAGCGGCATCAAACCTACAGGTTTCAAGGTCGATTCTACATTATTGAGTTCGGTTATAATTTGTGGTAAGGTTTGTCGTTAGGTTTATTTCGTTTTTTAAAGACGCAATTACGCACTTAATTTAACTCATCGAGTTAACCATTTGTAGAACAGTTGTTACTGTAGTTAAGGAATTAACACAGTTTAATGTACTACAATAATCAAGAATTCTAGATATAGAATATAGAAATACACGAAAAAAGTACCTTTCCGCTTTAACCTTTTAAAGTCAGATAAAATACATTTTATACTGGTATATTTCATGAATAAACAGTAACAAAAAGAGACAAAGATGATTTTTATTTCCGTGTTCCTAGCAAAATGCGTTACAGCTAACGCCATCTATTGAGTGGTGACGGAAACTGTGGCAAACTTTAAACCTCTGTACTTTTGTATCCCTGCGTGATAGGTAGGTACCGTACGTCACGAGCATTTACATGCAACGCCGTATTTAAAAAGTAAGTAAGTATAAAGCATAATTATAGTATAAAGTATTAATTGCTTCTCTATAACAAATATCACAAAAAACACGTAGTGGTTTTAAAATTAGGAATCAAAAATTGAATTACATTTTTTTTTAACATACCTTCCAACAAAAAATCCCGGAAAATATATATTTAAAAGAGCAAAAGGAGTTTAGTAAAACAGCACTATAGAATAAGCTAAATAACAGAGAACTACTTTTGTAACTTTTCCCCATGTTCAACTATATTTTTTCTAGTTGCCTTACTTCCATACAAGCAAATAAGCAAGTAGGTACATCGAAGATAGTCATCGTAATACCCACATAATAATAAATGATATATCAAAAGCATTTAACATCAAACTTGACAGCTGAGATCTGATGAGGCAGTCAGTTCCTTAGCAATCCCATCGAGTGAAGTGTGTTTTGACTTTCGGTCTTTATCGTTTCATCCATCAGGTTTTTATCACGTTAACATACACAGGAATTTGTATGGCATTGAAGCAGCGCCTCCTGGTGATAAACAAGGAGAATTAATATTTGGCCATAGATAATAATATTCTTTTTTTTGTAAACGTGATTGAATGGTGAATAAAACTAGCATGACGTCACAAAAGTGTAATTAATAAAAAATGAAAATATCTTTTTTAAAGCAAGGACTTTGAGCACAAGTGCGGGACCATCAATAGAAAAGCGACAGTCACATACCGTACAACATTCACATAACGTGCTTGGCGGAAAAGTTTTTTTTTCCTTTAGTTGATGGCTTCGTGCGATTTAGCCAGTGTCAAAGTAATTTTTCTTACAAGAAATACATAAATAAACAATATTTCCTTCCTGTATGATGATGATGATCATGATAATAGAAATGAAAAGTGAGAAATGATATACCCCCCAACCCCGCGAGTATCTCAGTAAAGATCTGGGGCTTTCCTTAGCCCTCACGGACTTTTTGAGAGAATTTGAAAAGTACCGTTGCACTGTTTTGTTTCATTTGCCAACACTCATTCACACTCACGAGTACCAAACGGGACTCACCTTAAAACCTTATTTTGCGACACTGACTAAAATACACAGATCGCAAAGAAGCCATCAATAAAAAAGCGTACTCTTGTACTAAAATCTATTTATAAACAATGAATAAACACTTTGATAGTGTAGATGCGTTACACTTGTATTTATAATTGAGTGTACAGCCATCCCGTGCAGTTACCGCGCCAAAAGTTATGCCTCCGAGTGAAGTAACTTGCTTCAACTGTAACTTAATTACGACAAAGTTCGCGTGCAGCTTTCATTGAACCGTCGGCATACCGTGTTGCTTACACATTTAACTTTGTCTAATGATAAGGGCGGAGCGTTCGCTATTATCTTTCTTATTACTTAAGCGTTAAATTTGATTTTTCTATAACGTCAAGTTGAGTTACTTACCTTTTAGGGTAACGTTTTTTATTTACATTTTTCTTTAGTATAGACTCTTAGTTCTATACTCTAATACTTTGTTAAATTGAGGGTTTTAACCATTTAATAAAAATAAAAAAATTAAAATTTTAAAGGATTTGAAACGTCGGGATAAAATAATAATAATTTTAAAATGTTTCATTTCAATGTGTTAGCATAAAAATATAATTTCTTAAATTAATACATAATATTACAAATATATTAATACTAGTTTGTCCTTTAGTAATTGTAGTTTATATGCATAAGTTATCTGTTTCTTACCATTTATATTTACAAGAAATGCAATAAATTGTTGAGTATAGATTGTTTCACTTCCTTTCCAATATTATAATTTCGTTATTACCACTATTAAATACGTATACGTTGTTGCGTATAGTAGTTATTACGTATATTTTGGGTAAATTTACCCAAAATATACTAGCGGCCCGTCCCTGCTTCGCACGGGTGGACATTTTTTTAAATATAGCCTATGTTACTCAGCCCTAATGTAGCATTCTAATGGTGAAATCATTTTTAAATCGGTCCAGTAGTTTTTGAGTTTATTCGTTGCAAACACACATGCGTACATACAAAAATACAAAGGTTTCCTCTTTATAATATTAGTATAGATAGTCCATCCGAATATCCGAAAATCCAAAGCTGTGAAATCATTTTGGCAGTAATTGAAAGCACGTCGTCTCTCCAGGGGCTCGAGTCTACTGGCGATTTGCTGATATTGGGAGCTGATAAGTACCTGCCTACCATCGTTGAAATATAGTTTTATTCATACATTAAATTTATACAAAGCGTCAAGACATAACAACTATAAAGTTAAGTCTTTTGCATTGGCCGGTCTAGTATAAAGGTTTTATTATGTTAAAAAAAATTCACAGAATAATAAAGTTATTTATTATTCTGTGACGTTATTAAAACTTGTACAACCCATAAACATAAGGAAACAAAAGATATCCTGAAAAAATTCTTGAAACTTACCCAAGACTTTCTTTTCTTTACACGTTGGACGACCTTTCATTTAATTAATTTTCATTTAAAAAAGACCGTTTGTTTTTGTTTTATTTTAATGTGCGAAGCATTCTAGGTACAGTCGCTTTTAAGTCACGTGATTGTTTATTCGACTGACTGTACCAAATATCAATTGTAAACTCTTACTGTGACTCGATTGGTTTTTTTAATTGGGTCGCTATATTTTTTATTACACATCGGTCACCCTAAGTTGCTTTGATTGCAAGATCGCCCCTACGTATTATTTTAATACGTAAGGTCGATCAATAAATAATATTTTTTTATATATGTCAGACTCGCTTTAATTTTCTTTTATTGTCTTAGGAAAATCAAGGTTTACAAAGTATTAATAGGGTTACATTTATGACACATCAAAACCACTTATGGGTTCTCACATGTATACGCCAATTTAATTTACAACTATTTATATACATTTAAGGTTTTACTAATACAGTAATCAATTATCATTTCAATTAGGATTTATTTGTTTAATTTTCTTTAACAGCTTATAAAATCATAATAACTAAACAGTTACGCTATTACGAAGAAAGAAAAAAATACAAAAGGGACCGTTAAGATTACATATCTTTTTTACAAAGTGCACTAACAAGTAAGTTAAGTCAGTCAGAGAGTAGGAACGATAAAAAACAAGAAATATTAAACCATCTTTATTAAAAAACAATATCTACAGTACAAATATTAAACTACTCTCCAAAAAGGTTAACTCGGAATGCTGTGTCGCTTTTTTACAAATAAATGAAAGAAAATGTAATTTTCGTATGCTTAATGCCGCCAGTGGATGTATTGACATTTTCTTTCTAATCTGTGATAAAAGCACTTATTAAAATGTTTGTAGATATACAATATATAGCCTCGTCCTAACAATTTTCACCTTCCAATTTGTACGAGTAGTAATCGTTAGATTACAACGATTGGAAAAACTAGATGTTAACATTTTTCAACGCCATTGATTGACAACTTACCAATTTGTACGAGTAAGTATCGTTACACAGCGTTAAGTAACGTTATACACCGATTGAAAAAATAAGATGTTAGCAATCAGTGACAAAGGTGTCGCTGACGCGATCACAGGAGCCGGCGTGATTAACGATCGCAACGGAAACGTTTCTGAATATTAATTTGTAGTGGAGGTCACCAGCGGGCCCGCAAGTGTGACAGGGCTACACCGAAAGGATTGGTACGCTATGGGCCGACCCCCCAACGGGTGAAGTGTGTGTGCCGAATTTATAGGTGTGGGAGATGGAACTTCAGGGCAGCAAAGGGTGAGGTGGACTGTGGACCCCTCACTTGGGGTGTAAAACTCCCCAATTTGCCCTAGTCCGGCACCCCGCCTCGGGCTCCTCGTTCCTGTCCAAGCGATAAGAGCGTAGAGGGAGAGCGTCGAATGGACGTTTTACGCATAATTTAGAGCAGTAAATGGATTCGAACAGTCTCCACGTATAGGCACCACCCTCGGAGGTATTAACGTGGTGATTTGACGAATATTGTATTGCTCGCTTCTTGCTTGTTGGAATACCGCGACGCTGTGTTACGAGATAGGACTTTTTAATTAGTTTTTTTTGAATAGGAGTTTTTGTTAACAAATATGTTGAAACGAAATGTTAACATCAAAATCACTTTAAATAATATTATATCTGTTGTTCCCTAAAAACTCGACCGGATAGTTCTTTAGCAAATTGAATGTTATATTTCTTTTCAAAACACGAATATAAATTTTTTGGGACGTTTTAAATTTCAACGCTCGTTTCTTTACTATAGAGTGCATATTTCTTTGGCTCAGCTTTTCCTTATTTTTCGGCTAGTACAAGTATTTTCCAAGAGCACGCGTTGGATACTACATCCCTGGAAACATTTTATAGCCAGCTAAAAATTGTATTATGTAGGTAAGTACAGCCAACGCGAAGTACCAAGTCCGTTTAACATTATGTTTCATAAAATATTTGCGTTGTCCACGCGTTATGGTGAACACAAATGTTTAATGAAATGAGAACATAGTAAATTGAAGCATTAACAAAAAAATATATTTATAAATTGTAAATAATGATTAACTTGTAAGCAGACTAATTACAAATTGAACAAGTGAATTAGACAAAACTGTAAACATTTTGTGCAATAAAATAGATCGTTTTTTAAAGATTAGGAAGGTACTTTGTACATCACTTGTAGAGACTTGCAATATTACCGAAATACGTTGAATTGGTATATCCCGCAATCAGATTGGTTGTTAGAACTTTATTACCATGATCAGCCTATACGAGTAATATAAACATCCACCTAGGTTTAGATCTTTCTACATGAACAATGTGCTATTGTAGGGAAATTAAACCATATCACACCACGATGGTCCAACATGCGAGTTGGTAGTCGTTTACTACCATCTTACGACAACAACCAGAGTTCATTCACCATTTGATTACGTTAACAAAAACGAAAATTTGAAAGGCAACATTTGTAGGCATAAAAAAATCTATATGGCAAAATTTGTATTGCAAAATTGCAACTCGCTTTGTTTGCCAACAGGCAACAAACTCCCATTTTCGAATGGAGTCTAAAAGTCACCCATAACAACCAGGAACAACGGCTTAACTATTCAAAGGATAATTGTTTACGTTACAACTACAAGTAAGATAACTTAATATTGCTTAATTGCCTAAAACTTATTTTAAATATACAATTAAACAAATAGCCGTTTGAAACATAATTGTTTCAGTACAATGATTGGGTAAGAAATGGATTCCAAGAAACATTTATTTGTAAATAAATCGATGTTTACAAATTCATTAGAATGAAGAAATACAATTAAGTACTAATGAGGACTTGTTTCTGTTATTTTAAAACGACCACAATCTTGTCTTGGTTATAGAGAAAATTACAGAATCAGGCGATTGAGACGCTGGAGCTTTTAAAATAGTAGAATCAAAGCTAACATTAACATTAACTTTAAAGTAAATGTCAATAAGTTTCTCGCCGCCCCCAACAAAGTCCGGTGACACTAAAAAGGAGCCAACTCTATCCAGAACAAGAAACTTGATAATATACTTGTTGTAACTAACTTATTCAAAGTAGTCTTACATTTAAAGTAGTTTTAAAGTAGTATTAATCATATACAAATTCGTATTGTTTAACAATTCTTTATACAAAGCACAATTTGAATGTCACCAATATTTATTTTATATTTTTTATGCAAGTCTTTTCATGTTGCATTTTAATGTTCCCGTCCTAATTGTAGTTGTTTTTGTTTGCCTTTGTTGTGGACAATGTCGCTGGTTGCACAATGATTCCATTTGGTTATAGCTATGTATGACATATATGTTATTGGGTAATTGTTTATTGTCCTGAATAAATTAAAATAAAATAAAATAAAATAGGTCAAAGAGTTTTGCGATTTTGATTATGAATACTAAATACGCACCTAAATAACTAATTACAATTTTAACGTATTACCCACCCACACCATTAACATCAATGTACTTACACACGCCGGCACATACCTAAGTCTCCCACAAACTGTCTTTCCTCAGTTGACTTTGAACTTTTATTGTATGGCATATGGTTGAAAATGTATTAAAGAAAATTGACAGTTTTGTATAATATGTTGATGTGAAGGCGTCTGTACCTTTCCATAAATTCACACACAATCAAGAATTTGATTTGATTTTTATTTACGTAAAAGGGTAAACAAACAGAACTCCAGTTTTTCCTCCCTATTTCTTTTTTTAAATATTTTTACGGGTAAGCACAGTGCCTGATGTAAAGTGATGTTAATAAGGTCAGTGATGGAAGCGCACTTCACTCGGTAACCACAACTAGTGAGCCACTGGCTATCTCATCTCTAACTGCCGGAACACAACAATACAATAATAAACATTGATGTTATGGCGACATATTTAGATAAGATGGTGGTAGCTAGCCAGGCGGACTAACAAGCCCTACCACCAACTAAATCGAGTACACAAACCGCTGGGAATCAAACCCGGGAATTCTGGGTCTAAACCGGTGGTCTTAGCCACTAGACCACAGAGGCGGTTTGATTATTTGATTTCGTAATTTAAATAAACTGACCTAACCAACTCTTAATTATTGAAAACGAATTCAAACTGGTGTATGTGATTGACGTATTCATCATCATCTTCAGCTCATTTATGTCCACACTGCTGGGGCACGAGCCTTCCCTATGGATGGATAGGGAGAACGGGCCATGAACCACCACATTACCATATTGACGTATTGACACATATAAATTCTCGTTTTCGTTATCGGTCTGTTAACGTGCTGGTCTGTGGTCTTGACCACTTTACCAGTGTTAGTTTGTGTAGTTTTACCAGTTTTAACCACTTGTGGTTAAAACTAGAGAGACCAGACCTCTGGGTGTTGGGTTCGATCCCCAGCGGGGGATACCTACATGTTTGTGTACTCGGTTTGGTTAGCTGGCTAACTACCACATTCTCATCTGAAAATGTCGCCATAACGTCAATGTTTGTAGTATTGTTGTGTTCCGGCAGCTAGAGATAAGATAGCCAGTGCCTCACTAGTTGAGAATTCCGGGTGATGTGCTCTACCACCTTCGGCCTTATCATCACTTAACATCATGTGAGATGATGGCAAAGTGCAGACCCGGAAGAAGTTTTTAAAAAACGTGACCGAATGGATAAACTTGCATTAAGCTCTCTAATTCTCTAATTCCAGAGGATGGGCAGCAGCATCTCTCTGAGGTTACTCTTAACCAACTGCGATCGCCAACCCGCCTGCCAAGCGTGGCGATTACGGCAAATACCCCTCATGGAGATCCGTGGGGGAGGCCTTTGTCCAGCAGTGGACGTCTTTTGGCTGAGATGATGATGATGATGAAGCTCTCTAAGCTTCCATATTCGGCCTGAGGATTACCTCGTCAGGTGATATAATGGCCGATACTGGCTAGTAATAATAAAAATAATTAAACAAGTATTAAAAGAAACAACTTTTACGGATCTACTCGCGTTTATTTTACACATTACTTTTTAATGTTTATCCTGACGTTTAAGTCTCCCTGTGACCACGGACCCTGCAAAAGGGTTTAAAACGTCAGGATAAAAATTAAAAAGAAAGGTGTAAAATAAACGCGAGTAGATCCGTAACAGTTGTTTCATTTAAATGTGTAGTGTTCGCGTAAACTTTAGAAAACAGCAAGTATTAAAAGGCTTCTCACTCCTTTCTTTCTTACAAGAAGCTTTTATGATCTTTCATGTTATTGAACGTATTTACATACATATTATTTGACATCTATACGACTTTACCTGTCCAACTACATCTCTCCAGAATTCAGTCCAGACAGAAACCCGTTGGATGTCACTCGTGGCTGATAGTTTCTTAGTGCAACTTTCTTGCTGATAATATCTGAGATCTATTGTTGAAGAAGATGCGATGCACCTACTCGTACTTCGTTACTACTTGTACGGATACAAATTCAAATAGCTGAAATATAATAATAACAAAAAGTATGGCATATGGACCGGTGTGTGCGCATTACTTCTATTTTTTTTTAATATCTCTCGGTAATTATCGCCTTACCGAATGCAACCGAATATTAATTTTCATGTCATCGAATTAGTCGATGTATCATGGATAATAATTTGAATTCAGAACAACGTAAGTACTTTATTGTTGTTTTTTAATTTTATTTTTCGTGTGTACTACCTATAAAGAGCTGTAAAACTATAAATCGTTAATCAAATAAGTGTACACAAAAATATTTCCCCTTATTTTAAAATAAATTGATAATAAGTAAAAGGAGTAGTAGCAACTTTATATTGAGTGAAATAATGGCACTCGTTGCTGTTGTGTTTCGTCCGGCCTGTGAAAGTTCCGGAGGCTCTATCCCCCCCCCCCCCCCCCATATAATTGATATGGCAGCTAACTTAAATTTAGATTTACCTACACCTCCAGTGTAGGAGAATCCCCCCCCTGAGCGTCCACGCTCAGGCTGCCCTACGTATTCTGAGGAGGGAAAAGTCCCTTCAGCACATGCTGCAGGCAGGAGTAAGGCAAGATATTCGGCACCCCCTCCTACGCTTCGCTTGAACTTCTGCAACATCAGGGGAATTCACTCCAATTGAAGCGGCGTCTATTACTACCTTGAGACGAAGAACCCGGTCTTGCTTTTCCAAATATCCCCCCCACCTGACGTCTCTTACTTGCGCTACCCGGTATACAATTTGGAGCATTCGTTTGTGTCACGCGCCGGTGTTTGTGCTTACGTCTCGGAGGATATGTTCGTTCGTCGCCTCGGCAATCTTGAAGTTAGGGACCTATCCATCTTATCACTGGCTGCACGTCGACTGCGGACATCACCCTCGCGACTACGCGTGTCTGTATAGGTCCCACAGCGGTAACATTGAAACTGACCAACTTGTCGAGAGCGTCCAAACGGCCACAGATTCCCTTCTCCAACGGATCCCCTCTGACGAGATTGTGGTACTGGGAGACTTTAATGCCCACCACGTCGAATGGCTTCGTTGACGCACAACTGACCACACAGGTAGAGCCGTTCATGACTTCGCTTTGGCCTACAGTCTGGCCCAACTAGTTGCCGAGCCTACGCGGGTACCAGATGTGGAGGGCTCAAAAAGAAGTACAACTTTGCTGCCACCTGGCCTCCTTTAAGAAGGACATTGCCAAGGCGAAGTCATAGTTCATAGGTAGAATTGGCGAGAGGCTAGTGCGTCTTCCTTCGGGTACGTGTGCATTCTGGTCTCTTGCCAAGGCTGTCTTGGGGAATTTCTTCAGCCGTCACTTCTGGAAGGCCCCCAGATAAGCTCTGAATAGTTATTCTGTGTTTTGTCTCTTTTACTCTAATTTGAAATGACGTTTACATGACAGGAACAAATAATAAAAATTTATGTTAGTTTTGAACACCTTCATTTCCATGGTGTCATTGATATTTGTTTATTAAAAAATAAAATTGTTTCTGGTGCCTTAGGTTGTGCAATCTTCTTAAGGAAAAAAAATGGTTAGCGGCGTTAAAATACTTCAATATAAGTATGTACGCAAATGGATATTTCCTTGTCCTGGAAAAAAAAATTACTGTATTTAAAGATTTTTGAAAAGTGTTTGTTTTACGCGGTACTTATGAACAATTGAACGCACCGATAGGCAAGCTTTGTTATTAGCTGATCTATAGAGGTATTCCACGAAGCACACCCAGACGAAGTACACCTAAAGTATTCCACGAAGCACACCCAAAAGTGTGCTTTAAATAAAAAATTTAAATAATTAATTTTATGATCCACGAAGCACAATTTCTATTTTTTTGTCACTATACCGTGTACCTACTAAAAGAAAATTAAAATTTACTTTATTGATGTATTATTTTTCAATTTTTTACTCTAGTACTCGTAGTATGTACAATTAAGTTGGTACTTATTGTAACTTTGTACAACAAGCAAGTAGGTTCAAGTAAGAACCATAAATATTTATGAATATCTTTACGAAAATGTTTTACAATAACTAAAGAAACTAAAAAGTAGGAAAAAGAAAAATGTAAGAGCGCTTGCTTTATTGTTTATGTTAGAATAATAACAATATTTCCATTTAGTTTACTGGAAGCCGCAACGACTCGCATGCTCGCGTGTAGTCGGAGATAGTCGACCAATACTTTGCGGGTTTTACGACTACAACGGGGACCCTTTTCCGATCGGAAAGTGTCGTTTATTAAGGGAAAGTATTACGAGGGAATGCATTATGGCAATCGACGTCTCAAAGATTTATTTATGATGTCTACTTGGTTGTGGGCAACTGGGCAAGTGGGTGCGAGTTTTACACACCCTTCGATCACGTTCGATCAAATGGGAATGTGCATTAAAGTCCGGTGATGCTGACAATGACCAGCAGTAATCAGCAAACTCTCTCCAAAAAAAGAGAATTTTCATACAAACCTTCGATCAATAGTTTACGATACAAACATACAAAATTCTCGTTTTCGTTAACGTGGTCGAATAGTGTGGAAACGGTAGTGGTTACAACTAGTCACTACTACAACTAGTACACTAATATTAGTCACACTCAAAATTTGCTTGTTTAAGTAATTTATTAAACCATATTAAATTTGGGATTTTAACGTCAATTTTTTTTTTAAATAGGTGAAAATTTTCTTTGTCTCTCCACCAAAAAATGGAATGAACACGTATTTCCCTCCTTCCTACAACATGTGGTCATTTACGATGTGAACAAGCAACGTGTGGTTTGGCATGGTGAGGACTGCTGATGTGGCACAATCTTGCTCCACTTGTTGTCTCTGTATCCGGACTCCGCCTCTGCATAACATCGGGTGGAACGGATTCACTCGCCTACACATCTGAAATAAAAAAAATATAAATAAGTTTATTTTCTCATCACAAAATAATGTTAACAAAGGTTTACACGGATAATTTTGTGGAAGACTGGTATCTAAAATAAGCCTGTTTACAGAATACATGTCACTGTTACAATATCTTTAATGTATCCTAATAACTAACTTTAATTAAATTTATAACAGAAACATAAAACAAGACAGTATGCATAAAAAATTAAAAGATAATTTAAATCTTCAACTTCTTCTTAAAAATAATTATTAAAAAAAACCTCCATACCGCGATGTGACAACCACATCAGCGCATCAACGGCCACTGCGCGGAGTCGCAAGACGCGTGGCGGAGAGTTCTCGTGCTTTTGAATTTTTAACGAGTCAGCTACCCTTTTCAATTACGCATCGAAAATGGGTTGCCTCACTGTCCAACCTCGGCTGACAATCCTTTTTGCGTCGCTTAATTATTAACGGAAATTTCTTAATTTAGACGTGAGTGCAAAAATCGTGAACGTTAAGTGGTACGGGAAGTGTTAGACGGACGGCCAAGCTGTATACAGTGTACAGGTGTAGAACGGGTTGTCATCGTGCGACGTCCATGACTACCCAATATTAAACATAGGCTATGTCCATGACAGAAAAAAAAGTAAAATTATGGCATGATATCCATGGCTTTTATGGCATCCACCTGTCCAAAACACCAGCTTCGAACATGCTGAATTTGCCACCTGTTTTGACGCAAACGCCAGATGTGAGACCCTTTTAATTGTTTTCTTTTTCATTTTAATTAATTGTATTTTGCTATTGTTTCGTGTCTGTGTTGAAATTTAAAACAACATTTTTTTTTTGTTTATCGATGAAAAAATACAAAATTTTAATGACGTTTCGGAAAGATTGTTCGAAATTAACATGCATTCGGCTATAACCTTAATTCGTTACTGTTGTTTCGGCCCTAAATTAATATATTTCCTTCGCTCTTCCCATTTATGGATGCACAGTCATCTTTTAGATAAATTGGACCAAATTATGCGGCATACTTTAACGTCGATTTTAAATGTGGCCTTGGACGACCGTTCATGGGCACAAGCTACTTTTCCAATTAGCATGGCAGGCCTCGGCGTCCGCCAAATATCCAGTATTAGTTTACCGGCTTTCTTATCCTCGGTCCATGGCACCGAAAAATTAATCAGGAAAATCCTACCCCCACACTGATTAATTTTGATGTGCCCTGCTTCACCGAGGCTATGGATGCCTGGAGACTCGCTTGCCCGAATTCAGATACACCCGTCTATCCATGTTCCCAGAGACGGTGGGATGAGCCGCTTTGCAGAGTAGTACAGAATAATTTACTTGTCACGTCTGCTACTACTGCGGAGCGTGCGCGCTTGCTGGCTGTGGGCAAGTGGGAGTCGGGTCTTTGACTTTATGCACTACTTTCCGCCTCGCTGCTTCCCTGCGTCTAGGAGCTCCTTGTTGTTCTCCCCATCGCTGTCACTGTGGCGAAGTTGTCAACGGCCTCGGACATCACGGCCTATCTTGCAGCCGTAGTGCGGGCCGCTTAGCACGGCACGCGAACATTAATGACATCATCCGACGAGCTCTTGTCACCGTCGGCGTTCCAGCTTTATTAGAACCCAATGGCTTGGCACGCGACGATGGCAAGAGACCGGACGGCATGTCTTTATTTTCTTGGAAGTTGGGTAAGCCTTTATTGTGGGATACAACTTGTGTCGATACTCTTGCGCCATCCCATCTTCCTAGCACTGCGTGCTGTGCTGGTGCTGCTGCTGCGGCTGCAGAAAACCTCAAGCGGCGAAAGTATAATAACCTTATCGGTAATTATATTTTCGAGCCCTTTGGGGTTGAAACCCTCGGGCCGTGGGGTCCGAATGCTCATGTTTTGTTTAATGACATCTCCAAACGGCTGGTTGACACTTCCCATGACCCAAAGGCTGGCTTTTTCCTTGGCCAGAGACTAAGCATTGCCATTCAACGTGGCAATGCCGCAAGTCTCTTGGGTACTTTACCAGTCGACTGCGACGCGGAGGAATTTTTTGACGCCGTATTTTAATTTTGTATTAGTTTTAGTTACTTTAGGTTATTATAATCTCAGATTTTAATTTTGTAATTTTCAATAATAAATAAAAACTAACCTTTATATTAATATTTATTCTCGATATTGTGAAGTTTATGTACCTATTTTTTTCTTTGACAAAATGAAACTTTCTATACAAATACTAACTTTTAACAAAATTTTTCTTTAACATAAAAATCTTAGACCTGGCTTCGTACACTACCGGCGGAAACTTCGTACCGAGAAGAAGCCGTAAAAAAATCAGCAACAACAGCGAAGGCAAATAAAATAAAGTCTCACTTACCTACATCCGAAAACAAACAGACATTTACCGTCATTCTTGTACCTAAGAGTTGGGCAGACATAGGCACATAGCGTCACTTATGTTGTTGATTAAGTCTGAAATAATAGTATCGAGCAATAATACCACAACTTCTAAAAAAGAAAAAGGAAATGAAGATTTAATTGCATTCGTAATTTCAAGTTCGACTTGCCTGCATGTTACAGTTTTACAGTTGTGTTTCCGTTAATATGACGAGACGCCATTACAGTACTTGATTAAATCGTAATAATCTTGGTTTTAGTGATATAATATTTGCACCTTTTAAATGTTTATCAAAACCGTAATTCACTCCACCATTTTTCACTCATAGCCCTAATGTATTTACAATCAAACTTAAAATGTCATCTATTTTAAATTAAGATTTAACACCCTCTTATACTTTTATACTAAATACTGCACAACTGCAAACTTGCAACTGCAAACTTGTATTAGCATTTAAGATTGGCACAAATAAAAGCAAGATCAATGCTACATTTTGTGTTTATTAAATCATTATTGACAACACATTTAAAAATCTCTTCACGTCATGTCACAATATTTGTTGGAAATCATATTTTGTTATCTTCCACCGGGAAATCGCATTTGTAAAATGTAGCACTATAAAATCTAATTACGAGATGCAGACGTGTCAAAAGTCGCTGTACCTGGCTACAATAATAATTACAGAATCTTTGCCGTACACTACCGCATTCATAGTTTCTGTACCGCATTGTAATATACTAGGTATTATTGAACCCATATTTACGACCATTACAGCGCTACTGTAAAGGTGATAGCTGTACAATATGAGCCTCTTTTGCTTAGAGGCGTTTATGTTAATACTGAAGAGCTTGTTTA
This sequence comes from Eudonia mercurella, assembly GCA_963082485.1. Taxonomy (NCBI): domain Eukaryota; kingdom Metazoa; phylum Arthropoda; class Insecta; order Lepidoptera; family Crambidae; genus Eudonia; species Eudonia mercurella. The sequence goes on from OY720022.1 coordinate 6,120,170, forward strand.
AATGCTGTATTTAAAACGTCTACCCCGCTACTGCGGCGCTAATTATAAATAGTAGTAGAGCTTGTGTGCTAGTTGGGTGTGCTACGCCGTAGAGACTACGAGTGTAGCTACAAAACTTTTCGTTGTATCGTTATCGTTGGAAAAGGTCGTTTGTCTGTTCGCTACGGCACCGCGATGGCAAAAAATATCCAAAAATGGAAAAAAAATTTTTTTCATATTGCAAAAGATAAATAATAATAAATAATAATTAAGAAGGAGATGGCGGGACGAGCTAGATGAATTTAACCAAAATTGGAATCAAATAGCTAAGGACCGCAATAGGTGGGAGAAATGGAGGGAGGCCTTTGCCCAGCAGTGGGACAGTGAGGGCTAATAACAATAATAATATTGTAAATGCGAGTGTTTATTCGTATTTCATTTGAAAACGGAACAACCAATCGTCTTGTTTTTGTATGTATTTTTCTTAGCGAGACAAGATGATTACTGTTGCTTATGCTAGCGATCGCATACGACTTCTATATTGTAAACACAGATATCCCGTAATGCTTAGGTAATTTTGGAAAATCCTGTCTTTTCTTTCGTCAAAAAGTCGTCAAAAATATCGTCAAAAAAAAGAAAATGGCAGGTTCATTGCAAAATTTAAGCGTTCTAGGTCTGGCGGTTTACTTATCTTTTTAAATATATTTTTGTATATATTGTTTTCTAAAGTTTACGCAAACACTGCACCACTACACACAATAAAAAATCCTAAATAAACTCGAGTAAATCAGGAAAAGTTTCATTTGAATACCTACTTACTTTATACTCGTATAGATCGATTTTTTAATCGCATTTATGTGTTAGCGCCGAGGGTTGGAGTGGAGGTCTACAAAACGATGGCAGGCTACTTACTTGATGTAGATCTTTAAAAGGCCTTTAGTAAAACTAAAAGTTATACTTAAGCAAACCAATAAGCTCAACAATATAACAAAGTACTTCACATAATATTATGACCCTATGCTGGTCGGCTCAGACATAAAACACTTTTACTTTATTCCACTTACAGAAAAGGTTACATGTAAAAGTAAAAAAATACTTTTTATTAAGTCGGCTTACCCTCAGAAACATTTCAAGAAGAGCCCGGCTAGAAAGTTGATATATGTTCCTTTTAAATAGTTAATTAAACAAACTAACACTAACCCCCATATTCATAGAAACTATTTAAGCATAATTGAGTTAATAATTTTTTCTCTTTTTCTCAAATTCAAAATGACGTTTGTGTGTTGACAAAACAATATTTAACTAAATAATGCTTAAATAATTTTATATGAATAAGGGGGTAGGTACTTTCAAATATGATCATCTTAGAACTACCACCAGGCCTCTGACACTCGCTCGAGCCGCGCGTTTTATCTACCGCCGGCTAGCTCACGTTCGAACCTGCAAGGAAGTAACTATTACCTAATCTGTGCTGCAAGTATCAGACCCTCGCCTACTTGAGTGCACGGCAGTTGCGTTATGCTAAATAAAAATGTCGAAATCACGGAATTCTCAGATGATTTTGATAATTGAATCGGCCGGGAAGTACAATTTACGAAATGTTAAAACTGAATGATTTTCCTCCAGTTTGCTTTTGTTTTCCATTTGAATATTTATTAAAATGATTTATAAGATTTAAATTATTCTTAACCGTTAAGTTTAATAAAAGAGAGTTCCGAGAGGGAAAAAAGCTGTTCATCATTATGTAAAACTGAAACATATTTAAAATAATAATAAAAAAAAGTTATAAACAACAATCACTTACATTAAAAACAAATTTATTTGTTGTTGTAAAATTAGGTAGGTATAGTAAGGTGTGTTAACATTGCACCGACAAACGTATTACATCATCATCAATACTAATAACATTATAAAGAGGAAACCTTTTTTGTATGTATGTATGTATGTTTGCAACGAATAAACTCAATAACTACTGGACCGATTTAAAAAATTCTTTCATCATTAGAATGCTACATTAGCGCTGAGTAACATAGGCTATATTAAAAAAAAAAACTAAAAACGACAATTTAATTTTCCAATACAAAATGATTTGTTTGTTTTGTTGTCATGGAAACCATTGATATATAATGATGGAAACTGTCAGAATAGGCGGTAGTAAGCGGTACGAAGTCAGCCGGGGCAGCTAGTTTGATTATAAAACAAATATTTGTTTTATTATGTTATCATCTTTAAACCAGCCTAGCGTGTTCGCTCTATGACGTAGCTATACGAAGATCGCGCAGTGAGCAAAGTGTCTTCAACTCTCGATACGCGTAGATAAGGTATATTTCTGCTTGCAGCTAACGCCAGCTATTATTATACAATTTTGTAGGCTATTATATTGTAGGTATTTTCGCTTTTGTATGGCAGTAATGCATCTGTTACTACTTAATCTGTGCTACCACTACGAGTAGTATCAACTAACTGTTTAGCACTGCATATCTATCCTATAGGATAAATATAAATTCCATGTATGTATGTATATAAAACTTAAAATAAATATTTATTTTTTTAAGTGTTAAGGGTTGGAATAGTCTATCCTTGATATTAAGCTTTAATTCAGAGGGCAAAATTACGATAAAATTCGAGATTTTATAATGTACTGTACTACCTTGCCCCATAAATGATCCATGAACTTTATGAAGTCGGAATTTTCGGCTCATAACAAAGGCGAAACACAGCCCCCTTCCTTACCAATAATAAGCCAAAGTTATCTCTGCAGTTCCAGCGGCCAATTTTTAGCAAGCTATTAAAAAGGCTTTGCCACCCCATAATTAAGGGCATCCGATCCGGAGGAGTGGAGATACATATTAATACGAGAATTTAATCCAGGGCCAAGTCGAAAGCTCCCCCTTCCCCCTCTCCTAAGTCCGGTACCTGTGTGAGACTGTCCATGTGTGCAGTTTCATAATAAGCGTGCGTTCGGCTCCTCTGAATTTTACAGTATACAGGATGTGGGTTGATTATGGTACTGGCTTTATTTGTACGCTTTCAATTTTACGTTTGGATTTGTTTATTTCGAAAGTGTGGAAGTTGCACTTGAAAAGTGAGGGCTTGTGTTCAACTTCAACAAGTAGTATTTTGTTTAGAAATAAAGAAAGAAAGAAAAAAAAAAAGCATTAATTTAACACAGATAGGTACAAGTCCCGATCCGATCCGAAACCCTTGGAGAATCTAGTAGGGCGCGGGGACACTCACTAGTGCGTGATGCCGTTCCCTCTAGAAAACTTTCGAAGGTGCTTCGTTTCATACGGCTTGTGGAACCCTTTAAGTTTCTCGCCGCCCCCAAAAAAGCTCGGTGAAGCTGAAAATGCCGTTTGAGGAAATCATCAAACTCTCTTTAAAAAAACAGAAACAAGATCATAAACAAATACAAGGAAGTGTTCGTGAGTGTGCATGAGTGTTGGCAAATGAAACAAAACAGTGCAACGTCACTTTTCAAATTCTCTCAAGAAGTTCGCCCGAGGACTTAGTAAGGCCCCACACATATTTACTGAGATGCTCGAGGGACTGGGGGGTATATCATTTCTCACTTCTCATTTCTATTATCATTCATCATCATCATACAGGAAGGAAATATTGTTTATTTGTGTATTACTTGTAAGAAAAACTACTTTGACACTGGCTAAATGTGCTAATCGCATAAAGCCATCAACTGAATGAAAAAAAAATACAAGGAATTATCAGAAAGAAAAAAACATCAGAATGTGTCACGGCTGCGTCAATATCCTAAATTAATTTCTCAATTTCTTTCATGAGCTATTTGATTATTGGATTCTTACCATGTCTATTTGTCGTTTTTGAGTAGTGATGACGCTAAAGAAATTATAGCGTAGCCAATGTCAAATTTCAAAACAGTTACTCGAGAGCTTAGAATAATTAATCTAAGCTCGAGAGAGAATAAAGGCAGTTAAAGTAAACAAACCTTCAAGTACTTAACAGTTGTATGGTTTCAAAAAGGTAAAACCTTCGCTTGTTTTGTAACTGTTTACGAAACTTTTTAACAGCTGTGAACAGTCCTAGAACCTTCGTACGTACCATCTATTGTGAAGGGCTACCTTCACAATAGATGGGACTACAGTTAGTAGACATAGATAGGTTCCATTGGGTTCCTTTGTTATAGCAAATGGCAGTTACATGATTTGTTTACGAGTATATGTAAGTACGTTGCACTTTATACAAAAACACGTTATGTAATGACTGTCTATAAGATTGAAGCTTTCTATGCATAAGGATTATTACGAGATCTTTGTTAGTCAATAGAAGAAGACGCAGATAGATAATAACAAATCATTGTTTTTACTAAGAAAAGTGTTGGAATCTCTGATCTGATCAAGACTTAACATGAAAAGTGTTACGAACATAACAAAATCTAGATAAACATAACAATAAAGCTGAAACGGAAACACCGTAGACGAGTCGTCAGAATTTGTCGAACAAAACTTCAAAAGTCAACCATTTCGAACTTTAATCTATTCACGACATAAGCATAATAGACGACAAAAGCAAAATTAAAAAAAAATGCAAGCAAACAGTGTACGGCTCTGCCAAAATCCAAATCGAAGCTTACGAATTAGAATATCCCTTACCCTCGCGCGGACAGCACACCCTTTGCGCGACGGTCATGCGTATACCTACACACCCATACCTCTTGCGTTATTAATTTATCTGTAGAGGAGAACTAACCATGCACCCCTCCACCCACAAGAGGTGATGCTTAAACATTTCCAAATGAGTATGCAGAGTACTGTTCGTATACATGGCCAGCGACGTGTGCCGGCTAAATTACTCCAGCCTTAATTAAAAGCCCTGCTATTCTGTACATGACAAGTATTCCAACTACTCTACAGTGCTAACTGAATTTCGTTATTGTTATTGCTATGTTTGAAATGTGTATGGGGTGTGTCAGATTTTTGTACATGCACACTTTTATGGTAGATGGGAAAAGTTGGGTCGCACTCGTGGAACGATTCTCGTGATGGCATATTTATTTTTAACGGTAGTGCTTTATGTAGCTTACCTACTTGGTCGTTCCTTTAGTTCTTGAGAAAGTAATTTCATGTGAAAGAGTCACATTATAGCTTAACTGCCGCTGCCGACAAACTGTACTACAGTTTGGCAGAATGTTAAGTCAAGTATTTTTGTATAATATCTAACAAATAAATTAAAAAAAAAAAAAAACTTTTTTTAGAACAAATCACGTCTAAGCACCATTATAATATGGATGAATAGATCGATGTCCTCATTCGAGTATTTTATCCAGAAAAAAAGCAATTTTGTTATTTTTTCATAAAGAAAAGTTGCGAAGATAAATAAGGCCGGTCGATTTTTAGAGACTAAGCTATTTTAAGGTATAATAACGAACACTTTGTCTATTAAAAAGGTATTTTCACCATAATCATCATCATGATCATCATAAAATTTGCAATGTATTTTTAGGGACTAATCCTCTCACCAGATGGGGCTAAAACCTATCTCGCTATCTACTACCTACTACCAACCTACCGGAATTCAGAGTGTGCTTACTAGTAATTGATTATGAACCAACGCTAGATAGCGTATAAAACTCAACACTGTTTTAGCAGACTACAGTGAACACAAACTATGTTTTTGAGTAAATACACCTATTTATATATCTAAACAAGGCGCTCCTTTTAAACTTTGTATGCGATTAATTACATTTACATAATAGTTTTAAAAGCATCGAAGGGATTTTTTCATAGTTTACAAAATTATATAAATATTTATTAATAATGTTAAACTGTGAATCATGACCACGTCTGAAGCTTCTGCAAGGAGTTCATGTGACCGATCACTGTGCGCAGGAGTAGAATGTATTTTTTTTAAATACTTGAGTATATATATAGTTGTATATAGCTGAGAGAGCTATAACATTGGTGCCACAACGAGGTATGGAATTATTTAAAAGTGAGATATAATACTGTAAAAAAAAATTTTAGTGTAGTGTGCGTTTGTGTATCAAAATGCCATTCTTTATAAAGTTTTTCACATCACTTAGGCAATAAACAGAATACACAGTCTGTTCTAAAAATATATTAGACCCAAGTATCTAATATTCTTTACAAGTCATACAGGGTGTGGAGAAACTACTTGCAGGTCGGCAAGATGAGGACGGCAATTCAGCCATCGCATTTGAACTTCACTTCTGCTTAACGTCAGGTGGATCGGGGTCATCATCAGCTCATTTTTATGTCCCCACTGCTCGGGCATGAGCCTTCCCTATGGATGTATAGGGAGAACATGCCATAAAAAAAACAAAAAAACTCCAATCATAATCTCTATTATGCAAACAACTTCGCTTTCTTATTCTGTTCACGCTACCAGATTGTGGAACGGTCTGCCACCTAACATTCGAGACACTGTTTCTTTATCAGTATTAATTATGCAGTAAGTAAAGGCTATCTTTCAAGTTAAGAATGATATCATTCTTATATGGTTATTTTAACTTTTCTTTGTTAATTGTACTTAACTACGGAGTTATGTGTTATTTTAAATCTAACTAACTATTCCGTTTGTCAATTTTATCCTTTATTGAATATATATGCCAAGATTATAATATTACGTAATATTTAAAAGGCAACTTAAGATAAGTTAATTAAAGTGACAAGTACATCATTCTACTTGTCTACATTATTTTATGTTTAGCTATATTTGGGCCTTTAATTTAAACAAATGTGTAAAATCTTATAATGCAAGAAAGCTCTTGTACCATAAACCATGGTTTATTAAAACGAAAAGCTTTAAAAGTCGGTCAAAGTCGTGCAAATCCAGGTTAATAGTTATTTTCATAGTTCCCTCATCTCGGCTTGTGAATGAAACGAAGTTAACGACACCGGACAGGTTACGGGAAACAACCACAATAACTGGGCGGGCTATACCCGTGACGTCACATCCGCTCATCTCGAAAGGTCATATTGAAAAATGCTTGTAAAAACTTATTTTTATTTTCAGAATTGCCTACACGTCTGAAAAGGCTTCATTAAAGAGATTTATTGATAACAGTTTTTATTCTAAAACATTGTATTTGGTTAATAAACATAGCCTGCCTCTGGTGAAAATATACCATCGTGTATATAAAACAACAATTTGATAATAACTAAAACAGTGCATAATAAATATTTTGTAATTATTTTTTTTTTAATTTTAGTATTTAAAATATCTTCAGAAAGTTAACTTTTAATAAAATATATTTTTAATTTCTGAATCTAGATCATGCCTTGGTTAACCCTTAGATGGACACCTTGTAACAAAAGTCCGTGAAGAAGCAGCAAAAACCTCGGCAAGGACTATTTCTTTCTCCGGTAGTGTATAACGAATGGATAAAGTCTCGATTCTGTTTTTTAAAATGTCTATTATACTCGTCGTGTCTCAATTGTCTTACTGTACGGTACGGTGATGTCTGATTCATCACCATCAGCAGCTCATTTTATGTCCCTTCTGCTGGGGCACGAGCCTTCCCTATAGTGGCCTATACTGGCATCCCGGATAGCGAGGATGCCGAATGATTATTTTCGATTTTTTAATATTTTGTATTTTCCAATTTTATAGTTATTTTTTTGAATTTTATTTAATTTTTTCTGACTAGCATTGTAAATTTTTAATGTTTAATTTAATTTTTTTTTCAATTGTGTGTTAAATGTAATAGATGTATGTCGTTTTTATTACAATAAAATAAATAAATAAATAGATGGTTAGTGCAGGCCATGTGGGCCCAGTGCGGATTGGTGGTCGTTAATAACTTCTAATGCAGTCGAGACCTACGGTTTGCTTTACATAGTAGATACAAGAGCGTGAAGTGCGTTTTTGGATGTTGCCGTATGATCATTGATAAGGTTTTACCAAACCCATCTTTATGATATTTTACAATTGTCCAAAAATAACTAATCTATCTGATCTGGGTTGACTTATAATAGTAGTAAGTCATCGATTAGTTGATCGATGAGAGTACGTGTAAATAAATTTAGTAAGAAATTCAGTATTTTCAAAAATGTAATTTCTTTTTCTTCTTTTTTTATACAAGGATTAATTAATACATAACCAAATTGAAAAATCATGTATTTTGCCAAACACTTTCACCAACTCTGTAATAATGAAATCCGTACCCAATATACATAAGCAAACTCTTTTCCATGACACCCAAAGGGATATTTTGTTTATATACCGGACTTTGAATTTACGCCAGACCACAAAGTAATTGCTACGTTTGAACTTTACCCTTTCCGATCTGATAGATTCCCTGAAAACATAACACACCTGCCGTGATATTGTCCGGAATGACATGAATAGGATGAACTCGCGTCGGAACATTTGATTCGAGTCCAAAATAGAGTTTGCCTAAGAGAATCGATAAGCCGGACATATTACGTACACCACTGGGTCCAAACGAAAAGAGGTTTATGATATACATATTTTTTAATTTAAGAAAAGGGTATTACTGTCCACTCCCGCCTCGATACGTATGTAAAGTTCTGGACGTACTAGGAATTGTATAAAATGTGGCCGAACACATTTCCATTGCCAAGGGAATTTGCACAAGGAGGAACAAGGAAGAAGCGGGGGCAACCCCTTTCTCGGGGGGGTAGGGACGTCCATCCGCCCTACATACGTACGGACGGCCGCTGCTCACGCGACGGAGGCTGGTCGAATTCCGATCTTATTGCGAGGGTGGGAGAGGTGTTGATAGTGGCATATCGGTGTGGTGGTCCACGCTAAGGGTAGGCTGTTTACAACGCGCCGGGCACGCACGCCGTCGTTCTCTGTTCTAGAGAATCAGGGCTGCTGGCCGGACATGCAGGGCTGCCACTTTACAATTATCGGAAGTTTTTAGTTAAAAATTTAATTTTTTTTTTGTTTTTCTTCTTATGTTTGTGTGTGATGCTGATGCGTTGGTAGGATACCGTGGTTAAGTATTGGCGCATTCAGATTGGTGCTGTTGCAGAAAACACTAAGTTAAGCTTTTGGGTTTCTGAAAGAAAGAAATAATAATCGAATGATACAGGTTCTATGCAATATAATGCTACTCTTTGACTAAGAATATTTTGTAATATGAGACGTGTAATTTAAAATTTCATTAGAAGTAGAACAGAAAAGTTTGCAGCTCAACACAGAGGCTGCGTAGTTAAAATTGCTATAAGTTATGATCTTGTCACTGCCGCATTTTGTAATGTCAAAAGAGTGTTAAGGAACCTACATTTCCGTTCTACAACCTAACCAAACAATAACACTCTACGCAAAGTAACAACTACACATCACAAACAAACTCCCAACTTAAAGCTCCTCAGAATTATTCCAAAAAAATTTTTTACTCAAATTTTTAAAATATTCAAATAGTATTGAATAGTTCGAATTAACCCTAGCTGGTCGTACTGGATGACGCAGGGGGGCAGTGGGGGCGGGGGCCAGGGGGGCAGGGGCCGCCCCCGCGCCCCGCCGGACGCGGCCGGTAACGCGAGTGCGCCTATGCGAGGCATGTATCTTGGACGGGCAGATATAACAGAGAAGTAGCCCCCAGTACAGAGCTGTAGGCGCTTGGTAACGAAAGCTGCTCTGCTACAGTTTAAAGTGGCATTAAAATGTATGGGTTTTGGTTTTGATTTCGTTAAAGCGGTTAAAGGTCTTGATATGCTATACAAACATCAGATTTATAATATTTTCAAACTTATAAGCAATTTTTAATGAAATGTTGTATTGTTTGTTTGTATTGTCTCTAATCATGTATTCATCTTGGAGTTACTTTTATAGATTAACGTTTGTGGTAAGTAATTCAAAGGTATTAAAACTTGAATAAAGGTTATAATAAATCAAAACCACCCAGTCTTTTAATTTTATTCACATATTTATAAGTAGTATAAGTAGTTACATATTTATAATAAATAGCAAAACTCTTAAAGTATTTATTGCATATAAAATTAGTTAGTAGGTTATACCTACTTGCCTTATGTAACATTACCATTACAATACATTAACAAAATTAAATGTTTAAAGCTTTCTTCGGTGTACAAGTTATATATTTTTCTCGTGGGTGGACAAATGGGAATAAAAAAGTTTCATCCGTCCACCAGCAACCTAAAAAGTTTCATGCGTCTACCGACGGAGTGGCAGATGAAACGTTTTTTTCTCTATCCGTCACCCTGGTTTACAAAACGGGGTGACAGATGGAATTTTTCCGAATCAAATGCACTTATTTTTTTAACAAACGGTAAATATAAACTAGTTAAATCTTGAAACTCTAAATTAAACAAAACATGCACTGATCACAAAAACTACACACACACACTCACACACACACATACCTCACACAAGCAAACAAAAAACACGTTTCACATAAACAAATTAATTTTTTACTCTGTTTCAAGAGACCAATGCATGATCTTGGAGCTAGTCAGACTAGAAACCTTGGATGTAAAGGTCACTGCCTAAAACATCTACATAGGAAAATCTGGAGCTGCTATCAATGTTTCCCTTGACTCTAGGGTAACCCAATATTTAGGTATTATATTTGCAAGGGCAGTGATGACAGGAAGTTTCTAGAAAGTTACTTAATTTTATCATGTTTCAATATATTTGCGCCACAAATAGTTACTACAGTAGCCAAGACTCCAACGAAATATGTTCCAATGAAAATTTTAAAAGTGGCGTATATTTTAACATATGGTTTCAGTAATATAGCTTTCATTTACAACGGTAATTTACAAAAGTACTGTTGAGTTTTAAGTTGACTGATTAGATGCTTTAGTTTTTTTGGGACAAAGTTTTTTTGGAGCCAATAAGTCCAATTAGACACTTATGTTAATGTACGAGCCCGTATGAATCCGTACTGATGTCAACAATATGTCAATTGTCAACGGACGATCTACGTTGGTGTAACTAAAATACGTCAGTAGAGGTCGAATATCTTTAATACACTGTCAAACACCGTGAACAAATGGATCTACATAAAAAGTAGGTCATTATCCCAGTATATATAAGCTAAAGCAGTACGGAAACTAGGCCTTTTTGTTGAGATAAATACCTACGCGCCAATTGAGCGTTAGGGTTGTGTTAGGTAGGGTTTTTTATCTTGTCGCAAGATTTTTAAGTACCTACTTACTCGTATTTACTTAGATTGAAGATTTTAATAGTTAAAATCAATCACATCAAGTTATTTAATTTACTTGTTTATCTACACAAGTAAATATCGCGACAAACTTTTATCTTTATATATAAAAAAATTCTGTGCGTGTATTATGTTATTGAACTCCTTCTAAACGGCTGGACCGATTTGGATGAAATTTTCTGTGTGTGTGTCCAAGTGGATTCGGGAATGGTTTAGATTTGCAATTTGATCCAATAGGTGGCGCTGCTATAGGGGTCCATCATGGGATACGGGTGTTCTTAAGCGGAAGAAAGATTTGTTTGTTTTGTTGTCATAGAAACTGTCAAAGCGGTACGAAGTCCACCGGTCAGCTAGTAGCATATAAATTGTGTAGGTAACGACGTTATAAGTTGATAGTAAAAGTTTTAAAATAAAAGTTTATTTTTTTCTTTTTAGCGTATTTAAATAAAAGCTTGTTTTTTAAAAAGGTTTTACTTTATTCCTACTTTATTTTTAATTTATTTTTTACTTTTTGGTTATCGCTGGACACGTTTCTCAGTCTGTTCATCTGATTCCATTCATTTGATACCCATATTATAGGAATCCATTAAAAATAATTAATCCGCCATTTTGGGTGTGCTGCTGTATCTTGGATTTAGAATGACATCACACAGTTAACCATGCATTGTGCTCCGAACTGAACATGTATACAAAGTTTCAGCTCAATCGGTTGAAGATATTATTATCTGCTTCAAAATTGAGTTGCAAGAGTCCACCCGCATACATTGCAACGCAAGCTTAATAAAAGCTTGTAAAAATTGAAGCTTTGGTTTTGAAGAAGCCGAGTTCAAGCAGCCGTATACTACGCAATACACTCGTGGCATTTTTAAAAAGATCGCGGACAGCGCACGCAATACAATTAAACACAAAAAGTGTTCATTCGTCTCGACACGGCACTCGCGCTAACAGCACTGCGATGTCCGCTGCAAAAGAGAACAGATACTTTGTTAGTTTTAATTATTACTTTCTTTAGGACCAGCATTGTTGCGTTTTAAGCTATATTCAAAATGTCATGGACGTGTACACTCCTTTTGGAATACGGTCCAGCTAATAAGGTTTACCAAATATGTTACTGTACTCATGCATTGATTGTAATCTGTTAGTGTACCTATATAAATAAATAAATAAATAATAGAAATATTAACAAACCATTACTAACATGACAAACCTTAATGGTTTTACAATGCAATTGAAAACATAATTATTATTATGCATGTTTTATTATGGTAAAAATTTTAAAAAAATTATTTGACTCGTAGAGTTAATGTCTACTAATTCAACAGCTTGTTTATGGTTTCAGTTTGTATCAGCACTCGGTATTCACTTTGAACTTGTAGTTGGTTCAAACTCGTAGGTAGATATCCACATAACCATCCGCGCCTCCCCATAATCGGGCGACGAATTTTCCAAAAAAGAAGATATTTTATGCAGTGTGTTAATACAGCATCGTGTAAAACATTATACTAAAGCTGTTTTATGTGGTGAAATGCACGATGTTACATTTAAGAGGTTCAGAATGGACCCTACGCCTCGATTCTGCTAATTTAAAAGCGATTCCGCAGTCGATGCAATAGCTGCTCGCCTGTCCCTTATTCCCCTGCCTTGCTTTCTGACTGGAATGAATCGTGACTGACCTGGCAGGGATCGGGCTGCTGACGTGACAGCCTTCTGGTCAGGAAAATATGATGATGTCGATACCGCTGACAAAAGAAGAAGAAAATTAATTATATTTTATGGAAGTAGAGTAACCTTAGAGATCAAAGCTATTTTACATGTGCGCGAACTATAGCCGCCCGCTCTTATTGGTAGGTAGGGCAGTTGGAATAGATTCGGCGACGCTGAATACATTTTGTGCCTCGTGTGTTGCCTCCGAATAGACGCTCCCGATTCCTTCGCCGATCACGATCGATTTTAAAAAGAAAAAACTTTGGCAATGCTGCCCCTGTCCTGTATCCCAGTATTACAGTACTTTTTCTTTGTTAGCATTGGAACAGTGGACGGACTCACTGGCATGATTTCATGCAAATACTTTTTTTTTGTTTTTCTTTTTTGTTAATTCAGTAGTCATCAAGACAAGGTACCATTTGTTGGGTGGTCTGGTTGTAGGTGCTATCTTTTATTTGTAGTGACGAGTTAGATTTTTGCGCAGTGTTTTATTTGCTGTAGCTTTTACCTTTATCTGGTTTAAGGGTGTTAATTAGTATGGAAATAGCTAAGTATCTTAACTCATGTTGTTGGAACACAGAAATGCTACCAATAAGTATTTCTGTACGGAAATGCCAAGTTATGATGACTTATTTAGTCAGGTGAACTTAAAACAAGTTAAATAACCAAACCATGTACAAGATAAACGTCTATTGGTAATCGAACTTGGTACGAACACTTTTGGTCAATTTATTTAGAACTGTTTTCTAGACGGATATTATTAAAATATAATATTAGAATAAAGGTATTACAGAATTATAAAATTCAGAAATTATGACATATAAGTGAAATTAGTTATGAAATACTACTCTTCTTTTTTCAAAATTATAACAATACAATACGTGCTTCATAAAGAAAAACATACCCTACGCTTACGCGTTTTAACTATATAAGATATTCTTCTTATAATGCCTAGACTTTTTTAATCACTTGCGTGTGTTGCTTCCATTAATATGTCGTTGACTGTACGGGTTAAAGAATTGAATGAAGTGACGTCACAACAACTGAGTATTTCTGACCCAAAGGGCCACTAATATGAGGGGCACGGGATAAACATAACTACTGTCCAACATTTTTCTCACTCGACGTGATGCGATGCGATGCTATCTTCGGACTTAAGGCTAGTTTCAATACGTCTTACGTACCAAATATCTAGCCTGTCCAACATTTTTCTCACTTGACGTGTTGCGATGCATTGCTATCTTCGGACATAAGGCCAGTTTCAATACTTCTTAAGTGTCTAATATCTAGCCTATCCATAAGTTTTCGCATGTGCCTTAAATGAGTAGAGAACCAAAGTTATTGTCTAGTTATCTGACACATTAAGAAAAGAAGAAAACGGCTTTTAGTTCATAGTTGAGAACTTACTTAGCTACATTAAGCTTACCCTTTCCCAAATTGATATCAAAACACTTTAAATCAGTAAATTCTTAAACGGGGACACCTTAAAACTAAGGTTTTTTATAGAGATCGTAACAGTGTCCAAGATAATTTAAGCGTTACGATATAATTTGGGTCGATTCTAGTAAGTTTTTTGGTGACTGTGCACGCGAATGTAAACTCTATATGGAAGAAGGTAAAGAGTATTACCCGTTACGAGACAACGAAACGATCACACTTCGTTTCGTAATAACTTTAAATGTTGTGTCTATTGAAGATGTAAGGTTCTTTTGATGTTACCCTTTCGGAAAACTTCGTATTTTAGAAAAAAAAAATTCTTTAGTTACATTTTTAATTAATGAACAGATCTATGTATTTATTGGTAAATTAATGATAAAAACCTATAGCTACAGTCATCGTATCCATTAAATAGTACCTTTAATATATAATAATATGTCTAAGTAAACAACTAAAAAGATAGTTACAGTCGAAAGAGTTGCTATTGATAATAACCCTTTGGCCAGGTCGTGTCCCAAACAAGCGAGCGCTCATAAAGTACCAATCTTAAGTACCTACAAGTAAGTAAGTACCAAAAGATAGTTACAGACATATGCGTCCGTATTAAAGTTGCTTTAAAGTGACCTCATCAATAACCCTTTGACCAGTCGTGTTCCAAAACAAGCGAGCGCTTATACATCTAAGTAAGTACCAAAAAGATAGTTACAGACGCATGCGTCCGTATCAAAGATGCAAAGTTGCTTTAAAGTGACGTCATCGATAACCCATCGGCCAGCCGCGTCCCAAAACAAGTGAGCGCTCATAAAGGCGTATCAACAAATTCAATTAAGCCACGCATTTTTCCGGACAGTACGCAGCCCTTTCGCCGGCGGCGCGGCGCGGCGTCCTCCGTTCCGCATTGGAAAATTCTCTCCTCTCGCCCAAAATTGAAGATATTTCGCCTTCTCCCGGCGGGCGGCTCGACACTTATGGTCGCTGCCTCCTGCACAAGGCTTTTTACATAAAGTCCGCACGTATAGGTATCGATCGGCCCGGCTGGTCAGGGGTACGCAGATGACGGGCGCGCAGGCTGCCTCCCTGTTTCCCCCTTCATTATGTAAGTGCGTAACGCGTGCTCGCAGGCCTGATTACAGGGGCCTCTTTTTTAACTGACCCCCTCACTCGGTGGCGATTAAAGCTAATTTGAGATTGTCCTCGATACGATTAAGTTACACTAGCGTCGGTCGTCGTCGCCGCCGCCGCGCGTATGCAATTACCGCGTGATGATTTTGATTATAAAACTGGTTGGTGATTAAAAAGGCTTTGTTTTCTTTTTAATAAAACATCTTTTAAAGATTCACATTGACTTTATATTATTTTTTTCTTACGTTTCAAACCTTTGAAAGTTTATAAAATCGTTTCCGTTTTTTTTTTCTACTTTTTACTTTGTTGTTTGAGAATTGATATTATATTATATTAATAAGACGTCTCTTAACTTTTACTGTAGCGTAGTTCGTCGTTGTCTCCAAATTGTTATAGCAAGCCTTAACTTTATAGTATCTAGTCTGAATTTGTATTGCGAGAACTTGAGATTCTCACCGAACACTCTTGGAATAAGATTTGAAGCATTTAGACAGACAAAATAGTTTGTGTGTTTTCTTAGCTTTCTAGGTACTTTCGTAGCAAAGACTAACTTGAAAACTCAAGCGTTAATTAGATACTAATTAAAATTCAATACAAACATACCTACAACGAAAACACCAGTTAACATTCATAAATATTGTATTGAAAACATAAGCCCCTGCCATACTATCTATAGATAATATTTGTTCTGCGCAAACATCAAAAGATGATACATCTTTCAAATAAATTCAGAATTTTCACATCGTCCGCTTTCAAAGGAACCTGGAGGGGTTGGGCAAATCAATAAAGTGACCACGCCGAACCATATGGAGGGGTATTAAAATTACCCTATTTTCTTTGACGGGAGTGAAGCAGATAATACACGCGTCTTTTGTTTAGAGCACGCTTAAAACACTTTAAATACACGCGTCTTTTGTTTAGAACACGCTTAAAACACTTTAAATACTTAATCTTCTGTTTAGAACACAATTAAAACACTTTAAATACACGCGCCTTTTGTTTTAGAATACGCATTTAGCACTATATCTACTATTATCTACTCAAGACGCCAATGCCAAAATGATGTAATTTTTACAAAAAATGAAAAACTGATAATACGAGTAATTGTGTACGGAATAAGGTAGAAAGTTAATAGAAGCGTGTAATAAACCGGGGGTTAGACGATTCCACTAACCCGTTTTGTGCGCGAATATTTTGATTGACATTTTTTTAGTTCTTATGCGATTACATATTATATATAAGTATTTAAACTATCATGATCACTTGCAATAGAGTAATTATTAACGGGATTCTTACCATGTTTATTATTTACGAATATCCATATCTACCATATCTACCTAAGTAAGTAAGTTAAGGTAAGTAAGTTAATTCCATAAAGTTTCTGTAGTGTGTTGTTGGTAACCTGAATTCGTCATTACGAAAGAATGTTCAAATAGCGGATTTCCCATAACAATATTTTTAAACACGTTTCTAAAATTGTAATTTGTTCGCAACAAAATTTGCGTAAAATTAACTACACATTATAAAGTATGGGACAATGATCAAAATCCTTTTTTTTAAATAGCACATTCGAGGCACTGTTAAGCGGTTTGATAGTTTTTTCGGTCAACGCCATTTTGTATTTTTAATGGAATAAAAAAAAATACGAACACATGGGCAAGCCCATTTTTTATTTAAAAAAAGTAAAGAAAATGTACCTACCTACAGACTTCTGCACGTCAACCTATCCAAAACTGTCAATATCATGATATCATAATTATATTTTTTGATGAATTATGTTTTTGAGGCGCGTGCAATAGTACATCAGAGTACCACAAACTGTCAAATTTCCTCAATAGACTTTAAACTTTATGTCAAAGCCATAAGGTTGAAAATGTTTAGAAAAAAATTGACAGTTTTGGATAGGTTGACGTGCAGAAGCCTGTAGGTAGGTACACACTAAAAGAAAATATAAGAGTATGTAAACGTCCCATACTGCAAGGCAGATCTTCCCGTACGACGATGACGAGGTCGGTTTGTAGTCCATGGTAGTCTAATGCTGGTTGGTGGGATCTAACGCCCGCCATTTTAAATCAAGAACTGCTTACCTTGCTTTCGTAAACACGTAGGAGCAAGATATATCAATAAGATCTCCCATCTGGTTTATAAGGCATTGCGAAAATTGCTTAGTTTGCAAGAGCAATCCGCGCGAGTTCCTATTCATTTAAAATTTATTTGGAAAAAATGCTTTTGTCCTATGGTTACGCATTCATCTCTTAACACAATTTAAAGTCTAAATTCCATTCATAAATTTCCTTTCACTCTTCAAAGTTAATAGCTTCGTGAACAATTCTTCTCTACCTTGAGTATGTAACTATAGTTGATTGTTTTTTTATTCTTACTAGATTCTTACGAGACCTCGCAACTTCTTCGTCGTACAAACTTAGTCTATGCCAAATCTCACAGCCTTTCCGTGCGCGCTGCGTCAGTCTAGTGGTTCAGAGTATTGAAAGAAAGTAAGAAAAAATTTGTTAACTTTTTGTACTTAAAAACCTACATTGCTTTGTTTCACGTATTAATATTATATACATTTATATAGAAAATAACAAAACAATTATCTGCTTAAACTTTACCGCGACAAATATTTGGTCTGTGGTATTTACTTACTTTTACCAGACTTAATGTAACATTGGAAGTGTCTGACCGATGCTTTTTAAGAGAAAATGTTTGCAAGTTAGTGAGCAGTCCCAACAGAGAATTGTTTCCACTGGCTGATTCGTAAAAGAAGCCGAAAACTTGGTGGAACGATGAAAAGGGGTATTCTGCATTAAGTATTCCGAAAGTGGAATCGGACAAGAAAAGCAAAGTCTTGTTTTAAACGGGGATTGAGGCTTATATTGAACTTTCTCAGTGATCGGAGGAAGAATTTTTCAATTTTTCAAACATCTGTTTGGCGCATCATTTTATATATTACGAGTAGTATTTGAACTGGGAGAGCTGTGGAGTCGACACCGCTCGGTCGAATAGTTGAATTTGATAACTTTATTTGAACTAATCGTGTAGAAAATAAATTAACAAATAGGATATTTATTTTCCTGTTTTGTACAGCTACAAAATTACTTAGGAACAAGTCGTATTTTGGTGTACACTGATGAGTATTTTGCACTATTAGTCACATACACTCACATAAAACCCAAAAGCAGTTATAACTCTTATTCATGTCAACAATATGTGATTATATTTTTTAATTTAGGTAAGATACATTATTTTTTATAGAATCTTTGTCTAAATTTACATTAAAAGGACGCAATAGACTAGCTATTAAAGATATATTTTTCGAAAATATTATGCTAGCAAAAAAAAAATAGTAAAATAAAAAAAAATAATAATAAAAAAATAAAAAAATAAAAGTATATATGTAGGTACTAATGTGCACTTTTTAGAGTACTTATAAATTAAGTCAAAGTCAAGAGTTAGGTGAGAAGTTTTCATTCGTACAAATGGGTACTACGAGTACTAGGTATGTAAACAAATGTTGTGCATATATATAACTATATTATACCTATTCAGAAAAGTGTTTTTTTTAAAGTAAAGTGTTGAATAAGTTAACGGGAATCGAACCCGTGCCTTCTAACATACCGAGTTAGGTGCACATTATGCTCCAGCGGAAGGTACTAAAGTTTTATTTGGACAAATTTATGATTATTTTCAAATATTTTTTTACGCAAATATTGTTAGTGGACTAATTTAATTAAATGAGATGAAACGGAGCCGCAAAGTTTTGTGTTTTATTTGAGTGTCTAGTTTTAATCCATAATACTTCAATAATTTGAATTGCTTTATGTAAATAATTTTTAGATTATCTCTTCAGTGCATATATGTAGTTAATGTGAAGTCACTGCTTTCAGTGTCATTCATATTTGATGTACGATCAGGAAGTATATATGTACGAGTACATGTATGTAAATGTTCAAATAATTTTTAACGCAAATTTTGTTGTGAACAAATTACAAAAACACAAATGTTGAAAAAATTTCCACGAGCATGATTTGAACCTGCACCCTTCTGACATTCCGGGTCAGGTGCTCTTCCAATTGAGCTATCGTGGTTCTAACCAGCCCGCAAAAATTATTTAACACTTTTTACTTTGAAAGCCAAATGCGCCCATTCAATGTCAACAACTACCGTCACTAACATCCGATCATAATATTTTTACAAATATTAAAGATCAGTTAAGAAGTAAGCAAGCTATTTATAAATGTTCAAATAATTTTTAAAGCAAATTTTGTTGCATTTTTTTTTTACATGTATGTAATTAAAGCTTATATGTTTAACTTATAATGTAAATGAAACCTTCTTATTTATATATATATATATATATATTTAAATTAATTTATAAGTACAGGTCATCAATTCTGCGATTTTTAAAACATGTTTGTGAAAAACAGAGTAAAAACAATGTGTTGGTGGTTGTCGATTTAAAAGAAGCTACAAAATTATACCTAAGAAGGTAATATAATATAATTTTATATACATTTACACATAATATATACAGGTCGACTTTTTTATCACCATCCAAACCTTCTGAGATGACTCCCGTGATACAAACACAACTTTTACTACGGGACCAACTGCGTAACTCGAAAAAAAAAATCAGCTATTCCATACAAAACATCAATATTCATTCGACCAAAATGTATGGAAAAGCTGATTTTTTTTTTTGAGTTAGGGAGTTGGTCCAATAGAAAGAATTGTTTGTTTGTATCATGGAAGTCATCTCAGAAGGTTTGGATGATGATAAAAAGTCTTATTTATTTTAAAATAAACATTTAAATATATAAACGTAGGTGTAGTAACTCGAAAAGTCATCTTTATGTCGGTCAGATAACGTATCTTGTCCTTTACGCGCGCTATCGGTTATACGACCGCGATGAAGTGAGGCTATTCATGAAAGCTCTTCAAGTGATCAAATGGGATCTAATCGTGTATTAAGAATTTATAAAAAAGTTATTACTTATGTGACTGCTGATATTGTTTCAGCTTCATTTGTTTCATCATCAGTATCCCGGAGATAGGCATAAAACAGAATTATTTTATACACGGAATTATAAAATACTAGTGGTCGCCCAGTGGTCGAAATTCGACCGTAATTTTATTAAGGCTGCATGGATTGTATCCTAAGCAATGAAAAATTAAAAAAGATAGATTGTGAGTTTGGATTGGCATTGACAGATGTCGGCCGCATTAAAGACAAACAAGGACTTCTTGGCGGGAAAGTGAAGAGTCATGTCTGCGGTTTTGATTTATTTTCTAAAATTTGTGTTATGTCGAATATTAATGTGAAGTAATGGTGGATTATTAACCGTTAAGTGTTCGTGAGTGTGCATGAGTGTTGGCAAATGAAACAAAACAGTGCAACGTCAATTTTCAAATTCTCTGAAGAAGTCCGCCCGAGGACTTAGTAAAGCCCCACATCTTTATTGAGATACTCGAGGGGTTGGGTGGTATAATATCATTTCTCATTTCTATTATCATTCATCATCATCATACAGAAAAGAAATATTGTTTATATATGTATTACTTGTTAGAAAAATTACTTCGACACTGGCTAAATGTGCTAATCGCACGAAGCCATCAACAAAATGAAAAAAAAAGACAAACAAATAAACAATACGTGTGTATCAAATACATGGTAGTGTGTGTAATGTTGTTTTTGTTGATTAAATGTATTTTTTATGCATAATTTAAAAAAAAATATTAACATTCAGATAACCTTCTCTATTTATACTATAAGTGTGCGAATTTTCATACTCCTCCGTCAGCGCAATTTTCTTAAGAACGGTTTTTGCTTCACGTATTAATATATAGATAAGTAGCGAAAAATACCTAAGGATTGGCAGAGTCGATTTTTATGTAAGCACCCACAAAGTTAGAACTGCGTCAAAATAATTTCCTCACCGGTAATCGAACCTGTTGTTGCAAAAGAAGAAAGAGCACTACCAGTATTAATCAACCAGCTTAGAAGTATCAAATTATTTGAAGTGAAATTTAAGGATATCCAGTTACAAAATTTTTTTGCCTCTACCATGAAGATGACCATAGAATGATCAATAGTAAACCTTCCGACCTTTTTTTTGTCAAAACCATTTGTTTTAGTTCATTCATCATCATCATCATCATCATCATCAGCTCATTTTTATGTCCCCACTGCTGGGGCACGAGCCTTCCCTATGGATGGATAGGGAGAAAAGGCCATAAACCACCACGCGGGCCCAGTGCGGATTGGTGGTTGTTAACGACTGCTAATGCAGCCGGGACCAACGGTTTTACGTGTCTTCCGAAGCACGGAGGGGCTCGAGATAATAAATTATTGGTCACCCATCCGATGACCGGCCTTTGCGAAAGTTGCTTAACCTCAGCACTCGCAGACCGGGCGTGTTAACCACTGCGCCATCGAGCTCCTCAATTAGTTCATTGTTAAAGCTTAAATAGAAATACATTAATTTAAAAAGAAATTAAAAAGAAATTAAAAGGGGCCACTGACCCCTGCACAGAAAAATCGCCCTAATGGTGGATATCCTTAGAAGTCGATTCAAGTTCTGGCTACGAAAGTAATTTAGTGTGTGTTTTTTTTTTTCTAAATCGACGCGTTCTATTTTTGGCCAGCAAAATTGATTTATTTATAATCTGATGATACCGTTAGTGACATAAAAAGAAATGTTGTTCGTATTCAATAATCCTGCAAAAAGGTTCACCTACGAATTTTGATAAAAAATAACAATTTATTTATTAATAGGGACTTTCCCGTGACTACGCCCGCGTGAGTACCCGTATCGTAAGATGGTTTTACTTACCGTGAACGCTTAATAACTTACCAAAGTTTCCAGACCTAGATAGGAAAACCGGTAGGGTACGATTTGAGGTGAGCTTGTTGAAACCAACAAAGCTAAATATATTTCCATATCGACGAAAGTGGCATTGTAATGTTTGAGTGGCATATAAACGATGTCGTCAGGGTGACATCTATTACCCGTAAGATGAACTAAATGAAAATTGCCGGGCTCTTCAAAAGCAGTCAAAGCAAAGCGGTTGCTAAGATAGCAGACGACAAAAAAGCGTGCTTATTTCTGTACGTGCTTTTCTTTTGCTTCATTATAAGTACATTTTGTTTCCGTTAGGTGGTGTACTACACTATGTATCCCGCGAGATATTTTTCGCAGTTCGTCTGTTGTAGATTTCTGCTAGCATCATCGGCCCGCGCTGCCACGTGGTAACTGGTAGTGTCATCATCATCATCATCATCTCAGCCAAAAGACGTCCACTGCTGGACAAAGGCCTCCTCCTACTGGTAGTGTATCTCATACATAAGATACATTGCCATTGGGTATTAAAACAGAATAAATAAGATGTACTTAATCATTTTTAAATAATTAAATTTATAAAATTGTTTTAAAAAATATGTTTACTTATGTTTTGGAGAATATAAAATACCTAAGCAACATTCACAAATTTTGCAGTCCCCGCAAGAATCGGAGCATTGAAAATGAATACAACAATTTACGAAGAAAAAAAAATTATTTTAAATAACACAAGTTAATTATTATATTTTATATTTTTATGATTTTAATTTTTTTTATTTTATTTTATTTATTTTTTATACCTATATGTATATTTTTTTTAACTTAGTCGAGATTCATGCACGCACACTTGATCCACTGCACCATAGTAGAATGAAACAAGTATGTCATCTTCATACATACGCACCGAGCGCGGCTTGTATGAGAGCGCGGCCGAGCCAACCCGTCCGTACGCATCGTCGCACGCGTACACTGACAAAGTTTACTGATGCTTATTGCTAATGATGCGCCAGTCGCGGCTGAGCCGTACGTAATGCCGCGCGTGCTTGCGTGTTTCGTCACTGCGCCGGCGCCGCTGCCGCTCGCACGTTGATTATAATTTGTTAAACGTAAGTCAAGGTCAACGATGGTTACAAAAAAAAAAGAGATATTGCAGTGTTTATGGATGTCTTAATAGCAGCTTGTCCATCCAGAATTTTCTTTCTTTATTTTACCTACCGAACAAGAACGGTGAGTGAGTACCTCCTGCCTAACCTAAGTACACAATTTTGTGTCAGTTATTTACTACCGAAAGAGTTAAGTTCTGCTCCAGATTTCGTGGATTAGAGAGGTAAATACATGTACCTACGGATTTGTAAGTTTAATTTATTAGATTACACGGTACCGCGAAAACAAGGGACTAATTAGGAACAGTCAGACGAAACACTTTGGACTTTGTACCGCTGTTATGTTGTGGGCATAAGTACTAATATTGAACTGCAAGTGTTTACCGCGATGTGCTGTTGACCGTACCTACTTACCTATTGTAAGTTGTTGTGTTGTACAGTTGATAAACTACGTTTAGGTAGATCGGGGGTTTTCTGGAATCCATGAATTCATATTTCTAAGTATGTTCTTATTTTATATGTAGATACCTACCTCATTCTAATTAAAAGCGACAGCCCTACAAGTTTACATAGGTGATTATCGCTTGCTCGGGGGCCGAGTTGCCTTACTTGTTTCATTCTACTATGACTGCACCGTCCATTCTCAAATTCAAAACACGCGCACGGATCTTAGCTCGAGTTCTCTTATAAGCATACGGCATTGTACTGTGCAATAGTATTTCAATACTGGAATAACAATTCACTCTATCCTAATTATAATAAATAATAAAAATAAATAAATGTTTCCCACACTCACACCAATTATGTAGCCCCAAGAAAAGCTTCCTTAAGAAACTCGTTATATGGTTAACTAGACAACGGATAAACATACTTAATATACATAAATACATACTTATTATACATAGAAAACACCCAGACCCGAAACAATATAGAAAAACAGGTATTTCTAAATTGATCCGACCGGGGATCGAACCCGGGACCTCAGAGATGGCGACACCATGAAAACCGGTGTGCAAGCCACTCGACCAAGGAGGTCGTCCCTTTAGATTTGGTATTGTAGAAAAACAGATATTTCTGACCGATCAATTGATATTATTGACCGATCGTCATGGTAATGGTGTTAAAAGATGCGGATGCAGGCGAGAAGTGCATTCAAGTAGGAATTGTGTTATTTAAATTTTTTTTTTTACTACTTTAAACTGTTGTATTCATTGCTCCGATTATTGCGGGAACTGCGAAATCTGTGAATTTTTCTTAATTCGGTTTTTTTTTTGAGATATTTACAATTCAGTATACAAACACCCCAAAAAAAAACCCGATTTTTTTTACATTTTTCAAAATTCCAAAAAAAGTTTCCAGCTGATTTTCAAAATTCAAACGCTCACACGTGTCTCGATAAATTCCTCAACTCTTGGTACTATTTCCATCTCGATTCTCCCAAAATCCTCGGAGCTATGGCCAAAAATACGTCTCAGGCGATTTGCATCTGATAACTATTTTCAATGGTAAAAAAGGTAACGGCCAGTGTGTTGTCACAATCTTTTAATGTTAATTTATTTAATGTTATGTACATTGTTTTTATGTAGGTAGGAATTTTAGTATTATAACCTTGTTCTTGTCTGAAAGAGATTGCTTTCAAACGATAAAACTGTCCTTATTAATTTACTTTGGTATTTATTAAGTACCTATTTGCTTTTAATTACTTGTACCAGTAATTCATAAATGTGAAAATTTGTAATTTGTTAATACAGTATACTACACATATACAGTATACTAGTTTTAATTTATAGTATTGTATAGCAGGAAGTTTTTCTAAAGAATAAAATAAAATACTTTTTTTATACTACAATAAATAATTACCTAATTAATACCTTTTGTAGTTTTTATTATCTATTCTTTAAAAAACTAAATCTTATTAAAGTACAGGGAAATATATATAAATAAATACGTTTCCAAAGTTGTTTGTAAAGTCAAATTTGACTATGATAAGCGAGATCTATAAATTGTAAGATGTACTAAATAGTAAATGTTGAAGCATGCTGATGCTAAATTTTTCAGGGGTTTTGTGGGCATACGCTAGATGCCGCTAGTAACATAAAGCGAGCTTGTCTCTTTTAGCATCTGCTTTTTGTTTATACGGATTCCACGTGCTATTCTTTTGCTAAATAATAATTTTGTTGCCGTTAGATGGCGTACTACGGTATGTATCCCTTGGGATACGTAGCGCAGTTCGTAGTAAAATTTCTGCCGTCATAGGTCCACGATGCTACAGCAACGAGCTAATGTATCTCACAAAATACATTAGCATGAAGTTATAAAACAAAATTAATGGTTTTTAATAAATAAGATCACGAAACTTTCTTTGAAACAAATCTTAGTTGTAAGAAATAAAAAAATACTAACAAGAAAATGATTATTTACATAGAATTTATGTATACATATTATAATTTTACACAAATTTTGTTGCGAACAAATTCTAAAGAAAAAAGACCCCATGACATGCCGGGTAAGGTGCACTACCAGCTAGGCTATCGTGGCTCAATCAAACTCGCCGAAATTATCTAATCAACACTATCTACTCTTACTCTGTAAGCCAAAGGAGCCCTATTCAATGTCGACAACTACGTCATCAATATCCGATCTTAGTATTTTTACAAATATTGAAAGGTTAGTTAAGAATTAGGCAAGCTATATTTATGAGTATTAGAGCCACGATAGCATAGTTGGTAGTGCACCTGACCCGGCATGTTATGGGGTGCGGGTTCAAATCCCGCTCGTGGGATTTTTCATCCTAAAGTTTATCCTTAATTTGTTTTTTTTTAAATATTGCCCCTTTGTTTCTTGCATTTGCGCTTTAACCTCATCTTGCCTTCATCTGGGTGGGTATTGGCTTAATTACGACGCTTGCCAAATGCGGAATGGTTATCACAAACCCGGGCTATTCATAGAAAAACCGAAACACTCTTTTCCCGAACTGGGAATTGTACTCGGAACTCTTAGGGATCTAAGATCTCTTAGGGAGGAAAAAATACTAGAAGTTAGATGAGCCACGGATGATAGATTTCACTCAACTTTAGTTGGACTACACACACATCGTGATTGTAACCGACCGTGATTTAATACGTGTGCCAATTTAGTCAATACAAATATGATTACAGAGAAGTTATGATTACGATTTGAAAACAGAAGTTATTGTTATTAATATAGAAATTATTGTGTACCTATAGCCTATGACTATTCTTTTAATTTCATAGTAAGTACTAGTCTTTACTAACAGTGTTTTTTTTAGGATCAACATGAATACTTACTTAATAACTGTCAGGCAGCATTTATAATACAACTGGCTAGCGAGAAATATAATGAACTAAATATTTGTAGTCAAAATACTATGAAAGACGATGATGTTTTAATTCAAGATTATAATAATAAATGTGAAATGAAATGAAATGAAAATAAATTTATTTGGGACAAAACAGTTCAAACATACAGATAAAAATGGAAAAAATCAAAAGATAGTCCCAAAATGGTTCCGACTCAGCAAAATGTTAGCCTTGAGGTTAGCGCTGATCTTCCGTCGGAACCGGTTTAGGTGATGCTGCGATAGCAACACAAGCGTAACACATAAAAATGTATAAAATATAAAAATAAAAATGACAGTCCTAAGTATCAAAAATATTTAGATTGATCAGAAAAAATAATAATTATAGGCTGTATATTCCGAATCCCTAACTCTATTATTAAAAACGGAAATGGTTGGTTAGTGTTAAATTCTCTTTGAACGTTTCAGCAAAATTTTTAGAAAGAATACACACATCGCACAAATATTACCTATTCGACAACATTACTTCATTTAAACAATGATTTAGATAACAGAATGCTTTTAATACAACAAGGACACATTGCTAAACAGCTAAAAGAGCCAGTACAAGACGCCTCGTACATTGATGGGACAGACAAACAAGAAGGTAAGAGTTTTTTTTTTTTTTTTTTTAATCTTAATTAATGGCTTTGCGTTTAGCATTTAGCCAATTTCAAGTATTTTTTATTATTAGTAATACATAAATAAACAATATTTCTTTTCTGTATGATGATGATGAATGATAATAGAAATGAGAAGTGAGAAATGATATACCCCCAACCCCTCGAGTATCTCAGTAAAGATGTGGGGCTTTACTAAGTCCTCGGGCGGACGTCTTGAGAGAATTTGAAAAGTGACGTTGCACTGTTTTGTTTTATTTGCCAACACTCGTGCACACTCACGAACACTTAACGGTTAATAATCCACCATTATTTCACATTAATATTCGATATAACACAAATTTTCGAAAATAAAACAAAACCGCAGACATGACTCTTCACTTTCCCGCCAAGAAGTCCAATGTAAGAGTTATAATGCGCTTGTATATAACAACAAAGTCTCCTGCGTACTCTGAAAACGAGACAAAAACAATCTCAGTTTATTCTTAAAACTATTTTTACTTTGCAGATCCCTCATCGGTGGAGAAATATTGTTCCAGCATTTTGTCGCCGCGTATCGGAAACTTCCTCTAAAAGCAGTAGATGTGACGTTGACGTTGAGTAGACAGCTGTAGAGCATGTCTTCGGGCTCCATAAGGCTTAATACTCGAAACCCAAGACAACTTACTATATAAATGTGCAGGTGCTTGATCCCTTACAATATTAAACATTGAACAGGCCAAATGAAGTTTATGGCGGTGACGCATTTTTAACATATTGTGTTGAAAGGGGTTACATGAGCCCTTAACGGAATAGTGAAACAGAAACGAGCACAGGCATTTTGCACTCTCTGTATAAGTTTCTGAGTCTTCGCTAGTAGACGAGGTCGTAAACGGTGTCCATATAAATTAGCCTAGACAAAACAAGCGAAGCGACTCCACTAGCTGGATACGCAACTCTTCATTTAGATAGCGTCTAACCTTATAATACAAAAGCGTGCTAAGCTGAATTCCCTAATATTGTCGGAAGAAGAGCATCAAACCCAAACTTATGTAAATATTGGTGCAAGTAATTTATGAATCAAGAAGTTTGTTTTTGATGTTTTTTTTTATTTTGATGTGAAGTTTATAATTTGGTTATTTTTTCTTTATTTTTAATTAAGATTGAAGACCTTTTATAATAAAAGAAATAGTGATTACATTAATTAAAATGTGTATTATTTTAGAAACTACAGACGTTTTAACCGAAAAAAGAGCCTTAATATACATTATAATTAGACGAGTTTCTTAAACGAGTTTCTTAAGTTACTTTGAAAAAATTTCAATTTTGCTGTTAAATTTTGTGCTCTATAATCTAAATATATAAAAGAAGAAAGTGACTGACTGACTGACTGACTGACTGACCATCAACGCACAGCCCAAACGGCTGAAGCTACAATCATGAAACTTGGCACGTAGGTTCCTTTGGTAGTGTAGATGAGCACTAAGAACGGATTTTTGGAAATTCTAATTTTAAGGGGGTTAAAAGGGGGGTGAAAGTTTGTATGAAAATCCGTCAGTTTTGAAGTAATGATCTTATAATTTTGTGTTTGGACTGAAGATTAAAAAATAAATTACACGTGTCTCAGCGATTTTGATTATTACATCCCCATGAGGGTGAAAAGGGGGATGAAGTCATGGGAATAATGAAATCGTCTAGAGACTTGAAATTTTGCACATATATGTTTTATATTGTGCAGGCATCTACTAAGAAAGGATTTTTGTGAATGCCACCCTTAAGGGGGTGAAATAAGGGATGAAAGTTTGTATAAAAGTCGGTCAGTTTTGAGTTAGTATCTTCGAATTTTGGGTTTGGGCTGAAGATTAACGCAAATTAAGGTTTTTTGGGAATTCTGTCCTTGGGGAAGGATCATGCGGGATGAAATGTTGTGTAAAAAAGTCTTTACAAAGGAATATATAAAAGAAGAAAGTGACTGACTGACTGACCATCAACGCACAGCCCAAACGGCTGAAGCTACAATCATGAAACTTGGCACGTTGGTTCCTTTGGTAGTGTAGATGAGCACTAAGAACGGATTTTTGGAAATTCTAATTTTAAGGGGGTTAAAAGGGGGGTGAAAGTTTGTATGAAAATCCGTCAGTTTTGAAGTAATGATCTTATAATTTT
This sequence comes from Eudonia mercurella, assembly GCA_963082485.1. Classification (NCBI taxonomy): domain Eukaryota; kingdom Metazoa; phylum Arthropoda; class Insecta; order Lepidoptera; family Crambidae; genus Eudonia; species Eudonia mercurella. The sequence continues at coordinate 6,149,632 of OY720022.1, forward strand.
GTGTTTGGACTGAAGATTAAAAAATAAATTACACGTGTCTCAGCGATTTTGATTATTACATCCCCATGAGGGTGAAAAAAGGGATGAAGTCATGGGAATAATGAAATCGTCTAGAGACTTGAAATTTTGCACATATATGCTTTATATTGTGCAGGCATCTACTAAGAAAGGATTTTTGTGAATGCCACCCCTAAGGGGGTGAAATAAGGGATGAAAGTTTGTATAAAAGTCGGTCAGTTTTGAGTTAGTATCTTCGAATTTTGGGTTTGGGCTGAAGATTAACGCAAATTAAGGTTTTTTGGAAATTCTGTCCTTGGGGAACGATCATGCGGGATGAAATGTGTAAAAAAGTCTTTACAAAGGCAAAATTATTAAAAATACTTTTAAGTCTTTACAGTCTGTTGGTAAGTATAAAATGGCTCAACGCATAGATATAGGAATTAAATAGGGACGGGATAGGGATAGACCTAACTTATCAATGTTAAACATTGACGTGTAACAATTTTACCGAAATTATTTTCATTTTATATCGTTTTAATTTCATTTTCTGATAAGTACATAAGGGGTTAGTAGTGTAGCAAATCAAAAATAGGAATCCTATAAAGATTGTATTACCTAACAATTACTTCTGTAGATGGGTTTCTAACTACTTAATAAATAAATCAGTGATAGGAAATAAGTAAGTGTAGGTACCTAGGTATAATCCGCGGCGCCTAACGTGAGCTCTGGCTACCATACTATCAGTATCATAATCAGAGCTCACGGTAAGTACAGTATACAGACGAGTTGAACTCATCTGTGTACTGTATCTATTCACGTTTTAATTAGAAGCATTGCATTGCGGATGCATTCCTCTTAGATGCGATGATGATTGTGACTGCTTCAGTTAATTGGCAACGATTACGTCTCATGGACAGTTCTATGTAGCGTGTTCACGTGTTAGCTCATCAAATAGTCTGGTGATATTGGCACCGACATCCAAAATTGTTAAAAATGTTGTTTATAAGGAAATACTTTAATTTAATTACTTACTTATGATTATGATTTCTTATTAGGTATTAGTCATGGATAAACACAAAAATAGTGAAGGGATAGGGACAGGGCAAGGATACAGCGTATTCATGATAGATAAAGGAGGTAAGTATAAGTCTCTCCTAAGAAACGCACGTTCACATTACATTATTTTTATCATCATCAATTTCTACTTTTTCTCTACATACTGTTAAAATAATGTTAAGGAAAAGCATGTAGTCCACGCGTGCGAAGCCGCGGGCAAAAGCTAGTTAACATATAAATAAGCTATTTGCAAATAAAATTTCAGCCATCTGACTATTATACTTTTTAAATTATTGACATTTATATGAACAAAAAACCAATAAAGTTGCCATTTTTTTAAATAGCTATTTTTGTATTATGATACTTTTTTTGCCGGGATGCGATAAGATACATTGCCATTGGGTATTAAAACAGAATAAATAAGATGTAATCATTTTTAAATAATTAAATTTAGAAAATTGTTTTTAAAACTATATATATACTATATGTATATAAAATACCTAAGCAACAAAAATATTTTTTGATAAAATGTTGGACAAGCATCAGAAATTAATGGCGGTAACGGGTATACAGATTCAAAAAATAATTGCTGCTGCTTAATGCTGATATGATTGATGGAAAATAATTGTTTTTACTAGTAGATATACAGCTCAATATGATTGTTGTAATTCTTAAATATGCAAGGATGTTTTTGGTTGTTCCCAATATCCCATATCTTACTATATGTATAGTCTTGGGGGCATTTGCGCCGGCGTCAGTGTCGGCAGGCGCCTTTAATTAAAGGCTATGTAGGCCCACAAAATTTCAAGATGATGATAATAAGATCTTCCTATTTAGATCTTATAGAAGTATAAGTATTATAAGAATATTTATTGCAGGCACTGTGTATATTTTGTATAGTTACACTATAAACTGTACAATATGACTGTACGTTTCTGTTATACGAACTAATATTTAATGACAATATTTAGTCACAAAACTATAGAAAAAAGGTAGCGGCCAGTCACAATCGTTTCATGTTAATTTATTTAATAATATGTACATTGTTTTTATGTAGGTAGGTATTCAAGCTGTCCGCTTCTTTGATTTTAGTATTATAATCTTGTTCTTGTCTGAAAGAGATTGCTTTCAAATGATAAAACTGTCCCTATTTATTTACTTTGGTATTTATTAAGTACCTATTTGCTTTAAGTTACTTGTACCAGAAATTAAAAAAACCAAATCCTATCAAGACACATATACATATAAATAAATACGTTTCCAAAGTTGTTAAAAAAGTCAAATATGACTGATAAGCGATATCTATAAATTGTAAGATGTACTAAATAGTAAATGCTGAAGCATGCGATGCTAACATTTTCAGAGGTTTTGTGAGCATACGCTAGATGTCGCTAGTAACATAAAAAGCGTGCTTTTCTCTTTTAGCATCTGCTTTTTGTTTATACGGATTCCGTGCTATTCTTTTGCTAAATAATAATTTTGTTGCCGTTAGATGGCGTACCACGGTCTGTATTCCTTGTGATACGTAGCGCAGTTCATTGGTCATTGGTCCGCGATGCTACAGCAACGAGCTAAATGTATCTCACAAGATAAATTACCATAAAGCTATAAAACAAAATTAATGGTTTTTAATAAATAAGATCACGAAACTTTCTTTGAAACAAATCTTAGTTGTAAGAAATAAAAAAATACTAACAAGAAAATTATATAATTTATGATTATTGACATATCATAATTTTACGCTAATTATGTTGCGAACAAATTCTAAATTGAAAAAAGACAAAGTTTGAAAAAAAATCCACGAGCGGATTTCGAACCCGCACCCCATGACATGCCGGGGTCAGGTGCACTACCAACTATGCTATCGTGGCTCAATCAAACTCGCCGAAATTATCTAATCAACACTATCTACTCTTACTCTGTAAGCCAAAGGAGCCCTATTCAATGTCGACAACTACGTCATCAATATCCGATCTTAGTATTTTTACAAATATTGAAAGGTCAGTTAAGAATTAGGCAAGCTATATTTATGAGTACTAGTGGTCGCCCAGTGGTCGAAATTCGACCGTCATTTTATTAAGGCTGCACTGATTGTATCCTAAGCTATGAAAAATTAAAAAAGATAGAGTTTGGATTGGCATTGACAGATGTCGGCCGACAAACAATACGTGTGTGTCAAATACATGGTAGTGTGTGTAATGTTGTTTTTGTTGATTTAAAGAATTTTTTATACATAATTAAAAAAAATATTAACATTCGGATAACCTTCTCTATATAAACTATAAGTGTGCGAAATTTCATACTCCTCCGTCAGCGCAATTTTCGTAAAAACGGGAACAAAGTTTTTACTTCACGTATTAATATACTTATAGATTAGAGCCACGATAGCATAGTGGGATTTTTCATCCTAAAGGTTATCCTTAATTTGTTTTTTTTTTTAATATTGCCCCTTTGTTTCTAGCATTTGCGCTTTAACCTCATCTTGCCTTCATCATTGAAATCAAGTCATTATTACAATTGATGGGTATTGGCTTAATTACGACGCTTGCCAAATGCGGGATGTTTATCACAAACCCGGGCTGTTCATAGAAAAACCGAAACACTCTTTTCCCGAACTGGGAATTGTAATCGGAACTCTTAGGGATCGGGCCGAGCGATTTGCCATTCAGCTATCGGGGCGTTAAGCACTTCAATTATCCTAAAATAAACAACAGAACAAATACTAGAAGTTAGATGAGCCACGGATGATAGATTTCACTCAACTTTAGTTGGACTACACATACATCGTGATTGTAACCGACCGTGATCAATTTAGTCAATACGAATATGATTACAGAGAAGTTATAATTACGATTTGAAAAAAGACAAAGTGTTGAAAAAATTTCAAGAGCGGGATTCGAACCCGCACCTCATGACTTGCCGGGTCAGGTGCACTAACAACTATGCTATCGTGGCTCAATCCAACTCGCCGAAATTACTCAACACTAAGTATCTACTCTTACTCTGTAAGCCAAAGGAGCCAACAATAATAAAAAAAATAATAAAACAATAAAATAAAATAAAATAAACAATACAACTACGTTATCAACATCCGATCCTAATATTTTTACAAATATTAAAGATCGGTTAAGAATTAGGCAAGCCATATAAAACCATAAAACCATAATCATAAGTTATATATAAAAATCAATTGTTGTTCGTTTGTCTCGCTAAAACTCAAGAATGGCTGGACCGATTTGGCTAATTTTGATTTTGAAATATGTGTGGAAGCTCAGGCACATGAGTAAATAGAAGTCCTACAGGGAAGGTTTAAGCGGTGAGAAACATAAATAATTATAAACGTAAAATACTAAAAACGACAATTTAAATCTGTTTGTTTTGTTATAATGGAAACTGTCAAAGCGGTACGAAGTCTTTGTGAAAAACTTTGTGAAAGAAATCTTTGCAAACCTTTGTGACTTATTTGTATAGAGTTGTTGACGTCATTCGCAACTTGGAACAACGTAGTTACTAATTTAAAAATAACTGCAAGAAGAAAAAACTGAAAAAAAAGGTCTACGACACTAGAGTATTTAAATGAGTATTTATACTTAAATACATTGAATATTGATAGTTGTCGCAGGCGGGGACAATCACCAACCAAAGAGAGTGCGGATTTAATTGAGCTAGCCACGGCCGCTTGGTTGATGATTGTCCCCGTCTGCGACAACTATCAATAATCAATATATTTAATAAATACTCATTTAAATACTCTGGTATCGTAGAGCTTGTTTTTTTTCTTTTCAGTTTTTTCTTGCAGTTATTTTTTATGTTAGTCCGGTTTTTACGAGTAAGTAGGTACATACATAATTGTTTTTTATATAGTTGTTTTAGCAGTCGGGTTTTTTGTTTTGTTTTAATAGTTTGGTTTATTTCATACTTTTCAGTTTTGTAAAGTAAATAACCAAGCATTTCAAAACCTACTACCTACTTGCTATGCATCTGGGCCCTTACCTATATAACAAAATTAACTTAATTCTCTCCATCTATCCTCTTATAACTAAAATCTGCAAACAGAAATTAACCACTTGGCTACTAACATTAAGCTATGAGGAAACAGAAAAACTGCTTCATACCATTTCATAATACATACATACCTATCCATTATGCGCATCACACACTCATACCTACACGTAACCTACATCACACTACCCAACCATCACAACATTTAATTCTATGGAATTTTATTTTTAAGATAAAAATGTATTATTATATAAGCTCTCCTTTTGCTCATTTCGTTTGCATTGCTGTTTAGTCTGTGGGGTTTTACAAATCGAATCACCAGGTTCCCACCTGGTGATTTGTAAAACGGGTTTTTGCCTTGTTCAAACACCAGTCTCACACTAATGATTCTTACCTGTGTCACAATTTTGTCTTTCATAAATCTAAATGTGCAGTCATTTGTGAAGAGAAAATAAATGCCTTTATTATTATTATATTATATTCAAATTGAGATGACCGAATCTAAAAATAAAACCAATTAGCGTATAAAATTCGTCTGCTCACAAAATGGTCCCACGGTGACTTAAGGCCTACGCAGACCGGGACGACATGGTAAAGTATTTTGCCGCCAGTTTGCGCACAGTAGCCGCTTAGATACAGCGACATTCCAGGGCCTTGCCACGGCATGCCACGGTATGCCGCGTCACGTCGAAGTATGCCTCGGCAGCTTCTGCTGTCTTATTTATATTTCGATATGTTTGAATGTTCATTGGTAATAATTTAAATTCTTTGCCATGCCGTCCCGGTCTGCGCAGGCCTTTACACGCAATCACCCGCTCCCGTGGTGCAAGCAAGCGGCTATATTTAGCGGAGCTTTACGAAGTTATGCGGGCGGCGACATTATACCAACCGCGCGTAATTACAGCCCAATCCGTTTACCCGACACCTCCTAACGAGGTGTAGTGGAAAAAATGCACAGATAGGAGTTTGGTTGATTCTAGCTCACGTATTCCCGTCTTTGAGGAGCTCGATGGCGCAGAGGGTAACGCGCCCGGTCTGCGAGTGCTAAGGTTAAGCAACTTTCGCAAAGGCCGGTCATTGGATGGGTGACCAAACATTTTTCATCTAACTCCTCCGTGCTTCGGAAGGCACGTAGTCGTTGGTCATCAATGAGGGAGACTCGTGCCCCAGCAGTGGGGACATAAAAATGAGCTGATGATGATTCCTGTCTTTACTACAATGGGTCCTTTAAACGAGATGTAAAGAAGCTACTTGCAGGTCGGCAAGGTGAGAACGCATTGGCTGTCCTATGGATATTTACCAGGGTTAACGCACGCGACCCTGGAATTACTTTTTGACAACCTTTTTTGATGCTCCTGATGCCATATACCATAAAACCCAAAAGGTAATGGTTTTATATGTTTGTATATATCTTCGAGTAAGCACTCGGTCTTCATCTCACTTGATGTTAAGTGATGATGATGATGATATGATAGTTCCATAGCATGACTTATTTGGAGCTTACACACAATATTAAACATCCAGTGGAACATTAATTAATCTGAGATAGCAAGGCAGCTACGATTTCAATATTGTTAGAGCAAATATTGTCAGGAAACATGGACGTAAAAAATAGCGCATGTAATATGTATTTTGTTCCTTTTAGCTTCTGCCGTGACTTTGCTAATTGGCTCAGCTCACCGGGCGAGCCCAGACCCGCGGGCTTAACCGTTTATTTATTGCCGAGCTAAAATCCATATTGACATCACACACAGACGTAGTCCATGAAACCTAGCTTTACGGTATTTTACTTTAAGAGATATTTTTATGCGAAATGCGAAAGTGGATTTGTTTGTTTGTTTGTTGTTTGCTACGCTTTCACGCGTAAACTATTCGACCGATCATCATGACATTTTGTAGGTACACATATTCTCAAGAGTATAATCAAAGACATGACAAAATAGTGAGCTTGTTTGTTTGTTTAATAGCTTATACGCGTAAACTATTTAACGATTTTTTTTTCTTAGACAGGTTTGACTTTTACTAGTACTGTATGACATTGTAAAAAATTATACTGGTAAGTGATTTTTTTTTTGCAAACTTAAAATTTTTATTTATTTTATCTTTTTGTGTTTGTTTTTATTTGTTGTGATTGTCCTTTATATTTTGTGTTTTTATTTGTGATGGAAATGTCTTTTTATGATATTTTCCAATTATTTTTGACGCTGTAAGAGAGAAAAGAGCTTGCCGATTTTTTTGCCGGTTCTTCTCAGTACAAGGTCTTCCGCCCATAGTAGACTTACGAACCGATGGCATAATGACGTTCATAAGAGCTATTTGTAGTTGTAAAATGATTTTGAATTTTGTATTTTGAATTTTTGATTTGTTTGTTTTATTGTCCTATGACAATAAAACTATCGAAGTCCCCGTTGTTGTCGGGTTAATTGTCCCCGTGTGGTGCCGGGGGTAAAGAATTGCACCACCCCATCTCTTCCCGTGGGTGTCATAGAAGGCGACTATGGGACCATTCCAGAGGATGGGCAGCAGCGTCTCTCTGTGATTATTCTCACCTTACTGCGATCGCCAACCCGCCTGCCAAGCGTGGCGATTATGGCAATTTCCCCTCAAAATTATTTATCCTTGAGGGAGGCCTTTGTCCAGCAGTGGACGTCTTTTTGGCTGAGATGATGATGATGAGATGATGATAATTGATTGAATACAATATAAGTAACTCAGCGATCAGCATTGGACCGGTAAACCAAAGGTTCGACTCCCACTGCAGCCTTCTAAAGCTGGTTGATTTTTATCATATATTTTTTCTTTCTAGTAAAATTTTATCATATGTTTTTTTGGTTTAGTATATGGCCTTTTCTTCCTGCGGTGTTTTCATTTATAGAGAAGGCTTGTGCCTCAACAGTTATTACATATAATGAGCTGATGATGGTAATGATTTTAAGATCAATTAGAATTGTATATGTAATATTCTAAACAAATTGTAATAAAACAGTTAATTAACGGAATCAGGCGTTATATTGCGGAAGTCGACCTTCGTAGCTGAATGGCGTGCACGTCGGACTTTGAGCGGCGCTAACTCATCAGGAACTATCCGTGATTTCCGGTTGGGTGTCAATGTCGAAAACGAGCTTTTTGATATTATGTCGGGTCTGGGTGGTTGTGTACTGTCGTTGTATCTGATTTCTAATGTGTGTGAAATGTCCAAAACAATGTTTGTGATGTTGTCTACTTTTCACTTGTTCTTTTTTCTTCCTTTTTTCCTAAGCTTATACGTTTAAATTCAGGTCACGTCGTGTGCCACAGAGCTGCCCGTAGCAAGGAGTCCTGATCACTACAGCACACAAAAATATAATTGAAATAATATGTAGTGTTAATTCCGCTAAATCACTCGTTTATCCAGCTCCAGCAGATAAACGACTGATTTAGCGTTTTATTGAATTAACACTGAATTAACACTACATATTATTTCAATTACATTTTGGATTAAAATTAATGTTAACTAGTGGTCGCCTAGTGGTCAAAATTCGACCGTAATTTTATTAAGGCTGCACGGATTGTATCCTAAGCAATGAAAAATTAAAAAAGATAGAATGTGAGTTTGAATTGGCATTAACAGATTCGGCAGCTCCTCTTCCATTTTTGAAATTTTTGTAAATAGTAGATACTATATGTGTGTGTCAAATACACGGTAATGTGTGTAATGTTTGTTTTATTGATTTAATGTATTTTTTATGCAAATTTAAAAAAAATATATTAACATTCTGTAATCCTTCTCTACATAAACTATAAGTGTGCGAAATTTAATACTTGTTTGTCCGCGCAATTTTTGTAATAAGGGGTACAAAGTTTTTGTATATAAATATAATTATAAATCTAAACAACTTTAAACCATCCTCTACCGATTTGTTCTCAACATACTTATGAAGATGGTACCAGATTTTTATACATTATTTCGACATTGGGTAGAACTTTCTCAAGTGATATCATAAGGAAGTCGGTAACTTTCTTGAGGTAGTACGCACTTATCTTCATAACTTTGCGACCGATCAATAATACGTTATCTACCGATTACCTACTAAAACTGCTGATTTTTTTTTCAGATCGTGCATTTTTGGTGTTTTTGTGAAATGTGTTTTTTTCCGTAACAAATTAAACATTACATTACAATCCATCTTTAGTTGAAAAGGTGAAACAAAACAAACCCATATAAAGTGAGTACTTCCCGTGTGGACCACTTCCTGTTTCGTAACCTTTAAAAAATACGTAAACAAAAGTCACGTTTCGTAAACTTTTTATATCTCATATGTACATTAGTCGCGTTTGGACAATTTTGACTAAAATTTATTTGGTAGCTGATTTTGAAAAACTACTTTTAGTATGTGCCTTCGTTACTAACTAAGTACTAATAAGTATGTAGGTTCAATAAGTTTTCGAACGAAAAACTGCAAAATGTTAAAGTTGATATTTAAACCACCATAGGAAGGTAACTAAAAAAAGGAATAAAGTTTATAGGCTCGGATACATTCTGTCATTCGATACGTTCCTCATGCAAAAAAAGTTTTCCCTGAACACATTCCATTACTCGTGGCTTCATATTTTTAAAGCTAAAGAGCTTTAACCACACACACACTCACACACACACACACACACACACACATACATCGAGTAATTGATGTTTTCATCGGTATGGTTTGCTCGCCACTCAAACTCTGTTAAATGAAAGGCAATTTGCCTTTTATTTTGTTACTTATATAGAACAAAATAAGGATACTGCAGAAGGTAAGCTTAATACACACCGCACTCGAGCAACGCACACATAGACAAAGGTCTAATGGACAAGGAATCTCGCTACAGCTCGGAACAGTCCGAACGTAGCTGTTGAGAGATGGCGTGAGAGGTTGCCTATGTGTGCGTCGCTCAAGTGCGTTTGTATGGAACTTACCTTTTGCACTCCCTATTTTGTAGCTACAGGCAGCTTACAGAGTGAGCAACCCGAATGATTCAATATCTGCTTTTTAATTTATTTTTATTAAATTGGATGTCAACGAATTGGAAAAAGCATATAAATGTATCACTATTGGATTTAATCAGGCTTTCCCAGCTGACCCCAGAGCGAGTTGACTGCCATGTAACTAATATCACCAGGGATATTGTATTGCGTTAGTTGCTTTACTTCCAATATCACCATCCAAAGACGGTGCAAGACGTAGGGTAGGGTGGGTCTAGTTAAGCAATCTTTGACCAAATTTGTAAGAAATGTATTTGATGTAGAGATATGATGTTTGCACCGTTTTATCAAGCTTTTATTCTAGTTATAAAGAAACCTTATTCTATCTATCAGGTATTTTTAGATTTAAAGGTATTTCAAATTTTTGACACATGTCAACATTGCTCAACATGCCCTACGGTGGGGTAAGTTGAGCATCGGTATGGGGTACGTTGAGCAATGATTAGTTTGAGTGACTTTATGATATGAATAGGATTGAATAAAACAATATTAGTGTAATTTATATATTTATTTGTATATTTCACACACTAATAATCAGACTTACGTTCACATTAAATTTAAATCAAAGTAGAAATTAGTTCGAAATCTTAAAAATCTTCCTTAATTAAAATCACATTATAATCAACAATAAACAAAACGAAAAATATTTTATACCAATGGGATACAACTTAACAACATTATAAAATTAAGCAAAAGTCAATAAATCAAAGTATGGCACAATAAAGAAGATTATTGTTGCCCAACTAGCCTCATACCGACTTATTGAAATAAAATTTAGGTTATAAGAAAAACAATACATATTGCAAATAAAGTGTTGTTAGTTATTGAAACTACAATAATTGGAGAACATATTTGTACGTACGTGATATTCGTACATCCAAATTATTGTTGCGTAGAAAAAAGCAAGGAAGCGAGATATTTTTGTCACTACTTGTCAGTGTTGCGATTGTAAAAAATTTAAATGCCGCATCTAAGAACTAAAATTGCCGTATTTATGATAAAAAATCACGAAATTGCCGTAAAGAATTTATTTCCACGAATAATTAAATAAGTCACATAATATCTGCAATATCTTCACCGTATAAGTTCCTAATTGATTCAAAAACTTCACTTACTTTTCTTTGCAATGAATTTTTTTTTTTACTTTTCATTTTCATACACATCATTAGACGCTTGAAATTTCGTACGATTTAAAAACAAATGCTAGCACATAAACCTACCTACACAGATATAAGTCCTATTTGTTTTGCTGACAATCTCAGTATACTTATTTATAAACAAAACAAAGCGTAAATATGAGTGTCTCTTTCATCCCTCGCCATAAACCAAACAACCACACTACACGTATTCTATTCATCAAAGGGATGACGAAAGTAAAAAAAATAAAGATATCGATATTTATGTTTTTACGTGTTGCATTTAATATTCAATCAACCTACTGCTTAAAAAGCGTTTTGTTCATTATCGCAAAGCTGAATTGCCGTAATACTTGATACGGTAATGAAAAGTCTGCCGTATGCCGTAAAATCTGAAAAAAAATCATGGAATACCGCATATTACGGCAATTACCGTATCAATCGCAACACTGCTACTTGTTGATTCCCTCCCCGCGTCCGCTCCGCTCCCTACCGCTCATTATACATAGTCTCTGGCTTATACCTACAGCCGGGAACTGTGCGATGCTTAGTTTCCAAGATATTGCGATTGCTCAACTTGCCTCGTTGCTCAACTAGACCCACCCTACTCTACTCCTAGAATCCAATATTAATATAATCTAGCTTATATTTACAGCATGATACTTATGTACAATATGTAATCGTACTCATGTGGTTTGTAGACTCGGATGAGTTTTATAGTTTTCTTTGCCATTGAATTTATGTGTAGGTAAAATTTTAACTCTTATCGCTTGTCATCAGGGTGCCTAGTGCGAGTTTCTATTCTCCATTCAATCACTTTATTTATTTATTTTATTTATTTTAATGTTAAATAAATAAATTATTAATTAATAATTTAACGTTAACGAAAACGAGAATTTGTATGGCAACATTTTAACTCTTCTCGTATGTCGCCAGGAGGCGCTGTTTCAATCCCATACTAATTTTCGTTTTTGTAAACGTTATCGAATGAATACGGATAGTAAACAAATCTCACACTAGAGGCTCAGGAGGCGCTACATCAATGCCATACGAATTATCGTTATCGTTAACGTGATTGAATGGCAGACAAAACTTTGTACAAATTATATTGTACACCGAAAGTCATTTAAGAATCCGTCGAAAAAAATATGTAATTAACATCTATAATCATCCATAGAGAACAACATTCATCATCATCATCATCATCAGCTCATTTTATGTCCCAACTGCTGGGGCACGATCCTTCCCTACGGATGGATAGGGAGAACGGGCCATAAACCACCACGCGGGCTTAGTGCGGATTGGTGGTTGTTAACGACTGCTAATGCAGCCGGGACCAACGGCTTTACGTGCCTTCCGAAGCACTGATGAGTTTGAGATGATACATTTTTGGTCACCCATCCAATGACCGGCCTTTGTGAAAGTCGCTTAACCTCAGCATTCGCAGACCGGGCGCGTTAACCACTGCGCCATCGAGCTCCTCGCTTTACATATTCCAATAAATTGATTGGCATATTTAGTAGGCAATCACCGCGGCACCGCGGCCAGTGTTTTTGGTGTGCTTAATAGGCAGAAGCCGCAACTAATGATATACTTTTATCATTAATTATGGTTGTTTCAATATTGACAATATAGGTGTTTGACTTATAATAATGATTTCGTTAATTCAGACACAAATATTACATCACAATTTTATCTATGTAGTATCTGTATATATATCTGTGTAGTAGTGTATCTGTAGGCTCTGTGTGTACATGCAGTTTTCTGACAAATTTTGGGATAAATATTCGTTTTATGACTCACTGCAATTCTACCAATTCTATATTGCAGTAAACAAGAGAAAACTTGTAGCGCCGACGACTCCGTGAACCCCTACACATTCAACAGTTAGCTGGGAAACGCTCAATAAAACCTCGGGACTTTTCAAATGAAAAGGCACTCCTTGCTCTATAGGATGTAGCTTTTTAGAGCTTCAGCGTCAAACAACACTCAACAATGCTAAGAAATATAAAGTTGAGCTACAAGTTATGTTAGTTTGGAAGCCCTACGAGCTTTCGAAGCCAAAAAAATGTGCTAGAATTTATACTTTACAACAATATTAATTGACCATAGTACTTAGAATAATAACGCCTAGAACGATAGTGTGTTACATGACGTTACCACCAGTATATCGCTGACGCCGTGCCTGTCGATTATTTTACCTAATAACACTATAAATTGCAACATGCCGAATCATCAATATATTTTATGGAACATTGGACCGCTGCATGTGACTGCTGAGTCGGCGCCTCGTGTTACCGACTACGCGGCCGCCCGCCGCCGCCGTGCCGCCCGCAAGCTAATTTCGTCATTCTTGGTACCTACTTCGTCCAAGCTTAACATAGTATTTTAGTTATAATTAATATTGTAATTTTCTTTTAAATAAATATATTAAATAAATCGGTTTTTTTTCGATCCTTTGGCCGCCGCCTTCGTAATTGGCGCAGTCGGTAGGATTTTCGAAGTAGCGCGCGCGCATTCGATATCGGTCTCCAAAAATCGTTGCTCCGGTGGCCCGTCGCCGCTACTCGCGCTTTCAAGCCCTTGTCGAAGATCCGAACCACGAAGACGACACGCCGAGGAAGTATCCAGACATTGATACGCCGAGAAAAGCCGCAATGAAACTGTAAGTACATGAGAATTTTTTACTCGTGTTGCTTCCTTGTAATTTTCTTAGTGTCCTTTATTATCCTATCAAGATTTTCCACCCAAGGAAATCCGGGGAGGAGTTATCCTCACATAGTCGTAGGCAAAAACGTTTAGATTTAAATAGACAGTTAGATTCTGATACAGATAGCTTAACTAGTAGTTGTCCAATAATGGCGATGTACGATCCCGATATTATTTTCAAGGCCTTACGCCCAGTCCCGGAGTTTGACGGAAACCCAAACGTTTTAACGCGTTTTATTAGAATATGTGACCAGATAGTGACACAATATTTAATACCAGAGGCCGGGAATGAATTGAGTAATTTATGTCTGATAAATGGTATTCTGAATAAGATAACTGGTTCAGCTGCTAGAACGATAAATTCAAACGGTATCCCCGAAAATTGGTTAGGGATCCGTACAGCACTTATAAATAATTTTTCCGACCAAAGAGATGAGACAGCGTTATACAACGACCTTGCTTTAGTCACACAAGGAAGTAGCACACCTCAAGAGTTTTATGACAAATGCCAGAACCTTTTCAGTACAATAATGACTTATGTCACGCTTCACGAATCGCTTCCTACTACGGTAGAAGCAAAACGAACACTTTATAAAAAATTAACGATGCAGTCTTATGTTAGAGGTCTAAAAGAACCTCTAGGGTCACGTATTCGGTGTATGCGACCCGAATCGATAGAAAAAGCTCTGGAATTTGTTCAAGAGGAGTTAAACGTGTTATATTTACAGCAACGAAATGAGTCGATGCCCGAACGCAAATCGGTACCGCAGCAAACGCAGTCGCAACCTTATAAAGCAGCCCTTACTGGCTTGCCGCAATTCAGACAATTCCCATTTAATATACCGCAACAGAATATGTATAGGCCTCCGTTACACGCACAAGGTACGGTTCCTCATTGGAAGCCTAACTTCCCAATGACTCACCCTCAAAATAGAATGCCTTCCCGCACCCAACAGATGTTCCGCGCTCTCCCTCCAAACTACAACGCTCAAAGTAACGCATTCAGGTTACCCCCTAGGAATCAATTCCAACAGGGTACCCCTAAGCCTATGAGTGGTGTACTACCATACACCCCGCGAGTCTTACCACCCTCGGGACACGATTGGACTAAATTCGGTAACCCTCCACCGACAAATTATTTCAAAAGTAGGGAAATAAACTTTAATGAATGCGGAGATTATAGTGATAGTTACTACCCTTACTACCCTGACTACTACCAGGATGACTACGCTGACCATTCTAATTACTACTACTCTGATTGTACGTACGAGACACCTGACCACTCATATGTAGAAAACACCTTGCCATATTCCGTTGACGAGACTAACCGCGAACAGCCATCAGATACTGAACCTCAACCTTCTTGTAGCCGACAAGAGGATTTTCAGATAGCGTGCCAATTAAGAAAACCAAAATAGAAGTTAATTTACAGACGCAGCGTCATTTACCTTATATCGAGATTTGTAACCCTCCTATTAAACTTCTCATCGACACAGGTGCTAATCAATCTTTCATAAGCCCGGAGGCTGTGCAAAAATACTATTCACACTTACCGTTAAACCATGATCCTTTCGAAGTCACCAATGTGCACGCAACTACTCGAAATAGCTATTCAATTAGTTTACCGTGCTTTACAGAATTTAACGATCCAGAAAATATTAAGTTGTTCTTATATAAGTTTCATAACTACTTTGACGGGCTGATAGGGTTAGATCTGCTAGATAAATGGGAGGCCAAGATTGATCTTAAAGATAGAATATTATTTACCCGTTCCTCTCAAAATCAGATTAAAATGTATGACTCACGCAATGTTAATTTGTACGAGGACGTTATACCAGCCAATTCGTCAAAATTAATAAGAGTTCCTTTTAATACCCCAGATGGTGAAGTATATGTTAACGAACAACTATTAGGCAATTGCATGGTGCACGAATGTGTTACCACCGTAAGTAATAATCGCGGAGTTATAGAAATCGAAAATAGTTCGAATAGTGACGTAATTTTCTCATTATATGAACCAGCACAGGCAGAAATATTTAATGTTGAGTGCACAAGCACCGAACAATCGTCTTTTCGCGCTAACGAAGTTTTGTCAAAATTAAGAACAGATCATTTAAACCCTGAAGAAAAAGTCAATTTAGAACAATTAGTTAAGAAATATTCGGATGTATTTTATATTGAAGGCGAATGTCTTACGTTCACGAATAAGATTAAACACTCTATTAAGACTAAAGATGAACTACCGGTATACACTAAAAGCTATCGCTACCCTTTTGTACATAGGCAAGAGGTACGTGATCAGATAAACAAGATGTTAGATCAAGGCATAATTAGGCCCTCGGATTCTGCCTGGAGCTCTCCAATTTGGGTAGTCCCAAAAAAAATGGACGCTTCCGGTAAACAAAAATGGAGACTGGTCGTTGATTTTAGGAAAGTTAATGACAAAACAATCGATGATAAATATCCCATACCCAATATAACAGACGTACTTGACAAATTAGGTAAGTGTCAGTACTTCACGACCCTGGATTTAGCCAGTGGCTTCTACCAGGTCGAGATGGACCCCGCTGATATACCTAAAACGGCCTTCAACGTAGAGCACGGGCACTTTGAGTTCTTGCGTATGCCCATGGGTTTGAAGAACTCACCTTCTACGTTCCAAAGGGTCATGGACAATGTTCTTAGAGGACTACAAAATCAAATCTGCCTGGTTTATTTAGATGACATCGTCGTATTTAGCACCAGCCTCCAGGAACACATCATAAATCTCGAAAAGGTTTTTTCTAGACTCAGAGAATCTAACTTCAAAATCCAGTTAGACAAATCCGAATTCCTTAAATTAGAAACAGCATATTTAGGTCATATAATTACTAGAAATGGTATTAAACCGAATCCAGACAAAATAGCAGCAATTGAGAAGTATCCTATGCCAAAAACACCTAAAGAAATTAAACAGTTTCTGGGACTCATTGGTTACTATCGAAAATTTATTCCCGATTTTGCTAGAGTCACAAAACCACTCACTCAGTGTTTAAAAAAAACTAACAAAATAACTTTCAGCCCACAGTATGTAGAAGCGTTTAAAAAGTGTCAAACCTTACTTACCAATGACCCCATCTTGCAGTATCCCGATTTCGGCAAAGAGTTTATCCTAACCACAGACGCTTCTAACGTAGCAGTAGGAGCTATACTCTCTCAGGGACCCGTAGGACATGACAAGCCTGTGTGCTTTGCATCTCGAACTCTAAACGACAGTGAGCTCAATTACAGTGTTATTGAAAAAGAGCTTCTGGCCATAGTTTGGGCCACCAAATATTTCCGACCTTACTTATTTGGGCGTAAATTTAAAATCATCACCGACCATAAGCCGCTTCAATGGATAATGAACATTAAAGAGCCGAATTCCCGACTGACGCGTTGGCGATTAAAGCTATCTGAGTATGACTACACAATAATATATAAAAAAGGAAAGAACAATACAAATGCAGACGCTTTGTCTCGCATTGAAATAAATAATGAGGAGACGGACTCAATGATCCCAAATACATCAGAACAACCTCCTTCAGTCTCAGCATCCCGTACCGCTACTATCCATACAAGTAATGAAGATCCAATCTTAGAAATACCCCTGACAGATGAACCCTTAAATAAATTTCATCGCCAGCTGTGTATAACTATCGTAGGTGATATTAAAAAGCGTCCTTCTGTTACAAAACCCTTTGACACACATACGAGAACATTTGTCCAAGTTTCTGAATCTAATTTAGAACAAGACGTCGTTGACACCATAAAAGAATTTGTTAATCCTAAGATAAAGACTGCACTTCAGATAAACCCTCCACTAGGCATGTATTCCATTATACCTATCATACAAAATAGTTTTAAAAGCTCTGCAATGAATATAGTACTTACCAAGGTAGAATTAGAAGATGTCAAGGAGTATTTACGCCAACAAGACATTATCCGACACTATCATGAAGGCAAAACAAATCACCGCGGAATAAACGAATCTTATCTCGCTCTTTCCCGTAGGTACTACTGGCCTAAGATGCGAGAGCAGATTACAAAATATATTAATGAATGTACAATATGCGGACAAAGTAAATATGATCGAAATCCAATAAAACCACAGTATAATATAGTTCCTCCGTCAACCAAACCTTTAGAATTAGTACATATGGATTTGTTCACAGCCCAAAGCGAGAAGTATCTGACTTTCGTTGATGCATTCTCCAAATACGGTCAAGCCTATCATCTTAGAGATGGTACCGCTCTAAGTATATTACAAAGCCTTTTACACTTTTGCACTCATCACGGATTGCCGCTAACGATAGTGACGGATAACGGAACCGAATTTTGCAATCAGATGTTCTCAGAGTTTGTTCGCCTTCATAAAATCAATCACCATAAGACCTTACCTCATTGTCCAAACGATAATGGGATAGTTGAAAGATTTCACTCCACCATTCTAGAGCATCTTAGAATCCTTAATCTGCAACATAAATCCGAGCCAGTAATCAATTTAATGCCCTATGCAATATTAGCGTATAATTCATCCATTCACAGTTTTACCAAGTGCAGGCCCTACGACATCGTAAGAGGTCATTTCGACCCTAGAGACCCATTGGACATCGACATGACACAACACTTGATGCAACAATACGTACTCACACATAAAGACAGAATGAAAAGGGTCTATGATATCTTAAACGAGTCATCTTTACACGAGCGCACTAAACTGACAGAGAGTAGAAATAAAGATCGGGAGGCTGAAATCGAGTACCAGCCGCAGCAACAAATATTCATTAATAATCCAGTAGCTGCTCGGCAGAAAATTGCACCAAGATATACACATGACACCGTTCTCGCAGACTTACCTATCCATATATATACATCCAAAAGGAAGGGCCCCGTAGCAAAATCTCGACTTAAACGTATCCCTAAATCTAATAAATTGTTACAGGATTCCACTGATTCTGACGGTCTACATGGTACGAGCCCACGAGATCCGACTTGAAAGCCTTGACAATGGACCGGGACTTTTACCTTTTAAATTAGGGCCCACAAGATTCATCTCACATTATCATGCCTTCATTCATTACATAGATTTAAACGACATTGAGGGAAAATTAGAACTAGTACAGACTCAACTCGATGACTTTCAGAATAGACTAGAAAACGATACCTATAAATTATATGAACTTCAAATAGATCACTTACGTATTAAACTAACGAAAGCAGCCAACCAATTATCTACTTTGGAGCCTAATCGTATTAAAAGAGGTCTCATTGACGGCCTCGGGTCCGTCATTAAGAGTATAACTGGTAATCTTGATTACACTGACGCTAAGTTATATAATGACGCTCTTATGTCATTACAAGATGATGAGAGCAAAATAGCATCTGAACTAAATGACCATATTAGTATTTGTAAAGAATGGGTCACCAAACACTCTGAAATTATGTCTCAAATAGTTAGCAATCAAGATGAGATGAATAAGGCAATAAACTCAATATTAGATCGAAATTCTTACGTTGGATATAGTTTAATTAAGTTTACAAAGTTAGGTCAGTTATTAGCTATAATTAGTAGTAATATACAAGATTTATCAGATGAGTTGCTAAGAATTGAAGATTCACTAGCGTTTGTCCATGCGTCAAGCACGCATCATTCGATGATAGATATAGACACTTTAGGTAAGATTATTATTAGACTAGAAAGTATATACAATAGAGATCAGATCTTAAAACTAGAGTTAAGACAATACTACGACGTTATTAAGCCCGGGTCGTACTACACAGGCAAGCGAATTGTAATAATCTTTAAAATACCTATACTCTCCCCAGATATCTACCAACTATATAAATTAAGCATAGTTCCTAATGTCAACCATACCGTCGTTATTCCCCCGCATCCTTATATAGCAACACATGAGTTAAATTCTATGTACATAGAGGCAGAATGCCCGAAGTTCAATCAGATTTATCTGTGCGAAGAAAACATCAATCAACGTTTACGTAACCCAGATTGCATCTACAGATTAATTTTAGATAAATCAATAGATGAAACATGCAACCCTACATACATTACTATAGAAAAAGAAGCTATGGAAAAACTAGATGACCAGAGATACATCTTAGCATTCCCGAAACCAACGATGGTCCAGTTACAGTGTGGCCGCGAAGATCACGTCAAACTTGAAGGGAGTTATCTTGCTACCATCCCAAAAGCATGCTCTATTCATACAGAAGAGTTTACCCTCCTAAATACTAATGATCAAGTTCAAGGACAACCCTTAAAGCTGATGAAAATTCCGGATAACTATAAGGAGCCTGGAGACACCATTCCCCGATTCAAGTTAAGCTCAATCGACTTAGGAAAGCTACGCAGCATCCAAGAAAGAATGTCGGTACATGCTCCCGTACAGTTGAACCAGCCGCTTCATCTTAACACCTTATACCACACAACTATACCTTTCTATGGAGTGCTTTTAAGTATAGTAATACTTACCGTAATAGTTATAATATATAAACGCTATAGAATTCAAAGGAAACCAATCTCTGGAGATGATATCGAGATGAAAGCTAAATATGAAGATCCTGAAGATATTAGGAGGCAGAAGACCATAAGGTCTACACCAGCAACATTTTCGCTCAACGTGCTCAAATAGTCGCTGATCTGCGGGTGGAGGTGTTACATGACGTTACCACCAGTATATCGCTGACGCCGTGCCTGTCGATTATTTTACCTAATAACACTATAAATTGCAACATGCCGAATCATCAATATATTTTATGGAACATTGGACCGCTGCATGTGACTGCTGAGTCGGCGCCTCGTGTTACCGACTACGCGGCCGCCCGCCGCCGCCGTGCCGCCCGCAAGCTAATTTCGTCATTCTTGGTACCTACTTCGTCCAAGCTTAACATAGTATTTTAGTTATAATTAATATTGTAATTTTCTTTTAAATAAATATATTAAATAAATCGGTTTTTTTTCGATCCTTTGGCCGCCGCCTTCGTAATTAGTGTCAAACAAAGTTCGTCAAAATATTGAGGCACAAAATACTCCGTCGTGTGCGTCAGCAGCTTGTCATTACACACACAACCGTACGAATAAATGTTGCAAGTAAAATGGTAATTTCCCCAAATCGGGGTAAATAAGTAATTTACTAAACTCTCATCTTGTTTCATAGTTTAAAAATTGTATTGTTGTTACATATGATTTTTTTAATTACTTCAATTTTTTTTATGTGAAAATAGCCACAAAGTCAATAGTCACAAAGAGAAAATTGTCTTCTATAATTATTACATATTATTATTTTATTATATTAACGGCATACATTAATAATATTAACTGTTATATACATTAAGATGTTTTCATTTAAGTTTGTGATTATTATTTAAAAAAGTAAAAATTGTAAGGTACATACATACATAAATAGCTCACGCCTCAATCCCTCAGGAGGGGTAAGCAGAGACAATGGACCGCCACTTCTATCTTAAACTATTTGGAAGCATAATTTAATTTCATTATGCATTGAATATTATTTCGAGCCTTTAGTTAGATGGCGGTGAAGCTACGACTACCACAATTTTCATATATCTCGGAATACAAAATGGGGTAAAAGTTTTCCTACATCTAGCAAAACATACATGGAATGACATATTAGAAATTTACGAACATTAATATCGTGTTTTACGAAATAATAGACATTGATTAGCTGTTCTTACAGGTGAAATGTAATCTTAGCATCCTTTTTGTTAGATTCTACCTTGTGAAAGCATCCTTTGATGGCACAAATCGTCATTATAAACAAAAATTGCGGAGCTGCTTACGACACGACGTGACCTTGGATACTAGCGAGCCGTTCGGCCAACCAAGCCACATATGGCTTGGTTAAACTTGCCTCAATCGCCGTGCGCGTACTCGGCTTCTAGGCGTTATTATTCTAAGCCATAGTAATAATAACTTACAAAGTGTAAAAAGTAGAGCTACAAGCTTAGTGCCATCATCATCATCATCAGCTCATTTTATGTCCCCACTGCTGGGGCCTTCCGTATGGATGGATAGGGAGAACGGGCCATAGACCACCACGCGAGCCCAGTGCAGATTGGTGGTTGTTAACGACTGCTATAATGCAGCCGGGACCAACGGCTTTACGTGCCTTCCGAAGCACGGAGAAGCTGGAGATGATACATTTTTAGTTACCCATCCGATGACCGGCCTTTGCGAAAGTTGCTTAACCTCAGTACTCGCAGACCGGGCGCTTTAATCACTGCACCGTTGAGCTCCTCGATTTATAGTTTGTGTGTAATACATCTATAATAAGTAAAAACAATGTCATTGTAATAAATAGCCTATAACTATCGCATTGCTGGGCAAAAGTCTCTGTCATTATAATCAAGTCATCGCTATAATTGATGGGTTAATCACCACGGTTGCCAAATGTGGGTCGGGATCACTAACCCTCGCTATGCATCGGAAAGCCGAAACACACTTTAATTGTCCAAGGAATTGAAACCGGGACCGAAATTGAATCGATCACCGAGGCGTGCCTACGAAGTTTTTGTGCATGTACGCTATCACACAAAATCCCTGGGGCATCGAAGAAGTGCCACTCGAGCACCCGCAGATTCACTTGTTACACGTATCGGCGTGCTGGCATTAGCCAGCGTCACCGACATCCATGCACACGATTAAGAGATTTTTTTCCCTTTTATTGGTGTTTTTTTTTAAATATTAAAAGGAGGCAAACGAGCCCACCTGATGGGAAGTAATCGCCGCCGCTCATGGACAAATGCAAAACCAAAGTACTAATATTCACTCACCAGACGAAACACGACAGTAACGAGTGCCATTGTTTCACGCCGATATTCTGTGAGAGAGTGGTATTACACGAGGTAACTATTACCTAATCTGTGGTATTACGCCGGGCGAGCCGGCCCATTCCGTGCTGCAACGCATGGCTCTATCACTCAGCGTACTGCCTCGTGCGAATAGCATTTAGCCAATGCCAAAGTATTTTTTCTTACAATAACTTTTTGAGAGAATTTGAAAAGTGAAGTTGTACTGTTTTGTTTCATTTGCCAACACTCGTGCACGTTCACTAACACTTAACGATTAATAATCCACCAATATTTCACATTAATATTCGACATAACACAAATTTTAGCAAATAAAACAAAACCGCACACATTATTAGGGGTTGTTGCTCCAGCCGTTGTGACCACGTTTTGTGACGGAGTAAATACTCCTTTTTATATGATATACTTTTTTATATATTTCTACTTATTTATTGTTCTGAGTATTTCTACTCTTATAGTTGTTAAACTTCTTTATGTTTTGTTTTTTCCTTTACTCGTCTTGTCATTGCAGTTGCGGATAGCGGTAGCTAAGTAAGCGGTTGCGCAGGTTGGTGATTTTTAAATTTGCGTGACATATATTTTTCTACTACATCTATTTTCTTCATGACCCTAGGCAATCTAACCCCCTTATTCATAAAAAAATATTTAAGCATTTTTAGTAAATCATTATTTTGTCTCTTTTTCTCAAATTCAAAATGACGTTTGTGTGACGTTGACAAAAAATTATTTAACTAAATAATGCTTAAATATTTTTTATGAAGGGGTTAGTGTTTTGGCTGTCATCAATATATAAAAGTAATTTAAATTATTATATAATAAATCGAATAATTAACGGACATGGAAAATAATATTCGGAAAGCGATGATTACCGAGACTCATTAAGAAAATGCAAACACCTTACAAGCATCATTCACGGTTGTAATTTTTGATATTTGATTGCATTAATTTGATTGGTACTGTACTAGCTTCCTTTACTCATCACCCTCCAATACATACCTTTCTCGCGTACAAAAGCGATATCGCAATGTAGGATCCAACACTGGCATCCGCCCGCCGCAACCGCAAATTAGTGTAAAATCAGCGGCTCAACGCGCTCGATATCTCAGTCTGGCCGTTGAGTGGCAATAGCCACAATATTAAAACAGGTAATAACCTGTGTTAATATTAAGAGGAAACACGCGCCAGTGGTCTAGGGTCGTAATACATTTTTTGTTTGGTGTTCGCTACGATTTTTGATTTTTGATTTTTAATGTTTAGTTACTAAGGTAGATAAATAATTTATATTTTTTGTTGCTAAAGTATCATTAAATGACAAATAATAATAATAATAACAATAATTAAAAACAAAACACCATAAAACATTGCTGTAAATGAAAATTATTAACTATATACATCTACGTCCATAGTAAAATTGGACATAAAGTATCCTTTAAATTCCGTAGACGTTGTAGTTCGTTTTAATTTTTTTTATCGTGTGGTCGATCTAACAGTTTTTTGGGGTCAAGACTACTAATTAATAGCTAACCCGGCCAATGTTTTTAAGTTTTTTTTGTTTTTTTTAATTTTTTATAGCCTATGTCACTCCCAAATCTAACGACATACATACACACATACATACATACATACATACATACATACATACATACATACATACATACATACATACATACATACATACATACATACATACATACATACACTCGAAAAACATAACCCTCCTTCTGACGCAGACGGGTAAAAATTATGAATCAGGACTGTACAAATATGGCGTATACAGAATCTGGCGTTCATGTCTATGCCCCCGTCTGGGTTACATTTTCATAATCTTAAATTAGTCGACTCGTGCGTCGAGTCGAACTGCTCAAATAGCAATATGTACAACGCCAGTACGCAGAACCGGTCTACTCTTCTGCAGTCCATACGAAAAGACCTTAAGTGGCGAGTTTACATAGAAAAAAATAATTAAAAGCAAATTTATTTTTAAAAACCAACCGGTGGCGAATTTACACCATGTTTTTTCAGCGTTTTTTCAATGGCGAGTTTTCAACCCTGCAGTAAAGACGCAGTGTCATTACCGCACCCATATTGCCTTCCGCTCTATTTTCTTTTGCAACAGTGACCCGCTGTAATTGCGTCGGGATTGGATGGAGCTTCAGGCGGTCACCTGTTACACGTATCGGTGCACCGGCGAATCGCATACCGACATAGGTATATACGATTCTGATCCACAAGGCAAACATTCAAAGAGCGTCGTGCGAGTATGGCAAAGGCTATTAAGGCGAAGGGTAAGGCACACTAGCGCCGCTAATGGATTTAATTTGATAACTGCTAAACTGAATTTTTTTCAAACATTGCGGACCTTCCGACACTAGGCAAACATCTATTATTTAATAATTGTGCACTACTTTTAGGTTTGTTTTGTATTCATTCGCTAACACCAAAAGTGGCCATTGTTTGTGAATAAATGCGATAGCCCCTTTTGTGAATAAACCACGCAACAAAATGTAGTGCACGATTATTAAATAAATACTATGGATGCTTTCCTTTTGTCGGACGGTACGCAATGTTTAAAAAAAGATCCGGTCTGTTAGTAATTGTCAAATTATCAATTGGTGGCGCTAGTGTGCCTTACCCTTCGCCTTAACACAAAACAAGGAGATTTCAGATGGTAAGCTTTATAGAAACGCGCTCGCACATAGACAATCTCTCACGGGCACGGAACCTCGCAACAGCTGCGGTCGGACTGTTCCGACACGTTCCGAGATTCGTCTCGTCTGGGTATAAAGGTAAATCGCCAATCGTATATTTGATTTTAACACTAGAAGATAAACCACGATTTACCCGAAAAAAATATTATACATACTACAGCTTACTTGAAAGGGACTGGTTTAAGTGAAAGCATAATATAATAAAACTTTATCGATAAAAAAATCACGAACTTACATCTACTTTTCAACTATTATCAATTTATTTTCAATGTGATGCATATTACTGAGCCAATATTTTAACACATAATATCAAATTATATTACCAAGCGACTCTATTAGCGATTTGAAAAAATAATGTTTATTTTACGAGTTATTAAACTAAAACTTATTCGGCGCTTACGACATTCTTATTCCGCGCAAAACGCTCCACAGTCTGTCGCACCTGACCCGAGGCAACAGGCATGTTTTGTTTCATCGAACGTCATGGTTTATCTTATAGTGTTAAAATCAAATCTACAATTGGATACCCCCTCTTCTGAGTCTTCTTATTTTGGGTAGGTACACTCCGTTTCCCTCTCGCCCGAACAGAGCTATCAAAGGCATCAGCGGCGGACGGGACCGCCCGGCTTGTCTGTCAATTATTGTAATTAAACTATGTGGGGCGGCGCTCACCGATCAGGATCCTGGGGGTCGACCGCCTAACTCTCTCGCTTTCGATCGCTTTGAAGGCGAGGCGAGGAGGAAGCGTCATCTTGTCATTTCGAAAGCAACATGAAAGCAATATAGAAAGTTATAGGCTATAGCTTTCGATATTATTCGTTATTATATTTTGATATTATATTAGAAAGCGAGGCGAGGGCCTCGCCTTCAAATGATCGAAAGCGAGAGTGTTAGGCGGTTGGGGGGCAGGTTGACGCTTCGCTTCGACATTTTTAACGTAGTTAACCCACAAGTCGGGAGAAGGGTGCATACCCACTAAAAACCCTAGCACATGTCTGTAGTGACCTACACCAACATACTGGTTATCGCACGAGACGATGGATAATACTAAAATTATGTCGCAAATTTTAATGAAGGAGAATCAAACGAAAAACCATTTAAAAACAATATTGAAAAACATTACCTATCACTATGTCGTTTTCTAAAGTTTACACGAACACTACACATTGAAATGAAACAACTTTTACGGATATACTCCCAGGGAGTCTCCATGTGACCACGGACACTGCAAAGGGTTCGAAACGTCTCAGGCTAAATATTAACTAAAAGTAATGTATTAAATAAACACGAGTAGATCCGTAAAAGTTGTTTCATTTCAATATCACTATGTCCCTATGTCCTTAAACTTGACACTGATTTTGCAATCATAAATATACTTAAATATACATACATAAGTTATATAATATATAATAGACACTGTAGTATTATTATCAGCGGCCGGGTGTATTAATAATAATGTTATTGTAAGACTAGAACTTAAGTTAAATATATAGAAACGAGCGAGAAGATTGTGTGTACTTGTTTTTTTGATTTTATTTGTGTGAGCAATAAAGTATTTATCTATCTATCTCACTTTAGTAATACGCAATTTTAACATTATATTCTGAAAAAAGTGGGTCAGGTATTACATCATTTTATAACTATAAAATAAATGCAGTAACTACTCATTAGAAGACATTTGACATATCAAAATGACCTTTGATAGTCAAATGACACAATATGTCACATTTAAGTAATAATAATATGTCATGTTCATAATATCGATTTTGATTTTGATGTTCATAATAGCGCTTGCGCGCCTTTATTCCAATTCATATTAACGCACACAATACAAAAACTATTTCAGCATTATTTAGTTAAATATTGTTTTGACAACGTCACACAAGCGTAAGAAAAGGAGACAAAACAATGATTAACTAAATAAATCCTAAAATAGTTTTTATTCACAATGCACAACCTCAACGTTCGCAAGCAACGATGAAATGAAATTACCCCTCCCCCCGCAGGCGAACACGGGGATGTTTTCCGTCCGCCTCGGATAACATGTTTGCTTGTTTGAGCTAACAAAACAGTTAGGCCACGCCCATATTTTGTTAGATGTTTGGTGTTAGGTGTTAGAAAACACAAAACAGTGTCGCAGGAGATCCGGCTTTACACATACTTCCAAACCATTTAACGAAATTGCTTATATAGAAAGATGAATGGCAGAACATAATTTTTTATCTCAAGCAACCATGAAATTTAAAAAACAAAAACATATTATATTAAAAAACAAAAAAATGCATTTGTCACCAAGCAGCAGTGTCTCAACAATCTGCGTCTTGGTCTCAATTATTTAAGATTTAGTAAAATTCTGGCATAATAAAGAGTTCAGGGTCGGCAATATACCTACATCCACGGTACTGCAATCGTCCGCTCATCTCAGACGAACATAATTACGGTAAACCTAAATTATATTATTTGAACCAAGTGTGTCAATGATCACACGCAAAGTTTCATTGGTAGCTGCTTAAATAGGGTGTCAAAGGTCAGGAGTTCTAGGTGCACCTAGTTCAATAACCTCCAGACACATCGTAAGGTTAGGTTAGGTGCCTAAATGTTAATAACAACAATACATTAAATTTCTAATGTCGTAAAATTAAGACTTTGGTAGGTCGTGCTAATTAACATTAACATACAAAATTATTTATTATTATTAAAAGAACAATGAACCTAAAACTAAAAACCTTAAAAAATATAATACACTAACTAAAATAAATTATTAAAAGGAGTCCCTTTAGGCAAGGTACCGAAGATACTGGCAGCGTTCCCCCTTTGAATTGCTAGACTAATTCTTTGTCCGAGGTAGCTGCCAGCTCTTCGGTCTCCTGTGATGTCGACTAACCTTTTTGCTATTTCCTTAAAAAGCCTTATAGCGCTAGGACCCCACGGACCAAGGGTCTCGACACCGAAAGGGACAAAATCATATATAATGTAATTATTTTTCAAATTATTCAAGTCAGATAGCAACGTGTATACATACGCATACAAAATGAATGATGGGAATACTCCCATTCATTACTACCATCACACTCCCAATAGCCACTCCACTTAGCCATCCCTTTCAAATCACAGCACAGACCCATACGCCAAACGTACGTAGGTATTGTTGCATTTGATTCAAAGGTAAACCCGTATTACGGTACTAGGCACAGGCGCGTAACAACCAAAGCGGCAGTAATCTAATATCTCCATTGATAGCAACTACTCGCAGGTACTCCAACTGCCAATACCTAGTAACTAAAAGCCACTATCCGGCGGCACCATTAAAATTTTCGCCGTTCATAAACCCAGTTACACTGTAAAATTCATTTGCGACAAGGGTAAAAAACGAAATATCTGCAATTTTTGACGTCGTCCAATGTTTTGATATAGCGAGCAAATTTTTATCCAGAAAAAGTATTGAAAAAAATGTCCACGGCCGGAAGGGGGATGCCTGATCTAATTGTCGTATCGGAACAGATAATATACAGCTGTGTGTGTAGCGGTACAATGCGCGACGTGCAAAATCGAATCGACAGGTTAATTAATTAAATTCGCTCGGTGTGCGTAGTGTTGTGACAGCCACGAGCCCGATAGTCTACATTTTAGGAGTCGACTCTAATTACAAAACTCGACTCTTATAGACAAAAACTCTACAGCAGGGCTAAGATGAACGCCGCGACATATCTCGTGGACCAGACGAGAACAGTTGTCGATGTCGATTCATTTGTCGCACACCACGACAGGGAAATATCTCGACTTCGGTTTGTCTCAAAGATTAAACAGATACTTATTCTATACTATATTCTGCGGTGATTTAGGAATCGAAGCACTATAATGCAAATTAAAACATTATGAAATACTTAATATACAACGATGTTGATGTTATTTTTCCGTAGGCGTAGACACTATGATATTACAATATTAATAGATATCCCTATTTTACCTTATTCTTAACACCTATAACTCAGAACGGACAAACGTTTCAACAAAGTTGTAATAGTAAATATTGTTTCAGTTAAAAATACCTATCCAACGACATACCTATATGTCTTCGCTATTGAAGGGGTGTACCAGCTTCCATACAGTTATGCCCATTGTCCTTTACTTATGTGGCGGACAGTCTATACTGAAATACTATGGCGATAAACATGTCATTTTCAAGTGTCAGAATCCGATAAATTATGGCGCTTATGTTAGAGTCTGTCGACAAAAACAATACAGAGTCTAATCACTACGAATCACGATTTGACAGAACGAGTCGAGTTTGGTGGGCTGCCATGTTAACACCCATATACATACTGCGACACATCTCTATTCTGCACGAGATAATGCGATGTCAAAATTATGTCGCGGCGTACATCTTAGCCCTGCTGGTAATTTCATTACCGAATAGACTATTCAATGCTCGAGTCTTTTGAATGCTCGAGTCTGATTACTTTACGAATCGCGCCTGGGATTGAAACGTAAGAGAGCTTAGTGTTCAGTGACAGGTAGTAAAGTTTGGTGTGTAGTCCTACGATTGACACCACACTAGGACGAGGCCGCGGCCGGTGGACTAATAACATCACACTAATATTATAAATGCGAAAGTTTGTGTGTATGTGTGTATATTTGTTGCTTCTTCACGCTGCAACGGATGGATGGATTTAGATGAAATTCGGCATGCAGATAGTTTATAACCTGGATTAACACATATACTTAATACTTTTACTTACTTATCTCGATATTCCCACGGAAACGGGAACCACGCGGGTGTAACTGCGGGCGGCCGCTAGTAAATAATAAAAATGAAATGTAATATAATGTAATTATATCGAAAAATTTAGTAAAATTTAACCTCAAGACTTTTTTGAGTCAAAGTAGCTTCGAATCGATTATTCGACCTAAAGTTTTGTTCAAAACTTAAAGAAGGTTTACGACTCGAGATCTTTTGAGACTCGAGTCCCTGCTCCGATGACTCACGCTCGACTCGGCTCTAAACTCGTGAGTGTTTTTATCCACCGAGCCCAGCAAAATGAGTCGAGTTTATAAATTTAAACTTTCCGACTCGAGTTTTTTACATCACTAGCGATGGGGCGAGCTATTCGTGGGGTTTGTCCGGCGGATAGCATACGCAATGAAGTTATTCGAAAGCACTTAAGTCGCCGATGACATTGCTTGTCGAATCCGAGTCTTGAATTCGTTGTTGATCGTTATAATTAGTCATATTATGACTGTTGTTGTCGATCAATAATAATAATCAATTAATAAAAATCTAAAATAGTTTTAATAAAATAGTTTCCATGTGCAGCGGTAGCCTGATTTTAAAATACTGATTATGGTAAAATTGTCGAAATCCGCAACGTACCTACTATTCGCGGCGAGCTTGATACTTCATCTTTCCCCTGCTGACTGACCGATAATAGGATTAAGCTCGCGGCTCGGCTCACTGTACTGACCAGGCTAAGGACATAATACAGATATATAATATGTTAAAAATACTCGCATCGAATATGTTACGTTACGGCAAAATGCTCCGGTCAGTCTCCACCACAATGTCCGTTTTGGCCAGTTGTGGCACAATAACAAATGCTGCACACAGACAGCACGCAATGTCGACAATAATGTACCAGATAAAGGGTTCGGAAAAAATGCATCTCGAAAGTGGCGCTGTTTGCTCATACCTATAATTTAAGTTTCGAATAACAAAATCCTAAAAAAACATTGGATAGCATCAACAACTTAAGGGGGTGCAGCGCGGAATTTCGAAAATGTACGTGTTTTTAAGTCACTGGTGCTAGGCGCTGAATAGGTCATATACATTAAAAGGACTAGTGTAAGTTAGCCTGATCCTTTCACAAGGGCATGGTTGTCTTGGAATTTGAAACAAATACCCAGAACCTGCATTAACAATACGTAAAAGTAATGATATATAATAACTTATTTCTTCAGAAACTTTGTAAATACAGCACAAATGAAACAATGATCCGACATCAAAATGTTTGTATTGATATTCCGCAGGGCACTGTTGTCTTATTTTTCTATTAAAAATATGAATATGAAAATATTAAGACTTTTATAATTTTTTACCCAAACGCGTATGATTTTACGAAAGTAAACATTGCTCTAATTAAATCAGCAGCCTACTCTGTACAGATATTAGTGTGCGTGCGTATTCGTAGTCGTGCGCCGTTGTCACACCACTCTGCCACGCACCGCTCGCTTGCTGTCATAAAGAAACTTGAAACTCGCAAGTTTTGCGTCCGCGCTGCAACCCCTTAAGATAACTATGAACCTTCAATCTTAAAAATAAAAATAAAATTAATGTTGCAATATATTTATTTGTACTTAATATTTAATGTCGTCGCCACAAACGTCATTGCGGCTCCGTGGCCCCAAAGTCAAGAGCTTATCGGGAATCTAGTACATAATTAATCGAAGCCCATAGGTAAACGCATGATGCGTCTTTGGCTTAATCGTTTTCGTTTAATTTCCGTTGCCGACAACCGCGCGCTCAATGAACGATAGTCTGTGTCTGTCTATTTATAGGAAACAGATTTCTCCCAAACCACAAGACAGTTAGCAGCAGCTTTCAGTTTGTCAAAACGGTGTTTGTTCTATATTTATCTCAGAACAATAACTAAAGCTATAGAAACCAGACTAAAATAGCAACACAAATACATCAGTTCGTACTACTCGCATTTTACAATCTTTTATTTAACTTGCAATGTATGTTTGTTCGGATGGAATCTTGCAACTCCATTTTGAAGCAGATATCTTCAACCGATTGAGCTGAAATTTTGTTTACACGTTCAGTTTGGATTACACATTAACCATGCATTATCGCATGGTTAATGTGTGACGTCATTCTAAATCCAAGATGGCGGCACACCCTAGATGGCGGACTAATTATTTTTAATGCATTCCTACAATATGGGTATCAAATGAAAGGGCTTGCTGAGAATAACTCGAAAAATAAAGTGACGTCACTCTAAATCTATGGCGGACTAAGTTTTTAATGCTTGCCTACAATATGGGTATCAAATGAAAGGAATCAGATGAACAGACTGAAAAACGTGTCCAGCGATAACTAAAAAGTAAAAAATAAATTAAAAGTAAAAAAATATTTTTGAAAAACAAACTTTTACTTTAAATGCGCTAAAAAGAAAAAAAATAAAGATTTACTTTATAACTTTTACTATCAACTTATAACGTCATTACACAATTTATATGATATGTATAAATGCTTGTATAGATAAACAAGTAAATTAAATAACTTTTAAAATGAAATCTCGCAACAACCTTATACTTAGCTTTATATATAAAAATGTTCTGTTATTGAACTCCTTCTAAACGGCTGGACCGATTTTGATGAAGTTTTCTGTGTGTGTACAAGTGGATTCGAGAATGGTTTAGATTTACAATTGGACCCGGTAGGTGGCGCTGCTATAGGGGTCCATCATGGGATACGAGTGTTCTTAATCGGACGAGTGATTTGTTTGTTTTGTTGTCATGGATACTGTCAAAGCGGTACGGAGTCCGCCAGTCAGCTAGTGTTATATAAATTGTGTAATGACGTTATAAGTTGATAGTAAAAGTTTTAAAGTAACCCCCTTATATTATCTAGTTAGATATTGTTATGTCAACGTCATTTTGAATTAAAGAAAAAGAGACAACATAATGATTAACTAAATAATGCTTAAAAATAGTTTTTATGAATAAGGGGGTAGAAGTTTATTTTTTTCTTTTTAGCGCATTTAAATAAAAGCTTGTTTTTTAAAAGGTTTTTACTTTAAATTTTTTACTAATGAACCTAGGTGATGTATTGGAAAAAGATAGATTGTTCTTTTTCTTTCGTAAGGCTGCCACAAGAAATTATGACGTCACATTTGAGGTAATGTGGTAACTTCATCGACTTTATTATCGATATAAATATTTGAAAATCATATAATAGTATTTGTTTTGTCAGACGGCACGGACCGGCACCAGAAGCGTCGGCCGCCAGAAGGCTAGATGGGCGAATGACATCACAAAGGTCACGGGGAAGAATTGGTTGGAGAAAGCCCAAGACCGCACAAGATGGCGTGCATATTAGGAGGCCTATACTCAGCAGTGGGTGACTATAGGCTGTAGAAGAAGAGAACCCAAACAATCAATTGCACTATCAAACGGCAAACTCATTGAAAAGAAACAATATTAATGAATCTACTCGCATTTCGTTTTTACATAAAATTGTTGATCTATACAATTTTAATATAAAATTTAAAAAAATCTTACTCCTATCTATTTAAAGATGGATTAGGGCTAGTATGTATACAGCATAAAGGTATAATCATCTTTGACAACAATACGGTATTAATTGTAGAAATTAATCTCACAGAATTTGGTTTAAAAAAATATTGTTTCGTAAATAATTACATTAATTTCAAAATTAATTGATTTTTATACTTAATCAAGTTCTGAATATGTCCCACTTGTCATCTAAGCCAAGGATTTCTGCAAAAAAATAACATTATTAAATGTTTTATAGGATCAAAATATCAATCAAAGCTTTTTTTATTAAATAAATGACTTACAGGACTTTGGTGCGAGATGGTTAAAGCGAAGGGTAAGGCACACTAGCGCCACCAATTGATAATTTGACAATTACTAACGGACCGGATCTTTTTTTAAACATTGCGTACCGTCCAACAACAGGAAAGCATCCATAGTAGTTATTTAATAATTGTGCACTACTTTTTGTTGCGTGGTTTATTCACAAAACGGGCTATCGCATTTATTTACAAACAATGGCCACTTTTGGTGTTAGCGAATGAATACAAAACAAACCTAAAAGTAGTGCACAATTATTAAATAATAGATGTGTGCCTAGTGTCGGAAGGTCCGCAATGTTTGAAAAAAATCCAGTTTAGCAGTTATCAAATTAAATCCATTAGCGGCGCTAGTGTGCCTTACCGTTCGCCTTAAGCAAGATGTCAAGGGCTTTGCCGATTCATTAATTTGGAAAGATATACGGCCGTGTCTCAAAAATATCTGTCGGTATGATATCCTGAAATACCTAACATAATTTTTTTTTCAGCAACATCATCTAAGCTAATAATTCACCATTACATTGTTATGTAGGTAGTAGTTACCTATCTTTCTGTACGTCATGTCATTGTGTTATGTAGGTAGTAGGTACCTCTCTTTCTGTACGTCATGTCATTGTGTTAAATTTCTAAGGAGTTTCTTGAATCTAAAAGAAAAAAAGAAACAAAGAAACAAACAAACAAACCTGTGTTATGGTTTCCCTCACAGGCTTTCATTAACGTTTAAGTTAAGTATTGCACTTGCCTGCGGTTATGTTTTATTTTCTAAAATTTGTGTTATGTAGAATATTAATGTGAAATAATGGTGGATTATTAACCGTTAAGTGTTCGTGAGTATGCATGAGTGTTGGCAAATGAAACAAAACAGTGCAACGTCACTTTTCAAATTCTCTCAAGAAGTCTCGCCCGAGGACTTAGTAAAGCCCCCACATCTTTACTGAGAAACTCGAGGGGTTGGGGGGGTATATCACTTGTCATTTCTATTATCATTCATCGTCATCATACAGGAAATAAATATTGTTTATAAAAATTATTTGACACTGGCTAAATGTGCTAATCGCACGAAGCCAACAACTAAATGAAAAAAAAAGTTAAGTATTTTCTATACAACTAATAGCTGATAATAATATGAATCCTAATACATATCATACCATTTCATCAGATCCATCTTACATCTAAGAAATAATGTAGGAACCGCATGTTCTCTAAGTCGCCTCTATTTCATATTTCCCTTACATACAAATGAATACATAGTAAAATGCTTAGAGCAAATTTAAATATGCCTTTTTGAAGTCCAATTTTATTTTCCAATACGATTTAGCCACTATTATTTTGCTACTTCGTCTTTAGCATGAACTTACATTAGTGCATAGTCTTTAGGAAATCTGTAAAATAAAAATATCGATATATCGATTTAAAAAAGTATGCACGTTGTTTATGTCACTACATGATAAAGAAACCCTGATGTAGTTTCTGTATTATCGCTAAATCTGCTATTAAAATGGACTTCACGGCTCGTTTTCGCTACAAAGTAATTCTACCATCAGTTCACATTCTACAAATAATATAGCAAAAGCATACCGATTGAAAGCCAATAGTCCTTGACTATTTTCTTTTCGTGATTAATAGATCTTGCAGCCCCCAACTACAAAAGAAATTGTACCACATAAGCCATACACTCACTATTTCTAGTACTTCAAAGCATTCGTGCAATCTGGACAAAAATACTAATAAAATCTGAAATAATTAGGGAGATGTCGACAATGTTGTTGACATAAAAAGTCAAATATGCTATATTTAAATTGTGTATGATAAATCAACTTGAAAACTTTTACAATAAACAAATTAAAAAGAAATTACGTCTGCAGTGAGATACTTCAACGAGCAATAACGAACAATCCTTGCACAAGCACCATGTATACACGTTTCTTCCAATTAGTTGCCACTCATGAAAATCCCTCCTGCATCTCGAAACACAGCAGATTAATCTGATCCAGTATTTTGAAATGTAAGTTCTGCGAATATCGCCGTTGGAATTCGTACGGAATGCGACTGAATTCGGTTTTTTTTCTCCATTTCACATTACTAATACGTTTCACGAGCATTCTATATAGGTACCACTTGAAAGATGGGAGAAATTTGCTAGAAAGAAGAATGGCTTTAAAAAAATTATGGCTCCAAGTATATTTCAATTGTTTGCCAACATGCAGTGGCTACTATTAGTGTTTAGTTTTTTTAAAATCTCAAATTGTAATCTAATAAGTACTTTGTAGATACAAATCTTGCGGTCTTAAATAATAAAAATAAATAAATTGAGGTGTAATTACATTTTGGAAAACGTAATTATCTACACCTTAATCATATTCGGAAAAAATTATCTTATCTAATACGACATAGTTACTGAAATACGGAAAACATCATACTGTAAATACACTACCAGATGATTACGCCCGCCGCCAGTATTTCTGTGAATTTTCCATTAGTTGTCGCAACTTTCACAATTAATTGGCGTCAACGTCTACCGTATACTTAGAGCAGTTGGTTTAATGCTCTAAACCGTATATCGTACAATGCAGATATTTAAAACAAATATTAATTTAGTAAATTTTTCGAGAATTTTAAATCTAAACTGACTTATTCAAAACAAAGTTTTATAACAGGGATTAAGGTAAGCTACTTTATATAGGTATCATAGACATACCATTGGAACACGAAAGTTTATTAGTTTATGATTTATTTCTATTACTTTTAACGAGATGAATGGCAGACCGGGCTTTTTGTCT
Source organism: Eudonia mercurella (assembly GCA_963082485.1). Classification (NCBI taxonomy): domain Eukaryota; kingdom Metazoa; phylum Arthropoda; class Insecta; order Lepidoptera; family Crambidae; genus Eudonia; species Eudonia mercurella. The sequence continues at coordinate 6,186,487 of OY720022.1, forward strand.
AATTGGCATAGACAATTCCAAAATGAGTAGGTCGATGGCGCAGTGGTTAACGCGCCCGGTCTGCAGTTCGCAAAGGCCGGTCATCGGATGGGTGACCAAAAACTTACCATCTTGAGCTACTTCGTGCTTTGAAAGGCACGTAAAGCCGTTGGTCCCGGCTGCATTAGCAGTCGTTAATAATCACCAATCCGCACCGGGCCCGCGTGGTGGTTTATGGCCCGTTCTACCTATCCATCCACGCAGGGAAGGCTTGTGCCCCAACAGTGAGGACATTAAAATTAGCTGATAATTATGATGATAATGATTCCAAATAAATGTCGGAATGATGATATCGTTCAATCAACATCATTCAAAACGCGTCGTGATCACAATCACTGACACTTGTGAATTAGTTTGAAGTTCTTTTAAATACTTTTTATTTTTAAGTGCTAATTGCTGCATTGAAGCTGAATTAAATATTTATAAAATACAGTGAAAAAAGTGAAAAAATATCTCAAAAATTAAAAAGCAGTGAAGAAATTCAGTGCTCGCTCAGTGCCTTCCCAGTAGCATAATGGTCAGTGCAGCCGCCCGGATTGCGGAAGACCTAAGTACGATTCCTGGCTGGGTCGGGTAGGCATTTAATTTTTTCACTGTATTTTATAAATATTAAGTTTTTTCAAATGTCAAATGGAAAGGTATTACGATAGGTGTTATAGTCAGTTAATAAGCCACCAGGAAAAATGTGAATGGATATGGAAATAACTGTGTAAACACATCTTAACAGGAGCATACGTGAAACAGTTTTGTGCAATCGACTGCAATTTTCCGTAACCATTCTGCTCGTATGTGGAGAGCCATACATTACCAGCCAAATCTCCCCGGACGCGGGGAGATGGACGCGGTGTCTACTCGGTAATGGATTTCCCTAGCATAAAAAAGAAAAATCACTATTCATACAGGAAGCGTCTCGATTCCGTACCGTCCACAGTCGTGTGTTGGTGGTCCAAGTTAGATAAGCCAATTTTGTAATGGCAATGCCTCGAGTTCGCTTATTGTTGAATAACGTCGGAGTGTCCGTCGTCAATCCAATCCGCACTGAGCCCTCCCTTTCTTCCAGTGGTGTACCCATTCGCAGAGAAGGCTCGTACCATAGCAGTAAGGATATAATATTGAGCTGGTAGTTTCATCGTCTGCAGTCTGATTTTTTTTTTAATGTTAAAAGGAGGCAAACGAGCAGGCGGGTCACCTGATGGAAAGTAATCACCGCCGCTCTTGGGAGTAGGAATTGGGAGGAGGGGTGAGATATGGGCCTTCTGTACTTTCACTCACCGGACGAAACACAACAGCAACGAGTGCCATTGTTTCACATCGATATTCTGTGAGAGGGTGGTATTACGCGAGAGCGTCCACGGAGGCGGTTAATTGTAGCCTTTCCATCGGTTATCAACATGTTAAAGAAAGCAAATATAAATAAACAGAATTTTCCATTTATTCGCGGAACACTACGCAATGACAGCATTCCCTTGGGGCATTAACGCGAAATTGTGCGTATATCACTTTGGCACTCTGAACTGAAATGTCAGAATGTAACGTGGCCCGTGGGGGATAGTTGTTACAAAATGCTGATTTAATGCAAATTGCTCACGTGTTTCACACTATTTATAAATATTGTGTAACTTTCATTATGGTCTACTGACGATTGACTGAAAAACTTTAGGCCAATTTTTTTTTTCTATGAAACATTTGCTTATTGTTTTCTAAAATTTACGCGAACACATTTATATAAATAATCTAAATAAATGTGTAAAATAAACGCGATCAGATCCGAAAAACTTGTTATATTTCAATTTAATTTGCTGTTCATTTTGCATAAAAAAGTGTCGAATGTTCAATCACATTTCGTGCATTTTTTATAACATAGAAAAGTGTGTGTGTGAAGAAAAATTATCGACAAAATTGGCATTTCAGTTAAAATTTTGCTACAGAATAGTTGTGGTACTTTAATTTAATGAACATTAGTGAGGTTCTGGTTTGTATAATCAATGTGTCAAATGCAATACGAGTGTGGCGTTTCACCAGACGTCGCCCGCCGCCGCTGCACGCTCGCTTCGCTAACTCACTTGCACGTTGTTTTACTCGCGGTGCAAACGTAACCTCCAACTTTTCTCTTTACTATTGCTTCATTGTACCCCACGCCCCTTTTAACCCCTAGTCCCCTTAGTCCCCCTGATTTTATCCAGCGACCAATCTACCTGCAATAGAACACTGCAATTTATCCAATATATTTTAGCCAGAAGTTGTTCGGCTAATGGACATGAATAATACATGAGCTCTTTGTCGAATGTTAAGCTGTGAAACTGTTGCTAAGTATTATTAGAATGTTTGAATTCGTATGATAAAGGATGCGTATATTTTCATTAGCAGTAGCCGTTTAAACAATTACAATTTAAATTTGTCTCAATTTTTTTTTCTATATTCTTTATTATCATTACATTATATATATAAAAGATATTTTTTTTATTTAGTTATTATTGAAACCCAGAAAATATTATGTAAAAAGTGATAAATAAGGGAAGGAAATTCAAACTTACAAAACGCGTCACCATTGGTCGAAACGAAATGTGACGTCAATGGTCACGTCACGTCATTGGATTTATCGGCGTTGATATTCATACTGTGTAGTGTTTGTGAGAAAAATTGTTTGATGATAATAATGATGATGTCAGCATATTTTGCATCAAATCTCTATGTTACAGAGTTCAAGCTTCCTTAAACCGCTTAAAATTTATACTTATTTTGGTGGGGTTTACAAACATCCAAATTTCCAAACAAAATATTTTATTATATTTTTTCATAAATTTACTAAATACTTTCTTTTTAATATTTTTGTTTTTCAATAATTTGTTTTTTATCAGATTTAGATAAATTCTAATCTGACATAAAGACATAAAGTCTTTTTGAAATACTGAATCGGATAACGCTCACATTGGCAGATCAGGATACACGTTACAAGGATACAAATGATCGCGAAATTTTGTGAAATAGGCAATATTTTTATATTTCGGGCATTGTTCATACAATGTAGGTAATTAGCCATATTTTACAGTAAACCACTCTAGTTTAAATCAAATATAACCAAACCTCAAATTCTTCCTCAAACGTACGTGAAACCGTCGTCAGTATATATAACCGTCGTCAACATAACCGTGCATGTAGTAGTGTATACCTGTCGATGTCGCAGCGCGCTCTAAGCACAGAGTAAATATACCCCCGGAACAGAGTGAAAGCTTCCTTATAGCGCTCAAAATTATTTTTACTTTGGTAGGGTTGTCACATGAGAAAGATAAATGAAACAAAATATTTTATTTTATTTTTCATAAATTTATAAATTACTTAGGTATTCTAAATATTTCCTTTTTATTATTTTTGGGTTCTTAATTCTAAGGGGAGCCGCCGAATTTGTGGAGGGGAGTAGTGGGGTGGTGGAGGGGGGCTATACCCATACCCCCCAAGGATCAAAACTCGAAGTCATATACTTTTTTAAAGAAATATTCAATTTAAAGGGAAATAAAAAATTTAATATATTAAGTAAATTATTCTTTCAAGTTACCATTACAGTACCCCCCTCTTTTAGGGGAAGAGGGATGAGGAGTAGTCCTCCTCATGACCACAATTTATGGCCCTTTGATATGAGTTTATAAGATTCTACAAGGTCAGTTGAATTTAAAACAAGGCTTTTTTGAAAGATATTTTTATTTAAAAGAGCTTAACCAAACTGCTCAGTTAGGTGACAACCGTAGGTTTTAAACATCTCCGGCGCTGCGGGAAGAGCATCCCCTCCACCCTAGTGAAACGCAGGCATTACATGCTCGCCTCCGCAGATTTGGCTTTTTGGACCAGCCCCAGCCGCAGCGGCGAGCGAGCTTGATGCCTGCGTATCGTTACAGCGGCGGGTGAGGGCTGCTCTCCCTCCGCGCCTCCGCGCTCATAAAAACACTAGCGTAGGGCAGACTAGTACCACGTGGATCGGGGTAGACTAATTCGGTTCTGTGACTAACTTTGACCTAATGTAGGTAGCATCTTCATCATCTTCGGGTATGAAACATTTTTTTATACTATCCCCTTGAGCGTCCGTCGATCGACCACCAGGTGGCCAATAACAATTAAAATTCTATTGTGTCTGGTGTTCGCGCGCTCGAGCTCCTATTTAAACATTTTATATTATACTACTATTGTTAATTATAATAAACAAATTATAATAACCTGAGGACATTGTTGCACCAACTGGAAAAATGGCAGTTGAACACCCAGCAATGGGCTCAATATAGCGTTGCCATCTCTAAAAATCAAATAGCCGGACTTACCCGTCAAAAAAGCCGGACTTTTGGGTCCCAAAGCCGAACTAAGAAAAATTAAGGGTTTCTGACAAAAATATCGAATAAAACACATTTAAAAGCCGGTCTTTGGAATTCCTGTCTGTCTGTCTGTGAGACTGATAATGACAATAATTTATTGTGAGAGTCCTAACTGATTCCTAGCGATAAAAAAATCGTGTACATGTTTCTAATTATGAGTTCTTTACACAAAAAAAAATACCTCAAAACTCTTCTCCCTTGGAATACTGAGCCTTATTTTTGTTTTTCAGATTAAGATAAATTCTGATCTGACATAAAATTTATTTAAATTGACTGAATTGGAAAACGCTCACATGACCAATGACAGATCAAATGTACAGTCATTTCAGTGCCAATATTTATAATGTTTGCTAGAACGAAATGTTTGCAAAACTACGTGAAATAGGCAATTATTTCGGGCATTGTTCATACACACTGTACAGTAATTAATGTTATACAGGAAACCACTCAATTCATCTCAATTCATTTAAATTAAACATAATCTCAATGACAGTTCACAACACGACACAACGCATTTGACATTCACTGATATAGTCCGCTGGCTGTGCCGGTGTAAACCGGTTTGTCCTCTCGCGGCGCGTACGTGAACCCGTTGGTGAGGTCACGCACACATAACCGTGCTAGTAGTAGTGTACCTGTCGCAGCGTGCTCTAAGGAAGCTTTCACTCTGTTAGTATTTACTCATGTGCTCTAAGGAAGATTGGAATCTGTTCGGGTATTTACTCATGTGCTTAAGAGCGTGCATTCTATTTCGCGTAAGTCAAAACCCCCGCGATCTCGAAATCTTATTGTAGTGTGCGCATGCACACGGTACCAGTGGCACAAAATAAGGTGACCCAGAAGGTAATCTTAATACTTAACGCGCTCAAGCAACGCACACATAGACAACCTCTCACAAACACGGATCTCGGAATGGCTCGGAACATTTTGAGCGCAGCTGCTGTGAGACTCCGTGTCCGTGATAGGGATTTATGCTTCGTTTGTCACACTGAGATTCGTCCCACATAAAAAATCTCAAGTCCCAAACAATATGCTTCATTCGTCCCAAAATATAACTTTAATTATTTTATTCTCACTTTGTCCTATTTTATATTCCTTTTACGGCCCTTATTTTTTAATATGCCAAACTTACCTTAATGTTATTGTATGTACAATTAGCAATAAAGGGTTTAGTATTACTTAAAATTTAACATCAATCAACCATTTAAAATTAATACTCTTTTCTGTCTTCTTCTTCTCCAATAATACAGTCGGGAATGGGCCGCAGTGACGAACGATATTTAAGTACTTAGGACTTATTAAAATACAACTAAACTATGGCAAAGTGCAGTTTAAGACTATATTGTGCTGTTTTTGGTTGCTTAAATTTTCTATTTTGTTTTGCTTTTTTATTTATAATATATATAATAATAAACCTGAATAAATTGTATGTCAAAATATAATTATTAAGCAAGTAGATCAGATATTTACTGTGACCGGCAGCCGTGACGTCACGCCGCCCGCCAGGCGCATTGGGTGATCTTTACGGAAAAACAAAACCACGTGGTGATTTTTAAAATTTTTGAAAAATATTCTTATCTCTCTCCTTATTTTGTGCAATAACAACGGTGACGTGCACTGTCGTAGGAAGAATTTTGTAGAACAAGTTTGTTCTATTTAGTGAATTTGGCATATTCGTAAGTTCATGTATTTATATCCGATTGCTTAAATAAGTTGTTATATATTTTATGACTTACTAATTATTAAGTTAAATTATTAGACAGCATTTTTGGAAATGTGGGTGGGATCGACGATTCGATTTAATTCGATATATATGTAAAATGTGCCAAAAAACCAAAGGACTTTCGTACGCGATGTTCTTTGATGTCGACGGCGACCATCCCAATAATCGCGACATTTTATATTATTTCCGTTGTTTTTTATCCATACCACAAACTCTACTTAATTTGGGACTTGGTTCGGGCCTCGAGCTCAACTCACCAAAGATTTATCATTTTTTTTTTTTTTTTTGAGAGAGTTTGCTGATTGCCTCAGACGGCATTTTCAGCTTCACCGGGCTTTTTTGGGGGCGGCGAGGAACGTAAAGGGTCCCTCAAGCCGTGTGAAACGAATCACCTTTGGAGGTTTTCTAGAGGGAACGGCATCGCGCACTAGTGCGCGTCCCCGTGCCCTACTAGATTCTCCGAAGGGTTCGGATCGGATCGGGGGGCGGAACCACCCGAGGGCGCCTCTAAAGGCTCGGACCTCGGCTCGGGTAGACCGGGCCGTGGAGGAGGAGAGAAGCGCCCAGGTACATGTCTGTACCTGGTATAGAGCGCGTGTGAACCGGTTCTTCGTACCCTTGTTCTACGAGTACGGTGTCTTGGACCTAAGCTAGTGTGCATGTTTGGTGTATTCTGTAAATGTGTGGTGACATTTAGAGGATCGGGCGGGGGGGCGTTCGCAACTGTTATGGGGTCGTCGGGGTCGTCTAAGACGTGTCTAGGACGCCTAGATGAGAACCGTCTTGTTGGTGGAAAGGCACCAACGTTATAGTTGGCGGCCGCCACAACAAGCGGGTTGGGGTGGTGGGGGGCGTTATCAAAGTAACGTCTGGAAACGTCTTTGATGAAATCTTTGATAGTGGGAAGATCAAGATCACGGTGGAGATCTACATTGCGATAGTACCACGGGCAGCCCGTGGCACCACGCATGAAACGGTTTTGGAGGGTTTGTAGGGGATACAGGTAGGAGGGCGCGGTATGCGCGAAAACTACGCTAGCGTAAGTCATGACCGGGCGAATGCAGGCTTTGTAAATTGTCGTCTTATGTCTAAGAGACATTTTACTTCGTCTGCCTATAAGGTGAAAGAGCCGGCCTAATATAAACGCGGCCCTGTTACGGACGATTTTGAGATGAGGCGCAAACGTCAATCTTCTATCGAGGGTGACACCGAGATATTTTACTTGCTTTACCCAAGGGATAGCACGGTCAAATAAACGGATGGGAGGGCAACGATCGTCGTTACCCCGAGAAAAGAACACAGCGGCGCTTTTCTCGGGGTTAACTTCGATCCGCCATTTGCGAAACCAAACGCCGAGGGTGTTAGCGGCTTTTTGGAGTCGGTTGGAAACCGCGGCTCTGTCTCTACCGGACGAAAATAGCGCGGTGTCATCCGCGAATAGAGCTAGGTCTACGCGTGGGGTCTTGGGGATGTCATTTGCGTAAAGCGCAAAAAGGATTGGGGAGAGCACGGATCCCTGCGGGACGCCGGCGCGAATAGGACGAGGGGTGGAGAGCGTTCCCTCGACGCGGAAGCGAAAAGTGCGATTTGACAGATAGTCTCGTATGATGTGCACGAGTCTGTCTGGCACGCCAAATTGGTAAAGCTTATAAATTAAGCCGTTGTGCCAGACTTTGTCAAATGCTTTCGCGACGTCGAAGAAAAGCGCTCCGGTTCCCACGGGACGTTTTTTATTGAGACCGGTAAGGATATGCTCCGTGAGGCGGTGCAATTGGTGGGTACACGAGTGTTTGGGGCGGAACCCAAACTGCTCGTTGATAAGGATGTTGTTAGCGGAGACGTATTCCCTTAAACGGGATACTAGAACGCGTTCATACAGTTTTCCCAACGATTTGAGAAGACTGATGGGGCGATAACTAGAGGGGGCGTTACGCGGTTTACCGGGTTTATGAATACCTATGACAACCGCATCCTTCCACTCAGCGGGAAAGATTGCGTTTGCCATGGCGCTATTGAAGATAGCTACGATTAAAACGATAAGTTGGGCGGGTAAGATCTTAAGGATCTTGTTTGAGATGCCGTCTGCCCCGGGGGCACTACGGGGTTTGAGACGCCTAATTAGAGTTTGCACCTCATCCTCCGTAACAGGCGGGAGGGTAGCGGTGGGGGGGAGGGACGAGAGTCTATCGACTTCGCTATCTACCATATCGACATGGTCCTGAGGGACTGGGAGGGTGCTAGGCGAGCATTGAGACTCGAGGCTGTCGGCGAGGCATTCGGCTTTGTCGTCGTCGTCAAAAGCGATCGAGTTGTCGGGTTTGTTGAGCGGGGGCATGGACGTGACCGTGTCCGACTTAAAGGCTCTCGCCAACTTCCAATAAGCTTGGTGGTGTGGCGAGATCTCTTTAAGTAGGCCATCCCAGTTCGCACCGCGGAGCTCTTTTATGCGTTCCTTAGCAGCGCGCTGCAAAGAACGCATACGAACTCGGTTGTCCGAAGTGGGATAAGAGTCGTACGCGCGCGTGGCGGCGTTCTTAGCCCTCAACAGTTGCCTCACATCGTCCGGCAGTTTGAAGCGATGGTCGCCCGTCGCTACAACCCGCCGGGTCGATACGCTTATAGCGTTAGTGAGATGACTATTGAGGGCCTCGACCGCGGCCACTGTCTCGTGAGGCGAGGCAATGACATCGGGGATTTGGTTTAATGACTCACCGGCGGTAGGCTCGAGAGCTTTCTCAAGCTTATCCCAGTCAGTCACAACCTTAATAACGGGGGTGGGGTCGGTGGGGGGGCCTAACTGTAAAACAACCGGCCTATGATCGGAGGAGAGCGCGTGGATCGTTTCTATGGAACGCAACCGTAAAGTTACGTTCCTTAGCAACGCCATATCTAACGGGTTGGGGGTGTGGTTATCAACTAACGGATAGTGGGTGGGCTCCATAGGCACAACGATATCGAAGAGCAGCGACTCAGCGAGGTGGCTCATCACCCGACCATTACGGTTGGTTGAGTTGCAACCCCACTGAGCGTGTTTGCTATTGAAATCGCCGGCAATAATGACGGCGTTATCCATAGCAAACAGCGCCTCGAGATCGGGTTGTGTAAGAAGCTTGTTGGGGGACAAGTACGCGGACGCGATAGTAATCGACGGGTGGCCCGTCATGCCTAGCCGACAGACCGAAGCCTCTAAGTCGGATAGCTGTGGGGGATCGAGCGGGACACAGTGAAGCGACCGCTTGTAATAGATAAGAGTGCCGCCACCGCGGCCAACTCTATCATTACGGACAAGGTTGTAGTTTGCCAAACGCGGGTCTCGGATGGAAGGTTTTAGGAAAGTTTCCTGTACGAGAAAAACATCGACGGCGTGTTCGACTAGAAAGCCGAACACCTCGTCGCGTTGACTACTGAGACCGTTCGCGTTGAAAAACGCAACCGTAAGGGAGCGGGGCTTAATTCTTTGTGGGGGCGTATTATTCATTTTGAGTCTTTAAGAGAGTCAATGAGGGACGTGATCTTGTCTAGGAGGGGACCGTGATCAGAAAAGATTGTCGCTATTATCATAGCGGGACAAGCGTTGGGGGCAGAGGCGGCTTCGCGCAACTTCCTATCCACCTCCACGATCTCGTCCTTGTAACGATAAATCTTTACAAGTTCGACAACCGTAGAGATGGATGAGAAGGTGATTGGGAGGGAACCTACGGTCGCGGCGAACGGGTGTTGCGGGCGATCGTTGGATTTGGGTTTAGGGGCAGCCTTAGGGGCGGGGGTTTGCCGTTTTGGCTTACGGGGCTGGGCCTTAGTAGCCTTGGCCTTAGTGGCTTTAGCTTTAGGGGCTTTGGCCTTAGGGGCCGTGGCCTGAGGGGCCTCGGGAGGGCTTTGCTCCATTGGAGTTTCAGCCGGAAGCGGTTGTGGGGCACGAGCCGGGCCAGTCGCAGGAAAGTCGACAAGCGAGTCTGTCGCGGGGGCTTGAGCCGCGGGCTGGGAAGCCCGCGGGGTGGCCCACGGGTTGCGGGGCGGTGGTAAGGGGGCCGCGGGGCGGAGCGAGACTTTCGCGATCTGTGAAGGCGGAGGGGCGCGAGTCGCGGGGTTACGTCGCGGTCCCGACCCGCGGTTGGCGTTACTACGCGGCGCTTTGGGGCAGCCGCGATAGTTCGCGGTGTGTCCCAAAGTGACGCAGTTTACGCAACCGGGCGGGTCGTCGGGAACCGGCGCTTTAGGCCTTGCACACGTTTCAGTGCCATGGTCACCCAGGCACTTAACGCATCGGGGACGGCCGAAGCAGTTACGGGCGGCATGCCCGTAACGTTGGCATTTGTGGCATTGACCTATAATGCCACGCTTGTGAGGGGCCTCGATCGATAGGCCATCGAAGCCTACAATGGACTTTACGTCGAAAATGGATTTACCCTCGGGGGTATTTTCTAGCTGTGCCTTTAGGAGGCGTAAAGGGGCTTTGTCCTTGCCGAGCATCCGGGTCACTTCAAGGACGGGGTAGCCTTGCGACTTAAGGTCGTCCAGCACTACCTTAGGGTCCCAATCCGTGGGAAGACCGCGGATAACTACGGAGAGTACTCGCTCCTCGGGGAGCGAGAACGTGTGGAAAGGCACGTTCATTGAGCGGAAAAACGCCGTGCATTGGCGGAATTCGGTCGAGGTAGCTAGCTGTACCTTGATCATCTCGGTTTCGCCTTTAATGAGGCGAATTTTTAAAGGGATGATGTTGTGACGCGCCTTCAGAGAACGCGAAAGTTCAACCCAGTCCTTGGTGGTCTGGATATAGAGCGGAGGGGGCTTCTTTTCCTTGCGCGGCTGGCTCGGCTCGGGCCTCGGGGAGCAAGGACGGGAAGAGGGCGCGCTGTTGGATTTAGCGGCCTTAGGCGGAGGGACAGAGGGAGGGGCGGCCTTACGGGCCCGCTTCCCTTTGCGGGTGACGGTTTCGTAGTCCGAGTCCGACGTGACAACATCGTCGGGCTCGGAGTCCGAGACGGGAGGGATAGTTTTGGAGGCGGAGGGACAGACCTCCATCTCCATTTCGGGATCGGACGGGGAAGCGGGTTGATCCATCCGAATGATGGGCCTAATGTTTAAATGCGCGGTGGGCGTGGGGACAAAGTGCCCGGAAGGCACTTGAATGGGCTTCGCGTAGGGCGAGGGGCGCGGGGTGGACGCGGGGGAGGACAACTTATTGTGGTGGGCAGTCTTAAGGACTGCAAACGCCTCGGGGTGACTTTGCCCTAGCAAGAGCTCTATCACCTCGAGCTCCATCTTAGCCGGAGTGCAATGGCTAAGATGCGTGAGTTGGTGTCAGACCCTCCCCGCCACAGGCAGGGAGGCGTGTGTTTGAAAAGAACCTACTGCCTGAATGGCCCTAGGTGTGTCCTTCGGTGAAAATCAATTCACCGTAGGGTGTGTTTGTCCCTAAACTGAAAGTGTAGCTAATAGTTCTGAGTTGACTAGGAGATCCCCCAAGGCCAACTTTGCCAGAACTCTTCCGGAGTGTTTTCCCCCCAGGAGGGTCAGGAGGGCAGCCGGGTCAGTGCCCCAACTGGTTTAGTTGTCACCGTAAGGTATCCACCAGTCGGCTACTAAGCGTAGTCTTTCAATGACAGTTATCGCTGTGAAACGGCGAAGGGTAGCGCTCCCGCAATGAAAATTGCGTCGAGAACGCTATAACGCGACGTACTGTGCACCGGAGCCTTACCGGTACACAGTAAAAAGGGACCGAGTAAATAACAAACGGAACAGGCCGAGCGCGCGACGGAGCACGAGCGTACGTGCGTCCTGCGCGGCGAACGAACTGATTTTTTTGATTTTTTTTTTTTTTTTTTTGAAAGATTTATCACAATCGGATGAAATGTATAAACCTACACAATGTATAAACAAAGAAGAAAGAAAGAAACAAAAAATATATTTTATTCAAGTAAACTTTTTTAAGGTTTTTGGACTAACTATCCAGTTCAAATCCCGCCAAGACGAGCCAAGCGAAGTGCAAGGGCACCTACCTTTTTTCGAAGCGCTTCGTCGTTTTTTTTAAACCGATATTTTCATCAATGATACTCCTTGTATTCCAAAGGATATTTTATTTCATTTGAAATGAGATGCACGCTCTTAAGTACGTTTTTTTTTCTGCGTAGTTGAAATGCAATGATATTCGTAAAAGTCAGGAAAGCATGAGCCCAGCAGTGGACCTTTAGATGGTGATGATGATAATCTACAATAATCATAGGACCTATCCTAAAGGTCACCTATGACCTTTAATGATCTCGACCTTCTCCGTGCTTCAGAAAGCACGTAAAGCCGTTGGTCCCGGCTGCATTAGCAGTCGTGAACAACCACCAATCCGCACTGGACGCGCGTGGTGGTTTATGGCCAGTTCTCTCGTAGCCATCCATTGAAAGGTCCCAGCAGTGGGGACATAATATGAGCTAGTGATGTGATGTGATGATGATAATCTACAATGAACTGCATAAACGAACATTAATTACTTGCATAAGGTATGAAAATTTCCTGAAAAACTTTTAAAACTTTCTGTTTGATCTAGACTAAGTCTCTTAACAACCGTTAAGTTTCGAAAGAAATTTACAGCCGCAGATTATTTCTACAAACTGGATCTTTGCGAACTTCAAATCTGCAGAACTTAAATAATTTTGAGTCTTAAGTAAGATCAAAATCACCTAAAAAATAAAATCAACAATCTGAGAAAATACAAGCTGCATTGTTTGATGTCAGAAATTAAAACACGTTAATCGATTATACTCGTAACAGTATTTTTGCAATGCTTTATAACTTTTTAAAATGTCATAATAATATCTATCTATTAGGTATATTAAGTGAAGGAAAAACTTTGTCCTACCCCTTTTTAAGCACATTTTGCCCACGGAAGAGTGAGCGTTTTGGATAGTTAAAGTTGATACGGAGAAGGAGTGCAGAAAGAAAGGTAACCTAACATTTATTTATAAGCATTAATAGTATATATTGTAAATAATGATCGAATTTCGACCACTGGGCGACCACTAGTAATTGCTTTGTTAATGTACAGTCACGAGCTTAAATATATATTAGTATGGACAAATCGACATAAACAATATCTGCAATAGAATCAACAATACCAGTATTCAACAATTTATTTCTACACAAAGTTTGTATGTTGTGTGATTCCTCGGTCCATAAACCTTTGCATAAACCTTTTTAACAGAATTGATGGAAGACGTGTTTCATATTTTATTGAAATTCATCCCCTAACGGAGCTAAAAAGGGGTAGAAAGTTATTTTGGCTGTGATTTGCCTCGAAGTTGATATCAATACTCCTTAGTGCTCATGATTTAAATTAAATTTTATTTTGACACATGTTTGAAAACTCAATCCGATTTTATTCAAAAAAGGTTGAATCATTATATAAAAAAAAGATTGATTTCGCTGATAAGCTCAAAATTTTTTAGGAGAGAGTTGGCTGTTATCTGTAAACGGCCTTCACAGCGTCACCGGACTTTTTTGGGGGCGGCGAGAAACTTAAAGGGTTCCTCAAACCTCACTGCTTGATCACGATCAAAACAACGTCAGAAGGTTTCTAGAGGGATCACGCAAGCGTGCTTCCGCACTCTACTAGATTCACCGAGTACCCTTTACAGGGTTACAATAGTGGTGTACGTTATAAGCAGATGTGTGTCTAAATCAGAGTTTATACCCTAACTATCCTAACTAAATAGTAACCTAACTTAATATGCGAAAGTAAGTTTGTTACGCTTTCACGCGTAGGTATACTATTCAACCGACCATCATGAAATTTCGTACATATATTCCCAAGAGTAGGTATAATCAAAGACTTATTATTAAAAAAGTGAGTTTGTTCGTTTGTTTGTGTGATACCCTTTCAAGCGTAAAGCTGTTTAACAATTTGTTTGTTTTGTTGTCATAGAAACTGTCAAAGCTGTACGAAGTCCGCTGGGTCAGCTAATTCTAACTAGTAACTTCTAACTAATAAAACCTAAAGAGTTACTCAGACGGAACCATGGGGTAAAAAAATATGTTATTTCAAAAGTATATAGATTTGACGTTTCTATTTTTGAATGAACCCTTGATATGATATACAAATTAACCAGCCACGAAAGAACTTTGAGTTCTTTTGGTATTTAACATGGGAAACAAGTACTGCGACAAAACTTCTTTAGTTGGATGACAAATGAAGCAAGTTTACATAAATCAAGTCATTTTAATTAGAGTTGCTACGAACTGTATTTTTACCTCTTTTGGTTTTGGAGAGATAGAGACGGACTAGATACTCTATTAGCAGGGCTTGATACTGTTATCGAATTCCCACTATAAGTAACGTTAGATAACGTTATTTCTATAAAGCAGCTTCTAAGAACAGCTAAGACAATCTTATAGTGGTTGCAATAAGTAACTTTACGGAGCTCAACAAAGATAACATCGGAGTTGAGCAACACGCCGGCCGCCGCAACATCCAACGTAACACCGGAGCAACTTTTGCCAAGTTGTACGCTAAAGTATTTACAGGTGAACCCGCTCAGCACCCCACAAACTTTATGTCAAAGTATCTTATATCACCGACACACCAATCGCTGGCACTGTTATTGGACAAGAAATGTTACTTGTCGCAAACGCCGCATGATACAGATTCTGACACCCCCAAGAACCGCGCTCGAGCTCGATAGTCAAACAGCGGCGCGTCGTCTAACGCCGACTTGAATTTTGGTTGGTTATGGTGTTACGGTCTTATGTCCTGATGGCACTGAATCATGTGGGCATCGATCGTCTTTAGGAATAATGAGAGATAAATTGTTAAAGGTCCCTCGCATTTCAGCAACGGTGCGCGGTAGGCGGGCGCGGCGGCGTATTAGGGCGGGCGAGAGCGCTTGTAGGTCGATAGCGGTGTGGCGTTCAGTGTGGTTTCAGCTGTCGGAGCGACCGGTCGCGCCTTCGCTGAAAATCGCTTTCTGCACGCTCGCGACGTGTGTACAACACTTGTGCCGCATTCCGTTGACCAAGCAGCTTCGTGCCGGGCGACACCTTCGGCCAAAGTAAGTAAATAAAATTTTGTGACAAATGACACCGTTGTGTTTTTCTACGGCTCCCTAGAATATTGTGTAGGTGTTACATTTTTGAAAGTTTCCCACGTGCCTTGACATAGTAAGCAAGACTCTCGCTTTCACTTGCTCGTGAATTTTCTTCGTACTAACAATGGGGAACTACACAATATTTACAAGTGAAACAAAGGGCTAATGGTGCGTCTCTGACTGGCAGTTATTGTACAACAGAACAGATCTAAACAAATCTCTCAAAGCAGTCGAAATTAGCTGTCCTTTAAATGATGTTTAATATTGTTTTAGCACTAAACTTGCTTTTTCATTTTTTAATACATATACGGGAAAGGGGATTCTGCGTCTTTTTTCAAGTTTAACAATACGGCACAAACCTCCTTCGCTTTGAAACGTTGTTATTTTTTTAATCTTATAAAAAAAATTTAATGCTTCACCGACGACACCAACCGTAAATTCGTAGCAATATTAGCTAAAGTTAACCTCTAGATCGTGGTGTGCTTTTGGGGCTACGACCAACAAAATACATACTCGTAGCAGGCTACGGGCTACGGCTAAGTTACGGCATTGATTTCTGTGTCAACTGTCACGCTTAGCGCATTGTTTAAGCAGCTCGTTCTTTGCGTACACATTTTTATAACAGTGGATACAATAG
This sequence comes from Eudonia mercurella, assembly GCA_963082485.1. Lineage (NCBI taxonomy): Eukaryota > Metazoa > Arthropoda > Insecta > Lepidoptera > Crambidae > Eudonia > Eudonia mercurella. The sequence continues at coordinate 6,202,318 of OY720022.1, forward strand.
GATTAATATTTTAACCTTTCCAATTAATTTACGAGGAGTTTAGCTACATTTTTTACTAATCTGTTGATCATTTGGTCTTTATAACGCGTACAATAATATCTAACGTCACTCAAAAAGTAATTTTTTTTCATCAAATAAACTTAAGAAAAAGTGATACGATTCATCAATATTATAATAATCTAAATCAAATCTATTTTATTTGTTTCTTGTGTTAAATATAATTCCTAAAGCCTCCAAATTTCTCTTTTAAAACCTTAGTAATATTTTTGGAATAGAAATCCTCATATTTCGTGGGAAGCATAATTATAATTAATAGGTAGGTAATGAGTATGTAGTAATTTAATTGCACAAAAGATCCCGATGGGTCGAAGTGTTACTAGGAGAGGGAAACCTCAGCAGACCCCACTAAGATAAGATAAGTAGTAATTAGTCATCGAAACCTTTTGAATATATTTTTTAGACGTGACTACAGTCATTTAGTGTTTAGACCGTCGGTCTCAGTCCTATGTTTTTTTTCTAGAGAATAGTAAGATCATACTTGCTGTACCCGGCTTTATTATTAGTAGGGTTTTCTATGTCCGCCTGGCTATCACAATAATTTCCAGGATATCGTATCCTCACCACTGCTTAGCACAAGGCGCTTCAATCTAATAAAATAGCGGAGATACAGTTAGGGTACCCTTTATATCGGAAAAGGCAAAGGAACCCATGGGATAGAGAATTTAGTATGCACGCTTTGGTTATTTAGATACAATATAAGGAAAATGAGTTTTTAAAAGAAATTAAGAAACTTATAAAGCTTTGTGCTGAATAATGAAAAAAAAGATGATTCGTACAGTTAAACGTTCGTTCCTTGAGACTATAGTGGTAATGTGGATGTCTAGTTAGTCCAATGAGATTGTTATTTATGTAATTAATGCATCTCTTACATTTTTACCTATCACATCAAAAGAGCATCTATACGATTTGATGTGCCATACAAATATCAGAGTTACATTTTTCAAACCAAAAATCATTGCAAGTAAACTTTAAAAAAAACGTTTATTCAGTTGATTTTATGGATGCGATTTAAAGTCCACTATGGAATGTTTCAATTCGCGTCAGTTCAAATGATTAAACGTTTTTTTCAAAGTTGTTCTTGGCTCATTTGTTTAAGACTTTTTCAAAGATTGTATGAGATATCAAATTGTAAAAAACGCTCATAACTTTAACCTCTTTCAACATTATTTTAAACGTCTCTGCGGTCTATTGGACTCCACCAATAACATGGTCTGAAACCGGTGATTCCAGGTTTGACTTCTAGCGGAGAATAACATTTTACACGGTTTTGTTGGCTAATATAATAGTATAATAGTTTTGTTAGCCATCTAATCTCAGTCTGTCACCGTAGCGTAACAATGACAGTAGCGTCGTCAAAATGTTTCGAAAGTTAGAGATAAGATATCCCTCGACAGTTGAGGATTCTGAGTGAAGTGCGCTTGAAATTTCAACCGTATCGCCATTTACCATCGAAGAAAGGTAGGCTTCCCCCTTCTGGAGTATCAGAAACGTCTGTAGCCGAAAAGATAGATGCTTTAGTTTAATGCGAGAATTTTGTGGTTCAATCCCCATCTTCTGTCAATCTGTTAAATAACAGTTTGTTTACTAATGTAACGTTTTCATAGAGCATTAATAATAAAATGTATTTAAAAAAAGTACATGCAAGCTATAATTAAGGTATAAGGTTTAAAGAGAGTTTATCATGAGAATAAAAATAACACAAACAAAATATTATTTTAAAAAAACACAAAAAAAACACTAGTAAATAGAATTATTGATAAGCGGGTACGTTTAAACAAATTAATTTAAGTTTTACTTTGAAAAAAATCGCTCCGTAGCAGAAGGTCTATCGAGGAAAATGGAAAATGCCGATGGTTGCAAAACAGCGACATGTTAATCAGTCTATATAGGGATAATGCCTTCATCGGCAAAACGACGTACTAGTAAAACGCCGACAATTTGAAATCGTCTACTATGTAAAGTACATTCATCATCACAACAACATATTTGGATAGTTTTGACTTTTGAATACGAGTAGGCAGGAAGGTTATTGTGAAGTTGTCCCCCCTCAAAAGTGTTACTTTTTTAGCATAGTTAGCACATGCCTTGGGTAAAACAAGTAAGCTTGGCCTACGAAGACTGCGTTTAATTATTAGAGACTTTTTGGTAAAAGATAAGTTGGTATTGATAGTTTAATTAATATTTTTTCTAATCAAAATACAGGTGTTATAAACGTAAAGTGGCTTAATATTCATTATTTAAGTTTCATAAAAAAATTATTAGTTGGTGTTCAATATAAAAAGCGAAGGAGGATTATAACTACTTTATTTTGCATTCTCTTAATTAAGAATACAACTGTAGTCAGTCAGTAGTTAAAACACAACGGTTATTTTGTATTTTCATAATTTGTCTTTTTTATATTTTGATTTTTTTTTAATAAATATTTTATATAGGTGCATCTTCAACTGCGACGTCTTCCATATTATGTGCTTTGCTATTATATAACATCACGTCGTCGGTACGTGTAATCAAAGCACGACTGTAATCCACACAATGCCAGTATAATTAAGAGATCTATGTCCTATTAGGATTTGATTAGTCTTCATGAATTGGATGCTAAATTGAATCGTTAATTAACTACTTCACAGTAAAACATTCAGCACTAAATTGATAGGTAGTCCAAAAATCTTTTAATTAAATAGAGTATGTTTTTGTCTAATACTGACAACAGTTTTGATTCAAGCAAAAATAGATTACTTGAAAATTATTTTATTTAAACGTAAAGGTTTCTTAACAATTAAGTGTATTATTATTTTTTGATCGACAACTGAAATAACGTACTACATACGCATAACACTATTGCGTACAATTGATTATAGTGTCGATTGCTTGTTATTAAATCGACTAATTGTTTGTTCGTACGCTTAGCACAATTAATGAATGCTCCGAGGGAGTAATACGATTATAATAATGTGCTAATTGGGTTTTTGTTATATCAAATTCGAAGACACAGTGACGGGTAAGACGACGGACGCGTTTAAGGAGGTAAACTAGTAACTTATCTACATCCCTTTTAGTTAAAAAAAGTTAAAAAATTTTAAAACACGCGATTTGTTATGCGTTTTAAAAAAGTGAACTATTGGCATTTCGCATGTACTACACGCACGAGTAAGGTCAACCGCACGCGCGGACGACTCGCTGGTCGCTTCGCTCGCCCGCGTAAAAAATTGTAAATAAACAGAAAGACCATTTCAGTTAGGAAAAAAGTAAAAAATTAAGGTGTTGTTTTTTATATTTTTAATACGGCCATGTCGACACCAGACTTTTACCACCGAGTCAGCTGCTTCAGGAACTCAACACCATCAGGACAACTACCTAAACATTTGATCAACTCACTGTTGTTTATAAACTTCTAGAGGTGAAATCAAGAATCGTAGAGTCTTACTTTATAATAGAAATTACCATTCCATTAACCAGTGACAATCAGTTCACGGTGTATAGAACACTTCCAGTCCCCGTAATCACAAAATCGAACAACACTCTTACAATGATGGCAAAGACGGAATTAATCGCAGTAAATGTCAGAAAAGAAACATATATGCAACTGTCTGACAAGGACTTGGAACACTGTATAAAGCTAGAGCCTGCAACCTACGTCTGTTCGTTAAATAGACCAACGCTGAACATGCGAACCAACCAAGTTTCATGCGAAATAGGTGCAATCACTAACTCAACATCACAGAATTGCATTTATGCATCTAACAATTGTTACAATAAATGGACAGCACTACAGAGACCCAACGCGTGGTTATTCATATGCTGCGGAAATTGTTTGATACAAGTCATATGCAATCAACACATGACTTCAAGGTCGATTCGTGCAACCGGAATCATAACGGTCGACGGCGGATGTGTAGTGAAGAACGGAGAGGAAACCTTCTACACACAAAAACATTATCAAAACAGTATATATGTCAACCCGGAAATAACATCTGTATACGTTAGCGATATAAATAATCGAACGTCTACACAACTCATAAACCCAGCAATAATTCAAATAAACACACACAGCTTTTGAGACAGTAACAACTCATGACGTACATCACTACGTCATTTCATACGTCACATTGGGGGTCGTGTTGATCGCTATCGTCGTCGCCGCAAGCTGCTACGTGTTTTGGAAACGTAGCAAAAACAAGAACAATGCTACGGCAGGGAGACGAGTCGCCAGGCTGCCGCAGCCGTGTGTCGCTGCAGCGGGACCACCGAAACCACCGCGAGCGACATCCATCGACGACATTAGCATGACTCCACTTCAAAACGAAACATATGCAACGCCTCATAAATCCAATATTTAAACTCATTTTTTAATAATTCAATGACTTTAAGGCGAAGGGTAAGGCACACTAGCGCCACCAATTGATAATTTGACAATTACTAACGGACTGGATCTTTTTTTAAGCATTGCGTACCGACCGACAACAGGAAAGCATCTATAGTATTTATTTAATAATTGTAAACTACTTTTTGTTGCGTGGTTTATTCACAAAACGGGCTATCGCATTTATTCACAAACAATGGCCACTGTTGGTGTTAGCGAATGAATACAAAAACAAATCTAGAAGTAGTGCACAATTATTAAATAATAGATGTTTGCCTAGTGTCGGAAGGTCCGCAATGTTTGAAAAATAATCCAGTTTAGCAGTTATCAAATTAAATCCATTAGCGGCGCTAGTGTGACTTACCCTTCGCCTTAATGTAGAACGCTAATTTTGGAAATTTTTAAGTGTTATCTATTTAACTTTCTCATTTTTATTATTAGTTTTTTTTGCGGTTGCCAATATGTACGGTTAGCAACCGAACATTTGTATTTTGATTTTATTGTAAAATAATAAGTAACCTCAATAATTATTGCTGTATAAGTAATTTTGAGTGTGACGCGGAGTCCCGTAGGCTAACGCGGACTAGTTGTCATCTAACGCGCAGCAAAGACGCTACTTTACTGTAACGCTAACTCATTTGTGAACTCTATTATATCTTCTTAACTACCAACTCTTTTTATTACTGTCTCTAACATACATAACTCAAACTCTACTCGTACATAATCGATTTTTTTTATTAAGTAAAACGATTCATAAATGTGTGGTGCGTGATTGTGGAAGTACATGGTATCCAGAATGTGTAATAAAATATCAATTCTTAGTGATAAATATCGATTTTATAAAAAAAATACTACACAAAAAGTATCAAACGGCTTTCAACAAATTATTGGACTATGTCCTCATAAAGTGTTGAGTTAGTGTTTTCCATACGTTAATTTTTCTTGAGTATAAGTTTCAATAAGTTTTAAAGTGATGATTTTTGTATTCATTAAATTTGTTTGTTATCATAGTTATCTACGTGTCAGTAGTGTAGTGTGACCATGAGAGAGTTCTTTGAGTTTCTTTTTGAGTATTTTTTAACTTGGTTTTTGAAATACCTATATAAGTTTCAATTTAAAATAGAATTTAAATGTGACTAAAAAAATTCCTTCAAAAAATTCCTTTAAAAAAATGAATGTCCCTGTTCGGGCGCCAAATGTCATAACATGACATCATACACACATGGTAGATTAACATCTACCCTACTCCTCCTGTGGGGACAACATAATAAAAACACTCCACAAATAACAAAACAAGGTATTTTATTAAAATAAAAAAAATAAAAATATAAACAATACAAGGCTGGTGATTTACAATGTTCTTCTTTAAAAATGAAATATTGCAATAACAATAATGGCACCAGGAGTTCTGAGGTCAGTTTGGTCGACAAAATATTGTGAATAAAGACTTTCTGATGGTAAACAAATGTTAATTACCTATTAGTAATTACTAAAATGAATACAAATCCAAGTAAGTAGGTACCTTTTCAGAGAATTAATTAATGTCCGTTAGGCAGGTAATCGAATTAACCGTCTCCGGGTGCAGGCTTTTGAGTCACCCTATAATGCAACTAGGGTTTTCGCCTTTTTTATCCAGTTTTTGGATAAAAAATTTAAAATCTCATTTAAAGTCACTGTCCTTTATCACCATTTATTATCAATTACTGATATCTCGTAAAAACAACATTACAGTACCTCTCGTACTACTCGTTGTAGTAGAATTTACGCAGTGAATTTGTTTGAACGCCCACGTTCGACCCTAACACTACTACAATAAGTATAAAAAGTAAAGAGAAAAATGTAAAATGTAAAACCAAAAAAAAGAACATAAAAATATATACTGGAACGGCGTCCAGATAAAAATATTTAAAGTTATACTCTACGTTAAGTTTAAAAATATACTATATAAAGCAGCATCTAGTGCTTGTGGTACAAATAGATAATAAAATAATAAAAAAAAAATATCTTCTTACCATTAAGGTATTTAACTAATTATGACAACTAAGAGATTTATTAATATATTTCTTCATCATCTTCACCAGAACATTTTGTGTCCCCGATGCGGGGCACGAGCAATCCCTGTATATGTATATAATATACTTAATATTATTATGTATGTAACGACTACTAATGCTGCCAGGAGCAACGTATTTTTTTTTGATAAAACCAATTGTATAAAAGTTATATCATACAGTTGGTGTAACGATATTATCATAATTTGATTTGTTGAGAAAATATTCCCTAAGAATAACATTCCTGTTGCGTAAATAAAGTAAGTACCCAACGATTTCTTATAAACAATGCCAAGATTTAAGCTTTTTAAATAAGGTCCAAAAGTTTTAAATTAAAACTAGATTTACAGATTTTGTGGACTATCATAAGTATATATTTTTGCAAAGCTATTAAAAGTTACATTTTGCAAATTTTTGTGCAGTATATAAAACATTACTTATTTATTAAATAATGTATTGAGAAGCATTTTTCGTTACGAAATATCAGCAATATCATATTCTTAACTTATTATCTAAGTACCTTCTTTAAAATATTATTATAAAGAGATGTACACAACGTACAAACATTATTAAAGAGACCTGCACTCACTTCTGCTGAAACCTGTATTTGCATGTTTGCTATGAAGCCTACTTCAGGCACCAGTCTCACAAATGATAGGATGATGTGTAAACTAGCGGCCCGCCCCGGCCTCGCACGGGTGTCCTTAACTTATTTTTAAACATTTTACCATTGAAAATGGTTATCAGATGCAAATCACCTGAGACGTATTTTTGGCCATAGCTCCGTGGATTTTGGGAGAATCGAGATAAAAATAGTACCAAGAGTTGAGGAATTTATCGAGACACGTGTGAGCGTTTGAATTTTAAAAATCGGCTGAAAACTTTTTTGGAATTTTGAGAAATGTGAAAAAAATCGGGTTTTTTGTGGGTTTGTATAAAAAATTGTAAATATTAAAAAAAAGACTTAAGAAAAAATGAAAAAAGCGTCCTAGGGTTATTAGTTTAGTTACAAAATGGAGAAAAAAAATCGAAAATCGGTTCCGTATATAAAAAGTGATGTAGCTTCTTTCATTATTGACCGATCGTCATGGTAATGGTGTTAAAAGATGCGGATGCAGGCGAGATTTTTTTCGTAAATTGTTGTATTCATTTTCAATGCTCCAATTCTTGCGGGGACTGCGAAATCTGTGATATTTTTAAAATATTTATTTTATCCTTTAATAGCCTTCCTCAATAAATAGACTATATTCAAAACAAAAATAATTTTTCAATTCAATTCAATCGAACCAGTAGTTCCTGAGATTAGCGCGTTCAACCAAACAAACAAACAAACTTTTCAGCTTTATAATATTAAGTACTAGCTGTGCTCCGCGGTGTCACCCGCATAAATATTTTCCCGTTTTTGCAACATTTTTCATTGCTGCTCCACTCCTATTAGTCATACCATAGCGTGATGTAATATAGCTTATAGTCTTTCTCAATAAATGGACTATTCAATACAATAATATTTTTTTAATTCAATTCAATCGAACCAGTAGTTCCTGAGATTAGCGCGTTCAACCAAACAATCAAACTCTTTAGCTTTATAATATTAGTATAGATGATAATACTAACAATAAACGTTTTAATATTAGTATTTTTTTATTACACTAGCACTTTGCCCGCGACTTCATCTGCGTTGACTTCGTATTTTTCCGTACAAAAATTAATACTTAGTACTGCTTCCCGCTGTCTGTCTGTCCCTATGTATGCTTAGATCTTTAAAACTACGCAACGGATTTTGATGCGGTTTTTTTTATAGATAGAGTGATTTAAGAGGAAGGTTTACATGTATAAAACATGCATATAATTGGACCCGGTAGGTGGCGCTGCTATGGGTTCTATAGGATACGGGTGTTCACCAAGCGGACGAAGTCGCGAGCGGGCCGCTAATAAGTACTAATAGTCTGTTATCCGCAGGACTGTAGCCTTCTAACAGTGAAATAATTTTTGGAATTGGATCTGTAGTTCCAGGTATTAATTATATTATATTATTACCCTCATCAAACAAATAAAGTCACAAACTATATTATTTATTTATTTATATTATCAAATACAATATTATATAAAGTCACATTTTATCAACTGCAAATATTTTGACAAAACATCTAATTATATCAGAGAAATAAGACCCTAGCATTTACTTTTCCTGACACAAATATTGTAATATTTTTAAGAGCGGCCTCTCTGTCGGTTCCTTTGAATGAAACTACGGGCACGTGCAAGCGGTGAAGGCATTGCGGCCTTTCTGTTTCGGCTCCTTTGAATTGAAACTACCGAAAGTGCTTTACTTTACTATTTAATCGAAATGTCTTTTGACGTTTTTCTTTAAAACTAGCGTATAAAACTTTAAAGTTTTTTCTCAAAAACAATTTATATATGTTGTTGAATTTATCCTCAAAATATTTAATAGTAGAGATTTCGATAAATTTCTCATAACTTCATCATCATCATCATCATCAGCTCATTTATGTCCCCACTGCTGGGGCACGAGCCTTCCCTATGGATGGATAGGGAGAACGGGCCATGAACCACCACGCGGGCCCAGTGCGGATTGGTGGTTGTTAACGACTGCTAATGCAGCCGGGACCAACGGCTTAACGTGCCTTCCGAAGCACGGAAGAGCTCGAGATGATAAATTTTTGGTCACCCATCCGATGACCGGCCTTTGCGAAAGTTGCTTAACCTCAACACTCGCAGACCGGGCGCGTTAACCACTGCGCCATCGAGCTCCTCTCATAACTTACTTACTGTTAATTAGAAACGTTTCATCTATAGATTAACAGATTTCAAAAGAATCTACTGAAATCCTAAAGTTAATACGAAATAGCTTACATTCCATTCATCGAATGAAATAAAAATATATAAATTTGCTTTACCTACCTTACTTAATTTAATCCCATATAGACCGAGTCTATATGGGATTGAAGATTAAAAATAATTGGAAAATGATGTTGGCGCACATTTCATTGAGTTGGCACTACACGGGCTGCGCTTGTTGAAATGTACAGTCACGAGTATACTCGGTTGTCTAATTTTGACTCTTATTCCATTGTGTTAAGAGTTACACTGCTTACATTTTTTTTAAAACGTCCCCAGTCATGTATATGTGATGGTGATGGCCTGATTTTGACAATTTTGTCATTTTGTTTATAGTGCTATCCACATCGCAGTTACTTTATTTATATAACCTTTGGATAGATGGCACTAATTTCGCTCTAAAGCATTTCAAAAATCAGAAAGCAGTGACAAAATTCAGCGCTTACGTCAGCCTTCCCGGTAGCATAACGGTTAGTGCAGCCGCCCGGATTGCGGAAGACCCAGGTTCGATTCCTGGCTGGGTCGGGTGGGCATTTAATTTTTTCACTGTATTTTATATAAATATTTAATTCAGCTTAAGTGTAGCTCTTAAAAATAAAAAAAAATAAAAAGTAAAAATTCTAATGTTTATTTTTTTTAAATAACATAGTTCGATTTTCCTGTCTTGAATCCAGTGAACCACGTACTGTTTGCATTCCTTTTGTCTGTATGCAGAACTACAGCGAGCGCTGTTTCATGGTTGTCAGCGCCTTAACTGAGTCACCCGTCCAGTAACGATAGTTGCTTGACTTGCAAGATTACAAGCCGAACTGAAACTCTAACTACTCTCAACTAGTGCTCGGAGTTTACTTGAAAGAATTAAAACTTTCTTAAAATTATTTTATAAAGAGAAAAAGAGTAAAAGATTTTGTACACAACACAGAAAAGTATTCGCATAGCTCGTCTTTGTGATTGAGTTGTGTTGTTGTGAACTTTAATAAATTCTGTACTTGTGTTTTCCATTGTAGGTAAGACAAAACCGAAAAAAAAGTAGAATAAACCACGTCAAGTATATCATGGGGCTTCGTCTCGGCACAAAGGACTCGCTTTGTTTATACGAATACCTACTTGCGTCATTTTGAATAAAAACGTGATGCTTATACTTTTTGTTAGTAGATTTTCTGCCAAAACTTGGATTTTCAGACTCCATTCATTCGTTCCTTCTTTTATTCGTGCATGAATGGCTACATGAAAACAAGTAAAGCGGCATGAACAACACTCATTTTCTATCAACACTACTAAGTACTAAGGCTCCTTGCATTGATAGACGTTAATCATTATTCCGGTTTGAATTCCTCGGAGAATCTTGTTAGGGACTAGGACAGGCATATGCGTGATGGCATCCACTCTAAATACCCTATGAGGAGGTTCGCTCACCATGACTTGAGGAACCTTGAGTGCGCTCACTGCGAAGTCGCGGCTCCGTTAAGGCGCGGGCAACTGTTCTTTCTTCGTTCGAAACGAAATAACAAAATGGCAGCAGCCGGCGTTGCGGCGCGGGCACAGGGTATATTTACTCTGTGCCTCAGCGCCGCCGCCGCCGCCACGACTTAAGGCGACACACTGAAAAAATGCACTGTCTATTATGAATCGGAAATTTTGATATAGGTAAATTCATGTCTTTATCTTGAATTTGCTAGTTCGAATTTACGATTGTATAATTTTGACTCGATCATAATTATTTTCGAAAGTACCTCTAAAAATCAGTATTGTTGAAATTACAACGGAATTACTTGATTTACCTATATGCTCGGAAACCATACAAATATATTGATAACAACAACACTGCATATTTTGATAACTAATACCAATAATTATTAAGTAGTCTCAACTTATTTTCGACCTTATGACAACGCCTGTAAGAATCAACTTTTTTTTAATGTTCACGAACCGAGGTGTCCTCTTAACTTCGACTATGTCTCAACTTGAGTAAATGAAATTATCCTAGATGCCGCTTGTGCGACTCCATCTCGACGCTGAATCGATTCCTGAACATGCGAGCGCGCTTCCTAACTTTCTCGCCAGCAACAAAATTCCGTTTAAATAAAAAAAAAAAATTGAGAGCGTTTTCTGATTGCCGCTGAGTATTTTCAGCTTCACCAGGATTTCTTGCATGGGGGCGGCGAGATACTTAAAGGGTTATTCAACTCGCGTAAAACGAAGCGCCATCACAGGTTTTCTAGAGGGAACGGCATCACGCACTAGTGCGTGTCCCTGTGCCTTACTAGATTCTCCGAGGGGTTCGGATCGGATCGGGGATCGCATCAAAATTTTTTCGGTATTGACGTTTTTGAAGCCAGTACTTTATAATGTCATCATAGTATTGAACCTTTGTGGATGAAAAACAGAAAAACCATTCATCATCTCAGCCAAAAGACGTCCACTGCTGGACAAAGGCCTCCCCTACGGATCTCCATGAGGGGGATTTGCCGTAATCGCCACGCTTGGATTCCAATGGAACTTGCATCATGTAAGCTAGTAATAGGTACCTAAACTTTTTACTACCTACATACTATTTTGGACTCAGTCATCTAGTGAACATCCCATAACTGCATCAAAGGAGATCCGCGCACGCGCTTTTCTTTACGATCTACAACACAAAACAACCGCTAAAGATACCCACCGTTAAATACTGGTAAGTATCAAGTCTTACAAATTCTTAGGTCTGCAGTAGTTCGCTAACGTCGTCCTTTTATACTCGTGTATAAAGAAAAAACTCATCATGCTCAACTTTCAGAATGACCGATAAAAGTACTTTGTGAGTGCAACCGCAAAAACGCAACCAAACCAAAAAACGATCGAGCGAGACTGCGTGCTGCCGACGCGCGCGCCGCCCTCACCCCGCTCATAGACCGCGGCAAGAGGGGTGCGGGCGGCGCGTTCTTTCGACTAGTACGATAATCACTTTAAACAATATAATCTTAGTAGAACGTACCAATTAATTTATAGTTTATTCAATAATGTCAAGTAATAAAAATAATAACCTAACATTGTTGATTTGAATTTAAAAAAAATGATGTTTTAAAGGTTAGAATTTTAGTTGATTTAGTTTAGTTGGTTTTAGACAAATCAATGAGGATCTTCTTATTAATATAATTAACAATGAAAATCATTAAAACTATTATTATACATTGTTATTTTGATACTTTATTATTAATTGGTTCAAAACACTTTTTTGTTTAAACTTACTATGACTAAATGACCGACTCACGCAAGAAGAGGCAATAATAGTTGATACGACGTATAAGTATGCTTTTTAGAATTAATAAAAACACCTGCGTGTTTAGTCCAATCACAGTTTAACTTATTAATACAACTAACCAGCTTTGATTGAGTTACATATTATCATAAATGTTTAATTTAATTTAAGGTCAACTAAGAGAAAATCGCTCTTAGTTGGGCTTAATTTTTTAGAGTGTACATACAAAAATACAAAGCTTTCCTCTTTATAATATTAGTATAGATTTATGGTGCGGTCGGATTGAAATCTCCTCCTGACTCAATTTTCGAGTCAGGGTAAGTGTGATTCGGGTTTGTAACCACCAGCCCGCATTTGGCAAGCATGGTGACTTCATCTCAAGGATGGAGGTATTTGCCTAGCAGTGGGACAAAATAGAGGCATATACTAACTTAATTATGCAGTGTTACACGCGCTCCCGCCTTCTCTATCAACCGTAATTAATGCATTGTCGTTGTGTACTACGACGACAAGGCATGTTTAAAACCACGGCTTTTCTCATGCATTTTCAGTTAATTTTACATTGTATTTTACTGAATTACATGTATATATACAAAGGAAATATCATAAAATGTATATCATCGTAAAGCGGAACAGCTCAACGTTTTATGTCGATTCTTACGAAATAGAAATATATGTGCAGTTGTATATTACAAATAAAAATATAGACTAGTAACCTTTCATTTGGTTCCAATTTTACATTACAAAATAAAACTAAATTTCAAAAAGTTTATATGATTATTTAAAGGCACGTATTAAATAAAAAAAATGAAAAAGAAATCGTCATAGTAGATTTTATTTTGCAATTTAATTGTTCTTAATTTACGGTTTTTTTGACACATCCCGCATGTCTCAGAAAAAAGGTCTTCTCAGGCGTTTGCCATAATTATTTTTCTGCCAATGCGAATAACTACCATGGAGCCAATGAGAACCAGACACAGCCCGGCTATACAGCCGGGATGTAAATACTTATATCATACTTATATCATGTCTTTTATGTATAGAAAAAAAAGCGATTGCGTTTACACTATTATTTCACTCTCATTTATATAACTTGTCAACTGCGCTGAATGCCGATCCGTTCTTTATGATAAAATTGACATCTGTGGAAAGATCCTAATCGGGTTACCAATCGTTTCACTAAAGTAACGGTGGATTACTATATTTCTTTCGCTTCAATATTTGCACCATCCATTAGTAACAGTTCGAACTTTTATCAAGTCCAACCGGTTGCTGTGAGCGCCACAGGTTCTCAAGCTTGTTGCTATATGAAGCTAAATTGTAACTCGCTGCAAATGGACTTGGCAGGGATGCATCCGGGACTTTAATTCGTATAATGAAAAGAAGATCCTCTTGATATATACGAGAACTAAGTGGAACACTTCTAAGTTTTATATGTAAATATTTAAATTTAAATTTCTCTTTTTATTATTTAAAATAGTAATAATTAAGGAAACAATTTTAATAAAGTTCTAATTTTAAATAATACACAGTAATAATAAGGCACAGCTAGTGGAAATAAAGGTCTCATAATGTGCCCACATGTCATTACATGTGTAATAAATTGATTTAAATTAAATTAAAAGGAAAGCCATTGCTTTCCGTTTAATTTAATTTATTTTCGGAGGACCAAGAGCTTATTATACATTAATAACATTTAAATATAATTATATTTGAATTAGAATTACATAGTTATTAGTTTTTATTATAATTATTTTGGAGTTACAAACTTACAGTCAAGCTTTTCGGATATATATTAGGTAACCTACTTAAGGTTAACTATATCCGAAAAGCGTGACTAAGTATATAAGTTACATTTTGTAATCTCAACACCATAATACACTCGGTTTAATAAATTGCATTACATGCACAAATAATAAACCTAAGTGAGGATTCCGTGCCTGTTATAAAATGTTATTATTATTTTAAACTACTGACTCGCTTGCGACTTTGTCCGCTTGAGTATACACCCGTATCACGATTTTTTTTTATCTGTTTAATTAAACAAACCTTGTCCTGACAACTACGAACACAAAAAAATATTAATCAGCCACATCGGTCGAACCATTCTCAAGGGATGCTCTGACATACATGTGTCAATTGATTTTTATTTATATATATATGTATACATATAGATAAAATGAAATGAAAACGATTTATTTGAAGCATCATATATCTTAACATAATGGTAATTTTACAATATTTATTTATGCAAGCGAAATGGTCACCACTCAGCTCAAATGATGACATTGACGAGGCAAAGGCGTTGTTATTGTGGAACCAGTACCTAAGAGAGGGAGGCGCAGCTCCACACATAAATTTAAAGAATATAATAGAATATAATAGTATAGCGCTTTTTTGCTGCAAATATGGTAGGAACAAGTTCTTACATACATTTAGCATCTCATATTTAACCAAAAATTGGTATGCAAATACAGAGAGAGAAGTCTAGTTGTTAATAAATTATAAAACACATAAGGCTAAAACAACACAGTGACAGTAGTAAACGATATCTACGAGTATACTAATATTATAAAGAGGAAAGCTTTGTATTTTTGTATGTCTGTATGTTTGCAACGAATAAACTCAAAAACTACTAGACGGATTTAAAAAATTCTTTTACCATTAGAATGCTACATTAACGCTGAGTAACACAGGCTATATTAAAAAAAAATGCGGTACGAAGTCCGCCGTGTCAGCTAGTTAACTACAAAGTTAGAATAGAATAGAAAAAAGTTTATTGCACACTTAGAAATAGCCTCGACACGGCTGAGACACACATAACCGTTTTCGAACAGCAAGAGTTAAGCTATCACGTAATATCAACTCTAAATTGAATCACTGCACTTTGCAAAATGAATAAATTAGCAAATTAACTTTTATAACATTTTCAATGAAAGCCCGCGACTAGGCGTTAGTTTGAGTGGAACGTTCATAAATGGGTGTTGTTCAGTAGGAATAACTGCCACTCAAACGCTTTATAGCTGGAAGGTTTCCATTTCCACTTAGGTATTGTGCGCTCTCGCGTCAGCAGCCACATTAGGATCATGACACCTCCGCCACAAAATAAAGAGGCTACAGAAGGTTAGCTTCATACAAACGCGGTTGAGCAACGGACCCATAGACAACCTCATCATCATCAGCTCATTTTATGTCTTCACTTTTGGGGCACGAGCCTTTGTTGTATATATAGAGTAGATCCGTAAAAGTTGTTTCATTACAAAGCCTTGGTTTGGTAACTATATACGTACCTATTTTGTAAAATAGTTTTAAGTTATCAAATGTTACAAAAACATAAATGTTGAAAACATTTCCACGAGCAGGATTTGAACCTGCACCCTTCACCTGCACCCAATGTTGAAATTTTTTCAACATTTATGTTTTTGTAATTTGTTCGCAACAAAATTTGCGTTTAAAATTATTTAAACATTTTATCAAATGTTGGAAAAAGAAAGATTATTGTAGGTAGTTTATGATCCGTTTACTGTTAACATACACCTAACTAAATGAAAACCCGCTTGTGTCAATCTTCATAGGTACTGTAACACCCCACTGGGTCGTTACTGAAGGTACCGGGGGTTTATTCAATAAACAACGCTTTAAAAGCTTTAAATATCTATATTGCTTTAAACATTAAAATAATAATCAATCGTCGTCGCGGCCCGTCACCGAGTCCGTGATGTTCTTCTTTTTTCTTCCATCTCTTTTTCTTCTACACCGTTTGAATTCAGGCCACGGCGGCTGCCAGTCAGTATGCCCGAGCAAGGAGTCTCGGTTACTACAGTACAATAACAAGCCTATACACAGTCTGTTCTTTTAAACTGGAAAAGTTTGATAAAATCTAAAACTATAGGAGTAACTGTAGGAACCATTAGGTCTTTTTTTGTGTAAACAGTTTGGGCACAGCAAACTTTTTGTTAGTTGTACATTAAAATGAGTCTATCATTTTTTTAAATGCTTATCAACTCTGTTTCATGTAAGGATCATTTCATTGTATCAGAATAAAAAAACTTGAAGCAGCAGGCAGAAGAAGTTAGTTAAAAATAAAATATTTTTTCATACAATTTGTACGTAAATTTTTTGTCTTTGCTTTACAAAAATAGTTTTTACAAAAAAAGAGTTTTTCTATATCCCTTATGGTTTCAGACTATCTCAAACAGTCCCATTTCAAACAATCACCGTATAGTATAATATAATTATGGTCAAACCAACAACTAAGTTTATCTACACCAGAAAAGTCATTTCTAAAAACTTTATACGAGACGAGTCATAAATAAGTGACGACTGAAGCAAAAACGAATATGAAGACCTCTTGTCCATATGGTAACATTACTAGAAGTAGAAGTAAGTTAACACACTCCTCATCAGACACTGCCTTTGTAGCTTTAGCAATAAATCCGCGTATTATCTGTTTTATGGTGATTGCAGCCACCACCGGCTACACTCCAAATACCTCCAGTTACGCTTTTCTTGGTCCATAGAAACCGCTTTAGAGATAAAGCAGCGCTTTGTAGATCGTATTACTACTGCAAACATATTATGAAGACAGCAGCACATAAACTCTTTGTTTTGTAGAGTACCCCGGCGTCCAACGCAGCCGTTTGGCAAACTGAACGATCAATACAAGCGGGTGTGTAATTTTTTGCCAAAGCGAAAGCTTTTATAAAACTTTGTTGCTAATTATAGCTAGCCAACAGTTCTTAAATAAATGTAAAAGCATTCAAAGTATGCAGTAGGACTGTAATGGGATGTAATGGGATGTAGTACACAACAGCGGGGCTAATGGATAATGGAATTTAATTAAATTTACCATACAAATTACAGTTTTCGCGCAAGTGGTCGAACGTTGCATATAACTGACTAGGTACGCACTAGGTATCCAGTTGCAATAGGTCACGGTTTCTACGGCAAACACGTTGCCTCAAAAAATAGGTTTCATAACTTCTTAACTTTCATAACTTCTATCAATAACAGTACTAGATAAAGGAACCGGAACAAAAACGCATTACGAAAATGGCCGCGTTTGCTTAAACTTTTACATCTAAAGCCTTGCATAAAAAAAAAAAATTTTTTTTTAACATTTATTATTCTACTCACCATCCTGAATCACTTACTCTTTGCTCTTTGGAAAGAGACTTTGGAAATTCAATTATTTTTTTGCAAAAACGTTTTGGTACTTACCTCATTCTAACAGCTGCTCAACTTTTGTATGAAAGGTCAATACTTTTTATTATGTTTTTCCAATAGTCGCAAAATTGGTACAGATAAGTTTGTAAAATCTATGGTAGAGAGATTATTAAAGTTTAACAAATAACTCTGTATAGTATAAAGTATAAATATAGTATAAATTTGTTTAATTAGTACATTCAAGAAATTTATAACTAACTTCATTAGAACATCATCGGCTCAACACCCTTAGCTTGGCAGATAATGCATCAGACGAGGTAATTTGATAGGATTGAGCTCCGAGACTGGTTTGACATAGCTACCTACGAATATAACTAAGGAACTCATTATAATCAGATCAGCTCTCACACTGTTCTCATTTATATTTCTAAACAGATGGACATTGTTTAGAGATAACTTTGGATTTATTTTCTAACGAGGAAATTTTATAATTCTACATTTTGGAAACAATATAATTGTTGCAAATTTAGTCTTTTATAACATATATTTTTCTTCGCTACAACGCCAATATGTTGTATCTGTAACACAGAGTGTTCGGCGCCTTAATTCAAAATATAAGATTACATGATTGAAGTCCCTTTTCGATAAGCAATAAAGGTCTTTTTATTATTGTATTGTACTCGGTATACTCGTAGTAAGTGATCATTACATCATTATCTGCATGCCAATTATTTGGATCAAGCTTCTAATTGGGAATCTTAATCTTATCCGTAAAGAGCACTGATGCTTACGAGCACTTTACCTATTCGCCTTTACATTTTATAATTGTGAAGATTTGTTAATAGCATATATCTAGTTATTAATGTTATTTAATAAATAGATATATGATGATAGCCTCTCTCTTGTATTCGTGTCGAAAAAATACGCGTTTCCTTTAATTTGGAGTTTAAATAAAATAAATAAGACCGCCGGCAAATGATGTTGGTGATGAAAGATGATGATGGATGGATTATGTAGTGATAATTAATTAGCTGGTTGCAATTCTGTTTCATCAAAACAATAATCTATCTATTACTATGTACATGACTTACGACTTTTAAAGCCAAAATCGGTGATATTAGTCACATAAGAACCCACCAGAAAAAGTGAGCAGAAATAGGGTTGCCGTAGCCGAAATCGGCATGGATGACATCATATCTAAACTAGGTAAAGTTTGTGACTTTGTTTGTTTGTTTGTTTGTTTGAGGAGGGTACTTCCAATCCAATTCAAAAAATTATTTCACTGATAGAATGCTACATTACTTGCTGGTAAAATAGACCATATATACAAATATTACAAAGAGGAAACATTCGTATTTTTGTATGTTTGTATGTATTGTAACGTGCTACATTTAAATTCTTTTGTATAATATTTTCTTTATTACTATACATATTCATAAAGAGCCTTATAAGCTAATTTTTTACAAAATAAAATATTTAAGCAGTCATTAATTAGAAGCAGCAAAATTAACATAGACTGCAATGTACACAAATTAGTAATAATATAAAACTTATTACTAACCACTTATTAATATTCACAAAAGTTTCATCTACACTCCAAGTGAAATAGAAAATAGTTTACAACACTGAACAATCAAATAGTCCACAAGGCTTGAATGTATAATATTTCAGTTCACGTAACCCGGCATCAGCATCTCTTTGGCAATGAACTAAATCAATTTAAACTTTTGGTTTTTACAAAATAGTTTACAACACTGAACAACACTACAATCAAATAGTCCAAAAGGCTTGACTGTATAATATATTAGTTCACGTAACCCGGCATCTGCATCTCTTTGGCAATGAAGTACTTTTGAACTAAATCAGTTAAAACTTTTGGTTTTTACACACCGTATGAAGAGAATAGCGAACGCTGGCTCCAGCCCGTGGAACATGAGCATCACTTCACCGCACGCCAAATGTATTCCAAGCGCAGAATTTTTGTTTCGTAAATGAGAAAACAGAACACTCCCACCGCCGAGGGTAAGGATGGTAAGGAAGAAAAGTAAAAGGGAATTCGACCTTGCGAATAATTATAAAAAAAGAAAACAATTCTTCAATAACAATCCCAATCTAATTCCAAAAAACTCCAAGCGAAAAAAAATCTATCTCCATCTGTCATCTCTCTATTTATTTTTACTTCATCCGCTAAACGTCAGTGAAAAAAAATATAAAAAATAACTTTTTATGCGGAAATAAAAAGAGGTCGACTGTGGCGAACGCTACAGTATGTTATATGTATGTATGTTTGCAACGAATAAACTCAAAAACTACTGGACCGATTTAAAAAATTCTTTCACCATTAGAATGCTTAATTAGCGCTGAGTTACATAGGCTATATTTAAAAAAATGTCCACCCGTGCGAAGCAAGGACGGGCCGCTAGTATTTTATAATGTTAAAAAGAAGAGTCTCTTTATAAATCTCAAATCCACGCGGTCGAAGTCGCGGGCAAAGTGCTAGTGCCACATACCTAAAATTGGAATATGTATTGACAAAATTAAATTAGCATTGAGTATGCATAAACTCTCTATATATATATATCAACTTACAGAAAAAGCTACAGTTATTTCTAACTAAAATGTTTCTTATTACCCATTTCACTAATATTTAAATTTACTAAAGCTGTATAAATTATATTTATCTTGCAAAAATATATAAGTACATAATATCTACCTACCTACATAAGTCATACTTAATATATGTACTTTAGGTACGCTCCGAAACTAATATCAGTTATACTATATACCAAAATCAAACATAGGTACGAATACAATGTATTAGTGCAATCCTTGCTCTTTGTCACACCCGATACTACTGTCGGGATAACAATCTAACAGAACGTTAATTCCATCCGACCGCAAGATGTAGCTTGCTAATGAGATTGTGCTAGCTTCGTCGTATTAAAACGTAGGTGCACATTATCATACTAACAAGATAATCTGAGACGAAACCTGTATTATTAACTATGAACGTACGTTGCTTGGCTCATTTAGCATATATGTGTTTCTTATTATACAACAAATAGATAGATAGATACATCAAAATGAGAAAAAGCCGAACGTCGCATCGTGTCTTTTATAAAAGTAAAATAAATAGCTTGGGATAGAGATGTACCTATGGACTCAAGAAGGTTAGGTACTTAAGGGGGTGCAGCGCGGACGCAAAACTGCGAGTTTCAAGTTTCTTTATGATAGCGAGCGAGCGGCGCGTGGCAGTGGTGTGACAACGGCGCACGACTACGAATACGCACGCACATTAATATCTGTACAAAGTAGGCTGGTGATTTAATTAGAGCAATGTTTACTTTCGTAAAATCATAGACGTTTGAGTAAAAAATAATAAAAGTCTTAATTTCATATTTTTTAATTAATTGACCTGCGGAATATCAATACAAACATTTTGATGTCGGATCATTGTTTCATTTGTGCTATATTTACAAAGTTTTTGAAGAAATAAGTTTTTAGTTATCGTTACTTTTACGTATTGTTTATGCAATTTCTGGGTATTTGTTTCAAATTCCAAGACAACCATGGCCTTGTGAAAGGATCAAGCTAACCTACACTAGTCCTTTTAATGTATATGACCTATTCCGCGCCTAGCACCAGTGACTTAAAAACACGTAAATTTTCGAAATTCCGCGTGGCACCCCCTTAATGTTATAACTTACAAAAACTTAGAACAGCATAAAAAACAAATAAGACAACATGCAAGCTTACACAAAATGAAACAGTTCCTGAACTAAACTAAGATAACAGACCAAGAGTGCAAGATTTGGCACTCACGTTATAATTATATGTATATAATTTTTTTTTTGTTATCAAGCAGTCACTAACAGTTGCTATGAACCCAATACCAGGATACAAAAAAGCAAAGCGCAAGAGCGAAATGTATAGCTTTTAATTAATGATAATTATAAAAACCTTGTGAAACTTTATGAGACGCCATTTACAAATACATAACTTATCTGAAACACCTAAATAATGAGAAAATATATTAGATGCATGCATCCGAGGAGTTCGATGACGCAGTGGATAACGCACCCGGTCTGCGAGTGCTGAGGTTAAGCAAAGGCCGGTCATCGGATGGGTGACCAAAAATTTTTATACGCACTGGGCTCGCGTGGTGGTTTATGGCCCGTTCTCCCTATCTATTCATAGGAAAGGCTCGTGCCCCAGCAGTGGGGACATAAAAATGAGCTGATAATGATTAGATGCATGATTTGAATGCGAGAAATCGCCGAACTGTACTGAGTATACCGAGCTTCGTTAGTTAGACCAGTGACGCGAACCAAATACCAGCATAAGCGAATTAGCTTAGATTATATCCGGTTGGGTAAACAGGTCTATTAAATTAATGTTCATTACTGTTGACTCGGTGGCAGAGTGACAAAGCACTCGGTCCGATTACGCAAAGGTATCGGGTTCTATTCCCAGGTAAGGCAAAGTGTTTCGGAGCTTTCGATGCCCGGGTTTGTGATAACCAACCCGCATTTGGCTAATGATGACTGATGGCTTTCAATGTTGGAGGCCTTTGCCCAGCAGTGGGACAGTACTTACTTTGAATGCATTTAATTTTAAATAAGTTCCTAAGTTTGAGTTGAAGTGCGCTTTCTTCTAGGCTTAACGTCCATTATTTATATAGTTTCAAGTTTCAAGTTTAATTATTTCTTAACAATGTTCATTGTGTCGAAAGTATTACAATTTGTGAATCTATATACATGTTAATAAAAATACAAGATAAAATATAAGTGATGGTCAAATAATCAAGATGAATAAATTGAGTCATTTTCTTACTTAAATTATTAATACGTGAAGCTAAAACTTTGTACCCGTTTTTACGAAAATTGCGCAGACGGAGGAGTAAGAAATTTCGCACACTTATAGTGTATTTATATAGAAAAGGTTATCCAAATGTAAATATTTTTTTAAAATTATGCTTTTTATGCATACATTAAATCAACAAAAATAACATTACACACACTACCATGTATTTGACACACACGTATTGTTTGTCTTTAATGCGGCTGACAACTGTCAATGCCAATTCAAACTCACATTCTATCTTTTAAAATTTTTCATTGCTTAGGATACAATCCGTGCCGCCTTAATAAAATTACGGTCGAATTTCGACCACTGAGCGACCACTAGTTGATATTATTATTCATTTATTCAAAGCCCTTTTCCGTAGTAAAAAAAAGAAAAAAAAAAGACATTTAGCAAATTTACATTGTAACGTAGAAAACGTTTATTCTACTCCTTCTTGGCTGTTTGATAGTTTGATTAAAAGCCATTAAGATATTACAGACTGCTCGGAGTTTCCTCCTTACAAACAAAACTTGAGGAAACAGTATCTAATAACGAACCGACGTACAATCTACCCTCTTTTACGCTCGATCTATTATTTCAAACAAATAGACAGATGCAGAAATTCACTTTGAAATCTAAATAAAGTAGAAGTTAAATAATTATTATAGTTTATACAACGTGTAACAGAATGGTGTAGTAAAAATGAATAGAACCAATGTGTATTCGACCTACATCTTGCATAATTATCTATATATTAATACGTGAAGCAAAAACTTTGTACCCGTTTTTACGAAAATTGCGCGGACGGAAGAGTATGAAATTTCGCACACTTATAGTTTATATAGAGAAGTTAATCCGAATGTTAATATTTTTTTATTAAAATTATGCATAAAAATACATTAAATCAACAAAAACAACATTACACACATTACCATGTATTTAACACACAGGTATTGTTTATCTTTAATGCGGCCGACATCTGTCAATGTCAATCCAAACTCATATTCTATCTTTTTAATTTTTCATTGCTTAGGATACAATCCGTGCAGCCTTAATAAAATAACGGTCGAATTTCGACCACTGGGCGACCACTAGTTAACTTTAATTTGTCATGCAATTGTAAATTTAATATTTATATGTAAAGAAATGCGCGTCAGGCGCGCTTAAACAAGCAGCAGCGGACATAAATGTTAGTACCTACCTACACACAGGTTACTTAACCACTAGGGCTGTGACTTGTTTATTTTAATGTGACGTCACAATAGAAATATTTAATTACAAATTGCATAACAATTTAAAGTTAATAGTTATGTCTTAGTAACTCTGCATACAACATCAGGATCGGATACACTTTAGATCTTTTCCTTTCTGTTACACGTTGTTTAAGTGCAAGCCGGCTAAAAGGTACCGTATTTTAAAATTCTCTTTTGTTTTGAGAGACGCTTGGTGGTGATGTTACTGTCGCGTTAGATCTTGCAAGTTAAGCTGTTTGTAATGCTGTGTTACATGATAGGAGCCATATCTTGCACTTATCGATGCTACGGAAAGCTCGTTATCTTCTCGGAAAGGATATCTGAAACCATTTTCATTGTGCGTTGATCGAAACTATCGCAATCGATAGTCTATTAAGACAAATAGTTAATGAGTCATTGAAATCAGTTTATATTCCCATTACTTATTTGTTATATTTTCCAAAATGTTTCACTAGTATTTAAACACCGAAACCTAACGAAGAACGTAATCTCATAAATTCATTTTAGTATGTCATTTAAAATGAAAGATTATCAAAACCTAAAATCTAAAATATAGCCACAAACAATTAAGGGTAAAACTAAGAACTATTTCTATTTTAAAGCGTAGAAACTTCTTCGTTTCAATTTGATTGCTATTAGAGGCAGACTTCTACGTCTGTTTTAATTGGAGTTTCTAATTGTTCAACCATCAACTGCAGAGTTACACGTGCTACATCGTGGTGTCTGTACTGCACCACATGTATGTAATTGGAAAGTTGTTACTCGACGGCGTTTCTATTAACATGATTATCTTTTTCATTTGTAAGCAAGTCGATGAAATTAAGTACCTTTACGTATTCGTAATACTTGTTAGAGAAACGCTATTGTTTCATTATTTTAATTTTAAACTGGGCCCCTCAATAAATTACGAGTATAAGGCGATATTAAGGTGATATAGAGCGAGAGCGCAGGGCGTTGGCAGTGAGGAGCAATATGCTCGCCCGCAGGTTCGCTCGCTGTACGACAGACGTCAAAATAAGTTTATTTAAGGCGTTCTGTCAGTCTTTCTACTCGAGCGGACTGTGGGTCTCATATACGCGCCGAGCCTACAACATCCTGAGGGTTCAATACAACAACGCTTTCAGGGTGCTGTTGCGGCTGCCGCGACGTTGCAGTGCGTCAGGAATGTTTGCGGAGGCCCATACGGATGGGTTTCACGCAATCATGCGCAAGAAAGCGGCCTCCTTACTGCAGCGCTTGCATAACATTCGGAACAGCATACTGAGAGCGATTGCTGAAAGACCGGACTGTCCAATACAGAGACACTGGGTGGAGCTGTGCTTGGGTTTAGTTAAGTAATTTAGGTTTAGTTAAGTAATATTATATTTGTATTTACTAACAGCACTAATGTAGAATAAGCTATTTTTGTTAACTAACTTTTAATTAACCTATTATGGACCGTATAGTCTGAAATAAAAATGTTTTATTTATTTTATTTATTTATTAAGATCCCTCATATTAGAAATTATTTGTGGAATATTTAGATTATTATACAATATTATACGCATATTTACATATATAAATAAACATGACTAAACTCAAACTGTCAGAGACTGCTTGATTTTTCCTAGTGAATTTAATCTTTTAACTATGTACTTACATTGTGAAAGCAAAAATTAAAAACAAATAATTATAAATGAAAATTGAAAATGACATTCCTTTAAATACCATATTTAAAATAAGACTATAAATAAATAGCGTTTTTTTTAAATTTCCCGACTATAAGTGGATCACACACTATTGCCTTCCATCTTCCACCTTCCATCCACTATCCCTTTTGCATGTATGCAGATCGGCAAAGAGCTCTGTTTTAGGGTTATCAGCACCGTAAATACGGACACGAAACTACGTTAACAAAATCGTGGCACTAAATATGAAGACCCAGAAGGTAAGCTTAATACATACCACGCTCAGCAACGCACACATAGACTTGCACGGGCACGGATCTCGGTACAGTCGGAGCTAGAGATGGCGTTATAAAATATTTATTTGTTAAAAGTTAATTGATAAATAATTTTAACTGTTAATTTTAATGGTTGAAAATATCAGTTAATAATTTTATTGAAGTCGTAATTTTAAACACATGTACGTTAAATTGTTTTATTTAAAGTTTTACTTAAAATAATACAGTGAACTTTCCTTCATACTTGGGACTGTCTAGCATAGTGTTGCTAACTCGAAATTTAAAACATTAGTAATTTAAAACATTAGTAGTTAAGTACATTACAATAGCTAGGCTAGTTACCTTAGAACTGTATAAAACTAATTAACGTCAGTTAACAACAACGATATTGCACTCGAATCGCCACGTAATCTTATCTACGCAACGATCAACCACCGACCGACTGTTAAACATTAAAATATCGGATGAGAATATCAGTTAAAAATATTCCATCGCGATTGAACGATAAATCGTAATAAATAAAAAGACGTTTATTTTGATAGCGAAAGAGCATACAATTGATTGTAGATTGATCAAGTGCATCCAAAATTATTCAATAAATAATAATTTGAAAAGAATAAAAAAACATATCAAAGAAAAATGTGCCTTAACTAAATACAGTTACGGGTCAATTTCGATTTTACGTCAATTGATAGCTGATGTCATGTCTCTGTCGCTCGTCGTTTCTCGGGCGCCTCCGCGGCTCCCTCGGCGCCGTTCGCCGCGCGCGACATTAACTATAGTTAATATTTTCAACCAATCAACTGATATTGTTAATTTCAATTATGAATGTTAGTGATATTTTTTTTATTAGTTGATTTTAATGGTTAATGAATATATTTATCATCTCTAGTCCGAGCGCAGCTATACGAAGCTTACCTTCTGCAGTAGTCTCTGCTCGCATTACCCAGCCAGACAGCTCACTTGCTCTGGTTGCTGAGCGATGACAATATTGTGTCGTGCAGTGAGAATTCAGTCGCTACGCATCACTACTCCATCCGAACGTATTATGCATGATCGTTTTATGCATCGGAAACTCGAATAACTAACAGTCGTCTAGTAAATTTAGAATGTCTATTTACAACGAATGGCACAAACCTATTTTACCATTGAAAATGGTTATCAGATGCAAATCGCCTGAGACGTATTTTTGACCATTCTTCCGAGCCTTTCTGATTAAGAAATAATGATGATAATCAAAATAATTACACTTTTACTAGCTGACCGGCGGACTTCGTACCGCTTTGACAGATTCCATGACAACACAACAAACAAATCAGTCGTCCGCTTAAAAACACTCGTATCCCATGATGGACCCCTATAGCAGCGCTACCTACCGGGTCCAATTGTAAATCTAAATTATTTTCAAATCCACTTGAACACACATTGAAAATTTCATCCAAATCGGTCCAGCCGTTTAGAAGGAGTTCTAACATACACACGCACAGAAGATTTATATATATATATAAAAAGATAAAGATAATCGGTACTACGAGTATCCTTTCTGAACAACAAAGGCAAAACAGAATTTTTAGGAGGTGCTCTGTGAAATATATTATGATTGAAATGAAACAACTTTTACGGATCTACTCACAATTATTTTAAAACTTATGTATAATATTAATTAAATATCCGATCCGTATCCGTAAAAGTTGTTTAATTTCAATGTGTAGTGTTCGAGTAAACTTTAGAAAACAATATATAATTATGATTTAAGAGGAAGCACTTTGGGTCGTTTCCTAAAAATAACCTACCCTACCCTTGCACGCGCATATTAAACACACTATAAAATTCCAGCCGTCACGAAGAGTCTCTAGCAATTATCACGAGGAGTGAGCGTTTCCTTAGCAGGCGTCTGCGCGTCACCTTCCGGGGTTCTTCCGCGGTCGTTTAAAACTTCCGCAGGCTGTGCCTAAGGGCTCGTCAGACGTTGAATGCTTATGAGTTTGATCTTTGTAACATTTAAAGAATATTTATATGTCATTAAAATTTTGCTATGGATAAATAAGGTAGTTGTCTAGCGGATTTAAGCCTAGGGGCTAGGCCCCACCGCCAAGCGAAAGATCTTAAGTTTTGTTGTTTTATTAGGTCCTTACCTATGAAATTGCCGATTTGTTTGAAGATTTTTTATAAAATTATATTTATACTTAAGGGGGTGCAGCGCGGAATTTGAAAATTTACGTGTTTTTAAGTCACTGGTGCTAGGCGCTGAATAGGTCTTATACATTAAAAGGACTAGTGTAGGTTAGCTTGATCCTTTCACAAGGTCATAGTTGTCTTGGAATTTGAAACAAATACCCAGAAACTGCATAAACAATACGTACAATAATGATATCTAAAAACTTATTTCTTCAGAAACTTTGTAAGTATAGCACAAATGAAACAATGATCCGACATCAAAATGTTTGTATTGATATTCCGCAGGTCACTGTTGTCTTATTTTTCAATAAAAAAACATGAATATGAAAATATTAAGCCTTTTCTTATTTTTTACCCAAACGCCTATGATTTTACGAAAGTAAACATTGCTCTAATTAAATCACCAGCCTACTCTGTACAGATATTAGTGTGCGTGCGTATTCGTAGTCGTGCGCCGTTGTCACACCACTGCCACGCGCCGCTCGCTCGCTATCATAAAGAAACTTGAAACTCGCAGTTTTGCGTCCGCGCTGCACCCCCTTAAATAAGTACCATAAATTGGTAACACTATAAAATTTTTCGGGCAGTGTGTTTGTTTCACTAGCTAAATATAGCAGACCTTAAAAGAAAAAACCGGCCAAGTGCGAGTCGGAATCGCGCACGAAGGTTTCCGTACCTATTATCTATAAAATTATTTCAAGTTTCTACCTATTATCGTTATTAAGACCGAGAAAAAAATTGGAAAAAAATCACGTTTGTTGTTTTTTTTTTGTTGTCCCAGGGGAAAAATATGCAAACATATTCATCTTGAATCTTAATAAAGAAGCAAGAGTGATCTGGGGCTGACCTTTTATAGGAAAGCCGACCCAGTAAACGACTCCTGGGTTGCCTTTAGCCTGCAGGGCTGCGAAGGCGATCGGACCGCCACTCACCAGACGGGGAGGCATACATACGTTTGTTGTATAGGAGCCCCCCTTAAATATTAATTAAATTTTAATTTAATTATTTATTTTTAAAGTGAATAATATAACTCAATATTTTATGAATATTTCAAGCGTCTACCTGTTGCCGTTATCAATATTGAGCAAAAACCAGCAAAAAAAAATCACGTTTGTTGTATGGGAGCTCTTAAATATTTATTTTATTCTATTTTTTGTATTTGTTTTGTGAAATTTTCAACTGTCTAACTACCACGGTTCATGAGATACAGCCTGGTGACAGACAGACAGACAGAAGGACAGACGGCAGAGTCTTAGTAATAGGGTCCCGTTTTACCCTTTAGGTACGGGTCCAAAGCTACAATGAAACAAAAAGTCAATTCCGCTTGCAAAAAAAGAGGACACAAAATTTTAAATCATTGTTATTTATTACTAAAGCCTAAGTAACATAGTCTTAATTCAATTTGGTAATGAACTTTAGAAGTAATACACCTAATTTTTACTTTTTTTAAGTGCTAATTGCTACACTTAAGCTGAATTAAATATTTATATAAAATACGGTGAAAAGATTCCTGGCTGGGTCGGGCAGGCATTTAATTTTTTCACTGTATTTTATATATTAATGAGTAAGAAAAAAAACGTCAATTTCATAGTTAAAGACCCAATACATCACTTAAATAAATTGTAATGAGTCGTTAAAATAAAAAGAACGTAAATATAAAATAATTAATAAAAAATGCGGCTTAAAACGTCTCTGATTGTTCATAACTTCTATATTGAGTATTAGATTAAATGAAATTAGTTTTTGATATTTACATGTTTGGGCGATAACGCAGTGGTAAGCGTGCCCGGTCTGTGATTGCTAAGGTTAAGAAACAAAGGCTGGTTGGTCATCGGATGGGTGACCAACATTTTATCATCTCCAGCTCTTCCGTACATCGAAAGACACGTAAAGCCTTTGGTCCTGGCTGCATTAGCAGTCGTCAACAGACACCAATCAGCACTGGGCCCTCGTAGTGGTCTATAACCCGTTCTTCGTATCCATCCATAGGGAAGGCTTGTGCCCCAGCAGTGGGGACACAAAATTTACCTGGTAACGACGATGATGTGCGTGAAATAAAATCTTTTATTTTTTGCATAAATGGCGTTTGTAAGTTATAATAAATAAATAATGGTTCAGTAGTTTTTCTCTACATCATTTAATAATTTATTAAAAAGCAAAAACTTCTTTACGAGCCCTGCCGCAAAACCAGACTCAATAGTAATTTTATTGTTTCTCTGTCGGTCACCGGTGACCGCAACAGCGCTCAAACGAATAATCTTGTGTAACAGTACACAATCTTTAAAAAGGAAATCGTATGCAATAAATATGGGATAGAGTAATACACTTACCTATATAATTAATAACTGCACAGTTAATCCATCAGCTGGCAGCCTGTAGCTAAAAATAAATCCTTGATAAGAGCTTAGGAAACGTTTTGGCGGACATATCAGAAATATTTCTGTAAGGAGCTTACCGCTGGAAGCGAGCAGCACAAAGCCGGTCGTTGTGGAGATCCTTGGAGGAGGCCATTGTCAAGCAGTGGACGTCTTTTGGCTGAGATGATGAGCTTATTACGGAGTTTCATCCGAGGACTAATTGGCGTTCTTTTTTAATTTTTTTTAATTAAAAGATGAGCTTGCTCTTTGCCTAAAAACAGGCCGATGACGAAACGAGCTTGCCCAGAAATAGCCTATTCACTCGCTCGGGCTTTAAAAACTTTAGGGTTACCTGCACTCCGGAACACAGACACCGGTAGGGAGTTCAACTCATTGGCTTTGACTTTGTTCGTAGGCGCAGTGTTCTTCTAACGGTGGCTTTTGACTTTTTACAGCAATTGATGTTCATGTTTCATTAACATCTATCTTTATGATTATGGTTCAATATATTTTTACGAGGAGGAGGAGGAGCTCAATGGCGCAGTGGTTAACGCGCCCGGTCTGCGAGTGCTGAGGTTAAGCAACTTTCACAAAGCCGGTCATCGGATGGGTGACCAAAAAAATTTATCATCTCGAGCTCCTCCGTGCTTCGGAAGGCACGTAAAGCCGTTGGTCCCGGCTGCATTAGCATGCAGTCGTTAACGACCACCAATCCGCACTGGGCTCGCGTGGTGGTTTATGGCACGTTCTCCCTATTCATCCATAGGGAAGGCTCGTGCCCCAGCAGTGGGAACATAAAATGAGCTGATGATGATGATGATGATGATGATATTTTTACGCAAATTATGTTGCGAACAAATTACAATTAGAAAAAGGTGTTGGTAGTGCTCTTGATCCGGTATTCTGTGGATTTTTCTAATCTTTTCATAAACAGTTAGTCTCGTAATACATGCTTAATCCCGAATATGACGGATAGGGTACCGTTTATAGAACCCTGGAAAATTATTAGCTTAACTGAGATGCTTGCTCCACATGACCGAGATATATGAGGTTCTTTTCTATGTTACTAAGCAAAACTGTAAAATGGTAACCCTAGCTCAAGCTGATACGTTGTTCGTGGTCGTCAACCTTATGGTCAAACATAAGCAGAAGTCGAAACATTGCAGAAATGAAAATTAATTTGAGTTCTTTTTATGGAAAAGGAAAGCATGTTATCACAGTGTTTTTTAGACTTGATTGCATGGATATGTTTCGGGAATATACACCTATTATCAAACATTCTGTATAAAGAGAACAAATCCGATCAGAATTGTACGGTTTCATAAACTTTATGCTTTATTAACAGCATGTATTTCTTCATAATTCTGGATAGTAAGATAAATAATAAGCTACATAATATATGCTCTTCGACATCATATAAATATTAATCAATAGAAATACATAAATCACATACTTAATTATTTTATTTTGTATAAATAGCATACGAATAAATAGGAAATATATAATTTATCGGTAGACTATGTGAAAAAATTTATATCAGTTACTCAACACGCTTATAAGGATTCTTTAATGCTCGCTCAGTGCATTTACTAGCGCGTTAGAGCGTTTCATTAAGTATATTACATGCAATATCGGGGCGCTTACTTAAGGCGAAGGGTAAGGCACAGTAGCGCCACCAATTGATAATTTGATAATTACTAACGGATCGGATCTTTTTTTAAACATTGCGTACCGTCCGACAACAGCAAAGTATCCATAGTATTTATTTAATAATTGTGCAATACTTTTTGTTGCGTGGCGTATTCACAAAACGGGCTATCGCATTTATTCACAAACAATGGCCACTGTTGGTGTTAGCGAATGAATACAAAAACAAAACTAAAAGTATTGCACAATTATTAAATAATAGATGTTTGCCTAGTGTCGGAAGGTCCGCAATGTTTGAAAAAAAATCCATTTTATCAGTTATCAAATTAAATCCATTAGCGGCGCTAGTGTGCCTTACCCTTCGCCTTAATTAATAGCGTTATACATTTATGCCACTTCTATCTGTGTATAGGTCTACACATATATTTCTATGCAGCACAGCTAGTGAAGTGTGGTGGTCGACATGATAGTCACGAGCATTAACAATGTAACTCTTATAGTTTGTTCATAATAACTTGACACCTGTGACAGAAGTTATCAAAATCGAAGACGTGACTTTGTAAAAGCG
This sequence comes from Eudonia mercurella, assembly GCA_963082485.1. NCBI lineage: Eukaryota > Metazoa > Arthropoda > Insecta > Lepidoptera > Crambidae > Eudonia > Eudonia mercurella. The sequence goes on from OY720022.1 coordinate 6,234,842, forward strand.
TATGAAATTACTTGACTATATTAAAATATCAATATCAATAATAATCCATTTTATATACTACAATTAATTTTGTGATTCTATCTTATATGTTAGATTAGGTTTATCCCAATAAACTCCCTCCCGCATAACACACTTTTATGAAAATTTTAAAACATACAATAAAATAAACGGACTCCTTTACAAGGTCATTTCATTACAAATGAATACCAGTGTTGGGATAGTACACCAAGTGAAGTTCAATTGATATTCAATAACCAATCGATTAAATTTAACTTCATATTTGTCATCCTAGCTGTATTCATTAATTTGTTAGTCTTTATTTATTTTTTTATGATTGAATTTATGACGTTTTTACAGAACTTCTAAAAATTAGAAAAGAAAATCAATTGGCACATTAGATAGGAACAGTAATAATGATATTCAATTGATAACTTCAATTAACATTTGATGCAATTACCTCAGTTTTTGCTTCACGTATTAATATATAGATGTTTCATTGTGCAATTCAGTTAAGTTCCGACTTTATTACATTGTTACATGAGTAGTAATAATCAGCCCAGGGCCTCGATTCTTCTATTTTAAAACGGTCACAATCAATCAAAATGTGGCACCGGTCTGATGCTTTTATTCTTCTCATAGTTCAAATATAAAAACTAGGCCACTGGGACAGTGTGCATATTTTAAAATAATAGACTTCTATCCACTGTCCAGTTTTGGTCGCGCTCGAGTGGAGTATCCATCAAATAGATTGCCAGTAACTGACAGTCTCCATTATATCTCGACATATTTCGACGGATGTAAGGTGCACGGAAAACTGAAAAGAATTGCTTTAATTCTATTCTATTGGTATTCTGAATAGGGTGCGGCGATTCTTTACACCTGACCAGTTGTGCCTTTTGTACAAGACACAGGTACGGTCGTGCGTGGAGTATTGCTCGCACATCTGGGACGGTTCCGCAAAGTACCTTCTCGATGCTTTGGACAGATTACAGCATACTCTTGAAACTCTGCAATTGCGTAGAGATATTGCGTCACTCAGCGTGTTTTACCGCTTACTTATACTCTGAAGAACTCTTTGACCTCATCCCACCTTCTCCCTTCCTCCAAAGGAGTACACGTGCTGCTCTCCGGAGTCACCGCTTCACTGTCTCAAATATTGCATCGCACACTAAGAAATTTGGTGACTCGTTTTTTTGTCGCACCTCCAAAACATGGAACAGTTTGCCAGCATACGTTTTCTCTCCTTCCTATGATATGGGGTCCTTCAAACGAGGCGTGAAGAGGCACCTTGTGGGCCGGCAGGGTGAGGGTAACTGATGCTGCGTTGTTTTCACACTGCACCAGTTGTCGTCGCATCTGGATTCCATATTCACTTAACATCAGGTGAAATGGAGTCATTTGTTGTGCTACGTATAAAAAAAATCCATTAAATATTTATGTAATACTAGCAGCCCGTCCCAGCTTCGCACGGGTGGACATTTAAAAAAAAAATTAACCTATTTTAATGGTAAAAGATTTTTTTTAAATGGTCCAGTAGTTTTTGAGTTTATTCGTTGCAAACATACATTCATACATACAAAAATACAAAGGTTTCCTCTTTATAATATTAGTATAGAATATAGTTGTAAAAACCCGTTAGCTACCGTTAATTAACCAAATTTATGGTTAGCTACCTAGCGACGAAGAAAAAGGGTAAATAATCTGTCTTTTTTTGTGTAATAAACTCCAAGGTGAAGTGAAAAATCGATATCCAAAGGATAATTAGATTTTATGAATCATATTTAAAGCGATAAATATACTTAATCCAGCTTTAAATATGAGTAATTTAACGGAAACGTAAATAATTTACGTAACTATAATATACAAACTAGTTACTTATTAAACATACCTACGAGTATATATACTTACATAATTTTAACAAACGAGACGTTGTCGTTTCGATTGAACGAAGTGGCAACGTCGTCGTGTACTATTATGTATTCTGTGGTTTGGGTAGCGGGTAGCGTCACGCGCGGCGAGCGAGGCAGCGATTTTTTTGGACAGAGATTGCTGATTGCCTCAGTCGGCATTTTCAGCTTCACCGGGGTTGGGGCGAGGCAGCGAGCGCGAGCGCAGTGCATTACTCACGCAAAGTAGATACATATATCGTCATCTCGTTTCCGCGTAAATGACACGAAGTGTGTGTTCCAACCGCTTGGTTAAAATCGCATCTATAGTATAGAAGAGTTTTTAAAGATTCCTCTTAAGAGCGTTTAACAATAAATTTTGATATCATCATCATCTCCGCTATATATAAGACTTCCACTGTTGGACAAACACAAAGGCTTCCCTCAAGGACTTTACTATCGATATCAATAATTTATAAATGTATCAAATCGTATAATTTAAGTAATCAATCGTTTTTCTTACGTTTTCCAGTTACTTACTAAATATTTATTTTGAAATTTTTTAAGTTCGAAGTTTGCATGGGATATCAAAATGCTCGGTGGCGTGCACTTGGAGAGGTCTATGTCCAGCAGTGGACTAGTATAGAGTCATGATGATCAAAATGTAATACTCTTTTTGCTATTATTTTTTAAATTTACATCATGTTAAATATGTGTCTTTTTAAATATGCAAAAACTTTGAAGAAGCTTAAGGGTGCGCCTTCCGTAAGTGACCGCTTGATAAATCGAAACTCGAATGTAGTTTAGATATTGGTGATTGTTTGGATAAAATCAGAGGTACAATAATTTAGATAAACTATAAGAAATCAACTTAACGCCGCCACTGTGCGTTTTTATGATTTTTGCCCAACTTTAAATGATATTGTAGAAAAAACTATAGTGCGTTATGAATTTATGGATCGGGCTAATTGTAAACACGTTCTCCTTGATACTAAATATATATTTTGTTTATGTAATACGATAGTATTTTCAATTATATCAACTTAACCGTGACTGCACTTTTGGCATTTTTTGGTCGGCGCATCCTTAATCGATAGCTTTTATCAGTTAAGCTTATGGAATGGCTTTCAAGAAACTCATTTAAAAATGATGCATACGCTATCTATCGAGGGACGCTCTCGCGTTTTCGATTATAGTCAACGCAACCCATGCGAGATTGCAGGAAGACGATTTTTAAATTCAATTGCTTTTTAAACGAAACTTTTTCACAAAATCTCTTCTTGAATGTTTTTCTGTATTTTTAATCCATTCGCAACTAGAATGCCGGATGGATTTAATTAAGAGAAAATATTAACTTCAGGCAGAGTGGAATTCATTAATCGGTATTGAAAGATTTACGGATACTTCATAGCAAGATATAAATCATATATCAGTGCCGCTTACGCGTGCACTGATCGCCCTAAACCGAATTGCAAACAAAATTTACTTGTTCTCTAAATGAATTCACAAAAAGAGCTCTATTCGTGATAAGTTATGATAATATGTAGTAAGTTACACTATTGCATTAGGTTAATGTTACCTGTAAAAATAGTTGTAAGAGTGGAAATAAATATATAAGAGCTGCGGATTTTGATGAAATGCAAAACGATATAAATAAAAATATGAGTGCAATCTGAGAGTAGATAGGAGATAATCCTGTAATATTTTTCTTTCACTTAATAATATTTTCGATATGCATTGTAAAATTATGAAATTCCTTTTAATTTCCTTTTAAAATCTACGTATTCCGACAATGATCCAGAAATCGACATCTTCGTAAAATTATAGACTTATTTACAATAGGACTAGGGCTCTTACAAGAGAAAAGCTTACCTATTATAGTTTTATAAGACTATAGATAATGCTTTTACCACTTTTTTGTGATAAATAAAGAAACACGCACAACAACAATATAAACGATAATTTATTAACAGAGACAATGCGAAGTGTTCGCCTTTTTATAAAATTTTAACTAGCATCAATTTTAATGTGGACCAATTCTACTTTGAGAGAGGTCTAACTTCAGCTTGTGACCCACTTACATCGCAAATATAGAACCGGGTCGAACTAAGCAATAAAAGAAACATGACAGGGTGAAAGGTAGATGGAATAAAAATGAGTTCAATTTAGCTAGGAGATAAAATAGATTTAATATATTAATTAATATTTTATATTATATTAACTATACTTATTAATATATTTTTTATTTTATTTTCGTCTCATCTGTTGATTTAGGTTAGTCGGCAAATATGTATATGATTTATGTTTGATTGGATCTGGATACCTGTAATCCACGGATTCATTATCCTTGCGGGTTAATGGTTTTCCCATATCTACAGTAGTATATAAAGAGGTCGAGGATAATAAGTACATAATGACTTTCGATTTCAATCCGAACGATACAGATAATCTGGTAAGGGATGGGCCCGCTTACATGATGCCATCCCTCTAGTAACCCTAGATTTTTTGGAGAGAGTTTGAAGGTTTTAGGCTGCCCTTTCACCGTCACTGGATTTTTAGGGATGGTGAGAAAATAAAAGGAGCGTGTTACGATCGTAACACCGTCAGAGTGTTTCTAGAAAGCATGCATGGCATCACGTAAGCGTCTCCCTTTTCCCTACTAAATTTTACGAGGTACTGGGATCGGTAGAGGAGCTCGATGGCGCAGTGGTTAACGCGCCCGGTCTGCAAGTGCTGAGGTTAAGCAACTTTCGCAAAGACCGGTCATCGGATGGACCAAAAATGTATCATCTCGAGCTCCTCCGTGCTTCGGAAGGTACGTAAAGCTGTTGATCTCGGCTGCATTAGCATTCGTTAACAACCACCAATCCGCACTGGACCCGCGTGGTGGTTTATGGCCCGTTCTCCTTATCCATCCATAGGGAAGGCTCGTGCCCCAGCAGTGGGGACATAAAGGGAACTGATGATGAATGATGATGACTGGGATCGGATCGGGACAAAAGAACCTGAGAGCGCTTCTAAAGGCAGGACCCTCAGCTCAAGTTAAACAGATCATGGTGGTTGGGAGAAGCGTCCAGATACATGTAATGTAATGTAATTAGAGTGTGTGAACCGGATCTACCTTCTCTTGTTCTACGAGTACAATGTATTGGGCCTATGCGAGTGTGCATGTTTGTGTGGATACCGGCAGTGTATCATGTGAATATGTACGGGCATTTTGATTGGGGGAGTCCGGTGAACCGTTGAACGCCGCCGGGCGCAAACACAATATAAATTCAATTGTTTGTCGGTCAAATGGCGTTTGAGGTGTTAACTTGCAATATCGCGCTATCCAGGGAGCACTCGTGTTATTCATCAAAAAGTAACTTTCAAACTAAATGCCTATTATATTTTGATGGATTATTTAGTGATGTGCGAAAGTAATTGGGAATTTCGATCGCTCCATGGGAACTGATTCGCAGAATTCAAATTTTACATTTAACATCTCCGTAGTGTAGCGGTATTTGTTTATTGGTTCATTCATAATAATAATGAACGTATATGTATACTCAATTCATAATAATGAACTTCATAAACGTTCGTACCATCTTTGAGTACCTAAAAATAGTATGATACTAACTTAGTTGGTCGAGAAGTAGGATGCCTTTGCTTTTGCTTATAGGTAAGCTCCATAATTTCTGAGGTTCCGCCACATAAGTCAATTTCCGCTTCATCGATAATATTATTAATATCACGACATGACGTTCAACGTTGTTTCATGTCTATGCACTTAAGGTGCCACTTTGCTTTGCAGCCTTTTATTACAGAGCATGTTAGAATCTTTGAGCAATATTGTTTTTAAAAGCCCTTTTTTAAATTTCGATGCATCGTCGCAAGATAATATAATTTATTATTTTCCAACCATTACTTACTTATTCCTTTGTCCAACAGTGGACGTGTTTTTGGCTGAGATGATGATGATGATGATGATGATGATGATGATGATGATGATACCGATAGAACCAACACTTCTTAACTACTGCCATAACTGTGAATACCAGTGGCACGGACATTTTGTAATTAATATCATATGTTCATTAATTATAATGAATAAATGAATAATCACCGTTTTAAAAATCACTGTACGTACATACCTACTTACCTACTATTGAAATATTTTTCAACAACTATCTACACTTTTTTATTATCTATTCTTTATTAGGAAAATATATAGGTACAATTATTGTTATTTTTGGAGTCGGTGCCAGGCAAGGTAACTTTAACATTAACATTTAACGACATACTATAATAAAACATAATAGTACATTCAATCTTATGCATGAAATTTTGAATACAAACGCGGACTGGCACCGACTCCAAAAATTTATTTGGCTGGCACCGGCTCCAAAAATAACAATAATTGTACCTATATATTTTCCTAAGAAAGAATATAAGATTGAGTATAATATAAGTTAATTGCAAGTCAATTGAACAAACTAAACACGCAATTACTTATTTTTTACTTTTTGGTGCAATTTTTTCAGTCTAATTTTTTGGAGTCGGTTTTTTAACATTATTTACTAACATTGCATATAAGTTACTTGTATACTAACACAATGGATCTTTGTTGTCTTTTAATAAATAAAGTATTATTATATTATTATTATTATTTTATTTCTTAGAGCTAGATTTTTACAATATTTTAATATAAAAACAATAAAACATTATAAAAACCTAATCCTAGAGTACCACCAGCAGTGGGGCAGGGCTCAAGCTACCGGTGGTCAGGGCTGCAGAGTGAGGAACCTTCTGACAATACGTGCCGTGTCAAGGAGTAAGTACTGCCTTTTGCATCTGACCCTTAAAAGTTTAAGATCCTCCTACTAACCGTAAAGAGTCTATTTCAATAAGTTACTATACTTAATAAAATAAGACATTTTAATTACTATGTGTTTGACTCTTTACTCAATAGTCAATAAATAATTTGATTATTTACTGCGGAGGTAGGAATTGTCTTACTTTTATATATATATTTGATCAATTTTGTATCTCGAAAACCTATACATTTAAGAATAACAAAATCTGAAAAAAACATTGGATAGCATCAACAACTTCAGCTTACTAAAAGGTACTTAAGGTTGCAAAATATTTGTACTTAATACCTACTTACTGTAATCGCCACATACGACATTGTGGCTCCGAGCCTCGAAGTCGCCTACCGTTTTTCAAGCGCTCATCGGTATTGATCGTTGTATATATGCAACTGTTACTTGACAATTTCATGTCCACCCTCTATATTATAATACTCGTATATACGAGGACCAACTTAAAGAGTCTATAAGATCGTATATACGAAAAAGTATACATACATAAATGTAAATAAGTACTTTGAACTTGGAAGCTTGCAGAAACAGATTTTTAATTAATATTTTATTGCAACGTACAGCACAAAAATTGCAATCATTCTCTTTGAACCATTTAATAAAATACGTTGTGGCCAAAATATGTGCAGATTATATTTTACGCATCATTTTGCACATTGCTTTTGTACGAAATATGGACAATGGAATTTTTTAACCAATACAGCTATAAATGTTTCAATCAGTCTGCGGTTTTCATGTTCGCTCACATAGAGTTGTAAAATACTTGAGTTCTAAGTCTTCTAAAATAAGACTTGAGTCCTTTTTAAGACTCGAGTCTAAAAAGTATATTTTAAAGATAAGTTGTTTTAAGCTTTGAGTGTTTTCCAAATAGACTCGACTCTTATCATATGGGACTCAAGAATATGTCCTTAGCTGTAGTTTAAGGAGAATAAAAAAGAAAAGAAAAAGTTTTGAAATATAATAATCAATCAAGCAAATTATCAGGTATCAGGACTAGATACTCCTTCTTTAGAGCTTATGACTCAATTCAACTCAAACAACTCAATTTACTCAATGGTCTAAAGGACTCGGAAGACTCAAAGAACTCATGATTCATGAGACAGAAGTCGCGAGTTCTGCACAGTCGAGTTGAGTCTCGAAATTAAGACTAAAAGACTCAAATATTGTACAATACTACCTGCCTACGCCGAACACAAAATAATAACACATTCATAATAGGTCAGAGCTACACCAGAACCAAGTGTATATTCAGTTATTTTTATGTTTCAAAAAACGTTGTTAAAAAAAACATTTTGCGCTTTTTAAAATAGAGTGTGTTTTTGTAGCCATTAAATATTAAACCGCTTGACCGATTTACTATACATTCAGTTCGTGCAAAACCATTGTATTCGTTGATTTTTTTTAAAAGTTGTGCAATGTTTAGAGAGCGCGTTTCGCCGACAACTCAACAGTGTTTTGTTTCAGGTTTTCCTGGCACGTTAAAAATATAAGAACAAATGGCGTTTTCGCAATTTAGTGCTTTCGTTAGGAGCATTTTTAGTAAGCTCCTCCAATTAAGTCATACGTGACTGTACAAAAATGTGAGTCCTAAAGACCTTTATTACATACATGTCTCTAAAATAAATATAAAACCGGCCAAGTGCGTGTCGGGCCACGCGCAGTGTAGGGTTTCGTAGCCCATCTCAGTATCATATACTTAAATGTAGATACTACCGGTTTCACATACCAGACAACGTTATTTAAGTAGTTGTCAATGAGGAATTTGTACGGCGCCAAGTACATTTTATAAGTTGGTCGACTGCTACTCGTAAACTTGTAAAGACTTCTTAGCTGTGATAGTTTTCCTTTTAACTTCATCATATATACAACTACCGTGAATTTTTTCACGTATCCAAAATCAACCATTTGGCTGGCACGGCGGGGGGACACTTGACCCTAACAACAGATGCCTCAATCAAAAAACTGTTCCCACAAACCCGCCATATTTTTGAAATTGCTATCCAACGACACCCCACACTACAGGGCAGACAAGAAAAAAAATTACATCCCCACTTTACGTGTAGGGCAGGTAACCTAAAAGAACTATTTTACAAAAATTTTACTTCACCACTTTGTCGGAGTGATTAATATGTATATCCATGCCAAATTACAGCTTTCTAGTACTAAGAGTGTATGAGGTAGGCTGGGGACAGACAGACAGACAGACAGACAGATAGACGGACATGGCGAAACTATAAGGGTTTCTTGTTGACTACGAAACCCTAAAAACAAAGACATAATTAATAAAAATTATAAACAAATTATAAAAGAAGGAATTGAAATATGAAATGATTAGTAACTTATAAACGTCTAGGAGCTTCATTTTCATATCTCATGTTCTTTAACGAACTAGTAATTTTCATTATCTTCAACGCAAAAGACGAGTGTTACCTCAGATATATAGAAAGAAAGAAAGAAAGAAAGAAAGAAAGAAAGAAAAACATTTATTAACCTCACACAAAACGAAGACAATTATAAAAACAAAGCAAAAACAGATCAATTAAGACTAAAAACCAACAAACAAATAAAATAGAAGAAAAGCAACCGCAATGTGTGTGCGAAGCCAACTAGAGCCCACCTCAGCGTAAGCTGCTGCGGCATTGAGCACAACGTCGCAGCAGCGCTGGTCTTCCGGTGGGACCTATTTGGTGAGGTTCGCCTCTGCTTCGAGCAAGATTAAATACAATAGTTTGACACATATACATAGAATAACATAAGATATGATGATATGATGATGATATGATAAATAACATTAAAATAAAAATAAATATAATATAGAACGATCTTGTGGCTTTGTATAATGAATTCATTTGCCTTGGAATTTGTGACAATAAAAAAAACAATGACCAATAGTGTAATCTGTGGTCTGTCTGTAAACAAAGCGAAAAAATTCGATAACAATTAACATGTTTTTAACAACAAACAAAATGATACAAAAAATCGCATTATAAACCTAGAAATGATTAATTTGACTACAATTTGCTATACATAACACAAACATAACGTGAACAAACAAAGTGGAACAATAGGAATATCAAAAAACTATATGATTGTATACACTGTGGATGTAACCATAAGTTTAATACCGTGGTCTGTCTACGACACCTCGAATCGATCCCAATGCAGTTATTTATATTCGAAAGCCACTAAAAAGTAACATAGGTTATTTATTTCTAGGTAGCTGTTTCGAGAATAGTGTTCTGCAGTGCTCCAGCTCTGATACATAAATATCTGGGTAGATATAAGATGGGAACTTGCAGTTTAGACACATATGTATTTAGTTTTGATTGCTTTTTCGTTTCATTACAACGTAGGACTAATGAGTGCCTTGGATAGCCTGGATCTAGTGAGTCATTTAGACTAAAACACAAATGTTGAAAAAATTTCCACGAGCAGGTTTTGAACCTGCACCCTTCTGACGTATCGGGTCAGGTGCTCTTTTTATTTTTTTATTGCAATATGGTTTTAATGTAAGGTTAGAATAAAATAAATTTTTAATTTATGTTAATAATAAGACAAAAGTAAAAAATAATAACTACGTAATACCGTTCATAAAAATGCAATTTACATTGTAATTGCACGCCTGGCAAGAGTTTCATTTTCTCAAGCAGTAGTTACTGTTCAACGCCCGTTGTTTCTCTAGGACCTGGCATTACATTCTTGGTCAGCACTACGAAATTGACTTGGTTTAGGACAACTTTGTAATAAATTTCTAAATATTATTTAAATCACATTTAATACTAGCATTAATTTAAATCGTTTTTTTTCTTATTTAAGTTGTAATTTGACTTTTGGTTTTGTATGTTATCTGATCTAGCTAAAATATTTTTGACATTGCATTTATTGACATAATTTTTTTATTGTTATGTCTTATTTATCATTCATGATTTTTATTTTTATTTGATTTTTATGTATTATTTATTTATTTATTTAAGAGAAATAATAAATTGATCCACAAAAAAATAGTAGGCTAGCACCTAAAATGCTAAGTTAGCATCTAAATAGTAGTTTAGGACAAACAGCATGCTAAAAAAGTGAAAACTTATAACAAAAAATTTAATGTAACATAATAACCTACTCTATTCAATTTGCAACGGTTCGGCGGAGCCTAGAAGGCGAGTCGTTGTGGATGTCAATGCTGTCGCTGTACCTTCTCATTGACAAATATAAAAATGATTGTATTGTTGCAGCTTGTACCTAATCTTATAAGCGCTTTGAAAGGATACATCTGTTAGCTTCTACGGCATCTTTGAAAGGATACATCTGTTAGCTTCTAAGGCATCTTTGAAAGGATACATCTGGTAGCTTCTAAGGCATCGAATTGAACAAATAAATAAATAAATAAATTACACAAGTGTGTCCGGATTTTATTCGAAGGATAAAACTTATCTGAAAATTGAAAATCGGGCCCTAGAGTACAAATCGATTTAGAACTGTTGCATGCTAATGCCGACGACTCGATCTACCCGAGCCGAGATCCTAGCCTCGGGCGTTCCGCTTTCATCCGAATCATACGCCGCAGGGAGTCTGGCTAGGTATCGGGACTCCCGATCCCAGTTCTTAAACGATTTGTACTCTAAGGCCCGATTTTTTAATTGTCAGATAAGTTTTTTCCTTTGATAAAAGTTGTCAATGTGACATATTTTCTATAGAGAATCTGTCATTATTATTGTACTGTATTAGTACTATACAATAATTTTAACTGACCATTGAAAAATCAGCGCTTAGTGAACTACTTAGTTGTCAGGTGACAGTTGATTGATCAAAATTTTTAAATTATCGATTAGGTTGAAATTAGCGCTGAAAGTTGCAAGGGAAGTACATATACCGTAGTGGGATAATGAACTCCTGAGCCCGTAGCCAAAGTAACATTACAAAAACGATAGCGAAACGATAGCGAAATAAGAAAAGAATAAATGTATGGGATTGACATTACGTTGACCACGTGATTTAGCGCGGCTTATGTCAATCCCATACATTTTGTTCCTTTCGAACTTCGCTATCGTTTTGTAATGTTACTTTGGCTAAGGGCCCTGGGCTTTAAAGTAGCGGATTTAATAGAAATGTACAATCAAAACGACTTTAAAAAATATCCGTAATAATAAAACTTCCGCTTCATTAGTCATCTGTTCGTAATTATATATACGTGCAGTGAAACGTTCATTCCATTATTCACAAAAAGATTAATCTTGTCGCTGACCACACTCATTAATAGCCGACTGCGTCGGTTATGTTTTTCGAGTGTATGTACTCGTATGTATGTATGTATGAATGTATGTATGTGTCTGTTTCTTTGGCACGCCCTACAGCCCACACGGAAGCATGGTAAATGTTAACATATGCGGTATCGTAAATTTTTTTTGACGGTGGGAGTGACAGAGGCTATACAAAAAAAACAGAAAAAATAAAAAACATTTAAAAAAATTACAAAAAAAGTAACAACATTAGCCGGGTTAGCTACTAGTAGTCTTGAGCTCACAAAAACTGTTAGATCGACCACACTATCAAAATTCTCTAAACGAACTACAACGTCTACGGAATTTAAAGGATATGGCCAATGTCCCCGTCTGCGACAACTATCAATATTCAATGTATTTATAAATACTCATTTAGAATCATTCAGCATTGCTCAAATTGAATTCTGGGAGCTTGTTTTTTTCTTTACAGTTTTTTCTCTTTGCAGTTATTTTTTATGTTAGTCCGGTTTTTTTTAATACTTTATTATTACCTAATGGATAATATCATTGGTTAATGTTCTGTTAATATACCCCCTAATCAGATTATATTACTATTATCTTTCGTAAGTGTATGGAATTGTCATAATACCAACTGCTATACGAGCTATAGCATGTTTACATAACTCAACATGAAATATCAAACCAAGCAGTTATTTCTAAAACAAACGAAACACTTTTCTCTTTAAAAAATTAAAGCGAAGATCTGTTTTGTGCACAAGTATTTTAGTAAGATCCTTTGTGGACAATTATTTTGCTACAACAAAAGCAGCTGTTGGATTTACAGCGGACTATTCTCTAAAAATAAAACAAACAAATTTAAAAACTCAAACGGAGATAAAAGTTTTATTTCGCCGTAAGATGTTTACATTCATCTCATTAAAAAATAATTGAGAAATTGTAGAGTATTGCTATTAGTCACGATATAAATAAAATTTTAAAACATAATGCTTCTACATTTGACGAGCAGAGTAATAACGGTACAGCTACGTAAAAAAAACTGTAGTATATGTTGCTATAGATTCTGCAAACTTTACTCCGCGCATTTCCAGGGCCCTGGGTACTTACTGAAAAAGATTTTAATAAAGCTGATCAGTAAACTGGCCGTCTTTTAATACGTTAGATAAGTAGTCCAGAAATTACAATTTAATGACACTTCAAACGCAACAATGCGTTATGAGAAAATATAAACCACAATGAAGCTCCAAGTACGTACGCTATATTATTATCACAAGTTGTAAAATGCTGAGATTATTCGCAATATCAAATTGAAAGCTGTCCTTCTCAAACATTTTGCAGCAAGCGGACCGCAAATGGATTATGAAGCGTTCGGTCACATATTAAAAGTTTAATAAAACTACGTTAAGAGTAATATCGGCATCGCAAACTGGAGTACAATCTTTGTGGAATTAAGTCAGGATGAAAAGAGGTAGGACGTGTCTTCAAAAGATTTTAAAGAACAGGAAGTGTAGACAGTAAAAAATGTGGTGATTGTGTATTGCTGTCGGTATTATCGGTTCGGTTTATCAGTATCCTTGATGTGGACTTACAACATGCACCAAAATATTTCTTCTCTATTCTTATGTAATGTTATGTTATAACATACATAATTACAGCATTAATTTGAGATTTACAATTTAAAAAATGACATATTTTAAATATTTATATAAAATACAATGAAAAAATTAAACACCCACCCGACCCAGCCGGGAATCTAACCTGGGTTTCCGCAATCCGGGCGGCTGCACTGACCGTTATGCTACCGGGAAGGCTGACGTAAGCGCTGAATTTTGTCACTGCTTTTTGATTTTTGAAATGCTTTAGAGCAACATTAGTTAGTTAGACGCTAGTTAGACATATTTTACATTAACAACATGAAAATCAAATCACATCAAATCAAATCAAAAATATTAGTTTTGTTTCAAATAAGAATAACAAGAATAAAACAATAATAAAAAATAATAAAAACTTTATACTCCTCAAGTGTGCGAAATTTTATACTCCTCCGTCCGCGGAATTTATGTAACGCGCGGACGGTTTTTGCTTCACGTATTATTATATAGATTATAGATGTGTAAAGCGTAGGAGGGTCAGCTTGAGAGCGCTGTGCTCAGAGTGATGGCGATGTGCATAAGATCACAGAATAGGACAAAAGTGAGATTGGGGATCGGTTCTCTGAACGCCGGCGCCGCCACCGGTCCAGTGAATCTATTATTCATCGCTTTCACAGCGTCTGGCTTAAAACAAAATCTTGTTCCACTTAAGTCTAAGGCGACGTCAGTGGAGTCAATAGCATGCTAATCCTGTGATTCTTCCTACCATTGGACGCTAACAACGATGTTAGTATTGTAATATTGTATGATTTGGTAACAACATAGGTACTTTTTTCGTAACTTATACAATGTAAAGTTTTAATAGCAAAACCAGCCTCAGGAAGCTTGAGTGGAAATCGATCGCCTTCCTGAGGCTGGTAGATATTTTTTACTAAAACTTTATCTTGTAACTATATTGTAAATTTAAAGTTCAAAAAATAATATAAATATTATACAATGTGTATCAGATAGGTGTGGACATAAAGAAAAGACCTTAACACCCGTTTGCACTAAACTTATAAATCGCCTAAGTCTTTGCCTAACAACTACCCGGTCAAGTTAAGTCGGCACCTGAGTGTAAGCGACGTTTTTGAGCCAGGTGCCAAGACTTAGGCGTTTTATACAATAGCAAACGGGTGTAAGTGTATCCGATTTAGATCTTTTAAGAAGATCATAATATTTTATTGTCGTTTCTCGGTAACACTACACACTACACACGACTAATATGTATATGTTTTTTTACTAGCATAGTGACATTCATAAGAGCTACTTGTAGCCTATATTGAAAAAAAAAATTCTTTTTAATTTTTTGAATTGAACGCTGTTTTTACTCTTGTAACTTTTATCTTGTAACTACATTATAGCATTGTAAATCAAAAATTATTAATAAGGAATTACCTTCGATCAACAATTGATCGAAGGGAATTACGTCTTTATCGATTGTTAATTCTCTGAGAGGTACAGTCGAGTACCGCTGGTACTCCAGTGGTGACAAGAGCCCGTCGAATGACGTCATTCAGGTTATGATGACGAGTAATGTGACCAGCACTTCTAGCACAGGACAGCCTGTGGTGACCGAGGCTGCCCACGGGCGCGCCGCAACGACATTGATGAGGGAAAATACTGGGGGCGCCAAGACGCAAGGCAGTATCAAGGCGAAAAGTACTGAGATCCAGCAGAGTACCCGTATTAGGAGAGGGTAACGCCTGCAACCAAAGACTTGACTCCCATTTCCCTACAGCTAAGAGGCGGGCGCACTCTGCAGGGCTAGAAGACGTGTTGACAAGGTTATTAAGCAACAGTCCGCAGAGAGGCTCGTCCCAAAGCCTTTGGGAAGAGGTATTTGTGGGATATTTGGAATTCGGGTAAGCTGCACTCCAGGCGGCCTTGGCCTCGTCTAAGTGAGAAACCAGAGGGGAACACGATGTGTGTTCCAGTATCTTGTTGATAAGTAGTTGAGTAGCATGGACCGAAGACAAGAACGCCGGAAGGGACACGTCAGTAGTTTTACGAATACACAGGCCACTGAACCTAATAGGGAGTGTTGCTTGAGTCCAAGAGCGGTCATTAAAGTTGATGTTCAAATTATTGTGTGTAACTACATTATAGCTCTGTGAATGTGAATATAAAAATGTTTTCATCCCCCTATCTCGGAAAGAGTATTTTTGCTCTTTGATATCTGGGTGCAAAAGCCGTTTTTATCCGCTAGAGGATAAAGTGAATTTAGAACATCGTGTGCACTAAGTTTGTGAATTCAAAACATCATTAAACCTATTTGCTTCTACCTCCATGGTGCCGAATTTATCAGTACACAAGTCACTAACACCAACATTACAGTAACCACAACAAAAATATTACACTCAACTTAAGTAACTGTAGCAACGTTACTTTACATTTTTCTTAATTATACCTAAGTATTATTTGTTATAATTTAAAGACTATTCTGTAATACCTACTATCTTATGTAGTATCTATCTTATCATAATGTAGTTAAACTGAAATAAAAGTATCTTGTGATTGTAAATGTTTTTTTTTGCATTTAGTCATTTCCTCGCTGAGGTGGGATGAAAAGTTACGTGTTGCACTCGAGTGCAAAGATTTTTCACCTCGTGCTCTTTTGATTCCCTCGCTAGCGCTCAGGATTCAAATTTTTGAATCACTTGCTGCGCTCGTGATTCAATTCTAGAATCCTTCGCTTGCTCGGTCATCAAAATTGAGCACGCGGTTAAAAAGCAACTTTGCACTATTGTATAACAAATAACTATTTTTATTTAAACTTTTAACACTGCATTACTGTGTCTCACCTGTACTGACATGATGAATATTCTCCGCAGGCTGCTGGCGGCGCTGATGTAGGTCACGAGAGCACGTAATCATCTCGTCGCCTTCAAAATGCAGAGGTAAATATCTAATTATAGTACAGGGGCTAAGCTTCATCGTATCCACATCAGATACAAGAAAAATTATAAATAACTTTTGATTTCATTTCAATTTGATTCATAATATTTGTTTTAATTTTTACTAGACCAACTTAGAAACAAAATTTTAATGATGAAACTTAATCCCTTTGATTTTACATTATTCATTAAATAAACACATTACTCAAGTCCAAATCTTTATTGTAAAGTTAAATCAAAGTTAGTACTTTGTACTAGTGTACATTAATTTAAAAAAAACTCTTATTCAGAACTTCATCATTAACTTTAAAGTTCCATATTATTTAATACTGAAATATCAAGAAAAAGTATATCCAAAAATTTACTTATTTTCTAATAAAAAAAAGTTCCGATCCAAAAAAGGGATCATTACACAATAGAGCGACAGACTCCTATACTATTAGGATTTTTTTTGTTTATTTATACTCAAAACACAATAGTTTTGCATCATAGCATACGATACCAACACCATTGAGGTTTGTCTGGAATGCTAGAACGCAAAATCCTAGCTTCAAAAAAAATTAGGCTTACTCATTAATTTTAGGGTAAACAATAAAACAAATTATGTAATACCTAAGCTAAACAAAAAGATTGCATGTGTATTCCAATGACGACATCAGTACTAGAATAAATAAATGATTAGGCTGCAACAAACAAATTGCAGCGAGCGATCGCTATTTGACTCGATGTCGTTGAGGACGTTGAATAAGATTCTATTGGCTTACAAAGTCGGAGTAGATGGTATTGATAAAGCACAAAACCATGATAGTATTATTGGAAGTGCATCCGACTCGGCATATCGGATGGTCCAATTTGAAATCCCAACCAGGATTTTTTTTCAACACTTTTCTGCATGTTATTTGTCAGTAACAAAATAAACGTAAAATTAAACAGCGTGTAAAGGAATTTTATGTAACTATCTATACCCTTAAACCCTTATTTACAAATCCCTTCACTTATAACGTTCTTAATGCGGACGGCAGTCGAATGAAAATCTCATCCGGACTCGACGTTTTCTCTTAAAAATGTACTTAATTTAATACTGAAAACCTCAACTCTCAATAATTATTGGTTACACCAAGGATTTACCCTTTTAAAAAAGATGTCACATAGAAAAGGAATTACTCGAAACATGAAAGATGTAAAAAAATAAACACCGTTATTCAGGCTTATCAGAATAACGGTTAATCTTGGTAATCCAAACAAGAACCATCATAAAAGAAACGTTCCTTATTAAATCAAAAATAAAAATTGAGGTATAAAAACATCCCCTTAAAATTTATTTATTTATTTAAATTTGAATTGCCCATTACACTTACAGTTACACCAAAGCGTGCAGTAGGCCAATTACATTATGTGTAGACAGATAACTACTTAATTTCTAAATAAAACCGTTTAAAAACGTATAACACTACAATTCCTGCTGCTATCTAATTTAAAATCATCAATAACTTTTCGTTATACCAGATAACCCAGATAAGACTCATTGGTAATACTCTCTCTTTATAACATATTGTTTAATCCCACATATCCTTCTTATCTTAAGGAACGTTTCACTTTTCTTAATAGTTCAGATTCGCGCTAATTACGGTCATCAGAAAACTGAAGCCTTAAAACCTCCCTATACAGCACCAGCTTTTCAAATTTATACCTTAGCCGTTTGTATTACTGTATATATTTATACAGCGTAAATAGGTACTCCAGGCAGCGCTGTACTAACATGAAAGCTGTTTACACGATCACAGTATGTGCCGTGTAAACAGTCAGTCAGCCGTCAAACAGTCAGTCAGATAGACTGTCGTCAGTAATATAAATAAAGCCTAATAGGTCGTATATTGACGTTGGCTATTCAAGCCTCACGAACTCAAAGCGAATGTTGTTCAAGAGCTGTTTCTCTCAGTTGCTACGACAATGCCGAATATGAGAGTCGTGATAGTTGCTAATGTTTTTATTTGTAGTCCTAATGGATGAGCAATAACACTATACCTAAGCATCGTTTTTTAGATATCTTTTTAAAGTACTCCGGTTTTTAAAAATTCCAAATACCAGATTTTTCTTGATATAAACTGCGATGTTCAAACAATTGTTAGTCACTCCACATCATTTTAACGTCCACACAAACACTGCGAGCGATCACCTTTGTGTACGCGCTTAAAACTGACTATTTTTTTCACTCCTACCACAGCCACAATCACAACACGTGAGAATTTGTATGAAAATTAATAGTTGAATTCATAAGGACCACATTTTGCCGTCATTATTGACCGCGTGTTTGATACCAACTACATCGCAGCGCATCGCAACCACCAGCGACACCGCTAACTAGCGGCCGGCCATACTTATCGCAAACATTTTGTAGGAAACACAACGCAACCGCAAGAAGCCGAGCGACACTATTCACTATTCCACCTTTTGTCGTGACGGTGGGGTGTGGTTGCGGTACGTGTGAAACAAGCTTTACATGCGATGCTGTAGTGGCGTCGTCCCCACACAGAATTTGCGTTACACGCGTTACGCACGTCTGGACCCGGTTTTAGGTACATTGAGTGTCAAGAAGGTAATTAACTGCGCGAACGATCAGGTTTAGTTTGTAACGACAAAAAAGATAAATAAAGACACAATCCAAACTACCATGGATCGCAATTGTTCATGAAGCAACAAACTGTTGTTTTTTTTTTTTTTTTTTTTATACATAGCACGGCAAATGACTCCAATTCACCTGATGTTAAGTAAATATGGAATCCAGATGCGACGACAACTGTTGTTTATTGGTTCACTATCGGTTTGCATCGGGATCGCAAATAACTTCGTTAGACTTTTATTAAATATATCTGATTCCCGTCGAATAATTACTGTACATAATTGAGTGGTCCGAATTCAATGGCGATAATTATTTGTGTTGTCGGGTAACTTTTCTCTTGTTATATTTAGAGCTCGTTCCGACAAGAGAAAAGTGGAACTATTACGAGTATTAGATTATTCTCGTGTTTGTCACAGTAAATGTATTTAATACACACATTAATTGGCTTCGTGTATAATTTTGTAACACCGTTAAAAATTAATTAACTGACAATCGATCAAAATCTATTGCAATATCGATTTGAAACTGATGTAACTGACCATATACCTACTCGTACACGTTTCATATTATTATGTTACCACTGGCTGCTGTTATATTCATTAATGGAAGGTTGATTGAAGCCTCGCCCAGTCAGAGGTAGGCGGTCTGCGGTCGCGGTCACGGTCGCGGTCGGCTATGGTAGTCAATTTAACATGAAGAGAAATACTGGACTGCATTAGCAGTCGTTAGCAACCACCAATTCGCGTCAAAAATCGCTATCACCACCGTGCTGGTGTTGAGACAAGATTGGTGTGAACAAAACGTGTCCGCACGTTCAGAACGCGACTGCATCTGTTAGGGCAAAGCTTTAGTCATTTTGTGGGAGATAGCGATGCGACGGACCTACCATTTGGTCTGTGTTTCACATCTAACGTATGGAAAGATTTGGAAGATACCTCTACTCAGTAATTAGACGAAGTAGGTTCATAGAAAAAGGTATTATGTTAATTCTTGAAATTTATAGACTGTGCTTTATATGAAACGTTGATGCTAAAGAGAAGCTCGTTCGGCGGCGTAACGTAAACTGTTTAATTATAAAATAATTAATTACGGAACATGAAAATTGTAATAATAAAATTGTGTGAACCGTCTAAACAACAGTACGATTATATTACCGCAGAGGTAGCATGATAATGGTGGAGGTGAAAGGTTCCGGACGCCTTAACAGCCTTATTTGTTCCTCAATGGCCTAGTTCTAACCGCTTCTCGAGATCTTAAAAGAACTAAAGTTTTGCACAGATACCAATGCATTCGACTTTCTACGACATACGTACACGGTAGTGACGCTACACTCAGCGCTCTGCTCCACAGTGGAATGCTTTGCCTGTCAGTGCGACGTGCCGCGCCAGTCTCTGCAAGTTTTAACAAACTTTTTCTTAAGACATCGTAAATTAAGGATCCTAATTATGGTATCCTCAAGTACCGCAAGAGAACACGAGAAGTATGCATGCAAAGCGTTTGTTTGAGTCGCTCAAAACTTTTTAAGTGTAGAAAGGAACTCCTTTATCAAACTTTCAGATGCAGCATGAGCTTAAGTTCCTTTATAGTAGTTAAGATCGTTCCCTAGAAATTTTTGAGAGTTTGAGTGAAGAATAAGGGACATCAAGATATTCGTTTTAAAATATTTAGTCCATGGTATTAATGAAGAGCTTTATCATAGTCGCTAGGATGAATTACGACTGATTACTGATGGAGCGTACAATGAAGTACCTACGTTATATATTTATTTAGTGTTACCCAGGCGGCGAAGGAGCTTAAGGCCATATGCCATATTTTTTTGTTTTTTTAAAACGTGGCACGGCAAATTATTCTATTTCACCTGATGTTAAATGAATATGGATATTCACGAAGCATCAGTTATCCTCACTCTGCCGACCCACAAGGTGCCTCTTCACGCCTCGTTTGAGGGACAGTGTATATGCGGACTGTAGCCCATGGTCTTACGACACCAAGGGTATCAAGCATAAATGGCCGACTCTAAAGCTTCTATGAGTCTGCGTCTATGCCCTATCATTTAATAAAACTAGGACTGGATCTAGAATATAATGCAAAAGGCAAACGTTAATTAGTGACACAACTTTCATACCTACAATTTTTACATAAATTAAGTGTAGCACGATTAGGTGCCCATCATCATCATCATCATCATCAGCCTATTCTCGTCCACTGCTGGACGTAGGCTCTCCAAGTGCACGCCAGTTAGCACAACAACGGCTACTATCATCCAGCTCTTGCCAGCTACCTTGCGAAGATCGTCGTTCCACCTAGCCTGAGGGCGTCCTACACTAGGTTTGCCAATACGTGGTCTCCACTCAAGAATCCGTTATCCCTCAAAAGGTGCCCGCTCAGCATCAATAGAATAAAAAATACTTTATTGTAAACACAGGACAAAAAAGATGGCATTACCCATTGATTTATCATCATCATCATCATGGTGGCCTCTTCGAGATCCAATCTTGGATGCAGGCCTCTTCCCTCTTCTTCCATTCCTGCCGATCATGTGCCCGGCTCATTCAGTCCCAGCCTCCATGTCGTCGAATCCATCGTCCATCCAGCGCTGCGGTGGTCTGCCGCGATTGATTTATACTCGTATATAAATCAATGTCTCTATTATTATACATATATTTTGATATCCTCGTTTCCATATCCATATTTTAATATAGTATAACTTTTAACGCTGGTCTTCCACGAGCACCTTAGTGTGGACACACATCATAACATATTATAACACAAGTTGACAAAGGTGCATTAAAATTAAAATAGCATAGAGATATGTTTCTATTCGACCGTTTCACAATATCGAGTATAATGTGAAACGGTTGAATTAACAAAATGAACTTAATAAAATGAAATATACCTACATATCCAAACAGATAGATCTAGTACCATTACTAGAATGCCGCTATTCAAAGCAATGCTGCTTAGCAGTAGAACGAAGAGTAGTAGAAGAGTTAACAACGTCTACAAAGGGAAAGAAAATGGTAAAGTACTTAATCATTTTATATTATGTAATACAAAGTAACATTTTGAGAAAGTTAAATATTATTAATTCAGAATACAAAAAAATCTACAGCAGAAATATCAGCATGAAAAATGTTTTAACGATCAAAAGGGAGGAAGAACTTGATCAAAGGGAAGGCACAATCAAAACTAAAAGCGGTGTAAGGTTAGCCTGTAAATATTGAAAATGTTTGTTCAATGAAAATGGTACGTTTCATAAAATAATAGTTTGGGGAAAAAGTCTTTTCGCATATAGTATGTATGAACTTGCAATAAAATCTCTTTGACCATTTTTACAAAAAAGGCAAAGTGCAACGCAAGCCGCGAAAAAAATTTGCGATGTTTATGGACCTAGTGCAGTGTCTGTGAGAGTAGCACAAATTTGGTGTAAGCGTTTTCAATCCGGAAATTTTGATGTCAAAAATGCACATCGCTCTGGTCGCCCTATGACGGATAAAATGGATGCCATTTTTGAAAAAGTGGAGCAAGATCGGCATATCAGTAGTTAGTAACTGAAGAACTGGGAATTGACCACAAAACAGTTTTGGCGCATTTGAAAAAAACTGGGTACACAAAAAAGCTCGATATTTGGGTACCTCACGAGCTCACTCAAAGAAACCTAATGAACCGTGTACTCATTTGTGATACTTTATTATGACGTAATGAAACCGAATCGTTTTTGAAGAAGCTGATAACTGGTGATGAAAAGTGGATCACGTACGACAAGAACGTGCGAAAAAAGTCGTGGTCAAAGGCCGGTCAGGCTTCACAGACTGTGGCGAAACCCGGGTTAACAAGGTGATACTGTGTGTGTGGTGGGATTGGAAGGGCATTATTCATTATGAGCTGTTACCACCAGGCAGGACCATCGATTCTGAACTCTACTGCGAACAACTGATGAGATTAAAGCAAGAAGTTGAGAGAAAGCGGCCGGAATTAATCAACAGAAGGGGTGTGGTTTTTCATCATGATAACGCTAGACCTCACACATCTTTAGCCACTCAGCAAAAACTAAGAGAGTGTGGCTGGGAGGTGTTAGTACATCCGCCGTATAGTCCTGAACTTGCACCTTCAGATTTCCATCTGTTTCGGTCTTTTCAGATTCTTTAGGCAGTGTCAGGTTAACATCACGAGAGGACTGCCAAAACCACTTTTTGCGGTATTTTGATCAGAAGCCCCAAAACTTCTATTGCAGTGGAATCATGTCCCTACCTACAAGATGGTAAAAAGTTATCAAACAAAATGGCACCTACATACTTTAGTTAAATGTAAATAAACTATATTAAAAAATGTTTTGAATTTTCTTAAAAAATGCGAAGAAACTTTTTCCCCTACCTAATATATAACTAACTAGCTAGCTGCCCGGACAGACTTTGTTCTGTCAAAAGCAATTTTTTTTATTTATCTTTATTAAAACTTTCCGTGTGCCTTAGGGAACATACTAAACATTTTTTTAAATGAGTTCTTATTATGACTTCTTACACGATAATTAAAACTTTCGCTTTTTCTCTTAAGTACCCGCGCCCACGTCCAATAACCGGACCGAATCGAACTGGTGCTCGGTGCCAGGAGCACATAGACCGCAGAACAGCTTAACTTGCCTTTTGAAGCACGCAAAAGAGCTTAAAAACTGTAGTCACCCATCCAGGTTAAGTCCTTGAGAAAGCTGCTTAACCCGCAAGATCACAATCCGAACGCGCTTCCTTATAATCCACTTACAAATTTTTAGATATTTCAGAAAACAATACCCCAATTTTTAAACCTTTTCGTTTAAAAAAGTTATTTCAATATTAAATTCAAAATGAAACTTATTTAAAATGTATGCAATAAACACTCCAAATTTTCCAACTAATTTACCGTGACTCTCATTATAGGCAAAATCTACTCATGTTATTTCGATAATTTAATGTAAGCGTGTTACGTATAGCTCCAGCACCAATATCGCCAATCTGCAATAACCTCATTATAGCGGCGCATGGAAATTACCAGAATGTAGGTGCCGAGTCAGCGACACGTGCGACAGCCGTCACCCGATGGAGCCACAGCGAATTTCGTCACTTTTGGATCTACCATCGACCATTAGGCATTGTACTTAGCTATAATTAAATCAATGTAATTTCTTTTTATTATATTTTATTAAATAAATTTGATTTTTTTTCCATCCTTCGGCTGTAGCCTTCGTAATTGGCGCAGTCGGTAGGATCGCTGTAAATTAAAGTCAGTGAATCGATCACGACCTTCGGCGATCTGAACCTACAAGTGCTGCAGTCCAGAGGAGTATCCAGAAATCGATACAGGCAAAGAAATCAAGTATGCATATGTAAGTACTTTTAATCTATCTAGAAGTGCTTTCCTTTTATCCTATAAGTTTCCTAATAATTTTCCAAGATTTTCCATCCAAGGCAATCAAGGTCTCCTAAGTTAGTTCTAGATCGTAGATTAGTGCAGTTAGATAAAAGTAGAAATTTAGATACGATCTGCGAAGACGTAACAGCATCCGGCACAATGTCCGACGCTCTGGTGGACCAAATCTTTAAGGCACTTCGCCTGGTCCCCGAATTCGATGGGAATTCGAACGTCTTAACGCGTTTTGTAAATTTATGCGATCAATTAGTGACAACATACGTAAGACGAGAAGTCGGATATGAGTTGAGTAATCTATCTCTAATAAACGGCATTTTAAATAAAATCACTGGGCCCGCCGCTCGCACTATAAACTCGAACGGCATTCCAGAGAACTGGGATGCGATTCGGAGAACGCTCATTAATAACTTTGCCGATCACCGTGACGAGACCTCACTATACAACGATTTACTTGTTATGAGTCAAGGTTCAAGGACACCGCAAGAGTTTTACGAAATGTGTCAAAATCATTTTAGCATGATCATGACTTACATCAGTTTGCATGAAACCGAGCCGAGCACTATTGAAAGTAAACGCAAGTTATATAAAAAGTTAACCCTTAAATCATACTTACGCGGTCTCCGTGACCCGCTGGGTTCTCGTATTCGGTGCATGCGACCTGATACGATTGAACAGGCATTAGAACTCGTGCACGACGAGATGAATACACTATATTTACAGCAGATGAATGAACATCTCCCTGACAGGAGATTGCAGCAGTCCACGTCTTCATTTAATCAACCTAATAAATTTTCTTACAGCTTACCGCAACCCGTCGCGTTACCACAGCAGCCTAGGTCTTTTAATTTTGTACCGCAAAAACCATTTAATATGCCAGGCCCCTCTAGGCCATTTAACATGCCCGGTCCTTCCAGACCATACATGACGCAGCCACAGAGGCCAATGCAGATTTGGAAACCCCAAACGCCTCTCCATAGTGGCCCTACGCGTACGCAACAGATGTTCGCGGCGCCTCCGCCTAATTACAGACACCAGAGTAACGTCTTTAGATTACCACAAAATAGTTCTCAGTCTGCTGGTTATACGCCGCGGCCCATGAGTGGAGTTAGTCACTTCGTATCGAAGCCAATGCCTCTTAGAGGACACGATTGGACCAAGTCAGGCAATCCGCCACCTTCTAACTATTTCAAGTCAAGAGAAATGAATTTTAATATGTGTGACGACTATCCATATACTTATGACTATGACTCACACTTTAACGCCGAAACATATCCGGAAAATTATCAATTAGATTATTACGGCCAGCCCGATACTTATTACGATTATAACTCAGATCAATTTCAACAGCCGCCTGTTGATTATAATTATCCCAGTAACGTATCCGTGAATGAGGAACCGCAGGAAAATGCTTTATCTAATGATGAGGATTTTCAGAAAACTCCCAAATCAGACATACGAAAATAGAAATCAACCTCCAAACCCAGCGTCAATTACCTTTCATACAGATTAAAAATCCACCTTTAAAACTTCTTATCGACACAGGCGCGAATCAGTCATTCATTAGTCCCGACGCGGTAACCCGATTCTTCCCGCACATTCAATGGACATATGATCCATTCGAGGTAACGAACGTTCATGCTACTACGCGGAATGATTATTCTATTTCATTACCCAACTTTCGCGAATTTAATGATAATGACCATGTAACATTTTTTATATACAAATTCCATAATTATTTTGACGGTTTAATTGGTTTGGATTTATTAAATAAATGGGAAGCAAATATCGACTTAAAAAATAATAAGCTTATAACGCGTTTCGGTAGTAACCCGATTCATATGTATAACTCACGGAACTGTAATCTTTATGAAGACATAGTTCCCGCGAACTCGTCTAAGTTATTACGTGTCCCGGTTAATTTTCATGACGGTGACGTTTTAATATCAGAACAAACTATCTCAAATTGCCATATAAAAGATTGCGTAACAACTGTTACTAATAATCGCGCCTTAGTCGAAGTTACAAATCACTCTCAATATGACATAGTATTTTCAATGGACAAGCCAGTTAGTGCAGAATTATTTAATATTCAGTGCACGCGCACCGCACAGTCGCGCGATCGAGCTAACGAAGTACTCTCGCGATTACGTACCGACCATTTGAATCCTGAGGAAAGAGCCAACTTACAATCACTTTGCGCTCAGTACGCTGATGTCTTTTACATTGATGGTGAACCACTAACTTTCACCAATAAAATTAAGCACAGCATCAGAACAACTGATGAGGTGCCAGTGTACACCAAAACTTACCGGTACCCTTTTATTCATAGACAGGAGGTCCAAGATCAAATATCTAAGATGTTGGATCAAGGCATTATTAGACCCTCACAGTCTGCTTGGAGCTCACCCATCTGGGTAGTCCCAAAGAAGGCTGATGCGTCAGGAAAAGCTAAATGGCGCATTGTAGTAGACTTCAGGAAGGTCAATGAGAAAACCATTGATGATAAGTACCCGATCCCAAACATCACTGATGTTTTGGACAAGCTGGGCAACTGTCATTACTTCACTACTCTTGACCTTGCCAGTGGATTCTACCAAGTAGAGATGAATCCAGAGGATATACAGAAGACAGCCTTTAATGTCGAGCATGGGCACTTCGAATTTTTACGTATGCCCATGGGATTGAAAAATTCTCCATCTACTTTCCAACGAGTGATGGACAACGTCCTCAGAGACCTACAGAACGTAGTTTGCCTGGTATATCTTGATGATATTATCGTATTTAGCGTCTCGTTACATGAACATATGGTAAATTTAGAAAAAGTCTTTAAACGATTAAGAGAATCTAACTTCAAGATTCAAATGGATAAGTCGGAATTTTTAAAATTAGAGACAGCATACTTAGGACACATTATTAGCAAAGATGGGATCAAACCCAATCCAGAAAAAATCACGGCTATCCAGAAATTCCCGATACCTAAAACTGCAACTGAAATAAAACGGTTTTTAGGACTTTTAGGCTACTATCGTAAATTTATTCCTGACTTCGCCCGGATAACGAAACCCATGACGCAATGTTTAAAAAAGGGTTCTAAAATCACTTTTAATGACGCCAACTATGTAAACTGTTTCGAGAAATGTAAGACGTTACTGACAAACGACCCGATCTTACAGTATCCCGACTTCGATAAAGACTTTATCCTGACAACTGACGCGTCCAACTTCGCTATAGGTGCTGTCCTTTCTCAGGGCGTTATAGGCAGCGATAAGCCAATAGCTTACGCGTCGAGAACCTTAAATTCTAGTGAAATTAATTATAGCACGATTGAAAAGGAACTTTTGGCAATAGTCTGGGCCACTAAATACTTTCGCCCATATTTATTCGGCAGAAAATTTAAAGTAGTTACTGATCACAAGCCCTTACAATGGGTTATGAACCTAAAAGAACCAAATTCACGATTGACGCGATGGCGATTAAAGTTGAGCGAATATAATTTCACTACAGTTTATAAGCAAGGCAAGTACAATACCAACGCCGACGCTTTATCCCGGATAGAGATCAATAATGAAGATACCAATTCCATAGCAGTAAATCCCTCTGAAAGGCCACCATCCTTAGCCGGTTCCACTACCGTGACCGCTCACACCAGCGTTGAACACCCTATTCTAGAGATTCCTATCTCTGACGATCCTCTCAATAAATTCAACCGCCAAATATGTTTCGTAGTAGTAGGAGACATAAAGAAAAGACCGACAGTGACTAAACCATTCGAAACCCACACTAGAACTACAATTCAAATATCTGAGTCTAACCTTGAAGACGACGTAGTAAGCGCTGTAAAAGAATATGTGAACCCGAAAGTTAAGACAGGACTTATTATTAACCCGCGTTTAGCCATGTATCAAATTATACCTATAATTCAGGATAAGTTCAAAAGCTCAGCTATGAACCTAGTACTAACTAAAGTCGAGTTGGAAAATGTTAAAGAGTACTTACGACAACAAGAAATCATACAAAAATATCACGAAGGCAAAACTAACCATCGTGGTATTAATGAATGCTTCTTAGCATTATCTTCTAAATTTTACTGGCCTAAGATGAGAGATCATATTACTAAATATATAAATGAGTGTAATATCTGTGGCCAAGCCAAATATGATCGACATCCGATTAAACAAAGATTCTCTATAGTACCGCCACCTACTAAACCATTCGAGATTGTTCATCTCGATCTCTTTACGGCCCAAACCGAAAAATATCTCACAATAGTAGATGCCTTCTCAAAATATGCTCAAGCATATCATCTCAGAGATGGAACCGCACTAAGCGTTGTCCAAGCCCTCTTAACTTTTTCCACACATCACGGCGTTCCTATAACTATAGTCACCGACCAAGGTCCCGAATTCACCAACCAATTATTTTCTGAGTTTACTAGACTCCACAAAATTCAGCATCACAAGATTCTTGCGCATACTCCGAACGATAACGGTATTGTGGAACGTTTCCACTCCACTATTTTGGAACATCTTAGAATACTAAAGCTTGAGAGACGTAATGAGCCTGTTATAAATCTTATGCCTTACGCAGTGCTGGGTTATAACAGCTCTATTCACAGCTTCACCAAGTGTAGACCTCTAGACCTTATTGTAGGACACTTTGACCCACGTGACCCGTTAGACATAGACTTAACAGAACATCTTTTACAACAGTACTCTTTGGACCACAAGAAACGAATGACACAAGTATATGACTTAATAAACGAAACCTCTTTGCATCATAGAACCGAACTGACAGAAAATAGAAACAAAGATCGTGAACCTGAACAAGAATACACTCCTAACCAACAAATATTCGTTCGCAATCCTATAGCCAGCAGACAGAAACTTGCCCCACGATTCACACAAGATACAGTTCTCGCTGATCTTCCCATCCACATTTACACTAAAAAGAAACGCGGTCCCGTTGCTAAGTCACGCTTAAAGCGAAGTCCTAAAGATCCAACCTTGTTACAGGATACTTCTACTAACGCCACTACTCCAACTGACCAGAGGTCAAGATGTAACGATTGACTCCTTGGACGACGGACCAGGACTTCTTCCATTTAAATTAGGACCATGCAAAATCGTATCTCACTATCACTCCTTCCTAAACTATATAGATCTTGACACTTTTCACAAACAGATCGAGTTAGTTAAATCTCAATTACTTGAACTTAGACCTCTATTAAACAATAAGACAATAGCTCTCTACGATCCGCATATTGAACATCTTAATATTAAACTTACGCGAATCTCAGATCAATTACGTACCTTTGAGCCAAATCGTAGTAAAAGAGGCCTCGTTGACGGGCTTGGTTCTGTAATTAAGAGTATATCTGGCAACTTAGACTATACGGACGCTATGAAATATAATAACGCTATTAAAACCCTCCAGAGTAATGAGTTTAAATTAGAGTCAGAATTAAATAATCATATTACTTTAAATAAAGAATGGTTTTCTCAAAGCTCAAAAACGTTAGATAACATAGTTAAAAATCAGAATAGTATCAGTACAGTTATTAAAGTAATAATGGAAAGTGATAGTCAGAAGGAAAATGACCTAATTAAGTATGCCCATCTGGCACAGCATCTGATTATCCTAGGAGATAACATCGAAGATTTATCTCAGGAGTTAGTTAAGCTAGAGAATACCCTAGCATTTATTCGTGCATCAAGCACCCCACATACTGTAGTTAATTTAGATAATGTTAAGAAAATGATAGCTAAGATAAGAATTTTATATTTAAAAGATGAAATTCTAGACGTAGATTATAGAGATTTCTATGATATAATTAAGTTAGGATATTTTTACATTAATAATAAGATTACAATAGTTATCAAAGTACCGATTGCCTATCCCTTAATTTATGACCTTTATAAACTGTCCATCATCCCGAACAAACACCATAAAATCCTAATACCTACCTTACCGTATATAGCACTCTCTGGAAAAGATTATACGTACATAGCGACAGAATGTCCGAAGTTCAACTCATGGTTTCTATGTCAAACTACACCCAACTACGCGATCCGAGACGAACCTGACTGTATCCAGCAGCTGATCACCAAACAGCATCTTCATTCATCATGTACCCAGACTCCAGTCATCCTGACCAAAGAAGCCCTGGAACAACTGGACGACCGACACTATACAATGTCTTTTCCCACGCCAACTAAAGTCAAGATATCCTGCGTACAAGAACAATACAGGACACTACAAGGAAGTTTCCTGGCAGTCATCCCGTTCAACTGCCATCTTAAAACGCCGGAGTTCACCATAGCCAATATGAACGAGCAGATAAAAGGTCACGTCGTGAAGATCATGGAAATGCCTCTGTATAACGAGTCGGGGCCCCAAGAACATCCATCAGTCGTTCTTAATTCTATCAACCTGGAAAATCTGCACGCTGTAAATACGAAGATATCGCTACAGACTCCAGTTCATTTGGATGACGCCGCCAAGCAGTCATTGTACCACACTACGATCCCAGTATACGTAGCACTGTCAATTGTCGTAGCAGTACTCATTGTCGTAGCAGCCCGACGACTACGAACACGTCACATACTACGAATGAAAGACGTCACCGAGCCAGTCTACGCCGTTCCTGCAACAAGCCACATCAATCCTAGTGAAATCAAAGTGGACCACAGAAAGATCTCAGCAACTATCTCCAGCAGAGCTCTCCCATAGTTGCTGAACTGCGGGGGGAGGTGTTACGTATAGCTCCAGCACCAATATCGCCAATCTGCAATAACCTCATTATAGCGGCGCATGGAAATTACCAGAATGTAGGTGCCGAGTCAGCGACACGTGCGACAGCCGTCACCCGATGGAGCCACAGCGAATTTCGTCACTTTTGGATCTACCATCGACCATTAGGCATTGTACTTAGCTATAATTAAATCAATGTAATTTCTTTTTATTATATTTTATTAAATAAATTTGATTTTTTTTCCATCCTTCGGCTGTAGCCTTCGTAATTAGCGAGACAACCGCAGACAAGCTGATATTTTTATTGTAGATGTTATAACAGAAATTTTGCTATGGAAACAGGAGGTACGTGGGGCACCGAGGCCAAATTATTTAGTTCGGAGTTGGATCGGCGTTGCAGGGACGGAGCGTACCTGGTTCAAAGAGTTTCCTTAGCCATACAGCGGGATTATAGGAACATTTGGGCCGAGTACGGTTCGAGGGGGCTAGTACCTACAATATAAATATTGTTGGCTGTATTTGTTTTGTTTTTTAATGGTTGTACTAATTTCAAACTGTTATTTTATTCTGTGGTTTTGTACTTTCGATATTATTTGATGTTTGGATACATTGTAACACTTGTCTGCCAAGGTGGTAAGAGTTAGAATTTTTCGGTTACATCTCAACTCGTTACAACTAAAACCAAAAATGAAATAAAGTATTAAAATCAAACAAATTTTACGAATCATGCTTTGTGGTAAAGAGTTCGAAGCGTTCCTGATAAAATAATGTTAAATAAAATGCAAAGTAAATTCGTAAAAAGGTTTAATTATTTCAATGTGTTGTGTTCGTGTAAACATTGAAAGTCAACACTGTAAAAGTTAAAAGGCGTACGTACCTACTGTATTTGATTTGAACAGTAAACAACTAAAACTTTCAACACAGTTATACATATAAAATGTAATTAGTGACTAGTTGTATTAAAATCTGTGTTCCGTTTCGCATTGGGTCTTTTCCTAAGCCATTAAAACTCACCTTCGTCCAAGTCGACAAGTCAGACAATCAGTAAATGTATTTAACTCTTTAATCAATACAATGAATTTGAAATTCAGAATACTCAAATAAGTATCGTTAAGCACTTTTGAATAATGAATCGTTCAACTTAAAATTTATGGCATTATGCTGACAGATTTAAATCGGAGCGCAGCAGATTGTCTTACACAGAACCATTATAAATCTAATCGTAGTAAGTAGATAGATATCTCGCACATCTGGTGTAAGAACGTCATAACTACAAGTTTAGTTACATTTACGATATTGTTGCATTGGATGTAGAAGATTATTTGACATTATTTGTGACCAAAGACTCGTTTCACCAATTTTTTGTATTTATGACGTTGTTGCAGATGTGCGATGTGTTTAAATACTTTTGGTTGACTTGTGAGTGAACAAGTCCCAGGTAACCTGGGTAAAGAAAGGTAGGTCAAGGTAGAGTTCGACTTCGAGGGTGTACTTTGTAATAAAAAACCAACTAGTACACGACAAGTTTATTGGATAGTAAATAACACTCCTTTTTTGGCAGTCGTGCAAAAATACGATTGCACCTTTGGCTTATATGGAACAGTAAAGACATTTCAATAGCGCGATGCAGACGGCAAAACTCCATACGCCATCTATCGTGATCTATGAGAAATAAACTTTGTTTAGAACCATTTTTGTGCTACATTAAACTTACTTAGTGCAAACAAGTTCTTACAGGTTGCATTAAATGATTAAACTTAGTAAAAACTAATAATATTAACAAAATGTTGTTTGAAACTCTCTCTAAATATTTTTAAAGTCTTCTGTTTTTATTATCCATAATTATATTTTTATTGATAAATTGAATTATTTGCGGATATTAGCAGTTTTGTTGCCTTTAATGCGAAAATCCATGAAACCCTTTATATTAATTACATTTCCTTATATTATTATATCTGCGCCAGCTGTTATCTACAACTTTTCTTACGCGACAACCCGAGTAATTTCAATCAGAAACATATCTAGTTTTCTACATCGCCTAACATCATACGGCCTTCGTCTCTCCGACAGCTAGTACAAAGAGATCAGATTTGTTCATCTAACTGAACATATAATATACCTACTATCTGATTCGGCGGACTTCGTACCGCTTTGACAGTTTCCATCATTGAGTTAAATATACAGGGTGACACAGAAGACGTAATACAAAACATGTTTTTCAAACTTACCTACCTAGTGCTAATAATCCAAACTATGTTCCGTGTTGTTTAAATAATAGCAATCGTTGTACCATTGTTTTAATAATTTCCGTTATTTTTGACCCCATCATGGTTACCCTAACTACTTTGTGTAGAACAAAAGGTTGAAACTACTTTGTAGTAAACACTCACCTTGTTTATCATCAAGACTGATAATTTAAAAATAAAATGACGCATCGTTGAAGTTCCTTGTCATAACAAGAAAATATTGATTAATCAGTTATTAATAGTTATTGATTATTTGATTTGTTTTATCAAAATGTTTCACTTGTGTATTGATATCAGAAATTACTTCTTGCGAATGACTACTTGACACACAAATTACGTTAGATAATGTAACAAATACCTAAGTAACTAACATGACGTCACCAAACGTCCATAGTGACCAAACTTACAGGAATTCATTAAATTATTTTGTTAGAAAATTAGCAAAAGTTATTTAGATGAATTTTAATTAATGATGTAGTGAATAATGTTCTTTGTCATTAACCGAACCATAATTAGTTATTTTGTATTACGTCTTATGCGTCACCCTGTATATAAATGGTTTCCATGACAACAAAACAAACAAATCATTTTGTATTGGAAAATTAATATGTCGTTTTTATTATTTTTTTTTTTTTTTAATATAACCTATGTTACTCAGCGCTAATATAGCATTCAAATGGTGAAAGAATTTTTTAAATCGGTCCAGTAGTTTTTGAGTTTATTCGTTGCAAACATACATACATACAAGAATACAAAGGTTTCCTCTTTATAGTATTATATATTATTAGTATAGATAGATATCCTTTTCATAATACTGATACGAGATAATAACGAGTAATGCGGGAGATTCTCTGATCCTTATTGGTCTTAGGATACGCGCATTCTATTCGGGACCGTCCCGTCTGCGTGGATATCAGCTTTTAATATGAAATTTAAAAAAAAATGTAGCCTATCTTAGATAGAATTTTACATTCCAATTTAACATTTTACATGCGGGTGACCCGCAAGGAATGTAAAATTCTATCAGTGAAGATATTTTTAGATTTGAACCAGTAGTTCCAGAGATTATTTTTTTTGTTGATGGCTTCGTGCGATTAGCACATTTAGCCAGTGACAAAGTAATTTTTCTAAAAAGTAATACATAAATAAACAATATTTCCATCTTGTATAATGATGATGAATGGCAATAGAAATGAGAAGTAGAAATGATTTACCCCCCAACCCCTCGAGTATCTCAGTAAAGATGTGGGACTAAGTTCTCGGGCGGACTTACTGACAGAATTTGAAAAGTGACGTTGCACTGTTTTGTTTCATTTGCCAACACTCATGCACACTCACGAACACTTGACGGTTAATAATCCAACATTATTTCACATTAATATTCGACATAACACAAATTTTAGAAAATAAAACAAAACCGCAGACATGACTCTTCACTTTACCGCCAAGCAAGCATCCTTCTACTAGTTAAATACATTCTTATTCATTTGTTTCTCAATTCTAATCTCAACAATGCATTTTCTTCTTTGCAGAGCTATGCTGAGGCTGCAGCAAGTGGATTGGCCAGCGGTTAGACGCAATGGCCACAATATCTTTACGAAGCTCATAAGGACCCGAGACCCACGCGACACCGAGTCCAACGAACTCGCACTACCGGGAAGGCAACGTCTTTCAGTGAGTAAACTAAGAATATTTTATTTTGTGATGAAAAAAGTTTTTATAGCATACCATAAAGCTTAATTAAGATTGTCAAATATTTATACTTTATAACGTAATCGACCTTTCTTCATTTGAAATAAGAACACAATAATGTAAGTGTCGTTTAATTTTTTGGAGCGCTTTAATTGATCGAACCACATAGGCGACAAAAATAGTCATCACTTTGATAGTTAAAGTTCAATTTTAAAATATAAGACTATAACGTTTATTTTGGTTTGCAACAATCAACTGCAAGCTTCTGCCCATCAAAATTATATTATACATTCGCACGTTATATTATTAACATAGAAAGTAGTTAATCAATATAGAAAAATGATAACACTTGTATCCCAGATCAAAAAAGGCAAGCCTCATTTATAAAAAGCAATATAAGCAATTTTACCGCGATTATACTTTTAGATACCGAAAATGGTATTAATATATTTTTCTAGTAGTAGTAGTAAATAGCCTATACCTAACTGTTCCACTGCTGGGACCGATCCGATCCGAACCCTTCGGAGAATCTAGTAGGGCACGGGGACGCAGACTAGTGCGCGATGCCGTTCCCTCTAGAAAACCTCCGAAGGTGATTCTTTTCACACGGAATTAAAACGAGTATAGGTTTATTTAACGAGCCAAAGCGAAGGTAAATTCCAAGAACTAATCACGCCCTCAGCGAGTGTTTTATTATGTAAAAATCAGATAAATAACAAAAAAAATTATAATAAAAAAAAATTATGGTAAAACCTTTATTGTGAACCTTCTGTAAGTGGCCTGAAACCATAAACGAGTAGGTTTAGACACAACGACGTGTATCAGATAGGTGTGTCTATAATAAAACGACCTAAAGAGTATCCGATCTAGATGTTACATGTAGAGTTACTTAGACACAATTAAGTATAAACTTTAATTTTGTCATTTGTCATGCAATTTTTAATTTAAATATTTCATCATCAAAATAAACAAGGGGTTCTACATTTTTGTTCACTGTTGCTTGCTTATGCGCTTAAGGGGGTGCAGCGCGGACGCAAAACTGCGAGTTTCAAGTTTTTTTATGATAGCGAGCGAGCGGCGCGTAGCAGTGGTGTGACAACGGCGCACGACTACGAATACGCACGCACATTAATATCTGTACAGAGTAGGCTGCTGATTTAATTAGAGCAATGTTTACTTTCGTAAAATCATAGGCGTTTGGGTAAAAAAAAATAAGTCTTAATATTTTCATATTCATATTTTTTAATTAAAAAATAAGACAACAGTGCCCTGCGGAATATCAATACAAACATTTTGATGTCGGATCATTGTTTCATTTGTGCTGTATTTACAAAGTTTCTGAAGAAATAAGTTTTTATATATCATTACTTTTACGTATTGTTAATGCATGTTCTGGGTATTTGTTTCAAATTCCAAGACAACCATGGCCTTGTGAAAGGATCAAGCTAACCTACACTAGTCCTTTTAAAGTATATGACCTATTCAGCGCCTAGCACCAGTGACTTAAAAACACGTATATTTTCCAAATTCCGCGCTGCACCCCCTTAACGCGCTTGACCTCACTAATACAAATATTTATATAACCATGCCAAATTAAAGTTAGTAATTATGTCTAAGTTACTCTACATAGTATATCTAGTACGGATACACTTTGGGTATTTTTATTATGACCGCACCTTTTAAATACACGTTGTATATCCCCGACTCATGGTACATTAATGCTTCAACAAGTTGTGTGAGTCAACAAGTAGTCGCCGCTGCATTAAATATAGTATATGCACACATAGCTTCTAATAGAGATGGGGATAGGGCTTTTATAGCGATACAGCGAAGGTTTCAACGTGATTCGTGCGTTTGTTTCGGAGATTTAGTTATTTTTTCCAGGAAAATGTTAGAGTTACCATAACAAAATACGTACGGGATATGCATAGGTATCTACTTCAGAGTCATAATGACATGTGTTGACGACTGTACTACTTATAGAAAGCAGTGGCTAGAGCTACAATTTTCATAGCACACGAACGAAAATTTGATCATCATCATCAGCTCATTTTATGTCCCCACTGCTGGGGCACGAGCCTTCCCTATGAATGGATAGGGAGAACGGGCCATAAACCATCACGCGGGCCCAGTGCGGATTGGTGATTGTTAACGACTGCTAATGCAGCCGGGATCAACGGCTTTACGTGTCTTCTGAAGCACAGAGGAGCTCGAGATGCTAAATTTTAGGTCACTAATCCGATGACCGGCCTATGTGAAAGTTGCTAAACCCGATAAGGTTAATAAATCGCAAACCGGGCGCGTTAAGCAGCACCGAGCCATCGATCTCCCAAAAAAAATCTGATACTTCGTAAAAATTACTAACAGTATAATTATTACAGTACTGACGGGCTATTCGCAATTTCGCCCGTTCACGTTGGTCTCCGTGTATATAAACAATGAAAGTTCGTATTTTTCAAGAGAGAGATATCATCATCATCATTCATCATCATTTCAGCCAAAAAGACGTCCACTGCTGGACAAAGGCCTCCCTCAAGGATAAATAATAATATAATACACTCAAATGATCACTATTCAGTTTGCAATAAAAGACGCGATACACAAAGACAGTGCATTATCGTACTTATCGTTGTAAAAATTTACGAAATTGAACCTTAGAAACCGCTCTAATTGTTTGTATTAAAACATAGGCTAAACAAATATATTAAACTTCCATCATCAGCATACTTTTATTTTTCTTTTTTATTTCCTCGAAATTACTCCTCTAACCTGAATAATATTATATTTCTTTAAAGGTATAATGAAACTTCAAGAAAATAAAATCAACGAATCTTACCAACTTATTGCAATGACAATGACATTAAAGCAAACTGACAGATAAAAAGAAAAATGTAAAGAAATATATTTATATATTTTGATATATCAAGGAGTTTATTTTTATATTTATTTATATGGATATATTAGGATATATTTATAGTAAGTTCTATCCATTCCCTGCCTGCCACTTGGGCGATATCATCGGCCTATCTTTTACTGGGTCTACCAACTTTCTTAATACCGCACTGAAATATAGTATCAATGTATTATATATAGTAAAGAAATCGAGAGCGCCACTAGCCACGCGGCCAGTCTCTAATACCACCACCCTGTCCACTGTCTGTCTGTCTAACCACGGACCCTGTAAAGGGTTCGAAATGGATAAAATCAAATACATATAAAAATAAACGTGATTAGATCTGTAAAACCTTTTTAATTTCAATTTGAAATAGCATTTATATTGTTTTTCCATTCAATAGTTAAACAGCAACAATATATCTTCTTCAAGCACATAGAAAAGGAAACCAATCCATTCCTTGCTACGTACACTATGTTTACTACTTTTATTAATGAAAAAGAAAGAGTCTGTATTCCGAAGGAACCTCCGCTATCCCGAGGAACAAAGTCAAAACCCAAGCAAACCGACTATAAGTGGATAAATTAAATTGGCTAGAAAAGCAGGCTTACACGGTATCCAGCCTGACGGCCCGACCGACGAAAAGCCTTTTTCAGATTATTACTTGCCTTTTCAACAACACAATTTTAATAAACTACTTAGTGAAGATTTGTACGGGCTTTGAAATTGATTACTTTGCGATATTATAAACAGTTTTGGTGTAATAAAATGTGTTTTTGCATATATATGTTGCATTAATATATTATATTATTATATCAGCCATAGCTGTCCCACTCATGGGCAATGACCTCCCCACACTTTTTCCACACCTTCCGGTCTCCTGCATTCCTTCATGAACCTTTCAAGGTCATCCCAACATCTTCGTCTTGCTCTACCTGGTCGCCTTTAT